>JAGIQG010000002.1:40403351-41603351 GCA_024679065.1 Sphyrna mokarran
CTTACTAACCTCATTGAGTTTTTTGAGAAAGTGACCAGAGAGGTGGATGGGGGTAAGGCGGTTGATGTAGTATATATGGACTTTAGTAAGGCTTTTGATAAGGTGGCCCATGGAAGACTTCTACAGAAAATGCAGATGTGTGGAATAGAGGGTGATTTAGCTAATTGGATTAGGAATTGGCTGGCAGATAGAAGACAGAGGGTGGTGGTTGATGGGAGATATTCATCGTGGAGTTCGGTGACGAGTGGTGTGCCTCAGGGGTCTGTTTTGGGGCCCCTGCTGTTTGTAATTTTTATAAATGATCTGGATGAGGGTATTGGAGGGATGGATCAGTAATTTGCAGATGATACTAAAGTTGGTGGTGTGGTAGATAGTGAAGAGGGGTGTTTTAGTTTACAGAGTGACTTGGACAAGTTGCAGAGCTGGGCCGGAGAGGTGGCAAATGGAGTTTAATGTGGAAAAGTGTGAGGTAATGCACTTGGCAGGACAATAAATGTGTAGAGTATAGGGCTATTAATAGTGTTGAGGAACAGAAGGATCTTGGTGTATGTGTCAATAGATCCCTGAAAGTAGGCAGTCAAGTGGATAAAGTGTTAGAAGGCTTATGGAGTTTAGCTTTTATTGGTAGGGTGGATTGAATTTAGGAGCCGCAGCATCATGTTGCAGCTGTACAAAACTCTAGTGCGGCCGCACTTGGAGTATTGTGTGCAGTTCTGGTCGCCACATTATAAGAAAGATGTGGAGGCATTGGAGAGGGTACAGAGGAGGTTTACTAGGATGTTGCCTGGTATGGAGGGCAGGTCCTATGAAGAGAGGTTGAAGGATTTGAGGTTGTTTTCGTTAGAAAGGAGGCGGCTAAGGGGGGATCTTATTGAAGCATATAAGATAATTAGAGGTTTGGATAGGGTGGACAGTGATAGCCTTTTTCCTAGGATGGAGAAAGCTAGCACGAGGGGACACAACTTTAAATTAAGGGGTATGAGTTATAGGACGGATATCAGAGGTAGGTTCTTTACTCAAAGAGTGATTAGGGAGTGGAATGCCCTGCCTGCAGCTGTTGTAGATGCGCCAAGTTTGGTGGCGTTTAAGAGGTTAGTTGATAAGTATATGGATGAGAAGGGAATGGTTTAGTTAGGAGGGGCATTGCTTTTTATTTTGGTCGGCACAACATCGAAGGCCGAAGGGCCTGTTCTGTGCTGTATTGTTCTATGTTCTATGACCACCTGCTCCTATTTTCTATGTTTCTACCTTCTATGTTCCAACTTGCTTAACAGAATAGTTAAGCAGGAAAAATTAGAATTAAGAAGAGTTCTAATTCCTGGATGATTATATTACTGATCTCCCCAACTCATCACTGCCCACATCCCCCCCCCCCCCCAATATTCCTGCTGATCACCAAACTAACCCACCTCCATTCCCACTATCCCTAACCAAACTTTCCACCCAACTAAAATTCCCACCCCAACTAGCTCCAATGCTAGATAAGTAAAAAGGAATGGAGGCAATCCACTGGTCACTGTCACTCCACAGAACATTTAGACTATTGTTTTTATTCTACCTCAAATCTTACTAAAGCTAATAAATTACATAACTTTGACAACTGGAATACCACTGTTTCAGGGAGTATATTTCACAGTGTGGACAATTTGGTTTTTATTATTATTCTTTGAGATATGAGTATCACTGGCAAGGCCAGAATTTATTGCCCATTATTTTAATTGCCCTTGCACTGAGTGGCTTGATGCACCATTTCAGAGAGCTGTTAATAGCCACCATGTTGCTGTGGATCTGAAGTCACATCTAACCCAGACCAGGAAAGAACAGCAAACAGCTAAAATGAATGAACCCCGTGGGTTTTTATAACAATCGATAGTTTTGTGGTCATCATCAATTCCAGATTTATCAGTTAATCAAATTTAAATTTCACCAACAGCTACGGTGGCATTTGAACCCAAACCTCAAATCATTAACTTGGGCTATTGGATTAGCAGTGCAGCAACATTCACACGACTGGATCAGCAGTGCAGTGACATGCACAATGCCACTGGTTTGTATGTAGATTCCATGCTGCCTTATGTACTCCTCTAGGTGGGATAGATTGGTTCATGGATGTTCTTTATATCTGCTTATCGGTTGATAATTGGCCGAGATGTTAGAAAGCATAACGACTGCATGTTAACCCTAACTCTCGTTTGGTGATATCAGTCGCTCCTCCTACATATTATTCACACATCAACATCTGTTCTTTGTTCAGTATAGTAAGAAGTTTCACCACACCAGGTTAAAGTCCAACAGATTTATTTGGTAGCAAAAGCCACTAGCATTTGGGCTTCTGACCTTTCGTTAAGGACGGTCATCTCACCGCGTCACTGTACCACAACCTACAGATAACCTCATGATGCTCCATTTCTCCAGCTTCCATCCTAAGCACGTTAAAGAAGCCATTCCCTACGGATAAGTCCTTCATATACATAGGATCTGCTCAGATGAGGAGGATTGCAACAGACACCTCCAGACATTGAAAAGATGCCTGATAAGAACAGGATATGGCGCTCACCTCATTGATAGACAGTTCTGAGGCACCACAGTCAAAAATCGCATTGACCTCCTCAAAAGACAATCACGGGACACAGTGGACAGAGCACCTTTCATTGTCCAGTACTTCCCCAGAGCAGAGAAGCTACAACGTCTTCTCCGGAGTCCTCAACATATCATTGAGGATGATGAACATCTCGCTAGGGCCATCCCCACAATCCCACTTCTTGCCTTTAAACAGCCACACAACCTCAAACAGACCACTGTTCGCAGCCTTCAGGAGAACAGTGACCATGACACCACACACAACCCTGCCACAGCAAGTTGTACAAGACATGCCAAATCATTGACATGGATGCCATCATCTCACGTGAGAACATCATTCACCAGGTACACAATACATGCTCTTGCGACTCAGCCAACGTTGTCTACCTGATATGCTGCAGGAAAGGATATCCTGAGGCATGGTATATTGGGGAGACCATTTACATGCTACGACAACAGATGAATAAACACCACTCGACAATCATCAGGCAGACTGTTCTCTTCCTGTTGGGGAACACTTCAGCGGTCACGGGCATTCAGCCTCTGATCTTTGGGTAAGCGTTCTCCAAGGCAGCCGTCACAACACATGACAGCACAGAGTTGCTGAGCAGAAACTGATAGCCAAACTCCAACATGGGGACAGCCTCAACTGGGATCTTTGGTTCATGTCACGCTATTTATAACCCCTGTGACTTGCCCAGGCTTGCAGAATCTCTCTCACTGTCCTGTCTGGAGACAATACACATCTCTTTAACTTTAATGCTATCTCCATTCACGTTGTCTGCATCTTTAAGACTTGATTAGCTGTAAAAACTTGCATTCTAATCAGTATTCTGTAAACTGAATGTGTGTCTTTACATCCCCTGTTTGAGATTAGAACTCTCCATTTACCTGACGAAGGGTCAGAGACCCGAAAGCTAGTGGCTTTTGCTAACAAATAAATCTGTTGGACTTTAATCTGGTGTTGTGAGACTCCTTACTGTGTTTACCCCAATTCAATGCCGGCATCTCCACATCGTTGTTTAGTATTGCAGGACCTTGAATATTTAGCAGTAATTTTGTATTTCTACTAATATTCTTTATCATTATTTTAATTTTCTTTTTAATAATTAAAGCTATCTCACCTAGTCCTAACCAAAATCTCCAATTTTAATCCTAGGATGTAGTGAGGCAAGGAAAGATTTGCAGAAAATAACAGTACTAAATCTAAAATCCATGTTCTTTTCTGCAAATCCCCCTCTGCCTCATCACATCCTAGGATCTCAACACTTGAGCAGCGATCTTGCAACACTTGTGTTGCTTACATGTTGGTATTCCCATCCTTTTGAGTTCATCTCTTATTTCTGTCTAACCAACTTTTCAATGTTCCTGAAACCCTCATTTGCTTACAATTGTAGCTTATCTCAGCTCCTTAAGAGTAAAATTATTTTGCTGTGCGATTACATGCTGTATTTTAGCTCTGAGGCTTCTAAAACTTGTAATACTAAAGCTTAGGAGCTTTAATCCTTAATTTGCAGACTGTGAAGTTGTGTTTACAACTGTTGTAGGATTCATTGTTGGTGACGTAATAGATCCTTTCAGACAGCTAGGATTAAAATTGAATTTCTTTTAGACATTTTGCATGAATCTACTTAATTATCCTATTGTCAGAATAATGGCAGGGTTCTACTTAATGAACCATAGCTGGTGTTACATCAGGAATATCAAAATGCAGTTTTCATTTTCTGCAGGAAAGTCGGTTCCTCCTTTCCAGTCTCCCCAGCCACTGAAATTGATCCAGATTGTGCAAAACCTTCATGTTCTTTTTGAACCCTGATCAAAGCATTGACTCTTTCTGTCACCAAACAACTTGCAGGATTGCTGACTTTTCCTCAGCTGCTCAGGCACTGAGATCCTTATCCATTTTCAGACTGGTTGCATCCCATATCCTCCTCTCCAGACTCTCATCATTCACCTGTTTAAAACCCATTTGTACTAAGTTCTGCTCATAACGACGCTCTGCCCATGCCAACTTACACTGGTTCCTGTGCTGTACTAAATCTAAAATCCACATTATTTACTGCAAATCCTTCTCTGCCTCACTACATCCTGTTTCTACAACCCTCTCGAGCCTTAGTTCTTGTTCCACAATCTTCAATCCTCTTATTTCGGCCCTTGCATGCGGTGTCTCATAACATCTTGTAAATCTTTTCAAATACTGGTCCTGCCTTGGGGATTCTCAACTGTTCCAGCTCTATCATTTGTTTCTTAAATCTTTTCAACATTTAACTTTTCCATCAGATTTTTAGTTTGCCATCCTAAAGTTTTTCCTCCATGGCTCAAGTGTCCATTCCTGTATCCTTTTCCATTTAGAACCATAGAAAAATTACAGCACAGAAGGTGTCCTTTTGGCCTATCTTGTCCATTTGGGACACTTTATATTCAGGATCCTTCAGTAATGTATGTTGTCATAAATAATTACAGCTTGTTGTCATGCTTATTCATTGTAGTTGACTATTGTTGCTCTAGTTGCCATAAAGAAACAACACTGTACTTACTGGCACCAACTGAATACAAATCGACTGAATTTCGAAGGGATAATATTTACTGGTTTGAGCACTACTCAAACACCATTTTTAGCAATCTTGATACTGGTGGGGGAGGAAGGGGAAGAGAAGGAGAAACGTTGTCAATTTTTACCAAATGATGCGTTTAGGATAGTGACCCACATTGCTGAATCACTTCTGTGTTCAATATGACTTTGCCGCGATGCAATGCAATTAGTGTTTTCTTTCCTGTTGTCCTAATCCGAATGCATTTGAAATGCAGTAACAACATGCAAACTGCTAGAAATGAACTAATCCATTTAACAAAGAAGACAGATTTGTATTTTGGTTCTTGACTCTCCTTACTACTTTAAGATGAAAAAGCTTTTAAATTATGTTCCCCAGTTTTTTTAAATTGGCGGAAAATAGACATTTCAATCACACAAGCAAAGAGATAGATTGAATAGCAAGTGGATGGAAGCAATTGCCATCCCTGAGCAGACACAAGAGTATTACAACACTTTAGAAACCAAATTTTATTTTATAAAGGACACTATTTAATTTTTTAAAATGGATCCAGGAATTACCTGCCCTTTTGCAACTGCAATGTTTGTCAAGCTTCTAGAAAGTTGCAAATGGATTACAAATAGGAGGTACCAAGGCAACCCCTCTGTGGAATTTCATACCTGCCATTGTCCAGGGCTATTCAAAGAACACTGAAAGAATGAACTCGCGTTTGAAAAGCATTTGGGAATCCAAATTGTAAATTGGATTACCGCCCGCTTTATATGCAACATGATTTGGCATTTTCCTTGGGGGTGGTGTCAAATGATACAGTGGCCATCTTTGCTTGCCTGCCAAGAATATAGAAAAGTCAGGGCAAGTAACCTACAATCAGAGATACCTTGTAACGTAACGTGGAAGGAGTAGACAAGAGTTTTAACTTGGGGTGAGACGGAGAGACACCGAGAAAAAGCTCATGGTCTACTGTAACTGGGCAGTCACACCTGCAATACTGTAAAATCAAAATAAGAAGCTCCTCCCTTCCCTATGCCCTGTTCTATCTCATAACAACTAACTACGATAGCAGCCTGTGCCAATTCCTGACCTTCATTTCAGACAATGCAACATTTCAGTTTCAAAAAACCAAACCCACATCAAACAATGAAAGACTAAACTTGGTTTGGATTTTTATAAGTATTGTTTTATCTTCATCTGTAATTAGTCTTTGTGTGTATTTGTGTGTGCAAGTGGTATTGTGTTTCCTAAAGTAACCTCCAGAGCAAGAGGGTAGAAACTAATTAACCTGTTCTTTTCAAGTACAAAAGGCTTTGTTGCTGAATTATTTGAAATCAACTCACTCACCTAAAAAAGGGTTATAAATACACATCCACATAAAAATACAATGATCATGGGCAATTTGGAGGATACATCCACTGTATAAACACAATCAAAAGATTGAAAACGACAAAATAACATTTAAAAAACAGCCGAAGTGGTAAAAGGGAGCAGTAAGTACATACATGAGTATTTAGAAGAATGTTAAAAAGGCAGATCAGGTCTAACTAAAGATAAAATGTGAGTAACACAACATTTATTGCCCATCCCTAATTGCCCTTGAACATTTTAGAGGACAATTAAGAATCAACTACGTTACTGAGGATCTCGACTCGCGTGAGGGCCAGACCAGAAAAGGATAGCAGATTTGCTTCCCTCAAGGACATTAGTGAACCAGGTGGCTTTTTACAAACAACAAATAATAATTTCATGGTCACCGTGAAGAAGCTGACTTTTCAATTCCAGGCTTTATTCATTGAGTTTAAACTTCACCAGCTGCCATGGAAGGATTTGAACCCATGCCCTCAATGCATCAGCCTAAGCCCCTGGATTACTAGTTCAGTAATTATCCAGTATACCACTATCTCCCCTGTTGCACTGAGTAGTAAGTATGAGCATAAGGAAAGCTTTAAAACCAGCAAAGGATAATGAAAAGACTAGTGTGGAGACAGAAAATTGAACATGAGTGAACTAGTAAGTAATGTAAAAACACAATTGTGGGAACTTCTACCACCATTAAAAAGAAGAGGTCCTTTAGAGGTTGCTACAAGGGAAATTATAATGAAGATAAGGAAATGGAAGACATGTTGAACAAATATTTTATACCTCCCGATGGGAGTCTCAAAAATGTACCAGAAATGATGAAAAACCAAGAGTTTATTGAGAACAAGAGACTTAAAGTTCCTTATTGGAGGTAAAGACATAGCGGTATTGCCACTGGACTATTAATCCAGAGACCCAGAACAAGATCAGGGGATCTCAGCTCAAATCTCAACACAACAGATGGTGAAATATGAATTCAATAAGAAAAAGTCTGATGATGACCATGAAACCCATCAAATGTCCCTCAAGGAAGGAAATTGGTTGTCCATACCTGGTCTGGCCTACATGTGACTCCCAGGCACACAGTAATATTGTTGACACTTAAATGCCCTCTGAAGTGGAGGAAACAGTTAGAAATGGACAATAACTGCTGGCCCAACCAGCAATGGCCATGTCCCCTGAAGAAATTTTTAAAAATTGGTTGATTGGAGAAAAAAAGGTATTGGAAAAATTAATGAGATTAAAAGTTGACATTCCATTGACTTAACCAAATGCTACATTTTGAAAGTGGTGGCTATAGAGATGAGTGTGTACATTAGTTGTAATCTTCCTCAAATTGTAGAATGCCCAAGTGCATCGAAATGTAACAAATGTGACACCACTATTCAAGAAAAGAGAGAGAAAACCTGGAACTACAGTCACTCATGGAGAAAATGCTGATTTTGTTATTAAGGAAGTGGCGATAGATGACTCAGAAAATCATAATTAGACAAAGTCAGCATCCTTTTATTAAAGTGTAATTGTTTAACAAATTTTAAGTTTTTTTTTAAGGATATGGATTTTGGAAAGGCAGAATTCAAAAATAGTGAGGTTATGTTAAAATGTATGGGAACTTGTTCTGGCCACACCAGTGTGCACAATTCTGATCTCCATACTATGAGAAAAGTGTATAAGCACTGGAGAAAGTGCAAGATAAAAAGATTTGCAAGGATGATATCTGAAAGATTATAGCTAACAGGATAGATCAAAAATGTTGGGGCTTTCTTCTTTAGAAAAGAGAAGGCTTCAGAGGAAACCTGATAAAAGCTTTTAAAATCATGAACAGGGTAAATGTGAGTAGACTATTTCCTAAGGGCCAACAATACAAGATGGCAATGAATAAATCCCAAGAGGAAATGAGGGGAAGTTTCTTTATTCGGTGAGTGATTTAGAATGTGGTACCTACTACTGCAATGAAGTAGTCAGATGGACTTGCGTATAGGCAACAATATAAACAGCAGCGCAGGTTAGCTGGGCTGAATGGTCATTTCTGTACTGTATATATTCTATGTAATTGTGTATAACTTAAGAGAAAATCATTAGATTCCAGGGGAGGAACTAGATGAGTGTCTCAGGAACAATTGAAATTACAGCCTGATGGGACAATCTGAATTGTGTATCTGTAAAGAGGTAGAAGTGGAGCTGTGTACGATAAAGGAATTGAGGTGGGGGAGTGGAAGAACCCTAGAACAGATAAGATCACTGATAATCTAGGAAATGGTTTCTTTTTCAATACTGGGATCATGGTTAGGGGAAACAGGAGAAAGAATCAAGAAATTTGCACTCAACATCATCCAGACCTTCTGCTCTGACCATATTCCTTCCAGAAGGTGCAATAAGTGCATATTGACTGACACATGGTATAAAGAATTAGGATCGATGTCAGGCTTAGAGAAGTTTAAGCATAAGTGGAAAGTAGAAATAAACTGAAAATGCATATTTGGATTTAAACTCTTTGATCACAGAATGATGGATGTTTGTGACAATCTAGCGAAGGAATAAAAGCAAAAGCAATGAAATCAGCCAAAATGTATTTTAGTGTCATGATGGAAATAATGTGCAAGAAATATGATTTAACATTTCACATTTCTTGTTTTTTCTTCTGCTCTCAAACATTTGGGGTCTGTCATCTTAACAGTAATTTTGGATTCAAAGATACAGATCTTCTGAACAAGAATTTTCATTTTTGCTGTCATATTGCAGAATATTGACATTTACTCAAATTTAAAATAAAATCAGATTTTTTTTCCTAACATTAAGATTGAAAATCTTAATGTGATTGATATACTTACAGAAAGTCTCCTTTCTTTCACAGATCAATGAGTTAAGTCATGTCCAAATTCCAGTTATGTTGATGCCAGATGACTTCAAAGCCTATAGCAAGATAAAAGTGGATAATCACCTTTTCAATAAGTAAGTTTGTTGCCTTACATTGCTTTTGAATAACTTTTGATTAAGTTGGAAAGTTATTTTTGTGTTAAGTGCAATGGAATGCACAGTGGTTTGGATTAGCACTGCTGCCTCTCAGAAGGGTTTGATTTCTGGCTTGGGTCACTGTCTATGCAGAATCTACATGTTGTTGCTGTCTTTGCTCGGGTTTCCTCCCACAGAGTGAAAGATGTGCTGGTTAGATGTATTGGCCATGCTAAATTCTCCGTCAGTGTACCCAAATAGGTATTGGACTGTGGCAACTTGGGGATTTTCACATTAACTTCTTTGCAGTGTTAATGTAAGCCTACTTATGGCTAATAAATAAACTTAAAGTAAACTCTTGCTAACAGCCTTTCATGTTAGTGCTTCCACACACAATGCTGTCGACAGTTCTCCCTTGTAGAGGAGGAAATGATTGCACCCCTACTTTTGGTGCTGACGTATAGCTTAAGTTTACAATCAGAAGTGTATTATGGCAGAAAGTGATACAGAACATTACTTGGAGAAAAGAATTTTATTTGCTTGCATTTTTAACAATTCATAAGATTTGTGGGATGTATTGAATAATCCAACAGTACAATTTGATTGTTTCTGTTTGTGAATTCCTGATTGGAATGTTGCACTTTTGCCATATGTTTTTCTGCTTAGATTCAGATTTTTAATCCCCAGATTCATGCATACTTTTTTTCCTTGAAGTTTTTCTTAATGTTGCATTTGGTAGAGGTAGTGCTGCATTAACAAAGGACATTCTTTAGGCAAGACCATAAACCAAAACCCATTGGTCAAAGTGGACCCGAGAAGGTCACTCAACTTTGAGAGATGTTTGCATTTATATCTCACGCTTCACAGAAACTCTCAATGATTTCTGTTCAGTTCATCAACTTATTGAGAAAGCTTCAACCATTAGATAACCCTGGGTTATTTGTTATGTCAGATTATTGGCTTACTGATAGTTTATTCAGAAACTATTGATGAATCTTGGTAATTTGAAATCAACTATCTATCTTGCTTTCTTCTTTTTCAACCCCACAAAACTAGTGTCCCTCAAAGAGATTCATCATGTGCAACAGACCAGATTTTCTGTAGAATTGGAAGTTTAGAAGATTGGGGGGTTTTGAGAGGGTAGATGAAGTGAGATGATTATTCTGTAAATATGCATTTTAAATTTACGGCTTGAGAGGTCAGATGTCCATATTGTTAAGAGACGTCAGAGGGAATAGGTAGATGCAGGATAAGGTGTAGGCGATAGAGATTTGAAGGGGCTGATGCTCACAGCAGGAGGATGAAATGCCAATCTGACAAGATGAGGCAACGAAAGAAACCCTGGATATAGCTGTCAGAGTGAGACTAAGGCTGAACTGGGGAAAAGTGCTGTTGATATGTTGTGCAGAGAACTTGTCAGTACTTCCTGAAAAGCTGCAAATTTTCACTGTTAACCTGAGAAAGTATTCACAATAAACAATCATGTTAAAAGGCAAATGGATGATGTGGTTAATTCCTTGCACCATGCAATCCTTCAAATATGCATCTACATTATTTTAGAAACTTAGATCTGTCAACTTTCTCACTAACTCCCTACATCCTAATTTATAATAAAATTGCCTTTTTTAGCTTGCAATGCTGTGATTGAACCCTCCTGCCAATATTGGTGCAATAGCATTGCCTGTTTCCTTAGCTAGGACTACAGAAAAGTTTCTATACTTCAGCCAATCCACAATATTTCTGTACTTTCCAAATTATCTTCACTTTCACTGTTTAACATAGGAGCTGGAATAAGCCTGTCCCATCATTTGGTGGAATTATGATTGATCTGTGACCTAACTCCAGAAACCCACCATTGGTCCATTTTCCCCTTAATGAATTTGATTTAATATTGAAAGCTTTGAACAAATCATCCCTTAATAAATGCTAAGGAAATCAACATACTCTCATCTCACAATTCAACCCTTGGTGTCCAGCTATCACCTATGATAGATCTCTATTGCACTGTCTCCAAGGCCAATATTTCCTCCCTAGGGTGTGGTATCCAGAATTACTCACAGACATCAGGTGTGGTCTGACCAGAACTTTGGACAACTGAAGCATGACTTGCACTTTCTTGTATGATAGATTATAAAGGCCAGGATTCTATTAGCTTATTTTTAAGAACTATTTCTGTAGCTATTCATGACATTTTGATGGTCTATGGATTTGAATGACCAAGTCGCCTTGGACCCTGGCTGTTTCTAATTTTGCATCATTTTGAAAATATCCTGTTCTATCCATTTTCAGACCAATGTTGGTGATTGCATTTGCCCACAGTAAAACCCATTTGTCTCATTTTGGTCCATTCATTTAATTTATCAACATCTTGTTGTAATGGTACACTTCCGTCCAGCTATCTTTGTGTCACAGGTAAATGTGGATATGTATCTTTCTATTCCATCATCTGTCATTTACAAAATACAGTGAATTGTTGCAGCTACCGCATAGATCCTTGTGAAGTACCATTATTTACATTCTGCCAATCAAATACTTGCTCTTAATCCCTATTCTCTCCAGCCAGCCGTTCAGCCATTTTCATACGCAGTTCAATAATTTCCCTTCAATTTCACAGGCTTCAATTTTGGCTAACTGTCTCTTCGAAGAATTTATCAAATATTTTTTTGGAAGTCCATATAAATAATGTCCATTCCTTAGTTACCCCTTCAGAAATCAATCAGACTTGTTGACTATAGTCAACGTTTTACAAATTCATACTCTGTCCAACTGAAAATTTCCAAGGTATTCAGTCACCCGCATCTCCACAACCCTTCACCCCCATCCTTAATGCTTCACAGAATGTATCTATGTAATAGAGGCAAAATTAAGACAAATTTTATCCACTCCCACACTGTCTAACTCTGATTCACTTGGACTTTATCTTGATCTTTGTGTGTTCTGTCAAAGTCTTTCTTTTTTTAATCAAATGCACCCTTTTCTTTTATACTGCAGTAATGAACAGTTTTGTTCTCTCCACAACTAATTGACATGTCTTCAGTTATTTATGAAAACAGTGTCTAAGAGATGTAATTTATTTACCAGGGAGAATATGCCAAGTCACTTTAAGTTTAAAGAGTACTGCCCTATGGTCTTCCGAAATTTGAGAGAGAGATTTGCAATTGATGATCAGGATTTCCAGGTAGGTCTGCGTTGCAACCACTTATAACTGTGACAGGAATGAAAATTCCTCTTTTCAAATCCTCTTCTGTCACTTGGTGAATTTGTTTGGTATGATCATTCAGTTGATGCTTAACGTTTTTGTGAGTTCTTGGTTTCCAATCCCAGAACTGCCTTTTAAGAATTTGCCTCAGCTAGTTTAAATTATTTTGTGGGGGTTAGTGGGGTGGATAGCTGTTATGTAGGTGGCTGCTGGAAGCAGTGTGTTCATCCTAAGATTACAATTAATGATTGGGGCTCAGAATACCATTGGACAATCACATGATCACTAACAGCTTTTTAAATTGTCCTAGTTTACCAATTGGTGTGTTTTTGTTGCCTGCGGGGGGAATGCAGTTGCATCTTTGAAGTGAAATTTATTTTGATAGAAAATTAGGATTCTTTGACTTAAAAGATAGCAATGAAAACATTGGCAACAATGATTTCAGCAGAAGGGCATTAATGGATCAAGGTGTAGTGAATTTTCAAAATAGTCATAGGCCGGAATTCTCTCATCTTGCATGTCCCGTGACTGCTGTCAAAGAGAATGCAGAACTTGGCACTCAACCAAATCTCTGTTCACAGCAACGGAACCAGATAATTCCAACCACAGAAGAGGCAGGAGAATTCTGGTCATAGTTTCAAAAAAAATTAAAGGAACATTGCAACCAGAGAAACTGTATGCATCTATAATATAAATGAAAATGCTGTTTCCCAGTCTACAAAGAAAAATATCAACTATTTTCTTAAATTTTGTATCAGTGATTGTAACCTACTTTGAGTTTGTGGCATTTATGAAGTGTCTGTTGTATTGGCATAATCTATACCTCTTTTATGAATAATTGTTAAGATTATCATTGTGTACACACCGCAGAGTAAATTCTGTGTTCCCAGTAGTTGTCGTGCTCACTGGAATTACAGTTCAGAAATTCAACATTAAAGTCCATCTCCAACCCATACACTTTTTCGTTGCTGGTAGCACGTCACTTTGCAACAATACAAATATATATTAGAACATATGAAATTTAAAGAAGTATTCTTAGTAATTTGCAATAAATTCAGCTTTTTGTTCTTTTTCTTCATAATGAAAAGATTCATTTCTTAAGATTAGAAACCAAACAGAATAGTGGATATTTATGTTTTCCTTAATCTGCAATCATAGTGATTTTTCAAACTTCATTTCATATGTTTCATAAACATATTGACAAGCTCCCCAGTTTCTAGAAGAAACAATCGCTCAGATAAGAATAATGTCACTTGGCAGGAAACGTTATTTTTAGTATGCAGCAACAGATGTAACATGCTGGTAAGTGAACAAATATAGGTGCTTGATAAGAGACTGATAGAAAACTGAAATCAAAGGCTGTCATCTTCTATATTTGTAATACAACTTGAAGGCATGCGAAATTGCCAGCAACAAACCATTTTCTGATGAGCTCAATGCATTCTACATCCAATGAGCAAAAGGTCAACAAGCGCACACCATCCACCCTGGAGGCCTTGGTCAAGCCTATACCTGGGGTTACCATTGCAGATGCCTGAGCAGCCTTCTTGAAGGTCAACCCCTGGAAAGCGACGGACCCGGATGAGCACTCAGATCCTGCACGAATCATCTGGCGGGGGTATTTGTAGAACTGGTCGATCTCTCTTTACGACAATCTGAGGTCCCTACCTGCTTCAAGAAGACGCCCATCATCGCAGCACCAAAGAAAAGCCAAGCCACATGCCTTAATGACTATCAGCCGGTGGTTCTAACATTAATCATTATGAAGTGCTTCGAAGGGCAAGTCACG
Organism: Sphyrna mokarran; assembly: GCA_024679065.1. Taxonomy (NCBI): domain Eukaryota; kingdom Metazoa; phylum Chordata; class Chondrichthyes; order Carcharhiniformes; family Carcharhinidae; genus Sphyrna; species Sphyrna mokarran. The sequence continues at coordinate 40,417,777 of JAGIQG010000002.1, forward strand.
GCACAAATCAATTCCAGCTTCCCAGAGTGCCTGGATCCACTGCAGTTCGCCTACATCTCAACAGGTCCACACAGATGCCTCCCTGGCCCTACAATTAACCCTAGAGCAGCTAGGTAACAAAGAAACCTATGTCGGACTCCTATTTATTGACTACAGCTCAGTCTTCAATGCAATTATTCCTATGAAATATATCTCCAAACTCTGTGGCCTGGGCCTCAGCTCCTCCCTCTAATTGGATCCTGAATTTCCTAACCCACAGACCACAAACAGTAAGGATAGGCAACAACACCTTTTCCACAATCATCCTCAACACTGATGCCCCTCAAGGCTGTGTTCTGCTATGTTCCTTATACAATGATTGTGTGGCCAAATTCTCTAACTTGCTTTTCAAGTTTGCCAATGACTCCACCTTAGTGGTTTGGATCTCAAACAATGATGAGACAGAGTACAGGACTGAGATAGAAAATCTGGTGAACTGGTGTGATGACAATAATCTCTCCCTCAATGTTAACAAATGAGGGAGGAGATAGTTATCAACTTCAGGAAGTGTAGTGGAGAACATGCCCCCCCTTCCCATCTACATCAATGAGGATGAAGTAGAAATGGTTGAACGCTTCAAATGTTTAGGTGTCCAGATCACCAACAATTGTTCTGCTCCCTCCGTGCTGACACTATAGTTAAGAAAGCTCACCAATGCCTCTACCTTCTTAGAAGACTAAGAAAATTTGGCATGTCAGCTACAAGTCTCTCCAACTTTTACAGATGTATCATAGAAAGCATTCTTTCTGGTTGTATCACAGCTTAGTATGTCTCCTGCTTTGCTCAAGACTGCAAGTAACTACAAAAGGTCATGAATGTAGCTCAATCCATCCCGCAAACCAGCCTTCCATCCATTGACTCTGTTTGCACTTCCCGCTGCCTCGGAAAAGCAGCCAGCATAATTAAGGACCCCGTGCACTGCAGACATTTTCTTTCCCACCTTCTTTGGTAAGAGTAATATATGTGCAGAATATAGGGCTAATGGTAGGACTCTTGGGAGTGTAGATGAGCAGACAGATCTCGGTGTACAGGTGCATAGATCCCTGAAAGTTGGTACTGAAGTTGATAAGGTTGTTAAGAAGGCATATAGTGTGTTAGCATTTATTGGTAGAGGGATTGAATTTCGGAGCCGAGATGTCATGTTGCAACTGTACAAAACTCTGCACATGGAGTATTGTGTACAGTTTTGGTCACCACATTATAAGAAAGATGTGGAGGCATTGGAAAGGGTGCAGAGTAGGTTTACCAGGATGTTGCCTGGTATGATGGGTAGATCTTATGAGGAAAGGCTAAGGGACTTGAAGCTCTTTTCATTAAAGAGAAGAAGATTAAGCGGTGACTTATTTGAGACATATAAGATGATCAGAGGGTTAGATAGGGTGGATAGTGAGAGCCTTTTTCCTCGGATGGATTCGGATAACACGAGGGGACGTAGCTTTAAATTAAGGGGTGGTAGTTATAGGACAGATGCTAGAGGTGGGTTCTTTACTCGGAGGGTAGTAAGGGCGTGGAATGCCCTGCCTGTAGCAGTTGTGGACTCGTCAAGTTTAAGGGCATTCAAATGGTCAGTGGGTAGGCATATGGATAGCATTGGAATAGTTTAGGTTAGAGGGCCATAAAATTGGATCCATTGGTCGGCGCAACATCGAGGGCCAAAGGGCCAGTACTGCGCTGTAATGTTCTATGTTCCTCCTTTGGGAAAAAGGTACAAAAGCCTGAGGTCACATACTAACCGACTCAAGAACAGCTTATTTCCTGTTGCTGTCAGACTCTTGAATGGACTTGTCTTGCATTGAGTTGACATTTCTCTACACCCTAGCTATGACTGTAACTCTACATTCTGCACTCTCTCATTTCCTTCTCTATGAATAGTATGTTTTGTCTGCATTGCGTGCAAGAAACAATACTGTTCACTGTATGCTAATACGTGTGACAATAATAAATCAAATCAAGACATCACTGGTCTCTACCCATCCTTTAGCTAATCTGCTGTGAAATAGCAGTGAAATAGCCACTTGTGCCTGTCTTAACTCATACTCCAATGCTGTCCTGGCTGGCCTCCTAACTTCTACATTCCATTACTTTAAGCTCAGCCAAAACTAGACTCCCTGTACTCCAACGTGCAAAAAAATCTCTCTGAACCATTACTTTGTATGGCTCCTCACTGATATCCACTCCCCCTCTGCCAACAATTGAAAATTAAAATTCTCATCCTGGTGTTTAAATCTCTTGCACCACCAGCCTACATACCGCCCATCTCTGCAAATTAAAATCCTCCAAGAAACCTGCATTCTTCCCGTTCGAGGCTTATGTCCATCATCAAACAGCGTTTTATCCTTGGTCCTGGCTGTGCAAAGATTAAGACCTGAAGTTTTCCCAAAATCTTTCCCTTCTTTCAAAACTTTTTCAAATCTACCATTTTAACTGAACTTGCGGTCACATTGCCTAATTTTTCCTTCTTTGGCGCAATATCAATTTTTGTTTAATTACACATTTGTGAATTATCTTTGACCTTTTTTCTTTATTTAAAAGTGCAGTGTAAACATAAGCTCTTGTTGTGTGCATGTCAGCCACTTAGGGGCCAGACAGACAATATTCATTCTTTTTTTCATACTTATGTTAGTAGTGGCATCTATTTTTGACTGCTATATAAGGTACAATTTTATTTCAGTTGTAAATTTGCCAGTATTGGTTCTACCCTTTTGCATTTCTGCTTATCTACTTTATCAATGTACTTCCAGAAATATTCTTGCTCATTTAAATTTGGGATTGTTAGTCTTTTGTACTATGTATATGCCATGTATGTCAAAGAATAATGTATTTTCCATTTTATGTTAATTTGTACTATGGATGAAGCTATCTAGGTTATACTGTTCACACTTCCTCTGCCTTTAGCTTCATTCAATTGTATCTTTCCCTATTTGGCTTAGTCATCTTGTTTTGATTTTTTTATATTTTGAGAACTGAGTGTCAATACTAAGTTTATTTTGTAGTTGTGCACTTGAAGGTTTGAACTTATTCTTGATAAAATGGAACACTGAAGTAAAACAACCAGAAATTCAAATTTATGCACATGAGCAATGAGTATTGGTAAGAGGAATATTACAAGAACTTAGAAAAAATTATGAATCATTTGGAGAATTCAACCAAAATTGCACATTTCCTATTTTAAAATAAAAGGAAAGCAGTCAATAAAGTTGGCAGAATGCTGAATCACATGTAAGAAAGCAAAAGTTCAGTACAACAAACATTGGAGGAATTAATACAAAGCAGGTGACCTAAGCAGGTCAGAACATCAAACTATGTCCAGTTTCAGACAAACAAAAAGTTAATAGAAGCTTTGCAGGTGATGCAGCAATAATGCATTAATTTGATCTTTTGAAATCAAAATGAAAAGCAAAGCTGGAGAAACTTGGGCTTTTGAGCCTTCGAAGCAGGGTAACTTGAGAGGTGTTTTCACAGATGAACAAAGTAGAAATGCTATACATCTCTAAGAGGACATGAGAAAGTTAAAAACAAAGGAAAGGCTGCATTTGTATAGCTCCTCAGCACATGCCAACTCTCCATAATTGATCAATACTAAAAGTGGAATGTATTATGGAGGAAAAGTGAAACTGAGAACCAATGCCAGAATGTTCTTTGTTCTTTGTAAAATAACTGATCGACACATGGCATGGATGGCAGGATAGTCAATAAGAACATAAGAAATAGGAGCAGGAGTAGGCCATCCAGTCCTTCGAGCCTGCCCCACCATTCAATAAGATCATGGCTGATCTGTAGTGGTTCAGTACCACTTTCCCGCTTTCTCCCCATAATCCTTAATTCCCTTGTCAATCAAAAACCTATCCACTCTTGACTTGAACATTATTCAGCAAGGAAGCCTCCATCACTTCATCATCAAGCAGAAAATTCCAAAGATTCACCATCCTTTGCGTGATGAAACTCCTCCGCAACTCTGATCTGAACACCACCCCCCCCCCCCCCCCCAAACAAATCTTGAGGCTGTGCCCTCTAGTCCCGCTATCTTTGCTAAACGGGAAGAGTCTCTCAACCTCTACCCTGTCCATCCCCTTTATTATTAAACTCCATTATTATTATTAACTCCATTATTAAACTCCATTATTATTATTAAACTCCAAAGAGTACAAACCTAGCCTATTCAGTCTCTCCTCATAATCCAATGCCCTCATCTCTGGTATCAGCCTAATAAACCTTCTCTGCACCCCCTCCAAGGCCAATATATCCTTCCTCGAATGCGGTGACCAAAACTACACACAATACTCCAGCTGTGGCCTCACCAGTACCCTATACAGCTGCAAAAGTACCTCCCTACTTTTATATTCTATCCCCCTAGCTATAAAGGCCAACATTGCATTCACCTGCATACTGTGTTTTTGTAATTCGTGCACAAGGACCCCCAGGTGCCTCTGCACTGTCACATGCTGCAGCTTTTCGCCATTTAAATAGTAATCCTTCCTACCATTATTCCTGCCAAAGTGGATAACCTCACACTTGCTAACATTATCTCCATCTGCCAAGTTGAACACCTGATATTTTAAAATAACAGGATAGTCTTGAATGTGTGGGCATAGACTGGATGGACAAACTAGACAATATTCCTTGTCCACATCTACTTATGAACAGAACATTTATTTTGTTCATATTCAACCAAGTAATGACACAATATAAATAGAGGGTGTGAATGTCTAATTAATGCAAAATTAAATAGACAATTCCACTTGCAGAATAGGTAATTGGCAAATGTACTTAACTCTGTTTATTTGATTTACTTTAATCAATAGACCAGCAGCTAATTAATCTGAGGTGGCACATATAGGTGGGAAGAATAAGAAGGTCACATGCTGCCTGGATAATGAGAGTCCAAACATGGTAAAGGAACAAAGAGCTTTAGGGGAACAGATTAGCCCTTGGGTACAACTTGGGTATAATGAATAGCAAAGATATATATTTGATTTTTTATTTGATTTTTTTTTATTGTTATATGTATTAACATGCAGTGAAAAGTATTGTTTCTTGAGTGCTATACAGACAAAATATACCATTCATAGAACGAGAGCACAGAATGCAGTATTACAGACATAGCTAGGGTATAGAGAAAGATCAACTTAATGCAAGGTAAGTCCATTCAAAAGTAATGTAAGCTTACTTCTAACAATAAATGAACTTTAGAAACACAGGGACTTGAGCCGAATAGCATGTTTCCTTGCTGTGCATTCTGTGTAATTCTTTAAGCATGTGCCTTTAGCATGATGCAAACCTTCACTTAAGTGAATGAAAATAGAAGTTAGACAAGTAACAATTTCATCAGACCATGTCGCTGCTAAAGATGATGAATCCAGAAATGGACTTGAATGAATATGCCATTGTGTATCCTTGCTTCGATGCAACAGAACAAATCATTAATTCCAATTGCAATGACATGATTAATTCTCAACAAAGATGTGTGAGCAAATAATAATGAAGAAGATGGTAAAAGATTTAAAGAATGGCTGGTATGTGTAAAGTTGATTATAAAATAGTTTTATCAAGCAAGTGTACCTGGTTAGCTTATTCGAAGATGTAGTATTTCACATTCTGAATTTATGACAGTGTGAAAGTCATGGATGAAGCACCTGCAGATGGTTAGGCCTAGGACAGTCCCCTGAAGAGCTCTTTGGGCTGAAATGAGTCAAACCAGTGGAGAGTCTCCCTCCTGATGAATTCAGTTGTTTTGCCCATGTTTTGACCAGTGCTATCTTGAGATCAGGAACTAAGTGGGCCCAAAATCCAAAGTGAGCGTGCTATTGCTTTGCAAGTGCCATTTAATGTCGACAGCACATTCCATTGCTTTGATCATCAAGAGTAGACTGATGAAGCAATAATTGATCAGGTTAACAGGTTGAATTTGTAAAGGATGTACTTGGGCACATTTCCACATTGTTGGGTAGATATCAGTGTTTTAGCTGTACTGAAACAAAATGACTTGGTGTGGTTTGTTCTGCAATATAAATTCTCAATATTACTGCTTCTATATTGTCAGGGCCATGACCTTTCCGTATCCAATGCCTTCAGCTGTTTTTTGATATCAGTTGGAGTGAATCCAGTTGGCTGATACTGGGGATCTCAGCAGGAAGCTGAGATGGATCATCCACTCAGCTTTTCTGGCTGAAGTTAGCTGAAAATGCTTCTGTCTTTTGCATTGACATACTGGGCTCCCTCATCATTGAGGATGGGTATATTGGTGGAATCTGTCCTCTAATTGTTTGATGCCCATCACCAGTAATGACTGGATATGGTAGGATTGCAGAGCATCAAGCTTATCCAATGGTTATGGGATTACTTGGTTCTGGTTATCATATGCTGTCTCTGCTGTTTATTAAGCATATTGTAACTTCACATGTTAACACTTCATTTTTAGGCATGATTGCAGATCTTGGCATGTTCCCCTGCGTTCCTCATTGCCTGCCTTGGTTTGGTATAGTTTGTAAACTTGATCCATTTGTATTGGATTTATGAATTTATGTCATTAATGTCAATTCAAAATGGGATATCTGGGCACCCAACTCAGTAATTGCACTCGCCCTAATAAAACTTCTGAAAGAATCTATTGTTTCCTGCCTTTGAAAGAATGCCCATGTGTTGGACTGAATTTCCCCACTAGTTTACACTTAACTAGTTAAGATTTTGGCAAGAACTTTTTACTCGTGGTTTTTGGAAGTCACAGCATATTGAAGCACTTTCCATAGTCCATTTGGAATATTGTTTCCTCAAACTTAGGGAGACTGAACCTCACTTCTGCATCTGTGTAGCACTGTTTAATGGGTTATTAATACAAAGAACAACAAAGAATAAAGAACAACATAGCACAGGAAACAGGCCCTTCGGCCCTACAAGCCCATGCTGCCCATTTTAACAGTCAGTAATTGTTATCAATCTTGCTCCTCAGTTGATACATAGGTAGGTGTCTGGATCTGTGCTCTCATCCTTTGGGCATGATGTTGGCCTGTTTTCAAAATGTCAGGACCTTCCCCAGTTTCACTGAATTCCCCACCATGGTTGCCAAATCTCATCCTAAATTTCTTAGTAATTAGAAGTGGCTGTTTTTGATTCTGTTGGTTAAAAAGGAGTGGCAAAAACCTATTTTAAGCTTATTTCAACCCAAACCTTTTCAACCCAGGTGTGGTCATTAAAGGCTTGCATGAACCACCTATCAGACAGAGTAATAAATGGATTATTTCCTTATGGAAAATTAACTCTACTGTTCACAAAGATTGTTTGTGTTGCATATTTCTGTAAATGAACATAGAATCTAGAAGTAGGATAAGGCTATTTGGCCCTTCATGCCTGCTCTGCCATTCATTATGACAATGGCTGATCATAGTCAATATCTCGGTTTTTCTCCTTCCCCTCCCCTCCACCCCATCCCATATCCCTTGATCACGTTAGCCCCAAGAGCTATATCTAATTCCTCCTTGAAATCGCAACAATGTTTTGGCCTCAACTACTTCCCTGGAATTCCACACATTCACCACTCACTAGGTGAAGAAATTTATCCCCACCTCAGTTCTGAAAGGTTTACCCTTAACTATCACCCCTAATCTTTGGCTCCCCATGCTATCGGAAACTTTCTGAATCTACCCTGTCTGACATTAGAATTTTATAAGTTTCCATGAGATCCCTTCTCACTTTTAAATTCCAGCAAATATAATCCTTAACCAATTTAATCTTGTGAGAGACCTGTCATGCCAGGAATCAGCCTGGTAAATTTTTGCTGTAACTATCTCCTATAGCAAGGACATCCTTCTCGTATAAAGACACCAAAACTGCACCCAATACTCCAGATGTAGCCTCACCGATGCCCTATACAATTGCAGTAAAACATCTCTATTCCTATACTCAACACCTCTCATTTTGAAGGCCAACAAACCATTTGCCACCTTTACTGAATGCTGTATCTGCACGCTAATAAGATGATGTGTTCCTGAATTATACATTGGGTCTTTTAAACAGAAACAAAATTATTTACAAAACTTTGACTTGAAAATTGTTTACAAAGAATCATGGAAAAGTCAGCTTAGTGTTGTAAAGAGAAAGGCCATCAACATCGGTTCAATTCCTATCCTGGCTGAGATTATTCTTGAGGCCTGTTTCTTCACTTTGCCCCATTCTGATATTGTGCTATGAGCCAAAGTTAGCAATCCTCAGACAGCAAGGATACTACTTAAGAAGAGAAATGAGCAAAATGTCTGACAGTATTGGAAATTTAAGAGATCTTAGTGGGTTGTAAAAGAGGTGAGTGTGTGAGCCAAAGGCTGTATCTGTGATAAGGATACTATTTTAAGAAATTACATAGAAACTCAATGAACTGAGACATATTGGTATTATTTTAAGAAATTGTTGCCCTTAAGTGGCATGGTGGTTAGTAGCTCACAGCGTCAGGAACCTGGATTCGATTTCCAGCTTGGGTCACTGTTTGTGTGGGGTTTACATGTTCTCCCCATGCCTACATTGGTTTTCTTTGGGTGTTCCTGTTTGCTCCCATAGTCCAAAGATGTGCGGGTCAGGTGGATTGACCATGCAGAATTGCTTCTTAGTGTCATGGGGACTAGCTGGGTTAAATGCATGGCATTATGGGGATAGGGGCTGGGTGGGATTGTGGTCGGTGCAAACTAAATGGACCAAATGGCCTACTGCACTAAGTGCTCCAGATGAAGAACTTCCAGCCTGTAAAAGTAAATGGCAGGGAACTCATTCTTAACTTGAAGAAGAAGAAGAATGAGAAGAGAGATGGTGGAAAATAATCAGGAGTACCGTTGTGTGCTTTGTTGCAGTTAATGACACGCCTGTTGTTGGTTAATAATCTTGACTTATTTTAACCATTACGCCCTGGTATGTGTGTCCAGTCAACCACTAGACCCTAGGCCTGCTTCAGCTTATTAAAATGATCCTAAAGCCAAAGAATGTTATCAATTAAATAAAAAAAAACATTGCAAATGTGACACCTGGCACACTCCAGGTATTGTTAAAGTGAAGTGTTAGCAGAAGTGATTCATTTGGGAGAGGTATCTGTAAGAATACCATTTCTTCAGTTGTGCAGATTTTAAAATCCCTTTCATCTAAATTTCACTAACGTCCATTTCTGTTTAATCTAGTATGCAAATAGTTACAAGATGATTCTGCATTATTTTTGTATTCAATGAATTCAATTTTGTGAATATAGTGCTGGTAAAATTTCATCTGTGATTATGGCTGTTGTTTATTTATATGACCTATTTCTGTTGTTGCTGAAAAGCAGCATATTACCAAAGATTCTAGCTTTGTACTCAACAGGACAAATGCAAGAATGCCAAATTTCAAACAATATCAATTTATACTATAGGAGAAAAAATGCTGATTGGTTAGCAGGTTGACTCTGGCTGAAGTATTGCCATGAAGATAACAATGGGGAGCGACAAGGTTTCAAGCTCCTGCATAACTAAATGTAGTTAATAACACACTCACGATTATTCAGAAAGTGCTGCCCAATGGTGGAATCGTATTTAACAGCAGATTTTTTTTTTTAGATTTCACAAGTGTAGGCTAGTTGCATAGAGTCTGTACTCCATCTACAACAACCACCCAAAGGGCTATAATAAATAAAAGCAAAATACTGCGGATGCTGGAAATCTGAAATAAAAATATTAAAATTCTGAAAATATTCAGCAGGACTAGACAACATCTGTGGAGAGAGAAACAAAATTAACATTTCAAGTCCAAATGATTGATTTCAGACTTAGGGAGAAATATGATGGATTTTATACTGTATAAGAAGGGGGAAAGGACAATAAAAGGTTAAGGATAGATGGGAGCTCAGAGATTTAACAAAGATACCAAAGGCACATGGCACAAGTCAAAATGTGTTAACAGTAGTGTTTAAAAACTAAAGAAGGTGCTGATAGTGGCATAAAGATAAAATAGCAGAATGTGTTAATAGCAGAAACATTGTTTGCTTCAACCAGCCATTTTTTTGGGATGCATGGCCCATGTATCTGGCATTGCACTAGCTTTGGAATTTGTACACAAACTTGCTTAATTGTATAGTAAGCAGAATGTGTTTTTTGGACTGACAGCAGCAACCTGTTATTTGGGAGTTTGGGAAGCCTATTCGTCTCTATTGCAATGCTTTGGCCAGACTGAGTTGACTAGTTAATCAATCAGCACTTTTTTCTCCTGTAGTATAAACTATTGTGACCATTTGAAATTTGGCATTCTTGCATTTGTTCTGGTGTGTGAAAGACACAAAGCTTTGATAGCATGTCCGCCTTGTCAGCAATATATCTCAATTACTTTTGATTACAAATTGGGATATGTTCTAACCTATTCCAATTAGTAGTCAATTGTTGGTGTCTTACGGATCATATTTCACCAACCTGATTTATTCAGTGACCTTGTTTATTGTACAATATTGGATTGTCAATTTGAGCCTGACATTATTTACATCATCCAAATGTTTCATAAATCTAACTAATTAGTGATCTTTCAAGTGTGACTTTGCTTTGCAGCTGACTACAAATGAAATTTTATGTCAATCATAAACCTTAAGATATTCAAAAATACTTCCATAAACTAAAAATATTAAAACTTAATGGTTCCTTTCACTTCCCCTTTTCTTCAATGGTATGAATGATATCAGGTTTTACAAATCTGGAACATATGTTTAGAACATTTTTCTTCTTTAAATTCACTGAATTAAAAGAACTTTGAATATTTTATGAAGTCAAGCATATAAATGGTCTTGCTGAACAACTGTAAAAGAGAAAAATATTGCCAGAGGTCATTATATGTTATGCCTGTATATTGTGAGGGACTAAGGTCTCATGCTGTTTGGTTTCATAAAATGTATACAGATATCCTCAGGGGCTATTTCTAAATGTTAAAAACTGAACAAAATAGTTGAAACTATGTCGTGTTGTGCCCATGAACAAAATGAACCATTTTGCAGTTACAGAAGTCTCTCACGTCTTTATCTCTGAGAGCCACTAATAACCTCTTGTGGCTTGTACAGCCCAACCTCAAAGACAACTATACAAAGGCCATGTGCATTCCATAACCCAGGTTGGTCAATAGGAGGCTGCTGGTCTGCTAAGACAAACTGCCCTGCAACCTTTTAATTCTTAATGGTTGAGACACAGAACAATCTAATTTTTAACAAAGGGTGCACATCCTCTATCAAAGACAGCGTGGAGCAATGGGAATCGTGTGACATGGGCCTCTGGATTGTGGGACTAGTAATATTGATCTGCAAGGAGCTTTGTCTGCTATTTGTCATCTAACTGGCAGCTTCACAGAAAAGGAACTCTAGCCTAGGTTGGACAGTTGGCCCCATCTACATTACTTCTGCTGGAAATTCTATACCATTGCCCACAAGATTTGTTCATATCATGGTGCCTATCTCATTGCATGAAGTCAAAATCACTAGGAAAGTGAATTATACAGCATCGGTTTTCAACCGGTCAAATCCATGAAGGTTGCCACTTTGTTGCCGTGCTATGTGCTATATACTAACCTTTATATTAATTTTCACTATAGCAAAATCTGTTGCTCTCTGGAGTTGGATCATCAAATGTATTTGCATGACATCGATGTAGTATGTGAATTTTTCTCTGAATTGTGAATGTAATGCATTCATTACTTTGTGCTTCAGAGGTCAGTTGTTGCTTCTTGCTGCATGTTTGTGTTCATCATATCTACACGTTAAGCCTGCCCAGGTTATGGAATGAGCTATGTTGAAGATTTTGTGGCAGTAGTCTCAACATGTATATTTGGGTGATAGAGAAAGGCAATCTGACTTAATAGCTCTATAGACTACACAAGAACAGAAGGTCTGGGAATTCATATGCATATATCTTTGAAGATGGTAAAACAAATTAAGAGGGTAATTAACCAAGCATTGGACCTGAGAAACAGAACCAATGAGTGCAAAAGCAGAAAAATCATGCCAAATTTGTAAAAAGCTCTAGATCTGCCACACATAAAGTATTACAACCAGTTCTGGTTAGCACATGTCAGGAAGAATGTAAGAGCCCTTGAGAGGGTGCAAAGGAGATTTACCAAAATGGTTCAAGGGAATTTGGTTTAGAGAAGCTGGAGTAGTTGTTCAAGCAAGACTGTTCGAGAAGAGTCCTAATGAATCATGACAGGTTTCGATTAACTAGACTGAGGAAATCGGTTCTCATTAGCTGAGAGTACAAAGTCAAGGGGCAATGATTTTAAGGTTGTGTATAGAGATTTAGGAGAATATAAGGAAGAATTTGGGCAAAGAATAATAATGACTTACCTATGAGGTAGGTGGAAGAGGGGACATTGATTTCAAAAGGAAATTGGCCAGACAATTAAGGAAAATAAACAAGCAGCGTTACCATGATGGAATGGTCCAATGGGAGCGACTGGATTACTCTGCAGAGAAGCTGCATGGAATTCATGGGCCAAAGTTTTCAGATTCTGGCAGGGGTTTGAACAGTGGCGTGTGATTTTTCCTTTGCAATTCCTAAAACTTGCAAAATTACATTGTTAACTCATTTAATTGATGTGTTTAGTATTTGTGAGAAATGCCTAGGGATACTTGATTCAGATATAAGAAATTTAAGTATCAAGAAAGGCTTACCATTGATTCCAAATTAGGATTAGGGATTTGCATGACCTCTACTATACTTGTTATAGGTAATGTTTTTCTCAGTATTATTGCTTTTTAAAATACCAATCAAGAAAGTGAAAATGTATTTTTTTAAATTTAAGAGTTGATTACTTTTCAACTGATCTCAAGATTAGCTATTGCAATAATTCCAATTATTGCAGTGCAAAACAAAATTGTTCATATTTCTCACCAAGGAGATTTGACTGCCAAACTGACCAAATTGCAGCACTCTGACTACTAATGTTTATCCTAAGATGATGTTCTGCTTGAATCCCATTTCATTGATCTGCTTCATCTGAAAACAAATCTACATAAAATGCCACTGGCAAAGAATGTCACTCAACAACAAGATTAATCCTCAGCCATCATCATCCCATGACCTCCTTTAAGATATTGTCATTGCCTGGAACTTTTCAGCATTGATGTTGTTTACTCACCCACGGTTCTTGGGGCTTGCGTTTGGGTAGGGGAAAGTGTCTACTGGTATGAATCCTTAAAATATTCTATGAATTCATTCAATCATTCTTGTCAGCTGATGTCTGAAAAGAGCTGATGTTGTTTAACTCTCTGAACATCTTCATGCTATAATTAATTAATGGAACGGGCACAATGGCTAGCGCTGCTGCCTTGCAGTTTGATTCTGGCCTTGGGTGGCTATCTGTGTGAAGTTTGCACACACTCCCTGTAGGTGTGGGTTTTCTCCAGGTGCTCTGATTTCCTCCCAAAGTCCAAAGATGTGAAGGTTGGGTGGATTAACCATGGTAAGTGTGTGAGGTTATGAGCATACAGCAGGAGTGGGAGAGAGTGGGCCTGGGTAAGATGCTCTTTTGAAGAATAGGTGCAGGTTCAATAAGCTGATTTCCTTCTGCACTGTAAGGATTCGATGCTTCTGTGGAAAGACTGCCTTGTAGGTGAGTACAGTCAACAAGTGCCTGTCCAAAGCACTTTTAAAATTGTTACATGGTATGTGGGCATTGCAGACGAGGTATTGTTGCCCATCCCTAACTGCACTTGAGCTACGTATCTTGCTTAAACATTTCAGAAGGGTCACACCTTGAATAATTTAATGACTTTTTCCACATTTAGGGCTTCACAAAGTTGCACATGATCAATAGTGTTAGCACGGTATGGATTTGGATTCATGGGAATAGTGTTGAGTGGAGTGATTTTAAGCTTTTATTAATTCAGGACTTCTCCTTGGCTTTTTGCAAAAAGAAAAACATGTAAATGCGTTTGTTCATTCCTATCGTAGGATTTGGGCCCTCAGATTTCTAGGGAATAGCAATGCGCTTTTGTCAGGATAGGGGTAGATGGAATAATTTAACTTTAACCATATACAGGTGGGTTAGTAAACAGGGATAGGAGAGGAGAGATGGAGGGAGGAGGAGGGGGGCAGGAAAACAGCAGGAAGCCATATCAGATTGACCCCCCACCCCCCAGACTCACATATAAGGAGGCCATCAGTTTAATGCAAGCAGCCTCTCTGCATCAGTCTGGAAAACCATTAGAATTGGAGGCTTCATCCACCAAAGAGAAGGGCATGTGCATCAATAGATACTCTTAAGGCCCTTTATGAGCCAAATAGAGGGATTCCTTTCCAATCCAAGGGGCCTATCATTTCCTCCCCCTACCTTCACAATTTTATTTAGACTCCCAAGGGCACCTTCATGTTGATGTCCTCAAGGTTCTGTGGGAAAAAAAGAGATGGGGGATCCTTTGAACTGATTTCCTGAACAGACTGTCAAAGCCATTTAATGGAGCCCTTCAATGCCAGAACTTTCAAACCAGTACCAAGATTGTAGCTTGTTTTTTTTTCTCTGAGAATGGTCCTCCCTATTAGATCTCTTCTGCTCACCAGAGCCTCACTCCCTCTGCAGGTTGCAGCTACAATGGAGAAGAAGCTATTGTCCAGCTCCTTCTGCTATGTCCCTTTGCAAAGCAGATGGGGAAAAGTGAGATTCATCCCAAGCTGAAAAAGGCTTTCAACATTCTTGGTTTCATTGGTCAGAACATTAAATACAGGCATTGGGGCATCTTGTTGAAGTTGTACGACACATTGATAAGACTACACTTGGGATACTGTGTACAGTTTTGGTCAACCTATTTTAGAAAGGATATTATTACATTAGAGTGCAGAAAAGATTTACTAGGATGCCATCAGTACTTGATAGATTGAGTTACAAAGAGAAGCTGGATAGATTGGGCCTTTTCCCTGGAGCATAGGAGGCTTAGGGGTGACCTTATAAAGGTCTATAAAATTATGAGGCATAATAAGATACTCAACATCTTTTTCCGAAGGCAGGAGTCTAAAACTAGAGGAATAGATTTAAGATGAGAGGGGCAAGATACAAAAGGGTCCAGAGGGGCAATTTTTTCACTGAGGGTGGTGAGCACCTGGAACAAGCTGCCAGAGACGGTAATAAAAGTGAATTAAATTTTGTTTTTTAAAAAGCATTTAGATAGTTACATGTCTAAAATGGGCATAGAGATATATGGGCCAAATGCAGGCAATTGGAAATAGCTTAAGTGGTAAAAACTGGGTGGCAGAAGCAAGTTGGGCCGAAGGGCCTGTTTCCATGCTGTAAACCTTTATCACTCTAAGCAGTTTGGAATAAAGCTCTCTTGTGCTGTACAGGGTGTTCCCAGGGCACACCAAGATGAGCATCAACTGCTGTTGGAGAACCATCAACTCACACTTTGATTTGCCTGAAATGTATTGATCTCCCAATACAGAATTGTCAACAAACTAAGCATTGCAAATTGGCACATTCCAAGGTCAAGGAAAATGTGCTGAGGGATGGATAAAAGCTTGGGGCAGCTACTAGAAAGGCACAAGAGGGGAAAGGGTACAGTAAAGTGTAACCTGTGTAAAACCCCTCAGGCTGTATGTTTGACATTTGATGAATATTGTAAATATTAACTAATTGTGGTGAGTACGTAACAATATTTGCTTTGTAAACCAACTTCAAATGGTTTTGTAATGCACTTCTCTCAATTTTATGATTAAAATATATTTTTACTTCCAGACATACTTAACATTGGCATTTTCTACTCATTATTTTCAATGAGGCATTTTAAATGCTTCTTATTTTGTTATGTATTAGTTGCAGAATCACAGGTTGTAAAAGCCAAAAAAACAGTCGGCAAAACAAACTGAAAAAGATGTGTTCAAATGTCAAAATATTAGACAACAACAAAGAAGTTCTGGAAGACGAACCAACAATAAACAACCTGCTCAATGCACAAAAGCTAAACAATGTTGTCTTGTCAATCCAAATTATGCGGATATAGAAGCAGAAGCCAAGACCATAAACACATACACAAAATCACTCGTCTTCAGAAAAGAAAATTGTGCACACTTTCCAACATAGCTGGCCCTAGTAAATCACAAGTACAGACACTGTTAAGGTCAGCAAAAGATTCTGACTATAATATCAGTTACAGTGAGGAAGAAAATATGCGTACCTTCTTCCTTCTGAATGGAAAATGTTTAATCCATCAAACTAAAGCCACAGACAAAGAAGCTACAAAAGTTTTCCTTGGTACTTGGAATATAAATAAAATGAAATGCAAGACAAATCTTAAAACCTTTATATGAAAGTGAAACATAATCAGGATTTGGATACCATGTTCCACTCAAATTCGCGGAATTGCTTATTTGTGAGCATTGAGACTCCTGCATAGCACGTTTCAACACTTGGAAGAGGGGAGGATGGAATTTTCCCATCCTGTCTGCCACTGGAATTGTAAATCGTAGCAGATGGGTAGGTGGACCATGCAAAGATCAGTTGACTTCAGGCAGGATTTTCTAGTTTTGTGGTGAGTACTGCCAAGAAGTCCTGCCCATAGGATGTTACAAAGCTAGTACAGAAATAGCTAATCAGTTTGTCTGATTCATCACAATGTGTTTTGATTACCAATAGAAAGACGGTATAATGGAATGGGGAATTGTCAAGTTCTTGGGGAATGTGATGTATTTGTGTATGAGTGCAGTAAACTGAAAGTTTTCAGCCAGGTATATTATGGGCAATCACAGGTTACTACGTGCATCTATTTGTTTATATGTTTTGCACCAAATAGATTTGATAAAGTGGTAAGAATATGCATTTTTAACTGTGACATTTTACATTTAGTGCATCAAATTTTCAATGTTGCATAAGCACTTTAAGCTACAATTGCAAGTTTTGTTTTACTATGGTTCTTAAAGCAACAAAATGATTTTAGATATGTGGAAAATTACAAAAACAAAATTAGCCTTAGTAGGCAGCATTTATGCTGACAAAGTGATGTTCTAATGTCTTCGCTTAAAAGCATACATTTATTCTACATCTGCAATTTGCATTAGCACAAATTATTTGTGTTATCCTTTGAGAAAACCCTGTAGGAGAGAAGAAGACGGATTAGTCTCTTAGCTGCAGAGCAGGGAATTAATAATTATCTGCACACCATGCTGTGTTTCTAGGGGCAGGTCATGCAAAAGTGTCATTAGTTGACTAGACTCAGTGATTATAACTGTCTAATGAAACTGACCTTCAGTAATATTCCTTTCATGAGCCGCAGGTTAATAAACCTAAAGCAGCCAGTGTAGAGATAGAGTGTTCAAAGTATTTTATCTGTTAGCTGTAAACACAGTTGTGCCATTGCCAGAGGTTGCTCATTACTCATTTTGAAAAATCACAATACTGGTATTTGAAAGAAGTCCCACTTGTTAATTTGCCTTATGCACCTTGCCCTATGTTTTAGCAGACAGTGGGTCCAACTAATTATGTGGAAGAAATATAGTTGTTGCAGAATAAATCATGGAAGTAGAAAAATAATACATCTGCAATATGTTTTAAATATTTTAACCAATTCCTAGCCACTGCATAGGCCATTTGGTCAAAATTATTCTTAAAATGTAATGCAGGTTAAAAATTTGTGTTTTTGATTTTTTTATACAAATGAAGTTCTTCAATAACAAGGGTGGATTCTTACCACTGTTCACACTGGCGGTTTTTCCCAATCCACCACAGTGAACAGAGATCTGGTTGGCTGCCAAATTCTCTGGCTTTGCTGCAGTGGGAGTGTGGCGTGAATGGCAGGTAACATCGTGCCCCTTGTTTACCCCATCACCCTTTTGTAAGGAGAGGGATTTCAGGAGGGATTTTCCAGCCTCACCTCTCCCAACACAGGAAAATCCTGCCCGAGATCAATGGACCTTTTCCATTGTTTATCCCTTGTCCCCTCATATTCCAAGTGGAACAGTAAAATCTTTATATTTTACTGCAATTAAAAATTTTAAGAAATGTATTTTATTTGCATTGTGGAAAAAATGTTTAATTAAAGTCAATAATGTGAAAGGAATGATATTGCTGATGGCATTGCAACAGAACATGAAATATGTATCAATGCAGCATTTGAGAGGGTGGGAAAGCCTTAATAAAAATGTCACTCCTTACAACATGTGTTTTATGGCCTAGGAAAGGTTTTATAGCTTCTGAAATTGTCAGCTCATGTAAATCTCATAAATTTGATCAGTGCTTTTCTTATTCACGATAATGACTTCACTATGTCTGCTGCTGGTGTGCATGTCCTATCTGCCAAAGCTGTAAAATAAAACAGTGCATTGATTTTTCTTCAGCTTGTCAATAAAAGGTGACACTTTAAGATTAAACCATACTTAAACATTTTACAAAAGAAGCTTGCACTTGGAATTTTTAATTGCCTGCCTTTGCCATCTGAAAAACAATTTGTTACATCTCCCGAACCGATCTATATACAACACGTAACACATCTAGGGAATATCTAGTTTACTCTGTAGGTGATTCAAAGTATGATTCTCTAGTGGTTACAGCCACAGATGTATTTACAGCTGTCTCATACAGGAATACAAATTATAGTAATTCTGAAAATGATTTCTGTGGATTATTTTAACCTAATTATCTTTTTTTAAAGTACATTCAAATAAAAACTGAGATTGGTAGATAACATATAAAGATTTACTGCAAAAGTACAAATAATAAGAAATGGAAGAAAAACAAAGACACGAGCTTTAATTTTAAGTAACTTGAATCAAGCAATTGGGGTTGGAGTGGGAGTAAATTGTCCTGATATCAGCAGAGAGAAGCCAGGGAGACTTTAATACACAGGTCTCATTTGTATCAAATTAGTTCCTTGCTCGAAATTGTTAGAAGCAGCAAGTGAGATTGCATGAAGGCTGGCAGCCGTTGTCGCTGTGGGGAATAAAAAAGTGGCTCCTGGTCCTCCACTAAATCTTAACAAGACGCCTTATGGGAGGCCTTAATCTTCTAAATGAGGCTGGAAAGATTAAAAATTTGTAGTAAAATAAATGGCATATTGGGCTTGTTATAACCCAGCTTCTCTACTAAGTAGTCCTGATAGGAAAGCCACACTGACTTGCAGGCCTCTCTCTAAAATGGCAAGTCAGGCCCCAAAGATGTCATCAGAGGTCAGTCTGACTATTTATTATAGAACTACATTGATTTCTAACAAGCAACATCTCATTTGCTCTGAAGACTTGGTTAGCATTGATACCTTCAACCGAGAGCAGGAGTCCAATAGATAAGTTCTTTAGTTGTTTTTAACACCCGTTCATCCACCATGCACTGCATGAGCAAGTTAAAATGGCTGAGATGAAATCAGCTGAAGAAAAGCAAAGAGGGAAACAGCAGTACAGAGATAGGAAAGAGAGGGATGGCGTTTTCTGACTTGCATGCGATTCTATGGCAGATTGACCAGTTAATCATCAAAAAGTACAACTGATAGTACATTCACAAGATCCTCCAAATCTACTGCCAACAAAAGGCAGTCAAACAGCAGCACCCTCCCAAACCAGCTTGCCTGGTATCAAGAAACTAATCACTGAAAACAACTCCACTGGGTGGAACATGCCGTTCACTTGCTTAATTTGATTTGATTGGATTTATTATTGTCATGTATTAGCGATCGTATTGTTTCTTGCGTACTATACAGACAAAGCATACCGTACATGGAGAAGGAAAGGAGATTGTGCAGAATGTAATGTTGCAGTCATAGCTCAGGTATAGAGAAAGATCAGTTTAATATGCAGTAGGTCCATTCAAGAGTCAGCTGGCAGCAGGAAAGAAGCTGTTTTTGAGTCGGGTGATGTGTGTTCTTAGACTTCTGTATCTTTTTCCTGACAGAAGAAGGTGGAAGAGATAGGATGTGTGGAGTCCTTGATTATGCTGGCTGTTTTTCTGAAGCAGCAGGAAGTGTAGACAGAGTTAATAGATGGAAGGCTGGTTTGCGTGATGAACTGGTCTTTGTTCACAACCCTTTGTGGTTTCTTGCAACCTTAAACGCAGCAGGAGCTAAGCCAAACTGTGATGCAACCAGAAAGAACACTTTCTATGGTGCATCTGTAAAAATAAGCGAGAGTCATAATGGACATGCCAAATGTCTTTAGCCTCCTGAGCCTAAGATTCCTAAAGTAATTGTTATGTTCTGAACTTGGTTGTGGCAGGAGACTGTCAGGAGAATCGTGATAACACTTTAGGAATGTCCTCAGTGTTACTAAAGAGGCCAGATGTACTTGTCAATTTAGAGACTGGAATAGGATGGGAGATTGAGGGCAGAGAGACTGAGGTAGGAGAGTGGGACAGAGAATGAAAATGACAAGAGAATGAAATCTGAAGGTCATGTTTGTGAACTGAATGAAGGTGTACAAACTTCAAAGAAGTTAACTAAAATCACTATTTCACCTGGAAAGAATATTTAGAGTGCTGGCCAGTGAGAAAGGAGGTGGTGAAAGGCCAGATGAAAGCATCCCCTATCAATCATGATGACCATTGGTAATCAGATTTTTAAAATAATAATTGGGCACTACATTTTCATTTAATTTTCTTGCATTTTGAAATGATTTCAAAACATTTTTTCTCAAGTTTCATATTCTTTCAAGTTTTGAAATCTTTAGATGAATTTCTGTCTTAGAAGCATTCTGCTAATAAAACAATAGATTTTTTATTTTACAAAATCCAAAAATTAAATGAATGTAATGATTTTAACTTATTTCTAATGTAATAAGCCATCATTGTGAAACAAATAAAAGTAGGGTTCACTTTGCAGATAAGTGCGTCTCAATTGTGCTTTGAGCTGTGCTTCTTAGGCACAACGAGTATAACTAAGACACTCTGCAAAGCTCTCTCCTGGTAAAATTGGAGTAGTTTGAAAGCTGAAAACATTAGAGAAAGTTTCTAATGCTCACTAAAAAGTAAAAGGTTTAAGACTACCCAAGCGTTTGTTAAATATGACCTGACACACACTGCTATCCTTATTTATGCCAAATAAAGCTTTAGCCCCAGAGACACACTCCTCACTGCTCTGGAGTCTGACTAAACCAAACTATCAGCTTCACTCTAATGCTTACATGACTGGGGAATAAAAAAAAATACACCAATACAAAGATGTAACTGAACATCTCTAACAGCTGTGATTCCGTATATGAAGAGTCAGTTCATTTTTGTCACAATAGGCTGTAGCAAACCGATGATACAAGACTGATGTCATTTCAGTATTGCATCCAGTTATGAAATGCTTAAGATGCATCATTAATTTGCATGTATAACCTTCAACTTAGGCCTGTAGTTCCCTTGTATCTGGAGGACTAAGTGATCTTCAATGCTTACAGTGAATGATAAAGCTTTTCGGATCAGAGATAAGTAGCATTCGACACGTGTTTATTAATGAAAGAAAAAGAAAACTAACATTTATGTAACAGCTCTCACAGTTGCAGGATATTTGATAGCCCAGTGTGATCAATTATGTACTTTTATTGCTAATACAATATAGGAATGGTGATGGCCAATTTTTGCACAGCAAAGTCCCACAAACAAAGAAATCCTGGTCATCTATTTTTAGTGTTGATGGAGAAATAAATGTTGGTCAGGACACCAGGAGAATGTGCCTGCCCTCCTTTTTGATGGTGCCCTGGGGTCTTTTCTATCCAACTAAAATGGCAGTTGCAGCTTGACACGTGGGCCCTATTTTACCATTTTGATTTTAAGTGCTGGGTAGACTTGAAACTGGGAGTGTTTCAATCTGACTTTCAAACCCATTCTTAGGTACTCCCATACTCTGCATGGAAAAATATCAGAATTCTGAATTGCGCTGCAGAAGTCCATGGGTGGGGCTTAACACTCCCGAAATCCTGTAGTACCGATCGATGCCTCCAACTGCACACGCACAGAGAGAAAAGATAAAATGTGTTTCTCCTATCACATCGCTCCCAGGTCGGATAATGCCCCCACCCTGGCCCCCACAGATGTTGATCCACTCCCCCAGCACTAGTGATCCCCTTCACCAGCCAGACCAATTGTGGGTGCCTTCTCTTCCACCAATCTCGAGCAGAGTGGGAATGGACCACGCGCGCACGTACCTGATTTCCAGCAGAGAGCCATCGGATGCTCAGCACTTGTCTCCTCACTAAATGAATCGAGCTTTTGTAGTGCGTGTCTATTTTGCATCGATTCCAAATGGGTGAATGTGGTGATAAAGGTGGAAGTGCCAGTAAATTGGGCATGCAGCTCATTAAGTCAATTTAAATGGCTGTGCGTCCCAATTGAGGCTGTTTTCAGGCCTTGGAAAGTGGGAACCGGCACAGAGGAGGCTATGGATCGTGCTACTTGCCTCATGCCCAACTTTAGCAAGCTTTTCGTGCCTGAAAACAGGCACAATGCGTTGGTAAAATCGGGCCTGTTATATCAAAATGATCGACTCAAGAACAGCTTCTTCCCTGCTACCATCAGACTTTGGAAGGGACCTATCTCTTTTTAAGTTGATCTTTCTCTAAACCCTAGTTGTGACTGTTATACTATATGCTGCACCTTCTTTTCTTTTCTATGTCCTCTATGAACTGTATGGTTTGTCAGAATGATATGCAAAAAATAAAACACTTCACTATATCCCAATGAATATGACAATAATTGTTGGAATTTTACTGCCTGCCCGAGGCATGTAAAATCCCATCCAGGACCAACAGAGAACGCTATTCTGCACACCCCAGGGCAGGCAAAGTGGGAGAATTTCAGCCAATAAATCAAATCAAAATAGTATATTTCCTATTTTGATGCAATATCATGTCTCTTCCATTATAACCCCCAAAACTGAGCGATATGCATCCGTAATTGTCCTATTCTTTTGAAGATGAGCCTGGTGCTTGACAATTTCTACTCATGAAAAGCACAATGGTCATGCTCACCACAATATGCTATTTAAACATGGTATTTAGAATTTATGACCTTGTAAAGAAACCCTACTGGTGACTCACAGCTTCCTATAATATTTTGAGAAGAATCCTGCTGAATATATTGCCAGAGGTGATAGATGCCTTTGGGGCAGTTCTAATATTATTGCGAGTGTGCATTTTTTTGCACTTTTTTTTACCTTAGATTTTTAAAAATCAAATCTCCCTTCTAATTACCTGAAGGCAGTGACCCATGCTTTACTGCCAACAGCCCTCCTGTATTCTTTGTGTGGCCTGGATGGGTCAGTCTTATCCTATGAACACCATCTTTCCTACCAGAATTCCTGGATAGATATGAAAAGTGGGACCCTAACTAATTAACTTTTACCTTCTTCTATCCTAGAGGCCTATTGTAATACTGCTGATTTGCTAACTTGACAAAGGCCAGGTAATAAACTTGCTGTCTTCCAATCCATGTAACTCAGTTTGATACCATATGGTGCATTTAATCTCATCTGAGTCATGGCAATCTAACTTAATTTTGTCCAATTACTTGGAATTTATTATTGTATGAGCATTAATAAAATTTGGCAAACAATTTTACAATTTACATTGCAAAATTTAATTTATCTGCATTCATTAAGATTTTGTGGATATTGGCTGGTTTTGAAATGCACCATAGATTGTTACACAATTACAAATCTTTATCAGTTGAAAATATTTGACCAACTCTTGTTTTATTGCAGCTGTGATCTGCTTTCTAAGTCAGTTATGGTACACAATTAAATGAACGTAAGTTCAAATCCATATTAGTGGAAGTCTTGTGCTTAGAAATTACTACAATGGCAGCAAGACTTCATAATCGTAATGTATCCTTTATCATTACGTTAGTGTCAGTTCATGACTCCCTTTGGTGCAGAAGAAGGCCATTTGGCCCATCAATCCTGCACCAACTCTCTGACAACAATCCTACCCAAGTCCTTTTCCTATAACTCACGTAGTTACCCCACTAACTGCACCCCCCACCCCCCACCCCACCCCACCCCACACAGCCTGAATATCTTGGGGCAATTTAGCATGGCCAATCAACCTAACCCAGATGATCAGGAAAAGTTTATCTTACAAAGAGCATGGGCTTGTGATGGAATAGCTGACTTCAGCCAGGTCTACGGCTAACAATGTAGAGGTACCAGTTTTGGACTGGGGTGGGCACAGTAAGAAGTCTCACAACACCAGGTTAAAGTTCAACAGACTTATTTGGAATCATGGGTTTTTCACAGTGCTGCTCCTTCATCAGGTGAACGGAGAGGTAGGTGAGGTGTATATAGACGTTGGGTGACATTTGAGGCTGTCTTGTGAGTGCGCTGATGAATCTGGTATTGACGCACCTCCTAATGGCTATATGACAGCTCGTGATTCCTGGTGGTACATGATTCCAAACAAACCTGTTGGACTTCAACCTGGTGTTGTGAGACTCCTTACTATGGCTAATGTAGTCACTCAAAAACAACGTAGTCACTAGTCAGTTTTAAATAAATCATTCTCTAAACAATGACTTCTGTTTGTAGTTTTTTAAATCATCTTTTCCTAAAAGAAAAACTGCACAGACGATGACTGCTCACCTCTTTTAACTTGTCTCTTGCCACTGTCTTGTGTCTATTTCTCATTCATGAAGCATCTTGGGATGTATCATTAAAGGTCCTGCATCAATCTCAGTTATTATTGTTTGCATTTCCTATGATGGCAGGCAAGTCCCTTTGGTGACATCATGTGTAGAATCAATCTACGACTCCTGAAAATATTAAATTGGGATGTTTTTAATGCTGGTATAGAAATCCTCTAATCTCAAAGCAAACACATTTTTGCTTTCCCATCACCACCTCCCCTCCCCCAACCTCATTTTTATATCATGTTTATAGACTGTTTTGATACTTCAAAGGAATAATCTTGGTTAAGGCATTTCCATTTGCATCTTTGTGAGGAATACTAAAGCAGTTTCCTACTTGAATTTGTTTTCTGATTGAAATCCTGCTTGACTTAACTGTTTCCTGATCCTTGTTCCCATCATTGCATTCTTTCTGAAACTGCCTGCTGAGGGATAACAGTCATTCTCCTCGAATCTGGTTCTATCATTCCCTGCTAGCCCACAGAAATGAACACGACATTTAGATTGTACTTACACAATAGCACTAATAGTAAGTTTTTTTTTTGTCTATGTTGTATGCTGGAGTATTTATTGGCTTTCTTTTTGGTTGCTATTAGGCCAGGTCCTCATATGAGTGCACATGTATGTTTAACCTCCTCAGGGACATTGGGAGGATATCTCTAAAATACTTCTATTATCCTAGGAATCTTCTGTTGTAACTGACTTCTAAGTGTAGCAGGTGCTTTAGAGAAGTGATGGACAACCTGCAGCCCAGGAGTCACATGTGACCCACCAGACATTTTGTTGACCATTGCCCACTCTCAGGGTTGCCACATTCCACTGATTTCCATTTGCAAAATTTTCTTTGTATTGGTATGACTGAAGTGATATGTACATGAAGCAAGGGCACACGAAGTGAGTTGCATACTGATTGCATACAACAGAGCTGTACTCTCTCTATATTGCCAATCAAAGGGTGAATACTTCTTGCTTTTGTTTTACTGTTTGAAGTACTGTTAATATATAAATGATAAAGCATTTCCTATAACACTTATACAAGGGAGACCACAATGGGATTTGGGAGGAGTTGGCTAAGGTAGAGCAAAAACCTATGGTGGGACAATTGAGGAATAGGATAGGACTTTCAAAGCAATTTTTCAGTCTCAGCAAAAGTATATATCATAGAACATAGAACATTACAGCGCAGTACAGGCCCTTTGGCCCTCGATGTTGTGCCGGCCAGTGGACCCTCTAACCTAAACTATTCCAATATCATCCATATGCCTATCCACCGAACATTTGAATGCCCCCAAAGTAGGCGAGTCCACAACTGCTGCAGGCAGGGCATTCCACGCCCTCACCACCCTCTGTGTAAAGAACCTGCCTCTGACATCCGTCCTATAACTACCACCTCTTAATTTAAAGTTATGTCCCCTCGTGTTGGTCATCACCATCCGAGGAAAAAGGCTCTCACTATCCACCCTATCCAATCCCTTGATCATCTTATACGCCTCAATTAGGTCACCGCGTAACCTTCTTCTCTCTAATGAAAATAACCTCAGGTCCCTCAGCCTTTCCTCATAAGGCCTTCCCACCATACCAGGCAACATCCTGGTAAACCTCCTCTGCACCCTTTCCAATGCTTCCACATCTTTCTTATAATGCGGCGACCAGAACTGTACGCAATACTCCAAGTGCGGCCGCACCAGAGTTTTGTACAGTTGTAACATAACCTCACGGCTCCTAAATTCAATCCCTCTACCAATAAAAGCTAACACACCGTACGCCTTCTTAACAACTTTATCAACCTGGGTGCCAACTTTCAAAGAGCTATGTACTTGTACCCCAAGATCCCTCTGCTCGACAACACTATTAAGGGTCCTTCCATTAGCCCTATATTTCATATGCCTGTTATTCCTACCAAAGTGAATCACCTCACACTTATCCATATTGAATTCCATTTGCCACTTCACGGCCCAGCTTTGCAACCTATCTATGTGCCTCTGCAAACTGTAACATCCATCCTCACTATCTACAACTCCCCCCACTTTGGTATCGTCAGCAAATTTACTAATCCAACCCTCTATACCCTCATCTAGGTCATTTATAAAAATGACAAACAGCAGTTTAAGCAGTTATTATCAGTCTAAGGAAGGACTGTGGAAAGAAGATAATCTGCCATGGATATCTAAGAAAATAAACAAATATCAAATTGAAAGAAAATGCATACAATGTGGCAAAGATTAGTGGGAAACTAGAGGATTGGGAAATCTTTAAAGGTCAACAGAAAGCCATGAAAACTATTTTGGGAAAAAAAAGTAAAATGGATTGTGAGAATAAACTAGCTCAGAATATAAAACAGAAAGCAAAAGTTTCTACGTATATAAAATGAAGAAGAATGGCTAAAGAAGACATTGGTCCTTTACAGGATGAGAAGGGGTATGTAATAACTGGAAATGAGGCATTGAACAGATATTTTGTGTTGGTCTTCACAATGGAAGACACAAATAACATGCCAAAAATTGATGGCAAGAAGGCTATGGCAAGCAAGAACCTAGAAAGAGACAGTGTTCGATCAGCTAATGGGGCTTAAGGTAAAAAAAATCTGGCTTTGACGGAATGCAACCGAAGGTACTAAAAGTGATGGTGGGGGAAATAGCAAATGCACTAGTGGTAATTTACCAAAATTTGCTGGACTCTAAGGTGGTTGTCACAGATTAGAAAACAGCAAATATGATGCAGTGTTTTTTAAAAAAAAAAGAGGTTGACAAAAGGCAGATAACTATATACTGGTTAGCTTAACTTTTGTAGTAGGGGAAATGTTTGAATCTATTATCCAGGAAGAAATAGCAAGACATCTGGATATTTCTTAGAAAGAAGCAGCATGCATTCATGAAAGGCAGGTCACGTTTGACTAATTTGCTGGAATTCTTTGAGAACATTACAGTGGAAATGGGGAACCTATGGATATGTATCTGGATTTCCAGAAGGCATTTGACAAGGTGCCGCACCAAAGACTGCTGCATAAGATAAAGGTGCATGGTGTTATGGTAATGTATTAGCATGGATAGAGGATTGGTTAACTAACAAAGCAAAGAGTGGGGTAAATGTGTTTTTTTTTCTGGTTGGCGATCAGTGGCTAGTGGCGTGCCTCACGGATCAGTGTTGGGACACAATTGTTTACAATTTACATAAATGATTTGGAGTTGGGGCCAAGTATGATATGTCAAAGTTCACAAGTGACATTAAGATGAGTGGCAGAGCAAAGTGTGCAGAGGAGGATACTGAAAGTCTACAAAGGAATATAGATAGTCTAAATGAGTGGGCGAGGATCTGGCAGATGGAGTACAATGTTGGTAAATATGAGGTTATCGTTTTGGTAGGAAGAACAGCAAAATGGATATTAATAAAATGGTTAAAAATTGCAGCATGCTGCTGTGCAGAGGGCCTGGGTGTCCTTGTGCAAGAATCACAAACAGTTGGTGTGCAGGTGCAGCAGCTAATTAGGAAGGCAAATGGAATTTTGTCCTTCAGGGCTAGAGGGATGGAGTTTGAAAACAGTGAGGTTATGTTGCAGTTGTAAAAAGTACTGATGAGGGCACACCCGAAATATTATATTCAATTTTGTCTCCTTACTTGAGAAAGGATATACTGGCACTGTAGGGGGTGAAGAGGAGATTCACTAGGTTGATTCCAGAGTTGAGAAGCTTGGCTTATGAGCAGAGACTGAATAGACTGGGGCTAAACTCATTGGAATTCAGAAGAATGAGAGGTGGTCTTTTGGAACGTGTAAGATTATGAAGAAGCTAGATGAGATAGAAGCAGGGAAGTTATTTCCATCGGCAGGTGAAATTAGAACTAGGGGGCATGGCCTCAAAATAAGGGGAAGCAGATTTAGGACTGAATTGGGGAAGAACTTCTTCACCAAAGAGTTGTGAATCTGTGGAATTCCCTACCCAGTGAACAGTTGATGCTACTTCATTGAATGTTCTCAAGACAAGGATTGATAAATTTTTGAACAGTTAAGGAATTAAGGACTATGGTGAACGTGCAGGCAAGTGGAGCTGAATCCACAAAAAGATCAGCCATGATCTTATTGAATAGCGGAGCAGTCTCGAGGGGCCAGATGGCCCACTCTGCTTCCAGTTCTAATGTTCTTATTAACTCGTCATGACATATTCAGTGTGTAATTAACTGTATTTGATCTTGGTCCTGAGTAGTGAGTACATCTGATTTCAGTCTTACAGCCCATTGAGAAGGAGGAGACCTCCACATGTGATCCACTCTCTGCCTTAGGTTACCCACCATTGCTTTGGAGTATGGTGTCAAGCATATGAGCTATATATCCCTCCCACTGGAGCTGGCTTTGCATCACTAGCTGGGCAGGTTGGTTTGAGAGAGGCTGCTGTTGGACTGTCTTTCTTGCCACCAGATTTGGGGGATCTTACAAAGACACTTCTGAAAGTATTTCTTTTGTGTTTGAGATGCCTCCTCTAGGTTGTCCTAGTCTCAAAACTGTGTAGAAGGATGAGAATCACTGCTGTCTTGTTACCCCTCATCTTGATTTTGGGTTTGAGCTTCAGAGCCATTTTTCAGTTGGGACAAAGACTGAACTGGCACATTGAAGTTGATGATTATTTTCATCAAGCCTACACCGAGAGGAGGCTCAAGATTTGGAAAATTCCAGGATCTCACCGAGCAGCTAGATGGGTAGAACTGGATCAGAACTAATGCTAAATGGAAGTTGATAGGCCACATAAGAAGTTGTATACCAACTAGGAGTAGGATGTTCATTTATAAATTGTTAACTTCCCTTCCCACAAGACAAAGAAATATTAAATAGTTTGAAAGCTTTTTGGGTTTTCAAATGTTAAAAGAACTATGAAAAAAATTACATATAACTACTTGAATTAACTAGGTCTTTTTCAAAATAGTTAGCAACTTTCAGCTTAAGTCAGGAATGTTGATGGAATCTGAGTTTGCAAGGAATAAGATTTTTAAAGGTCTTTTGGAAAAGAAGTTTAATGAGAAACAGCTGCTATGGCTGACTAAATCCAGCTGAAAAAAAAATCATTATTGATGTTCTGCCAAGGGAAAAAAAACAAATCTTTTCTGATAAATTTATTTTGCTCTTGAGGATTCCTAATGCGCACCAGAAAAATGAGCCTTGTCACTGACATCAGTATGATTTTAGCTGCAGCTTTCAGAGAAAACAGCACATGGAACAGTCGGGAGTAGACAATAACAGTCGGACAGAAAAGTATACCATTTGAATTGTAGAAAAGATGGAGATAAAAGGACTGAGACTCCTAGAAATCTGAAGCTAGACCTCAATGTACAGTTAAGAATGAAAAGGGAAGAATCATTTGAAATCCACACCTCCCTTCTGAAATAAACATAACAGCAGCATAATTGAAGTTTGTTTAAAAAAAAAAATCCACTGAGCATTTTGGGGACATAAAATTGGTATTTTGCCATCTTCTAACTTAAGAACCTGAGAAGATTGACCGCAATCTGTTTGGAGTTTATAATCTTGTGTTTTGCGTTTGTTAGTGCATGGGGAAGCTACCACCTCTTACCTTTTGACAGCAGTAGTCCTAATCCTCCTCCATCTGCTGACGTTCTTGGCCTTGACATGTTGACCTTAAATAGAACTCCCACATCTTCTCTGTTGCCACAAGCTGTATCCAAAGCATGTGTTTCTCTTTTGTGGAAAACATTTCTTTTTGCATCAACAAGTTTTAATCTTTATATCAAGCTGATGTCTATGAAATTCTGGACAGTTTGCAAGTAAATGCTTTAAAACCAATTACAAATCCTACATCACCTTTTAGATGCCAACCTTTTTCTTTGTGTCCCATTGGTACTGTTTGTGGTCAGAAACCTTCAAACTTTCTACTTGTGTTTTTAAACTCCAAATGTGCATCTTGCTTGTTCCTTGATACCCCCGTGCTGAATGCAATGAATTAAGATGGCTTGTTCCACACTTTTGTTTGAATAAGCTTTGTGTCATCCATACTTACCCCTCCTCTTGCCTGTTTTAACATTGGTGCCCACATTGAGGCTTTTGCCCTTTGTCATTAGCTTCTTAAAAGACAAACTTAGCTTCCAGTTTGTTTTAACTAGATTAGCAAAGTTATACCTCAATATAGTTGGTCATAACTGAAAAGTGTATAATCTAGGTGGCATAGTGGAACAGTGGTTAGCACTGCTGCCTCATGGTGCCAGGGACCAGGGTTTAATTCTGGCCTTGGGTAACTGTGTGGAGTTTGCACATTCTCCTCATGTCTGCATGGGTTTCCTCTAGATGCTTTAGTTTCTTCCCACAGTCCAAAAGGCATGTTGGTTAGTTGCATTGATCTTGCTAAATATTCTCCCTTGATGTACTCAGGTGCTGGAGTGTGGCGATTAGGGGATTTTCACAGTAGCTTCATTGCAATGTTAATGTAAGTCTATTTTGATGCAAATAAATAAACTTTTAACTATATTTCACTTCTATCCATATCAATTTCCACTAAATTTTCTCTCATCCACCACCCTCCTGTCCACCCACACCAACAAAATGGCTTTATTCAGACCATTTTATTTTGTTTTCTTCTTTTCTTCATATCTATTCTTCTGGGCTTATTAATAAAGAGGAACTCTTTTCACTGCACTATTATTACATTTAAAAATGTACCTTGAGATTCTTTGGTGACATCCCCTTTCTAATAACCCTTTCTTATCACAAGTTCCAGGAAAGTTAAGTAGTTTCATTTTGTTTTAGCATGTCATGTGACTAAGCTGTACCATTTGTGACCAAATCTTTTAATGCAACCTTTTAATATAATTTTACTTATCCTCCAGTCGACCAATAGATTAGATCTAAGTTCTGAGGTTCTGCCTCATCCAACCATAAATAGTGGTGACCAATTAAACAACTCATAGAATCCCTACTTGCAAAAGGAGACCATTCAGTCCATCCAGCCTGCGCTGAGAATCCTATCTAGGTCCTATCCCCATAACCTCTCATATTTACCCTGTTAATCCTCTTGACACTAATGTTAAATTTAGTATGGCTAATCAACCTAAGTGTGCAAGTCTTCAGAGTGTGGGAGGAGACAGGAGCACCCAGAGGCAACCCACACAGACGTGGGGAAAACATGCAAATTGCACACAGTTACCCAAGGCCAGAATTGAACCCGGGTCCCTGGAGCTGTGAGGTAGCAGTGTTCACCACTGGAGGAGGAGGCTCCACAAATATCCCCATCCTCAATAATGGAGGAGCCCAGCATGTCAGTGCAAAAAAAAAAGGCATTCACAATGATCTTTAGCCAGAACTGCTAAGTGGATGATCCATCTTTGCCTCCTCCGGAGATGCCAGTCTTCAATCAATTTGATTCACTCCACATGACGTCAAGGAACAGCTGAAGGCACTGAACGTGGCAAAGGCTATGGGCCTTGACAATATTTTTGTGATACTGCTGAAGACTTGTGCTCCAGAACTTACTGCATCCCTAACACTGGCATCTACCAAGCAATGTGGAAAATTGCCTAAATTCTGAGCACACACAGCAGGACAAATCCAACCTGGCAAATTACAGTGCTATCAGTTTACTCTCAATCATCAGTGAAGCAATGAAAGGAGTCACCAGCACTACACTCAACTGGCACTTGCTTAACACTAATCTGCTCACTGATGCCAATTCTGTTTCTACCAGGGTCACTCAGTTCCTGACCTCATTATAACCTTGGACAAAAGAGTTGACCCCCCCAGAGATGAGATGAGTGTGACTGCCTTTGACATGAAGGCAGCATTTAACTGAATGTCACATCAAGAAGCCCCGACCAAACTGGAGTAAATGGGAATGGGGAGAAACTCTTTGCTGGTTCAACTCATACCTAGTAAAATGGAAGATTTATAGTGTTTGTTGGAGGCCAGTCATCTTAGCTCTAGAATAGCACTGCAAGGCTTTCTCAGGGTGGTGTCCTAGGCTCAGCCATCTTCAGCTCCTTCATTTGATGACCTTTCCCCCATCATAAGCCAAAAGTGGAGATGTTTGTCAGTGTGCAATGTTCAGCACTATTCGCGACTCCTTAGATACTCAAGCAATCCATGTCTAAATGCAACAAGAACTGGACGTTATCTAGGATTTGGCTGACAATTGACAAGCAACATTAGCACCACACAAGTGCCAGGCAATGACCATCTCCAACAAGAGAGGATCCACCCTTGACATTCAATGGTATTATCATCACTGAATTCTATCAATATCCTGGGGGTTTACCAGTAACCAGAATCTGAATTAGATCAGCCATATAAATACTGTGGCTACAAGGCTCGGAGCTCTTGGGCGAGTAACTCACCTGACTCCTCAGAGTGTGACCACATTCTACAAGATACAAGTTGGGAGTGTGATGAAATATTCTCCACTTGCCTGATGATTGCAGCTCCAACAACACTGAAGAAGCTGGACAAAGCAAGCCCTTTTGAATGGCACCCCTTCCACAAGATTTCATCCCCTCTACCACCAAGGTACCGTATCAGTAGTACGTGTCGTCTACAAGATGGCACTGTAAGAACTAACCGAGGCACCTTAAACAGTACCAAACAGTTCCAAACCTATGACCATCTGGACGAGATGTGGGAAGAAGGGCAGCAGATACCTGGGAACACCACCATCACTATCCCCTGGAAGTTCTCTTCCAAATCGCTCACCAACCTGACTTGGAAATATATCAGCTGACTTTCACTGTCAGAGGGTCAGAATCCTGGAAATCCCTTCCAAACAACACTGTGTAGATGTACCTACACTTACCTAACCAAGGAACAGTGTTCTGAAAGCTTGTGGATTTACTATCAAATAAACTTGTTGGACTTTAACCTGGTGTTGTGAGACTTCTTACTGGGTGTACCTACAACACATGGGCTGCAGCAGTTCAAGATGGGAGTTCATCACCACCTGTTTAATGGCAATTAGGGATGGGCAATGAATGCTGGACTAGTCAGTTAAACCCTCACTCCTTGGATGAATAAAGTAATTGCTTGAAAGCATCACACAATTCACAGAACGTTCCTTTTAAGAGATTCTTAAGTCTCAACAGATGGTTCTGATGATCTGCTCACATAAACTATTTATATGTCTTAGCTTGGAACCTTGCTCAGTTATTTTTGCCTCCTGACTCCTGTTGTTTCCTTTTACCAGAAAATGTTCTACAGCTTCACTTCTAAAGAAGTGGTTGTAATTGCAACCCACGTATCTTCAGCAGAAAATTGTTAGGTGTTTTGTGAATGGTCCTTGGGCAAACTATGTAATTTATTTGACACCCTATAATATTTTGCAATAAGTGAAATGAATACACTAAGGTACAAACAAAAATGCTATTTGCATGACTACAAAACACCAGTATTATAAGCCTGATGCATGCCAAGTGCGAGGAGGGGCAAGGTACATATGCGAGATGTGAAGGAGAACATATTTACCACATTGAGAATCCTGTGTTGCTGCTCAAGTAGAATCATAGAATCCCTACAGTGCAGAAACAGGCCATTCGGCCCATTGAATCTGCACTGACCACAATCCTACTCAGGCCCTACCTCCTTATCCCTACATATTTTACCCGCTAACGTCAAACTCCGCACAGACAATGACCCGAGTCGGAACTGAACCCAGGTTCAGTTGAAGCTGTGAAGCAGCTGTGCTAACCACTGTGCTACTCTTATTGCTATCTTGACTGGCACGTGCATTAATAACTAAGGCTTAATAGCTTAAAAACTGTTTGCACCTCTGCCTAGTTC
Source organism: Sphyrna mokarran (assembly GCA_024679065.1). NCBI lineage: Eukaryota > Metazoa > Chordata > Chondrichthyes > Carcharhiniformes > Carcharhinidae > Sphyrna > Sphyrna mokarran. Next base: position 40,452,113 of record JAGIQG010000002.1, read on the forward strand.
AAAACAAGAAACCACATTCTTAGAAGTCCTAGAGCAAAAATTGTACTCATTCCTGAATAACAGCTATAGGGATTAGGAATGAAGGTGAAATCTGAGGATATTGATTTATAACAATGGCTTCTGCCAAGCCACTTGGCAGACACATTGTTTAAACCAAATTCCAGAGCCATCTAATGGAAAAAGAGCAAAAGAAAGAATAGACTTTTACAATTCCTTATCATGGTCAGAATTTTCCCATCCTGCTGGCTATTGGAATGTTGGTGCACAGTCGCAGAGAATGTGAAACACTGTTGATGGTCGGGCGGGAGTTTCCAGCCCGACCAGAGAATTCCATTCATATCGTTTAGGATGCTGTACTTCACTTTGAGAAAATGAGTCCATTTAGGAAGATGAGGCAGCCACATTGCTATTTGCTGTGTACTATGAGATGAATAACAAGTTAAAATTGTAAGGGAAATGTTAGTCAGAATAGTGCCCTACAATTTTTAATGTTCTCCAGTATTGCTTCAAAATCTCACCCGTGCATCCTTTGTGTTGCAAAAAGGAAATTCTTCACAAACCCAGTGAGCAACATGAGGGATAGACCGTAAGACATAAGAGCAAAATTAGGCCACTTGGCCCACTGAGTCTGCTTCGCCATTCAACCATGGCTGATATTTTTCTCATTCCCATTCTTCTGCCTATGAGATCATAAAACACAGTAGAACTAAAAATCCTGAAAACATTTTAAGTAGTAATTTGAAGGTGGGGTGACATCTGTCAGGATGAACAACTAAAATTGACCAAATTGCTTTTTCATCATAATTGACTTGTAAGGTATTGATAACATGTATGCAAAGTCAAGATTGATAGACAATGCTGTCAATTGGCCCAAACTGATATCACTTCTTGCATCAATTATTTTGAGCCTTGGTCATTTTTTTTACCCCTGTTCAGCCTTAGTTTGCAAAGATTATAAAACTTGTGTTACAGAAAACATATGAACATAAGAAATAGGAGTGGGCACAAGCCATTTGGTCCCTTGATCCTCCACTGCCATTCAATAAAATCATGGCTGATCTAATCAAATCTCCGCTCTACCTTTTTTCTCCCATGACACCCTTGTAGATCAAAAATCAGACACACTCAACCTTGAATACATTCAATGACTCAGCCTCCAAAGGTTAATGACTAAATAAATTCTTTCTTATCTCTTGTCATAAACCAGGCTTGTATTTTTGAACCTCCCTAGTTTGGGTTCTTTCTCCACGAGGGGAAAGATCCTTGCAGCATTGACACTGTCAGGCCTACTCAGATTCTTGTATGTTTCAATGAGATCTCTTCTCATTCCTCTAAACTCCAAAGAGTAAAGGCTCAACTTAATCACTCTTTCCTTGTAAGACAACCCCTTCAGCCCAGGTAAGAACCCAGTATACCTTCCCTGAACTGCCTCCAATGCCAGTGTATCGCCTCTTAAGTAAGAAGACCAAAACTTGAACACCATATTCTAGATATAGTCTCACTGATGCTCATTGCTCTTTGCAGTTGATGTAAGACCTTCTTACTTTTATATTCTGAACCCCTTGCAATAAGTGCCAAAATACATTTGCCCTCACAATTGCTGACTGTGCCTACACGCTAGCTTTTTTGATTCATGTGAGAGGACATTCAGATTTCTGTACTATCACATTCTGTAATCTCTTTCTATTTAAATAATATTTTGCTTTTTTTATTCGTCATCACATCTTCCTACATTGTATTCCGTCTGTCAATTTTTTCCCACTCATTAATGAAGGCATCTTCATTGGCCATTAGGTCTTGGGCTGGATTTCCTCTCATCTTTTGCAGTTACCTTTTACATGGCATCTTGTCGAGTGCCATTTGGGAATCCAAATACACTTTTCTGGTGTTCTGTTTTATTCATTCTGCTTTTGAAATCCTCAAATTTATCAAACATTATTTCCCTTTCATAAAACTACGCTGATCCTACCCAATAAAAGCAAATTACTGCTGATGCTGGGATCTGAAACCAAAAGAGAAAATGCTGGAGCTTTGACAAAGGGTCACCTGGATTCAAAACATCAGCCCTTTTCTCTCCTTACAGATGCTGCCAGACCTGCTGAAATTTTCCAGCATTTTCTCTTTTGGTCCTATCTGATGGTATTGCAGTTTTCTAGATGACATACTACTGTTTCCTTATGAATAAATTCCAGCATTTTCCTAATGACAGATGTTAGGCTTACTGACCTACAGTTTTCCAGCTTCCTAACTGCCTCACATAGAGGTGTTACATTTGCTGCTTCCCAATCCGCTGGGAGTTTTCCAGGTTCTAAGGAATTTTGGAAGATGGAATCCAATGTATCCACTATCTTGCAATGACTTCTTTTAAAAGGCAAGGATGCAGGCCACTGTGGGACTTGTCAGATTTTAGTTCCATTAATTTTCCTAGTGCTTTTTCTCTGACAATTTCTTAAAGTTCCACCCTCTCTTTTTGTCCCTTTTGACTTTCTACTCTTCTTGGTGTGCTGCTATATTTTCTACAGTGAAGACGGATACAAAATGTATATGTAAACTCTCTGCTGTTTTCTTGTTTTCCATTACTAATTCTCCAATCTCATCCTTTAGAAGACCACTGTTTACTTTAGTTGTGCTCTTCCTTTTTTATGATTTTTAGTTTCATCACGCAAAGGGTGGTGAATCTTTGGAATTCTCTGCCTGATGAGGTGGTAGAGGCTTCCTCGCTGAATATGTTCAAGTCAAGAGTGGATAGGTTTTGATTGACAAGGGAATTAAGGGGAGAAAGCAGGAAAGTGGTACTGAACCACTACAGATCAGCCGTTATCTTATTGAACGGCAGAGCAGGCTCGAGGGGCTGGATGGCCTACTCCTTCTCATATTTCTTATGTTCTTGTGGTTTCACATGTTAAGCAATTGCCTAATATTAATTGTTTTCTGCTTCCACTTCTCTCTCTCTCTCTCTCTCTCTCTCTCGCTCAGTTCTTCTTGGCCTGTCAACTTTACTTTGTAATATTGGAATCGTCTCATACCTATAATCAAATTGATTTTTGTTTTTTGCTGTCTCTACTTATGTAAACAGGTGTTTCTGTTAGTTTAAGGACACAGATATCGCAAACTGAACATAGATACGGACGTTTTTGAGGTGTAGAAAGGAATGTTTTTAATATAGGATCTTCCTAATAGATGAAGTGTCATTGGATCATGAGTTTGGTGCTAATTTTTTTTAATTTATTACACAGTTGTAATTCAATTTAAATATATATTATTTTTATATATATAGGAAAATAATTTACTTGTCTTGCCTTTCAATTTTATTGTTGCTTTTACTTCTCCTGATTTGTTGGAAATTTGCATTACTGGTTTGTGGTTCAATGATGGACAGAAACAAGTGAGGTGACGATTCAATGTGCATAGTAAGAAGTCTTGCAACACCAGGTTAGATTCAATGAGGCTAATACTGCCAGAATGACGAAGCTACAAATTAAAATTGAAAATTTTAGAAAATCACTATTGTACAGCAAAGCTTGGAACAAGTGGAGGGAAAAGTATTCATAAATTACTTCTGTTAATTTTTGTTTTGAGAGTATCAGTTTGGTGCTTAGAATTATAAAAAGGCGCAAGAAGGTAACTATTATTACGTAGCTGACAGTGCAGCTATCTCTCACGCAAGAAGCCCCAAACATCAGTGACTTCAAATTTGTTTTTGGTGAAATTGATAGAGGAATGTGGGTTTATAACCCAGGAAGGCTTCCAGCCTTTCAAATAACACTACTGGATCTTTAACATCCACCGGAGCAGCCAGACAGAATCTTGATTTAAAATATTTCTTTCTACAAACAGAATGATTAGCAATGCAAAAGTCTGTCAGTTTGATGTTTGGCCTACATTAAGTGCTCAAGCACTGGGATGAGTCTTGAACCTCAGCCACCTGACTTTGGTGCAAGTGTTTCTTTTTATTCATTCTTGGGACATGGGCATCACTGGCTAGTCAGCATTTATTACCCATCCTGAGTTGCCCTTGAGAAGGTGATGGTGAGCCACCGCCTTGAATCACGACAATCCACGTATTGTGGGTTGACCCACAATGTTGCCAGGGAGGGAATTCCAGGACTTTGACCCAGCAACCGTAAAGGAATAGCGATATATTTCCAAGTCAGGATGATGAGTAGCTTGGAGAGTAATTTGCAGATGGTGGTGTTCCCATGTATCTGCTGTCCTGTCCTTCTAGATGGAAATGGTCATGGGTTTGGAAGGTGCTGTTTAACAATCTGTGGTGAATTTCTGCAATGCATCCCGTAGATGGTACACACTATTGCTACAGAGCATCAGTGGTGGAGGGAGTGCATGTTTGAGGATGTGATACTAATCAAGTGGATCACTCTATCCTGAATGGTGTCAAGCTTCTTGAGTGTTGTGGAAGCTGTACACTTCCAGGTAAGTGGACAGTATTCCATCACACTCCTAACTTGTGTGTTACCAATTGTGTCAAGATAACACTAGTAATTATGCTTTCCTTCTCCAGTCTTTGTTTTATTTCATATTAGATTCCATCTATTAATAGTTCATAGCCAAAGAGATGAATGGCTTTTTAAGCCTTTGCTCACTGATAGTCGCGGTCAACTGAAAGCTTGCTGATGAGAGCTCAACAAGTGCACAAGGATGTTTATCCCAAAAGGCATTCAATTCACTATCAAATAAGCTGCATCTTTTCCTTTCAGAATTCAGTGACACGGAGTGCTCCCTTTTCAAATGACTCACAAGGTCGAAGTGGCGCTCGTTTTCACACCACGTATGACAGGAGATATGTGGTCAAAACTATATCCAGCGAAGATGTGGCTGAAATGCATAACATTTTGAAGAAATACCATCAGGTAATTCTTAGAAATTCTTAGAACTATGTATGAAATAGCGAACTTTTTTTTGTTTTAAATGATAGTCCTGCCTAGCGCTAATGAGAATAATTATGCTAATACTTCAGAAAAGACATATTCCATCATATTCTTCACTCAGCATCCTAAATAAAAGTCTAACTAGAATGTTATTTTTGACAGAAGTCAAAGTATACTTAAGTGAAATGTGGGCCAGGAATTTACAATTATGCCTTTCCTTTGTGTATTTTTCCCCCAGTAACTATAAAATGGACCTGAACAGCAGAAACAACTTGTATTTAGATAGTAACTTTAACATGATGAAATATCCTAAGACATTTCTGAGTATGACACAAGTCACAAGATATTAGGTCACATAACCAAAAGTTTGATTAAAAATTGTAGGCTTTAGAAAGTGCCTTAAAGGAGAAAAACTGAAAGGGAGAGGTGCAGCAAAGGCATTTCAGGGCTTTGGCCAAGGTCACTGAAAGCATGGCTGCCAAAGACAGAGTTATGACTGGGAACGCAAAAGAGACCTAAATTAGAGGAGCACAGATATTTCAGCGGATTGTAGAGCTGGAGAAAAATACATTGAAAGAGAAGTGCAAGGTTATGGAGGAGTTGCAAACAAAGGTGAGTAGTTTATAATCAAGATGTTATTTGACCAGGAGCCAATGTAGGTCAATGAACAGAAGGTGATAAGAGGGCAGGACTTGCTGCACATTAGGAAACAGATAGCAGATTTTGGATGACCTTAAGTTTATGGTGGAAAGAATGTGGGTGATTAACCAGGCATGCATGGGAATCATCAAGTCTAGAGGACGTTATGAGTTGTGATGAACTGATGATTCTAGCCTTTGTTATCCCAAAGTTTGCACAATGGCAAAGTCCTTTAAAGTAGGAACTTTACCTTTCGCTATAGAAATGTGATTTGCCACAAAAGAGCAGCACTTTTGAGGGGTGACTTTATAGTGGTCTGTAAAATAATAATAATATAGTCTTTTAAAAAAAACATTTAGATAGTTAATGGATAAGATGGGTATTGAGGGATATGGGACAAATGTGGGCAATTGGGATTAGTTTAGGGCTTTTAAACAAAGAATGGCACGGACAAGTTAGGCCAAAGGGCCTGTTTCCATGCTGTAAATATCCATGACTTGAAAGTTATGCTTAAAGCAAGTCTTATTTGAGCTCAATGTGACAGTTTTTTAGTGTTGAAGATTTTTTAACAAAGAAATGCTCCTTTGTTTTGAAAAAAAGACTTATCAAATTTTTAAAGATAGTCTAACCAAATTATTTTCAGCTATTCTGTTTCATGAGGAGTGCTTAACTTTGCAGCAGCTTTATAATCAAGTATCCAATCTCTACTCAAGGGCCATTGATGCCTCTGTAAGGCTCCCTTTTCAAAATTGAAGTTCTGGAAATACACAGAAGGAAAATAAACTGTGAACAAAAAATAATTTTTTTCCCAACAAAGAAAAATACAGCACAGAAATAGGCCCTTCACCAATCATGATGCCTGCCTAAAGTAAAACCATGATGGAGTCCATATCCTTCCATTCCCATCCTATTCATGTATTCGTCTAGTTGTCCCTTAAATGCCGCTCTTGTACCTGCTCCCACTACCTCCCCAGGCAATGCATTCCAAATATTCACCACTCTGTTTTAAAAAAAAACTTGCCTTGCACATCTCTAAATTTTGCCCCATGCACCTTAAACCTATGTCCCCTAGTACCTGACTTTTCTACCTAGGAAAGAGCATCTGACTATCCAAAGGTAGATAACTTTTTTCAATGGTGCTGATTGATAACTTTTGTTATAAATTGTTAAATTATTAAAATAGTTTTACTAATATTGTGGTGATACAACACTGATAGTATAATGCAATATTTGTATTCTGTCAACAGTAGAAATTGTTGTCATGCAGTGCCTTAAACAAAAGGCATGTATTGGTGGGAAACTTTAGCAGAATGTGTACGTTTCAAATTATTTCAAACAATAACTTTGTTTTATCATACAGTAACATTACTGGAGAAATGGCATGGCATTTTGACTAAGCAGTTAAATAACTAATCTGACGGGTTCATCCAGCCCTCATATAGCACCTCCTCTCACTTCAAGTACCATGCCCTGAGAGGAAGTTGGTGACCATGGACTTCCATTAGCTTGGTCCATGATTATATTTGGTAAAATAATTCAGTGGTTTGCCATTGCCATCTCTCCTAATCTTATGCCTGCATCAGGCACATTGTAAGATTACAATCAGTGTAGTCACGTTATAAACAACCTTTCATGGTCATCAAGTCCAGAGTGGAACTTGAACTCGGAGCTTCTGGCCTAAATGCAAGGATACTATTACTGTGCCACAAGCCCTTGATTCATTAACAACACTATTTCCATAACTGATTTGCACTGGTCAAATATATTTGAATGGGAATCCTGTATTATAGGGGAATTAAGTGTAATTTTTAATATTTTGAAACATGTTCAAAAAAAATTGTTAGAAGAGCCATGCCCTTTTTAAAGTGTCATAGACTTCAGCGCATTGGCCTGCTGACATATGGATTATGTGCATGTATTCAGAACTTGCACTGCTGTTTATAGGGAAATAAAGCCTTGTTGCTACATAATTTTACAGTATGAATGCACATTTACTTTACTGTGTGTTTTTGGGTTTAAAGAATTGTTGATCAGTCAAGCGGGGGGAGCAAGGTGAATCATTGTGTTCTGTGAGTATTTTGTGCTTGAAAAGAATTTCTTATTCTCCAAAAAAACAACTCTGTTTTGTTCTTATCAACCTCTTCCAGACCAGGAATGGCACAGCCAGATGCAGTGAAGCTTCTTAATGGTATTTTTCTACATGGAAGAATAGTCCACCTTTTCAAATCTTAATTTTTTCCATTTTGAGCATAACGTATTGGTCATTGAAATGAGAAGTAGTTTTAAATTGTGTGTCCATTTTTATAAGGAGCTGGGTTCAAGCTGTTCAGATCATTTTAATAAGACGACCCTTTCAGCAGAGATGAGAGATTGTGATCACTTCACTGAACTGGATTCAAACCTAGTCCCAAAGGCGCAAGAACATGTGCTGATCCCCTTGTTACACCATTATTTATCTTTCTTTTAAGATAAACGATTTGTGCTTTTCTGCACAGCTGTAGCCATTCCCATTATAGCAGCCAAGCATATAGTTGGCCATGTTAAAGTCTGACTGCCAGTCAGTGAAGTCAGAGATCAGAAGTCAATCTTCACTCCACTCCATTTAGATTTATTCAGAGTGAAAAGCTACAACTACTCAACCAGTGTTATAAGTGTTTGTCTGTTTTTTTTTCTTTATTGGAAATTGCAGTCCCAATTTGGGTTTTATTCCAAATAAACAATTTGGAATACAAGCTATCACATGGTTGCCATCCTCAAGGACAGGAGATGTTAAATTGTTAAGACTGCCAGTTAGGTGTCTCTTTATATGTATTTTAGCAATCATGCAATCCTTGCCCTCCACCTGTTTTATACTTAAACTGTTGATTGGATGAATTAAGGAGATGGTCAGATGATGGGGGTTGCTGATGTCATGCACGGGGGACTTTTTTTAAAATTTCTTTTTGATTAACTAGACAAATTATTCAGTTTAAATCTATTTTTGTTGTGCATTTTTGAGTGTCTCAACCCGAGTTTCGGTATTATAGAACTAAATGATGTTTCTCTTTTCTCCTTCTCCATGTGCGTCATGTAGTACATTGTGGAATGTCATGGGAACACCCTTATTCCACAGTTCCTAGGAATGTACCGACTGACAGTGGATGGGGTTGAGACCTACATGATTGTCACAAGGAATGTCTTTGGTCATCGACTCCCTGTTTACAGAAAATATGATCTGAAGGTACTGTGAGCTGGTTCCAAATTCAGTTGTTAGAATTTTTTGCAATTACTAAATTTTGAAAATATTAACAATGACTCTTCTCCCTTGATTTTTTTTTCTCTCAATCTAGTTTCTTTTCCTGCTCTCTGCTGCTTTTAAAAAAGGTTTATATCTGGCACATCTTGATAGTAAGAAATCTGACAACATCAGGTTTAAGTCCAACCAATTTATTTGATGAAGAACATCGAAAGTAAACTCACAAGCTTTCAAGGTTCTCCATCAAATAAATCGGTTGGACTTAAACCTAATGTTGTCAGACTTCTTACTGTGTTTACTCCAATCCAAGGCTGGCATCTCTCCAACATGTCAATAGGACATATAAGCTACAAACTTATAGTGAGGGTCAAATTTCCCAAGAGCCGATTTAAAAACAAAAGCACATTTTTAAAAGTAATTTTCACAAACCCTTTCAATAACTATATTGGTTCTTCAACTTCCACTTTTTATTTTTATTTGCACTGTTCTTGCTCTGTCAAGTTATTCTTCCTAGCTGAAGACATTTTGTATTTTTTCTATGCTTTGTTTCCATCCCCAGCCATTCATTCTCTTTCATTCATCTTTAACCAACATTTTTCTCCTCACTCATTTATTTCCCAGCTTAATCTTGTTCCTGTTTTCCTTTTATATCCTGTTAACAAGTGCTCCTACTAATTCAATTTGTGACTTCCAATGTACTGTTTCTAACTAACAAACTATAATTACTGGAACGAGCATTGGTTGCATCTTTCAGCCATATTCGTTCCTCCCCATTTTTCCTTATCTCATGCACATTCCCTAGCAATTAAAACCTGCTTCTAATCATACAATTAAAAATTTCCACTGGAATAATTGGTTTGGCTGACTGGTGTCAAATTGATACCACAGCCATCCACCTAAGACTGGTAGCATTGAAATGCATTTCAGTCAGGCCATATCTCATTTACATTGTCTGACTGGAGCCCCAATTCTCCTACTCAGTGGAGAATTCTGTGTCTGTATCATTGCATGCATGTGTATAGCTCCCATCGCAGAAGTTTAATTATTTTCCAGGAAGTCCAAGAGAACTCCTAATCACTGCATAAACCTGGTTTGACACTTCACTGAAGTTAGAGTCCATGTGATGTTAAAGTTAAACTGCCTTTTTTGTTATCTATTTGTGGGGATGGGCATCACTGGCTGGCCAGCATTTATTGGTCATTCCGAATTGACCTTGAGAAGGTGGCAGTGAGCTGCCCTCTTAAATTGCTGCAATCCATGTGCTGTTGGTTGACCCACAATACTGCCAGGGAGGGAATTCCAGGATTTTGACTGAGCAACTGCGAAGGAATGGTGATTTTTTTTTTTTACCACTGTATCTTTATCTTTGCTTTGAAGCAATGACTTTCTGCTGAAAGTGAATGCTTTGTGATTACTGGCTCATGCTTAGATCTCTTCAAAAGTTCCTCCACCAACTATAAAGTTGAAGACTGGTTTGTGATGTAATATTCATCATTATCATTTGTGTGGATGGGTGCAGGAGGGACAGCACTTCAAGCTGCACACCATTTAGGAAGCGGGAGTGCAGCCCATGACATGTTATACAATATTGGTACACTAACTGCAGTCTGTAGATTCAATATATGTTCTACATGATTCATTGCAAGTTACCTTAATGGCACATCTGCTGCTAGAGGAGCCAAGAGCAACAATATTGTGGGAGCATCGTATCAAAGATCCCTTTCAAGCTACATCATCTTGGCTTGGACCTAAATCACCATTCTTTTGTTACTACTTCAGTATCCTAGAATTTATCAGTTAACATTGCCATAGGGCCACCAGGGGGCAGCAATTCAGGCAAGTCCATTACCAGCATTTCAAAGTAGCTGGTATGAGCAAAATCACCCAGCTCCCAAGAGAAAGTAGATATCTTTTAAAATGCTCTATCTTTTCCCTGCTCTTCCTTTTCATCTGCATAGACACAGTGACTAATGTGTGAAATAGCCCTCCATACAGAAAAGTGGAGTTATTCAAGAAAAAATTGGATGCTCCGGTTTCTTCATTCTTGTGATGATTTTCAGTCCATGCACCTTTATTACAGTTTCACCAAAATCTCACTACTCACCATCTCAGAACCCAACATAATTTTCAAGGCAGTGACTTCTTTATTGCTTTTAATGTAACAAGATACCTCGAGGTGCATCACAGGAGCATTATAGAACAAGCACTAGGGCACAGAGGAGATATTGGCTCAGATGACCAAAAGCTTGATCAAGGAGGCATGTTTTAAGGATAGTCTTAAAGAAGGAAAGTGAGGGGGGGGGGGGGGGGGTGGAATAAGTGGAGGGAAGAAATTCTAGAGCTTGGGACCCAGTCAACTGAAGGCACAGCCGTTAGTGGAACAATTATGATTTGGAATATATAGGATGTGGAGACCAGCCTGGAGTTGTATTGGAATTGTCAACTGAGGGATAACAAAGGCATGGATGAGGCTTTCAACAACAGATGATGAGTACTATTATGTGGTTGGTGAAAAAAATAGTCTTAGTGATGCCACAAGTGTGAAATAGGAATTTAATGTCAGGGTCAAACATGACACTAAGATTGCGAACAGGTTGGCTTAATCTTATTACCAGGGAAAGAGATGGAGATGGTAATTCACAGAAGAGTCATAAAACAAACACAACCATAGAGAGATATTGGGTCAGGGGACCAATACCTTGATCAAAGAGGTAGGTTTTGAAGGGAGAAAGTGAGATAGAGAAGGGGATAAGCACAGGAAAGAAATCCTAAAGCTTGGAGCCCAGATAATGAGCTCCGAGGTGATGGGGTTTAGAGCAGGAACTGAAAATAATGGTCAGAATTTTCAGGCCGTTCGGACTGGGGGGTTCTCTGATCCTGACAACAACGCACCCCCATCGTGGATTTCGTGGCGGTGAACAGTGCACTCACGGGAAGCCACTCACCACTCTGAGTGAAAAACTTACCGCTAACATCTCCTCTGTACTTGCCCAGCACTTTAAACCTGTGTCCTCTTGTAGCGACATTTCAGCCCTGGGAAATAGCCTGTGAGAATCCACCCTATCTATTCCTCTATCTATTGACAATGGTGGGACCAGAAGATTCCGCTGCCCGCCAATGGTGGGCCATCTCCACTGTCATGAAGCACGCAGCAGGTTGCGCAGAATATCCCACCAATGGTTTCACTCTTCCCAGAATTTCTGGAACTGCATGTCGGATACCAGTCTGATAATTTAACAGTAGTAGCAGAATTGGGAGAGTTGATCAGATATGCTGGTGACACCTGGCTCTGTGTAGAAACTAATACCATGCCTTCGGATGATGCTACCAAAGGCAGCATGATGGCTAGTGACTCGTGTTGTATTGGTCCTCATTCTCACTTGGTTCCCACCTGTTGCCTCCAAACAGCCCCCACCCTGCTAAATTGCTTTGACGTGTGAGCCAAAACAGTTAAAGTAGCTGTCTGGTCTCCTATCTTTGGTAACTTAGGGATTTATCTATTTTGGTATGTGAAGACTGATTCTGACAGACTGGGCAGGCCAGATCAACCTAAGATCCAATGGCATTTGTGGGAGGTCAGCATAGAGCTTGAGAAGACGCAAAACATCCTGGTCACCCACTGCATCCAGATCTATCTCAGGTCATCTAGACTTGACTTGCCACTTAAATAGAATAGACCAGGATAAGAGAATAACGCTAACAACGTGCAACTCTGTCTGTCTATAGTCCAATTCATGCATATGCCATGTTAGAGCAAAATAAATTGTGTCATGAAATACTAATGGATTTGTGTGTGCTCCTTTGTTATTGACAGTAACTTCTATATTGCGATGTAGTCATTAAAATTATTTGCTTGTGGATGCAAAGACATCCATAGCTTCTTTTCTGCAGTAAACTATCTCCTTAGACCTCTTCTCCCATGCCTTCTCAGGTTCATCTTCAACAACGCTTGCTAGGAAATCCTGGATTTCTTTGTCACTAAAATTGAGACCATCTGATCAACTGCTTCTCCTGTTTTTTCTCTTTGACCCAAATATCTTCTTACGTGCCCCCACTGCTTTGGTGCTGAACTTGCATCTTCCATGCCTTCTTGAAGCTCATCTTGTCCAAAAGGCCCACCTTCTGTTTTCTTGACCCTATTCATAATAAACAGCAGACCTTGTTAAATTTAATGAATTTTAAAGGGCTTTTCTTGCTGGATCCCTGTTAGAATATAGAACACTACAGCACAAACAGGCCCTTCGGCACACAAGTTGCCCCGATCATACCCATGCCTAGTAGGCCATAGAACTATAACTCCCAATCCCATGTACTCATCCAGAAGTCTTTTAAATGACCCCACCGAGTTCACCTCTACCATCACCGATGGCAGCTGATTCCATCCGCCCTCTGAGTGAAAAACTTATCCCTAACATCTCCTCTGTACTTGCTGCCCAGCACCTTAAAGTTGTGTCCTCTCGTAGCGACCATTTCAGCCCTGGGAAATAGGGTGGATTCTCAGAGGCTATCTATTCTTCTCATCATTTTATAAACCTCTATCAGGTTGCCTCTCAACCTTCGTCTCTCCAGGGAGAAGAGACCTCGCTCCCTCAACCTATCTTCATAAGACATGCCTCCAAATCCAGGCAACATCCTTGTAAATCTCCTCTGTACCCTCTCAATAGCTTCTACATCCTTCCTGTAGTGAGGCAACCAGAACTGCACACAGTACTCCAAATGGGGTCTGACAAGGGTCTTATAAAGTTGCAGCATTACCTCCTGTCTCCTAAACTCAATCCCTCTATTAACGAAGGCCAGTACACCATACGCCTTCTTGACCACATCCTCCACCTGCGAGGCCAATTTAAGAGTCCTATGGACCCAGACCCCAAGATCCTTTTGCTCCTCAACACTGCTAAGACTAATTTGTTTGTGGTTTTCTATCCTTATGTACTATTACTCCCCCCAAACTTTCCTAATCTGATATTATACCTCATATCAAAATAAAAAACCTTGGCCCTTTTCTTTTCCTGAACTAACACTGATGTCCAACTTTATTTCTTTCCTTTTCAAATTCCTTGAATGTAATTAGCTCCCAAATCCATGTCCATAATTCCAGAACTCCCATGTCTGAATCCTTCCAGTCAGATTTCTATGCTGCCACCGGACTAACTCAACAAACCAAAAGTGAAAACACTGGAAAATCTCAGCAAGTCTGGCCTCATCTGTAAGGAGAGGAAAGAGCTGATGGTTTGAGTCTAGTTGACCCTTTGTCATCTAAGGTGACTAAGTTCAGTTGGGCTTCAGACCTTGTTACAGCTTAGTCCAAGGATGACAAAAATGCTGAATGCCAAGGGAGAGATAAAAATGATTACACTTGACATCAAGGTGGCATTTGACTGAGATTGGCATCAAAGAGTCACAACAAAGTTTTCAGTCTCCTCCACAAGTCTGTTTTCTCAACACTGACTTCATTCTTCCTGGCAGCAGTTTCAGGCTGAACCAGGCTTTGACCTCAAGTGGAGTGTCTGACTACATATCTGCATAATCACCAAGACCACCTGATCCACTTCCGTAATATTGGCAGACTCTATCCTTGCCTCAGCTCATCATCACTGGAATCCTCATGCATTTCTTGTCTCTAGACTTGACTATTCCAATATCCTAGGTGTAAGGTAGCATTGTGGTTATGATACTGGACGAGTAATTCAGAGGCGTGGACCAAAACTATGCCAGTGATGCACACGACTAAAGTTTTTCCAAATTTTGTGACCCATATCACAACTCGTATCAAGTTCCATTCACCCATCACCCATGTGCTTGCTGGCCTACAGTGGCTCCTGGTTAAGCATCAAGTCAAAGTTAATTCTTACCATTGTTTTCAAATCCCTCCATGGCCTCCCTGTCATCTTAATTGCCTACTATCCTCAGATATCTGCAGTCCTCCCAGTTATTGACTTTTGAGCAATTTAATTTTTGATTTCTTCCAACATTGGTGACCATGCTTTCAGCTGCCAAGATGCTAAGCTCTGGAATTCATTCCTTGAACCTCTCTGGCTGTCTTCCTTCCTTTCAAAGAAGAACAAATATAGCACAGGAACAGGCCCTTTGGTCCTCCAAGTCTGCACCGATCATGTGTTCCTAACTAGACCGTCTGTTTGTATCCCTCTATTCCCAGTCTGTCATGTGGCTATCTAGATAAGTCTTAAATGCTCCTAGTGTGTCTGCCTGAACCACCTTGCTTGGTAGTGCATTCCAGGTCACTTAAGACACTCCTTTAAAATAATCTGTTTGATCATTTGCCATGTTATCTTTGTTTGTGACTCAGTATTTGTTTGATAATACTCCTGTGAGAAGGCCTTGGGACATTTTGCTATGTTAAAGGTAATTTAATACAAGTTGTTGGCACTGGATGTATGATGTGATACCCAACTTCTGTTTCCTTCATTTCAGGGTTCCACAGTGGCCAGAGAAGCTAGTGACAAAGAAAAGGTAAATAGCTAATTATGTCAAGGATAAATTACACACAATAACACACAATATTAAGCTTTAAATCAAAAGTTCTATTTCAATAGTCTGACTAAAATAAGAATTTAATGAATTTATTCTCTATTTTTATCATCAATTTCCAAACATACATGTGAAAGAAAATGATTTTGTTAAAGTAACATTTCGTTGTTCCAGCGTAATCCCAACTTAAAAAAACAAAATGAAATATTAGCACAGCAAGCTGACTATTGCTGTAACCATTTTAGGAGGTTGAAAACTGCAATAAAGAAAGGTTAACACAGCTCTGCAAAAAAGCTAAAAGCAGGAATTGAATAATATTGGTAGCTGGGATCTATTAAAAATGAATGGCCCTGTCAATTGTAATGCCTCTTCCTATTTTTTAAATTCTTTCTGCTTCTGCCACACAGTTTTTCTTCACTTTTGCACATTTAATTGATTACTTCAATTTGTGTATACATTCTTGGTGGAGAAACTAAAAACTAGCAGGAAATCCTTTTTTTTTCACTCCTCCTTCCTCCAGCTAATTACTGAAATGTTTCTCAGTTATTTATTGCTCAATAGTTCTGAGCATCTGAATTCACTTATAAAGGCCATATGGTGTGACATGGGATCTTCTCTGAATATGAGATTAATGGGAAAGTTAATCATTGTAGAACCACACTTCCCATTATAAAGATACGTACTTTTACTTGCTGAATTGGAAAAGTCTAACCCAAGAAATGTTCAAATCATTAATCTAAGTGTTTCATTGAATCTCCTCACCAATACTCTGTGCAGTTATAGCAAGACTTCTCTGCTTTTATACTCCATTTCCTTGCAATAAAGGCCAACATTCCATTTGCCTTCCTAATTACTTTCTGTACCTGCAAGCTAACATGTTGTGATCAAGGACACCCAGATTTCTTTGTTTTGCAACATTCTGTTGTCCCTCTCTTTTTAAATAATATTCAATTCTTCCCACGGAAGTGGACAACCTCATATTTTTCCATATTATATTCCATCTGACAGGTTTTTGCCACTCACTTAACCTATCCAACCAGCTCACAGCTTCCAACCTACCTTTGTACGATCAGCAAATTTAACTACAATACACCCTTTATCCTTTGCTCTGTCGTTGATCTATTATGTTTCTATAGAAAAATATAACTCAGTGTTGCCTATTTAATTTGGAACCAATTTTAAATGATCTACACAAACTCAGCTTTGATGAAGGATCATCTGGACTTCTTTCCTTACAGACGCTGCTGAGATTTCCTCTGTTGGTTTCAGATTTCAACATCCACTGTAATTTGCTTTTTTACACAAACTCTCCGAGTAATATTCCTATAATATCAAGCAAGCATGTTAGGATCACTATGCACCCATGAAAACAATGTTTGTTTTGAGAATACTTGTTGAAATTTAGCACATTTTACTCATTTGATTTCTTCGTTTGGTGAAGGGGAAGTGAATTTGTGTACCTGTGGAGATATCCTTTGCTGGGGCAATCTCAGAGTAGGGCGATTAGCTGGCTGAATTATCAACACCTACATCCTGTCAAAGGAAAGGAAAACTACACTAGTGCTGAGAAAAGGAGTGTCACATTAGAAATAAGTACTCTTAAGTGAAGTACAATCTGAACCATCTGCTGTGTAGAATTTTCTCTGATCTGGCTGGATGATATCAAATCTCATGGAAAAACACACAGTAATTTGTGCGCAAGTGTTAAAACTGTCCTCTCATGATCATTGTCAATTTTATTTCAATTTGTGCTGGAATTTAAGCTGTTCTGTCCTCCAGGTCAAAGGGCCAACATCCACTTTAACTTAGTCAAATAGGATTTGTTCAATCAAGAGGAAAAAATAGACTTTCACTCATTGGTTTATGCTAAATTCAAGAATCTCAGGTCCTAGAGCTGAAAGGACAATAGGCTAACTCCCAATGCCACTCAGTCCTTTTTCCTAGTAACCACTTATTTGTGTTTATTGCCTACAGAAATAAAAAAAACCTTTTTTTAATATAAGAAAATATGTGTAGATTTTTGCTACCATTTCAACACCTAATATGGAGTAGCAGTTTAGCCTAAAGGCAAAACAAATTCAGCTCTTAATTTGGAGAGAGTTTAGTTTGTTTAAAAAAATTCAAACAAAATGCATCTTTAGCATTGCTGTGCTAAAGACACTTGTGCTTTCACTTATTAGTAAATTGTGTGTCCTGTTTACAGAAGAGTATTTTAGCTGCTGAGTTTAGAAGGTCACTTTTCTTAGATTAAGTATTCATGAATTCCCTTGCAAAGTATCTTCTCTCAGACAAGCTGCTGCCTAAATATAATAGGGTCAGAACTTCCTGCAGCAGGACATCAAGCGTCTACTACCAGTGAGAACTGTTCCTGTATCCTTCAGTTCATAATTTTCCCCACAAAGTTTTTGCTAAAGGTGCAAGCTGATAATGGCAGTGAAGGAAACAGGAAATTTGTAGCATCTCTACAGTGCAGAAGGAGGTCATTTGGCCCATCAAGTCTGTGCTGACTCTCTGAAAGAGCATCTTACTAGCTCAGTCTCTTGCCCTGTCTCCATAACCCCACGCTTTTACCATTGGCTAATCCACACGGACAGTTGCTCCAAGGCTGGAATGGAATCTGGGTCACTGGTGCTGTGAGGCAGCAGTGCTAGACGCTATAAACTAGATACCTAACAGGATATTCTTAACCAATGAGATTTAAGGATTAGGAAATAAACACAAAAAGGGGTGAATTCAATGTCAATTAGATGCAGACAGGGCAATAGAGAGGAAAAGAAAGATTAGTTTGGAAGTGAAATAAAAACAAAGAAAACTAAGAATTCTTCTAAAAGTTTGCACTTTTAAAATTTCCAGACAATTTCAAAATCTGAATTCAAAATTCTAATATGGAACAGTTAAATTTCAGTACCTGAAAGATTGATGGTCAGTTATTCACTCTTAATATGTTGTTGAAAATATTTATGCTTGTAATAATGAGAAATGACTTCCTGTAGTAAATCAAATGGACAAAGGCAGCAAGTCATTCCAAAAGAATTGGAAGTTCAGGACAAGATGCACCGCAGAGTAGTACAACTCTGACAGCAACTTCTGGCTTTTTGCATTTAACTAATCACCTAAATTTGCTGTACCATTTACTGACAAATAACAATAATAATTAGCTTTTGGTTTCTTTCTGACAACAAATTTTAGCCCTTTAGTCATTACTTTATAAATATAAATTATACCTTCCTATGGACAGGGAAGGGATAAACTGCAAGTCAGCACAGCCATGTTTTAATATCGAGTTGAAATGAGTGGATTTGAGTTTTATTAAAAACAGTGAAATGTTTTAAATTTCACTAACAGCAATAAAATTTACTTCATAATTAAAGTAGGCATTTACTATGAACTTAAACTAACATCTTCATTGTACAAAGACATTTAAAAACACAAAAACAGTAAATAATTATTCACAAAGTACTGTATGCATTCCAGTTCTAACTTAGCAGCACAAGATCTTAAAGCCGTATAATAAACATGTGTGCAGCAGTTGGATAGATCAAGAAAGCTGTTTGTGACCAGATTTTCACATGACAAGACTAAAATATAGGTTCAAAGTGACAAGTCCGAAGTAAATTTGCTCATTCCCATAATTTACTTGGCTTACGATAGAATTGCACACATTTAATGGGTCCCCATTAAGAGTGCTTTCGTTGTACATCCCAGAAAAAAAATCAGCTCCAGCAACTTCCTTATAAATGAATGAGAGTTATGCAAATTAAATCAATAGTTCATTCTCCTTGCACTCACTCATAGAACATTTCAGAGAATTGCGGGGGGGAGTGGAAACATTGCCAAATGGGGAGAAAAATGAACTAGATAAGCAGTACTACTATTCTCAAAATTTGAGAGTAAAGTTTCATGAGCAGTATTGATAATCACCTTTTTCTGGAATAGTATTTATTTTTAAAATGTCTCCAAATATTCATAAATGATATCCCTCCTTATATCAAAAACAGTGTTTCTGATATACCAAATGAAGAATCAAAAGTTGCGATAATTGTTTTCTTCAAGGCACAGTGGTTTTACCATTTGCCTACATTATATTGATTAGATTTTACCAAATAAATTAAATCTCTCCTTAATTAAGATTGGTTATAGACATATTGAACTTTTATAGTATATGCTGCAAGAACTCAGGCACCGCAGGCTTGCCAAATGTGCTTGTAGTTAATTTTAAAAGTGGATTTTATATCAGAAAAGTTGGTGGTATTAAAAAATAGTGATTCTTGAGGTTAACTGACATTAAAAGCAGAATTGTGCTGGGGAGCTGACTGATATCTAGTATTTAAATAAAATGTTGCAGCAAATGCAGTGAAATCACTATGTGATGTACTGTTGCATTGCACTGTCTTCAGTCTGCCATCATTGAAATTTACAACTTGTCTGTAATTGCCAAGGCCATATCTCCTTTTCCCCTTAGCACTGATCATCCCCCCTAGGGAAATAGAATAGAAAATTGCAAACCATATATCTGTGATCCTTTTGTAAGTAGAATTTTAATTTTAATTAATTTTTTGATTGGCTAATAGTGCTGTAGGGATATTTTATTGTGTGTTACTTGTACAAGATGCTTAAGTATGTTCTTCCTTCTCATTTGGCTTTACCCAGGTCGCCACAATGCTGTTGATGATGTTTTAGGTTTGGCAGGCGATTTTATAGCCAGATGCTCCCCCCCCCCTTCAATTTTCTGGGCTAGTGTCCAGTACTGATACATGGTGACATGCTTGCAACTAGTGGCTTTTTTTTTTAAGTACTTTACTGAGATTATTGAATGTGATAATATTTGGCCTCTGCTACTCCAGATATCAACAATTTACTTTTGAAAGCAAGAATGCAAATAGGAAGTTGAGTTTTATATTTTCATTGAGTTACTAAATGCTCTCCGAACCCTTCACCTGCTGCCTCAAATTTAACATGTTTTAACAGTAGTTTTTTTTTGTATTTAAAATTTAGAATCTACAAGGATCCTTTCTAAAATTCATTTTTACAGAATGTGGGTGTTGCAGGCTAGCACTTATTTGCTCTTCAGAAGGTGATGGTGAGCTCTCTCTTCTTGAACTGCAGCAGCAGATGTAGGTACACCCACAGTGTTGTCAGGGAGGGAGTTCCAGGATTTTGACTCAGCAACAGTGAAGGTCCAGCAATATGTTTCCAAGTCAGGATGGTGAATGACTTGGAGGGAAGACTACAGATGGATAAATGTTTAAAAAAGGGTGAAAGTAGATCATTACAGATTTATTTAAAATAGAAAGAACTTATTAGGATCTTTCATTACAGACATTGAGAATTTGGCCAAGTATGAATGTATCAAAGGAGTCAACGTGTATGTGTTAAGGTCACGTCTGACTAAATAGTTGAATTAGTTGCAGCATGGAAGATGGGGAGCTGTCTATGAATTTTATTTACATGAACGTGCAGAAAACACTAATTTTCTACAAAAGTAATCATTCTAAAATGTTAAACATACAGAAACAGGTTAGCATTGTAACATGGTAATGCAGTGAGGTAGGATATACTGAATAGGATGAAAGAGAAGCTTTCCTGATTGGAAGAACGTAACAGGTTGGCGTTCCCCAGGTATCTATACTGTGGTCTCAATTATTCATCATATATATTGATGGCTTGAATGAAGTAGAGATGTATATCCATGCTTTAAGATGACAGTAAGTTAGGAGGCATAGTAAATTCTGTAGATGGGAGGAGAACACTGGAAGGACAAAAACTAAATGAATTGATGAAACAATGGCAGAAATAAGGTCATCCACTTACAAATGAGAGAGACAAATTGGAATTTGTTAATGGGGGGGAAAAAAACTGGAGCAAATGAATTTAGATCCAAAATATAAAATGCACTAAAAGGAACTACAAAATGTTATGAATGTAGCCCAATCCATCACGCAAACCAGCCTCCCATCCATTGACTCTGTCTACACTTCCTGCTACCTCGGCAAAGCAGCCAACATAAGGACCTCACGTATCCCGGACATTCTCTCTTCCACCTCCTTCCGTCGGGAAAAAGATACAAAAGTCTGAAGTCACGTACCAACCGACTCAAGAACAATTTCTTTCTGCTGTCAGATTTTTGAATGGACTTGCCTTGCAATAAGTTGATCTTTTTCTGCACCCTAGCTATGACTGTAACACTACATTCTGCACACTCTCGTTTCCTTTTCTATGAATGGTATATTTTGTCTGCATAGGGCACAAGGAATAATACTTATCACAATAGGTTAATATATGTGACAATAAATCAAATCAAAAAAGCTACTGCACAGTCACCAAAGCTAATCACAAAGATTGTTGGAATGTTGATTTTTATCTTAAGGCTTTATAACCCAAATGTGAAGGTTCAATTGTATGGAGACCTGGTTCAGTCCTATTTGGAATAATATGTTCAGTTTAGGATACTGAACCACAGGAAAAATATAATGAAAGCGAAGTTATGCAGATGTTGAAAATCCAAAATAAAAACAGAAAATGCTGGATTTACTCAGTAAGTCAGGCAGCTGGGAGAAAAGGGGTTAATCATTTCAGGTCAACAGTGGCAACAGGAAAATATGTTGTACTCTAAGGGTTGAAGTACAGATTCGTCAGAGTGATGGTTCTTAGTGTTAAGTTCTGAGGACAGTCACATAGATATGGTTACCATTCCGTTCAATGTAGAAGGTTGAATTTAGACAATTGAGAAATTACTTGATTGAGAAATTAGGTAGAGTCGATGCAAAGAAACTGGGGATGAAATCCATTTGTGTGATGCTGCTGCTAGCAGCATTATAAAGACTTGCCTTGATCCTCAGTGCAGGAGCTGCTACCTGCGTGGAAATGTGGACCAGCATTTCATACCATTTCCTAATTGCTCTTATGGTTTTCTAGGCCATTTTAGATGGCAGTTGAGAATCAACTACATTACTATGGGTCTGGAGACGCAGACCAGATGAGGACACAGATTTCTTTTCCTAAAGGGAACTGGATGGGTTTTTAACAACAACTGATGATATTTTTATGGTCAGCATTATTGAAAGTAGCTTTCATTTGAATTGAATTTAAACTCCACCAACTGCAGTGATAGGATTTGAACCAGGGTCCCCAAGGCATTAAAACAGGGCTCTGAATTACTAATCCAGTGGCGTTACCATCTGGCTACTTCCTCCCCATGGGTTGCAGTGGCAGCACTATGAAATTGAACTGCTCTATTTCCTCTGAGGGAAATCCAAATTCAGGAGACGGAATAGCCCTCAAATTTGGGGTGAAGTCAAAAAGTATATTTTCACACAAAAAGCCTTTGATGCTGGATCCATTAAAATTTTAAAGACTCAAATTGATATTTTTGTTGGATGAAGGGATCAAAGGATACAGAACAAAGCTGGGTAATTGGGATTAAGATATAGATTAGCCATGATCAGATTAAAAGATGGAACAGACTGAATGATTTTCTCCTGTGCTCCTACGCAAGTATGAAATATTGAAACTCTCTTTTATAGTGACCATCTCATAGTACTCCACATATGAACTTTCCAAGTCAGAGGAGAAAATAAGTAAAGGGAGAAGGAAGGATCAAAGGCATTATTGAAGCAAGACCTTTTAAGAAACCCTTCTCTTTCTCTCTCTCTCTCTCTCTACATTTCAAGTGGTTTTCGCAGGAAAATCAATAGGTTAAGTCATAAAGATTGGAAGATCAGGCTCTGATACGAGAGAGAATGGGGGTTGACCGGTCACTGATGTCAGAGAATCTAAAGGTACAGACCAGGCCAGGATACAGAAAGATAATTACCCATAAAGGAATATCATTGTCACAACAAGGGTTTTGAGCAAAAGCAAAGTGCTGGAAACATGAAACAAAAGCAAAAAAGTGCTGAAAACAACCAATAGGTTATGCATTATACTTGTGAAGAGATAAACACATTGTAAGTTCCAGGTTGTTGACTCTCCTCAGTGGGGTCTCCGCAGATGTTGCTTGACCTGCTAATTATTTCCAGCATTACCTATTGTATATTATAATGGGCTGGATTCTATGGGGTATCATGCTTCCTGCAGCATCTTCCCCCTCCATCCCATCCAGTCCCTCTTGCCACTGAATGTTGGATGTTAGTCGGAAGTCTGCCTGTGAAGAAGCTGGCTGGAATAAGCTCAGCAGGACGTTAGTTGACCAGGAACAAGGATTCTGCTCTCGCCCATCCAGGGAGAAATTCCTGTCTTAAAATGTTACCAATCAATCCCATCAGCTGGAAGCTCTGAAGTTCCAGCAGCTTTAAATGGTGGCCATTGCCTGGACTTTGGCAGTGCCTAGCAGAGGAGATACGGAGACCAGACTGGAGGTGAGACCCTGCTCAGGCAGGCTCCAACCAATTCTTCGTTCAAAATAGACAAGGACTTGCAACATTTACAGGAAGGGGGAGGTGGTGGCGATTTTGGTGAGGGAGTGGGAGCTGGAGGCAGAGGGTGATGATGAGGTTTGGCACAATAGCAAGATGATCTCTCCCCACTAGTCCAACCTGTTGAAAACTGTTGGCTACCTGCTTGACATAGACCTCCTCCTGCTACGTTTAAGAGATTGGGAGCAGGTAGGAGAGCAGTAGGCAAGCCACGTAATGTATTTAATGAGCCCTTCAATTCCCCCACCCCACCCCACCACTTCAAAGATGCTGGAAAGGGAGCATAAAATCCAGCACGAGGATCTTGAAGTTAACTAGATAGTACATCAGGATCCAAGAGATCCTGACAAGGATGGGAGTGAAACCATACTCTGTGGGACTTTAACAAGAAGAGACTCAGGAGTTCTTGATTGGCTGAAGCTTACTAAAGGTAGGCACAGAAAAGTCGGTGTACGGAAAATTTTAAATATTCATTCCCTGTGATTGTAAGCTGGATGGGTTTTCGGCAGCAGTAGAAGTAATAAGTTAAGCTTATAAATGAGATTCTAAGGTGTTTTACTCTTTGGATGCGAGGATCGGTGGTGAGACCAGCATTTGTTGCCCGTTCCTAATTGCCCTTAAGTGAATGGTTTACTGGGTTATTTCCGAGAGCATTTCAGAGTCAACCATATTGCTGTGGGTCTGGAATCACATATAACTGGAGAAGCTAAGGATGGGAAATCTCCTTCTCTCAAGGACATTAGTGAACCATCACAGCAATCAGTGAGTTTCCAATTCTGCCTGCTGCAGGATTGGAAATTCCTGCCAAAATCAATGTATCTACAACTGGTCTTTCAAATTTTCTGTTCTGCCCATGATGATTCCTGCAGCGGGTGGGACCAGAAAACCTTGACCACAGTCACCATTATTAAGACTAGCTTTGCATTTGGGAATTTTTTTATATGGAATTTGGCTGCTGTTGTGGGATTTGAACCTATGTCCATTAACTTGGATCTCTGAATTACTGATCCAGTGGTGTTGACAGAATGGAAGGGTGGAAGAATGTATCTTTAGAAATGGATTAGACTCAAGCTAGGAGGTTGACTGAAGTGTTAAGACTGAGTTCCAGTGAATGCTTCCCTCAGCCAGCATCACACGCAGATTTCATCAGGGACAAATTGGGATAGCTTCAATTTTGTAAACATTGAGCAATACAAAGTTATGACTCAATAAACAATGCCACGTTTGTACATATCATGTTAGAGTTTCCACTTTGGATGCAGTGTGCAATCCAGGTGCAAATTGTGCCCAACAGTTTTGCAAAGTGTTTTTTAATCTCATATTTCTTGCCATACTCATGTGCATTTTGCCAAGTGTACATTCTGCCAAGAACCAGTGCAGTCATTTGCGAATGTAATTTAAAAATAAATTTGTGCTTTAAAAATAATTCCTTTTTTAAAATAACTTGATACAGTTTCATTATTATATAAATAGGGTAGTCATAAGAAGGTTTTAATCAATGTTTAGACCAATCTGTGAGTAGCCCATTTTTTAAATAACTGGAAATGAATTGTAATAGAAATGATGCAACTTCTTGCTAGTCTTACTGCTGTATGGCAGTCAGTTCCTTAATAAATTAAGAAACCTTATATTCAAAATCTTTTGGAATGTTCATATTTGTGTTTTAAGCTCTCAAAAAATTTCATTTTAACATCCTCTTCAATCACCAACTAAGGAAGGCTTCCAGTGGTGATTAATTCGATTTGAGGGCATGGCCAGTTTTATAGTCTAAGTTGATGCCGACTGTGGTGTATTTTAAGTTTGCACTGAAAATCATGGTGAAATTTTCCAACGTCCCAGCCGCGTGTTTGCCACAGGGAGGAGATGGCAGATTGTTTGTTTGCTGGTGGCGGGAATCTCTGATCTCACTGCTATCATTGGGAATTTCCACTGCCATTACCGCATGCCAGCAGAAAACCAGTGGGTAGGAGTGCTCTGTGGGTGCGACCATAGAATCCTGCTGGCATGAGTGGCAAGAGAATTCCAGCCCATGAAACTCCAGCTAGGGTAACATAGTGGTTAGCACTGCTGCCTTATAGTGCCAGGGACCCAGGTTCAATTCCTGGCTTGGGTCACTGTCTGTGTCTCTGTCTGCGTGAGTTTCCTCCGGGTGCTCCAGTTTCCTCCCACAGTCCAAAGACATGCTAGTTAGGCGCATTGGCCGTGCTAAATTCTCCCTTGTGTACCCAACCAAATGCTGGAGATTTACTAGGGATTTTCATAGTAACTTCATTGCAGTGTTAACGTAAGCCTATGTGACACCACTAATAAGTAAATGTAAACCTGTGCTGGACGTAAGTTGTGTGATTTGTTTTGTGCCGGTTTTGCCAATTTCAGGAGAATTGCCTCTCAAAGTGCAACTGTATCAAAACTCCAGGCTATTTACTGTTTAGGTTGATGTTTCTTTCAGTTGTCCTCTTGTTTCTAATATTATAACATTATTTAGAGTTTGAGGATGTATTTATTTTTGTGTAGGATCATTTGGATAGAGTGGGGGAGGACAGAGCTCAAATATTAACTTTTCAATATATTGAACTTTCTTTGGCAACATTTCTGTAACATATGCGATATCTACTTGGAAGACAAACTGTTGTGTATTTTTAGAATACTGCATTTGCTAAAACTTTGCTCTTCAGCTATTTTGGTGACTGTTTTGCAACAGCTCAATTGCGCCACCTCTGGTTCATTCTCAACTCACTCCTTAATTTAAGAAAGCATGCTGTGTTTTTTGTATTTGTTTGAGACGTGCTGACTAATGTGAATCCAGCATTGTTTTGATAAGAAATAGAATGGAGATTTTCACGATCCGCCCGTTTCTTTGACTAAAACTTTGATTGATTAGTGTTAATCTTGTTGCAGGCCAAGGAGCTACCAACATACAAGGACAATGATTTTATAAACGATGGGCAAAAAATTTGTATTGATGAAAACAACAAAAAGATGTTCCTTGAAAAGCTCAAGAAAGATGTTGAGGTAAGAAATCAAATAAGAATTATGTAGTTTGTGTTTCTTCTACTGATGCCTTAAGTCTATGTGATCATACTGAAATGAGTTGCAAATGGATGGCATGGTGGCACAATGGTTAGCATTACTGCCTCACTGCCAGGGACCCAGGTTTGTTTCCTGGTTTGGGTCATTGTCTGTCTGTGCAGAATCTGCATGTTCTCCCTCTGTTGGCGTGGGTTTCCTCAGGTTTCTCCACTTCCTCCCATAGTCCGAAAGATGTGGCGGCTAAGTGCATTGACCATGCTAGATTCTCCCTCATTGTTCCCGAACAGGTGCCAGTGTCTGATGATTTTCACTGCAATGTTAATCAAAGATTATTTGTGACAATATTGAATAAATTTTAAAACTTTAACTTTAAAAAACAAAAGACTACCGAGTCTACCCCATGGAATGTCCTGATTAGATGCTCCTTCACAGTCTTGTAATTTCCAGTGTGTAAAAAAAAAAAAAACCATCAGGGAAAAATAACTTTGGAAAATTCCTCTCCAACTATGTCAGGTATAATTATTAATCCAATTACTTTCTATATGAGAGAAACTCTATCTCAGTTAAAACCTGCCCATATTTAAAAGCAATTCAGTCCACTTGTAGGTGATACCTCAGTTTCACTTACCTTAAAAGTAAATATTTTTCTGGACATTCTCTACTTCTTTAACATCATGTATGAGCAGCACAAGGAAATCTGCTGCATTCATGGATAACTAAATTTCTCTGTAGTGATGTATACATTAGCTTTTCTAATTATATATCAAAATATTGCCCATACAAAGATAAAGAATATAATAGGGCAAGTTTATTGATTTCTGAACACTTGTCTTTGAATCATCATCACAATTGTTTAATTTATGTATATCATTGCATATAAGAGCGGTTCACACTGCTGTCTCACAGCACCAGGGACCCAGGTTCAATTTGGCCTTGCATACTGTTTGTGTGGAGTTTGTTCTCCCTATGCCTAAAAGGACTTCTTCCAGGTGTTCCAGTTTCTTCCCACGGTCCGAAGATGTGCAGGTTAGGTTGATTAGCCATGCTAAAGTTGTCCCATAGTGACCTAAGGTAGGGGATGATTAATGGGCTAAATATGTCAGATTGCGGTGATAAGGTTTGGGTGGGATGCTCCATCAGAGAGATGCTATAGACTTGATGAGCTGAATGGCCTGCTTCTGAATTGTAGGGTTTCTATGATTCTGTGAAATATTATCTGTTATTTTGTTACTGTCCAAATGATTATAATTAGCCATTATATATAAACATATTTCTGACCTGGGATTAGTTTGAAATTTTGTTTTGCTCTACATTGCCACCTCATCCCCCTCCCTCCCCCCAACTCGAAACCTCAGATGTGATTTGAGATGATTGAAGGTATCGCTACTTTTTTGATGGACAGTGGACTCATCCCAACTTGCTTCTGAATTCAACGAGCTCACATCTTTCACAAAATAAACTAATTGAACGGTAAGCTCTGAAACTGTAATTCAGAGATACACTACCTACGTCTGGTCTTGGACAGGGTCAGATGATGGTGAGGATGCTGTCATTTATAGAATTATACTGTGTTAAGTCAACTCAAATGTATCAACGGCATCACAGCAGACCTGAATGAAATAGTTCTTGCAAATGAAAGCATTGGAATTGATTCTAATCTAACCCACCCACTGGGAAAAGTCAGGAACCAAAAGAGAAAATGCTAGAAAATCTCTGGCAGCATCTGTAAGGTGAGAAAAGAGTTGACGTTTTGAGTCCAGGTGACCCTTTGTCAAAGCTTGTCTGTCCGTGCAGAATCTGCACATTCTCTCTCTGTCAGCGTGGGTTTTCTCAGGTTTCTCCACCTCCTCCCACAGTTGAAAAGATGTGGTGGTTGGTTGCACTGACCATGCTAGATTCTCCCTCGTTGTACCTGAACAGGTGCCGGAGTCTGAGGATTTTCACTGCAATGTTAACAAAGCCTACTTGTGACAATAATGAATAAATTTTAAAACTTTAACTTTAAAAGACAAAAGACCACCAAGTCTACCCTATGGAACATCCTGATTAGATGCTGCCTCTTTCACAGTCTTATAATTTCCTGTGGGGGGAGAAAAAAGAACTATCGGGGAAAAATAACTTTGGAAAATTCCTCTCCAACTACGTCAGGCATAATTATTAATCCAATTACTCTCTATGAGACAAAGCATCATCTAAACTCAAAACGTCAGCTTTTTTTTTCTCCATGTAATCCACGTGGATGAAAAGATTGGAAAATTTATTAAAACTTGTACAATTTAAATTTTATAAAGGAGGATCAAATTTGTGTGAATTATACTGTAAATAGCAGAACCCTGAGGGACATTAGCAAACAGGGATCTAGGCACTCTGGTCCACAGTTCTCTAAAAGTGGCAACACAAGTGACCAAGGTGATTAAGAAAACATATGGCATGTTTGTATTCATCAGTAAATGCGTTGAGTGCAAGAGTTGAGAAATCATGCTGCATATATAAAACCTTGATTAGGCCACATTTGGAGTACTGCATGCAGTTCTGGTCACCAAACCACCAGAAGGACATGAAAGCTTTGGGAAGAGTGCAGAGTAGGCTCACCAGGATGTTGCTTGGTCTCAAGGGTGTTGACTATGAGGAGAAGTTGAACAAATTAGGGTTGTTTTCACTGAAAGACAGGCTGAGGGAAGACCCAATAGAGGTCTACAATACTATGAGAGGCATTGACAGGTGGAAAAATCAGAGGCTTTTTCCCAGGATGGAAATATCAATGACAAGGGAAAAAGTTTAAGGCAGAGGTGGGTGGGTGTGTGTGGGGGGTTGTTTTTCAGAGTGGTGGGTGCCTGAAACATGGTGCCAGAGGATGTGGTGCAAGTAAGTACATTAGCAACATTTAAGAGACATCTGGATGGATATATGAATAGGGAAGGGATAGAGCGCAGATCAGGATAGAAGGTCTTTTTTTAAGTTTAGTTAGAGCACAGGTTGGGAGGGCCAAAGGGCCTGTTCCTGTGCTGTGCTTTTCTTTGTTCTAACCTACAGCATTTACTTAAATTCATTTTGCATTGTATCTATTTTTACAAAGGTAATTTAGTAGGTGAAAAGTCAGCGTAAGCTTCATAATAAACATAGAATAATATTTTTAACTGCATTTAGAGCTTGCACTAATTCTCTCTTTTCAATGAACTATAAAATAGTGAAGTACAATTTAAGTGTGTGGTGTGATGTAGTTTTTATGATGAGTATTGATCTGTGGCACTTGTAGGGTTTTAAATAAATGGCTGACTGGTTGGAAATAACAGAATTCCAACACATTAAAAATATAAATGAGTCACTTTGGTGGCTTTGCATTTTTGCGTTGGACAGATGCAACTGCAGAACATAAGAAATGAGCAAAAGGTCATTTAGCTTTTGAAGCTCATCCTTCCAGTATATTAACTACCTCATTAGGGCATCTCAAAATTATAGCTGTTTGATATACATCCACGAGACGCAATTTTCTCAGTAATCCAGCACTGAAAGAGACATGATCATTAATCATTATCTGAGAATTATCATATGAAGTTCAAAATATGTTAAGAATGTAGAACAGAATATCAATGTCCTTTTCAATGACATTTGTCTGCACAATATTAAAACCTTTTGTACCGTGAAAACCTTATTATAAATAATGATAGTAATTTTGGTAACATAAACCACTTATCATCTTAAATTGATTTAAACCCATCAATTAAAACACTGTTTTGGAATCAGTTGTTGAGTGTCTGTTATATTCTTCTTGTGATGAGAATTGTATATCTTTTGTATGTAAGTTTAAGGAATAAGTATGCATAAATATTTTACGCACAAATTGGTTTAGAAAGTATGAAGAATATGTATTATATCAAGTTGCATTGACTCTATGAAATAGACTATTGGCTATGCTGTGCACAAATCTCATACCTCTCTTCATTTAACTTTATTATATATCCTTTTCCTATGATGGATATAAATTTATAACTCTGAATTATTAAATCTTGACTAAAGCACGCACGTACTCGTCAATCTTTTTCTATCTCTCACTGTCAATACTGTTATGAAACAGAATATCTTCTGTCTCGCCATTAACCATGTTAGCTGATCTTGTGTGTGCATATACATACATATTGGTCAATTTTCTATAGAATTGCACATGGAATCATAATCAACTATAGGTTTGAAGTGAAGCAGGTAGAGAGGGCAGGTATAATTGAACCAGAGTATGCTGGAGTCCCTATTTTAAAACCATACGTGCTGTTCTCAATTTTATATTTCTATGTCTACGTTTAAAATGTATCATGCCATAATTATAGCCCAATCTTTAGTGGAGCCTCTGTAGGAATTTATAATAGAAAATGTTGGCAGGAAGTGCATGCATGTATATGACTTTATTTTGGATAATAATGTAAAATATGTGGTATCTGTATTTTCTAGTACATGCTTCCTGTGAAAATGTAGGCATGCATTGCCGATGTGGTGCATTTCAAATATCCGTTACACCAGAAAGGTGGTATACTCCTTGAATCAAATTTCTCATAAGTTTACCAACCTACCTGTACCTTCTCTAGCACCACACTAAAAAGAGCAAAGATAGAAATTTGCGATGAACGCCCAAGATCTCCAAAAAAAATACCAGAGCCCATCAATTGACTGAGCTTACACAGCTTTATCAATTAGACCTGAAGAGACACTGCAGTATTTATAAAACAATTTAATATTAGTTATTCTATGTTATAAAGTTCTTGTGTTTATAAATAGCACATACGACTTCCTGTGAGCATGAAAATGGAACCTTTACTTTCACCAAAGTGGCAGCACATTGGCAAAGTGGTCAGCACTGCTGCCTCATAGCGTCAGGTATTTGGGTTCAATTCTGGCCTCAAGTGACTGTGTGGAGTTTGCATGTTCTCCCCTTGACTGTGTGGGTTTCCTGTGGTATTCCAGTTTCCTCCCACAGATCAAAGATGTGATGGTTAGGTTGATTGGCCATGTCAGCGTTAGCAGGCTAAATATGTGAGTACAGGGATAGAACTTGGGTGGGATTGGTGTCGGTGCAGGCTCGATGGGCCGAATGGCCTCCTTCTGCACTGTAGGGATTCTATGATTACCTGTGTATTTCCTTTCTGTTGCACATCACATGCATATCATATGTCATCAAATGCAAAGCTCTGTGCTGTACTCTTTGGGTTTAACATAACTTTCTTTAGGAATATCAAAGTACCTGATTGACACTGAAGAGTAATTTACCTTTGTATGTACAACCCTCTTCTTGTGTTGTTTACTTATTAAATTATAAAGTATAACCTTAAAAAGGCAGATACTTGCAATGTAACAGAAGGGTATTACTTTGTCTTTTCTTTGTCTTTGTCTTACTTTTATTAATATTTTTGGGAATATAGTGATATTCTGTAAAGAAAGCTATGTGTATGCATGATTTATGTAAGCTGGGGAAAGATTAATGAAGATAGTTTGTCTATGAGAGTTGAAAGATAAAATGATAAAGATTCTAGAAGTAAGCATTTGTAATGAGAAGCAATGGTGAAGTTGGAATGTAAGTAAATAGGATAGGATTTAAAATTTGCATTAAGAGATAAGTGGGAATAAAGGGGGGGGAATTAAGATCCTTATATAATTTATAAAGGCTTCATAAGTAAGCAGGAAGACGTTATTAAGTTGTATTGACCCAAAGGTTGAGACAATGGGAAAACATAAAAATTAAATTCAAAGAGGACTCAGGAGGGCAATGAAATCAGTGAAAGGGGAGAAGGATATTTTTTTAAAAAAGTGTCCAGCTGAGTTGGATTGCTGTGTGGGGGAGATGTCTGTTCTAAGAAGGTGTGAAATCTGAAAAAGCCATCCCAATAGATCAGAAAAGTCTTATTTCAGAAAGCAGTTTTGTTTCTGAACCTTCTTGGCTTTCCATTGCTACGTGGAAAAATTTGAGAAATCATGTGGCATACTTTACCTAATGTGGCAACATTTTTGACTTGATTTTTATGGTTATAAATGTGTATGGGAGTTGATGCCAAGTAGTTTTCTTACCAAGTTTTTTTTTTTGGTGAGGTGGGGGGTGTTCTGCAAGACTGGTTTAATTGTATAACTTTAATCTTAGGTGTTTAAATTTTTCTTCTTGTTGGTGCACCCTTACATTTTTAAAATCCTAAAAGTGTTATTAGTAATGTGATTGATATTGTGTTCTATGCTTCAAGGATCGTTGTTTTCAAATGTAAAAAAAAGGTTTGATCAGTAAGACAAGTTTCCCTCTCAGAATTGTCTCGCTCAACAAATAACTGCTATGGCTGTAACAATAGTTAGTGCTATTTTAGGAAAAGAAAATCCAGCCCAGTATTTTCTCTTACTCATTCATGGGATATGAGAAGCCCTGATAAGGCCAGCATGTATTGCCCATCCCTAATTGCCACTTATACAAATAGCATAGTCATTTTCTAATCCATGTGGTACATGGTAGTGATGTCAAGGGGCTGGAGAGTTGCAAATGTTGCAGCCTTGCTCAAAGAAGTGGAGTAGAATAAACCAGCTTTAACTGGCCAGTTAGACCTATTATAGTGATGAGTAAGCTTTAGGAAGAATAATCTGGGATAAGTTTAATTGGCAGATGGAAAAACATGAATTATTCAATGACAGCCAGTACAAACTCCTGAAAGGCAAATTGTTTAACTCACTTGATTCAATTCTTAAATGTAGTAACTGAGTAGATTGTTGAGAGTAATGTGATTGATATTATGTTCATGGACGTTCAAAAGGAGTTTGATTGAGGTTCAGTATGCACCTCACATCTGTAACTACAGATGTTTCTGTGTGAATTCACTCAAACTGAGCTCCAGGTCATTGTCAAGTCCTTCTCTGATGCAGGAGAAAATGGCCTTTCACTAAACAGCCAGAAAACGAAGGTTCCCTTCTAACCTGCAACACAGCACAACATCTCCTCCATAGATTAAGTTTAACAGCAAGATCCTGGAAAGTGTGAGCCATTTTACGTATCTTGCAAGCCTGTTTTTGATGAAGCCTGACACAAGTGACAAAACTCAGCCTCAGTATGGCAGAGTGAGAATAGAATGTGGCTCCCCTGCCACATCACTCCCGGGTCATTATCTGACTCCCCCCTGGTCCCCACAGACATTGCCACACCCAACCCCAGCATTACTGACCCCCTAATGCCCTCTCCACACTCTCCCCCACTCAGACTGATTAAATCCACCCCCCCCCACTCCACTAAATGGTGTACCCAAATCAGACTTTTGTGGAGCAGTTCTGTTTTGTACCGATTCTGGATGGGCAAACATAATGGCAAAGGGAGAACTGCCGATAAGGTTTGGTGTGCAGTCTGTTGTCAATTTAAATGCATGCATATTGATTTGGTAAAGGGGAAAGCAGAGGCGGATGCAGATCACGTTATTCACCTCCTGTCTGACTTTACCAAGATTTTGTGCCCAAAAGTGGGCACAACTTGATGGTAAGATCAGGCTCAAAATATCAAACCGAATGCACAAACTTCTAAACACCTCATCTGCTTTACTTTGCAGCCATCTCAGAGACACTTAAATTTTATAAATTGCTGGGTAGGCCTCAGCTGAGTATTCAGCTAAGTGTGTTCTATTCTGGCTACCGTACTTTAGAAAGTTTGTCAAAAGATTGAAGAAAGCATGAAAAAAATTACCAGGATGCTACCAGGATGAGGGGCAAGAGAAGCTAGTTAGTGGTTCACCTAAGCTGGGTGGTTAGGGAGATTTAATTGAAGCATTAAAAATCATGAAGGATTTTGATAAGGAGAAACTGTTTCCATTGGCTAAAGAGTCAACATACGGAGAATGTGGCATTAAGAAAATTAACAAAAGAGCATAGGTGAGCTGAGAATCTTTATGCAGGGGTTTATTATACTAATTGAAAGCATAGTAGATGATCCAGTTGTAACTTTCAAAAGGAATTGGATGCATATTTAAGAGGGGAGAAGTATGTAGGACTCTGGGGAAGTGGGACTAATTGGATACACACAATCAGTCAAATGGCCTATTTCTGTGCTGTAAGATTTGATGAACCTAATTGTAAGTAGCCTTATTTAAAAGAGTTTCATTCTTACTGCACTAACTAGCTACACTCACAACAATTCAATTTATTTTAGTTCATTGTAATTTTCTTTCTGTGGGAGTCTGGGCTGAAAATACCAGGGCTGAGAATCAATTAGGTGACGTAAATGTGATATCAAGTGTGTCAGAAGAAATTTGCAGTGCAGGGATGTGATAGGCCAAAGGTGTTAACTTGAGCAGTGTTCACGATATTTGATACGGACAGATACACTTTGTCTATCTGATTATTGATTAGACCTGTTTTTCTCTCCATTATCTTTCCTGTTTCACCAATCATGTCGTGCAGAGCATTTCTTCCCATTCCATAACACTGCCCCATCAAAATAAAATAATTCCAGCCAGTCACATTGCCCCAGTCACATTGCAGAAAAAATCATTTCTGCCAAACCGTAACTCTTAACATGCTCTAGCAAAGTTTCAGCTGAGAAAATGTTTTAAGAATCTCTACTTGGGGGGAAATTAATGAGCATTGAACAAAAACATAAGAAATAGGGCTTAAACTCTACATTCCTATCTGCTACCTTTACCTTTAAGAGCCATGGGGTTATGCTGCAACTATACTGGACCTTGGTGAGACCACATTTGGAATATTGTGTGTAGTTCTGGACACCTCACTATAAGAAGGATGTGGAACATTGGAGAGAGTGCAGAGGAGATTTACCAGGATGCTGCCTGGTTTGGAGAGTAGGTCTTATGAGGAAAGGTTGAGGGAGCTGAGGCTTTTCTCTTTGGAGCAGAGGAGGATGAGAAGCAATTTAATAGAGGTTTATAAGATGATGAGAGGGAACGATAGAGTGGACGTGCAGAGACTATTTCCTTGGGTGGACGTAGTTGTTACTAGTAGGCATAACTATAAGGTTCATGGTGGGAGATATAGGAGGGATGTCCAAGATAGATTCTTTACTCAAGAGTATCAGGATGTGGATTGCACTGCCTGCTGTGATAGTGGAGTTGGACACTTTAGGAACTTTCAAGTGGTTATTGGATAGCACGTGGAGCGCTCTAGAATTATAGGGGGGAATAGCTTGATCTTAGGATTGGATATAGCTCAGCACAACATTGAGGGCCGAAGGGCCTGTACTGTGCTGTAATGTTCTATGCTTCTACCGTTCTATGCTTCTACCGTTCTATGCTTCTACCGTTCTATGCTTCTACCGTTCTATGCTTCTACCGTTCTATGCTTCTACCGTTCTATGACTTGATCCCTAAGAGACAAAAAGCTGTCTATCATGGCCTTAAGTATACTCAACGATGGGCCATCCACAACCCTCTGCAGTCGAGAATTGCAAAGATTCACAAGCCTTTGAGTAAAAAAAATTCCCCAGTCTCATTTCTAAATAATTGTTCCCTTATCCTGGATACCTTAGCCAGGGGGAATCAACCTCTGTGTCTACCCTATCGAGATCCTACAGAATCATGTATGTTTTAATGCAATCACGTCTAATTCTTTTAAGTTCCAGAGAACATAGATCCAATTTAATCAATGTTTCATCATATGAAAACCCTCTCAACCCAGGGACCAATCTAACGAATTTCACTACTCTACTTCCAATGCAAGTATAGCCTTCCATTACTATGGAGACTAAACCGGCACCCTGTAATCCAGATGTGGTCTCACAAATGATTATCATCACTAATTACCATTAGTTTCTGTATAAGGATAACTGATGTGTGTAGCACTATTGTAGTTGTCATGATCTGAGTTTACTTCAGTTCTGAAGAAGTCATATTCGCTTCAAAATGTTAACTGTTTCTTCCTTATTAGGTGCTGCGAGACCAGCTGCGTATTTCCAGAGCTTACTGATTTTATTTGTGAATTTAGTTTACATACTAAAGATTAAGAACAGGTTCCTGTTTCTTTTCTATGTTGTTTTCTTAAGACTTTAAGTCATATTGAATACAGTTCTACATACAACTGACAATCAATTGCCTTGTCCAAATGATCATTCCTCACAAAGCCTAGACTTAGGACTGTAACATGCAAACTCCAAGATATTGTATACCCATAATTTGCACTGAAGACTTCTTTCAGATGGTCACAGATAATGATTTATATAATAATTACCCTCAAGTCCGAACTCCCCCTGGACAATTGCGTTCCACTGTATGAAAATGCTATTAAATTGCACACTTCAAAGAGTCCCAAATGGGTTGTATCAGTAGTTACCCAGATAAAGCTAGAAGAATTAAAACCTCTTTTAATTTCTGAATAACTATTGCTCGCACCCCTGTGGGTCTCTTTTTCTCCCCCCCTCACCCACCTAATCTACTACCCCCCTCTCTTAATAGACTTCTCCCATCCCTTAGGAAACTACATGCCCTCAGTGTGAATATGGGAATTCCCCAACCAAGAGGATAAAAGCAAACTACTGCAGATGCTGGAATCTGAAACGAAAAGAGAAGCTGCTAATGGCGCAACACAAACTGGAGAATAGCACCTCATCTTCCAGCTAGGCACATTACAGCCTTCTGTTCTCAACATTGAATTCAACAACTTTAGATAATTATCTCTATCTCATTTTGACCCCCCCCCTTGTTTTCATTTCATTTCATTTTTAACTGTTCTTTAGCTTTTACTACTTTACTGCCTTTCTCTCTCTCTCTCTCTCTTTCTCTCCCCCCCCAATCTTCATCTGTCACAGCTTATCCTCTGATTTCAGCTTCTCTGCCATTTGGCCATTTGCACCTTCTATTCACTCTATGGACTACCATTAACAGCCTTACCTTGTTTTTGTGGCTATGATTCATCTTTCATTCCCTCACCCTGCAGTATAAATATCTCTTGCTTTCTATGTCTTTCACTTTTGACAAAGGGCATCTGTACTCAACGTCAGCTCTATTTTCTCCTTACACATGCTGCCAGAACTGTTGAGATTTTCCAGTATTTTCTCTCTTGGTCCCCAATTAATAAGATTTGCCTCCACCCAATCCTATCCCATTCCGCCACTTCCCCTTTGAGGCATAACTCCCTCACCCCAAGAGTCAACTCCCATGAGGCCAATTCTGATGGTGTGGCCTTTTTTTTAATCTGTCAGATTGGCCGTCGATGCTAGGCCCCAAGAACATGTTTCACTGCCTGGGTCTCGCTCATCCTGAGTCAGAAGGTCAGACATCACAGTAGGAAAAAATATTAAGATTTAAAAAAATTTAGGAGTGGAGTAACATCTGACTCACTCACTCTGAGGAAGTTCAGTCCCAAATTAAGTGTTGAAAGGCTATACACATTTGAGTAAGCTAGATTATGTCCTCTCTGTTGGAATTTGCGTTGAGTTACCAAAAAAGGACTTCCTAGATTGAGAAGCTTGACTGATACTTCCTTCTATAAAGCCCAGAGGAATTCATACCAAACACATTGCCTTGTTTCAAATAGAATCCCCACTGTGCAGAAGGAGGCCATTCAGCCCATTGAGTCTGCACCACCAACAATCCCACCTAGGCCTTATCCATGTAACCTCATGTATTTTTCCTACTAATCCTCCTGACACTAAGGGGTGATTTAGCATGGCCAATCCACCCAACCTGCACATCTTTGGGCTATGGGAGGAAACTGGAGCACCCAGAGGGAACTCGTGCAGACTTGGGAAGCATGTGCAGAATCTGCACAGACAGTGACCCAAGGCCAGAATTGAACTGGCTCCCTAGTGCTGTGCCACTGTGCCAATAAATAAACTGTTTTTTATTCTTAAAGTAAATTACTATCACGTTTTGCTTCTAATTATAAGTATCTTTAAGTATGATTTTCATTTGCTGTAATTTTATTTCAGTTCCTTGCTCAACTGAAGATCATGGACTACAGTCTTCTGGTTGGAATTCATGATGTCGAGCGAGCTGAACAGGAAGAAATGGAGTTTGAAGATGAAGAAGAAGAAGGAGAAAGTGATGGGGCTGGAGCCCACACAACTGGATCGTGTGGAACACCTCCGGATAGCCCTGGGAATGTACTGAACAGTTCAAGACCATTAGCACCTGGCGAATTTGATCCAACTATTGATGTGTATGCCATAAAAAGCCATGAAAGTAAGTAAACAATTGTATTTTGTTCAAATAAAAATATAAAAATCCAAGTTGCTGCCACCAGTTATAACAGAATAGTTAATGACATTTATGTGCTGATGCAATTTACACAAAATAAAAGTATGGTTGTTAATATAAACTAGTTTAAATTAACCGTTATATACTTGTCTGAAAAAGCATTCATTCATTTACATCAGAACAATTAAATGCAAATTCTAATTATGATAAATGTGTACTCATTTTCCTCCAGACTGCACCTCTGCAGACCTTAGTTTAATCAGAATATTTGTCTAAAATGGATCTGTTTTTAATCATTTGCAAGCTGACACTTAAATTATACGTGTAGTGTTTTTTTTTTCATTATTGATTCCTGTGGGTTATCTGTGCTGCTTATCACTCTAATCATCGCCCTTTGATAGTCAATAGCATTGCCATCGCTGAGTCTCCCACTATCAACATTCTGGAGGTTATCAGTGAACAGAAACTCAACTGAACTAGCCATATAAATACTGTGGCTACAGGAGCAGATCAGTGGCTAGGAATCCTGCGGCAAGTAACTTAACTCTTTATTCCCCCAAAGCCTGTCCATCTGTAAGGCAAATTCAGAAGTGTGATAGAATACTCCCCACTTGCTTGGATGAATGAAGCTTCAACAGAGATCAGAGAGCCATTGAAATTCTGCTCACTTCAGGGCCTGGAGGTCCCACTGGTGTGAAGGACTAGAAGATTCCAACCATGGAATCTTCAAATCTGTAAAGGGCTAGTTGATCTATTAGTTCTATGCTGAATTTATTCTCTGCTGAAGTTTCTAACCATCTTCCTCTAGTTCCCATTCTCTTCTGCCTTGTGTCTGCAGCAAGACCCAGACAACACCCAGGTTTAGGCTGACAAGTGGCAAGTATCAGTCATGCCATACAAGTGCCATCTCCGACAAGACAGAATCTAATCATCGCCCTTTGATAGTCAATAGCATTGCCATCGCTGAGTCTCCCACTATCAACATTCTGGAGGTTATCAGTGAACAGAAACTCAACTGAACTAGCCATATAAATACTGTGGCTACAGGAGCAGATCAGTGGCTAGGAATCCTGCGGCAAGTAACTCAACTCTTTATTCCCCAAAGCCTGTCCATCTATAAGGCAAATTCAGAAGTGTGGTAGAATACTCCCCACTTGCTTGGATGAATGAAGCTTCAACAATACATCAACACCATCCAGGACAAAGCTACCCACTTGATTGGCACCCCTTCCACAAATATTCATTCTTTCCACCTCTGTCGAACAATGGCAGTAGTACCTATTATCTACAAGATACACCGCAGGAACTCAGCAAGGCTTCTTAGGTGGCGCCTTCCAAATCAACAATTGCCTACCATCTAGAAGGACAAGGGCAGCAAATACAAGATACCACTACGACTTGGAAGTTCGCCTTGAAGTCGCTCATCCTCCTGATTTGGAAATATATTGCCGTTCCTACACTGTGATGATGTCAAAATCCTGGAGCTACCTCCCAAGAAGCACCGTGTGTGTATGTACACCACAGGAACTGCAGCAGTTCGAAGGTAGCTCACCACCACCTTCTCAAGGACACTTAGGGATGGGTAGTAAGTGCTGACCTACCCAGCGATGCCCACATCCTATTTTTAATAACACTTCCATTAAATGCATCAATGCTATCTGCTTCAACCATAGTGTATGACAGCAGATTTCATGTTCTCATGACACTGCTATAAATTTTTCCCTAAAGCTGGAGCTAAACTCTTTACTTGACCTGTTAATACTTCAGATTTATGTTGCCTGTTTCTGAATTCTCCACATCCATCTTAATTAATGTCTTATTAGTTTTAAACACCACTGTTTTCTCTGTTTTCAGTTTTTTTTGGAGAAAACAGCCCTGGCTTGTTAAATCCTTGATTATAGTTAGATCCTCTCAATCTTGGTAAATCTTTTCCTACAAATTCTGCAGTGTTTTAACATACTGTTTGAAGCATGGAGGCCAGAATTGCATACAGTACTCCAAAGGTGTTCTGACCACAGATCCAAATGAATGTAACATTACCTGCTAGTTCTGCATTGCTGAAAAAATATGTGGCTGAAATTTTTATTCTTGTGCTCAGCAGACAACTGCAAGAATGCCAAATTTCAAACAATCACAATAGTGTATTCTAAAGGAGAAAATGATGCTGATGTGTTCTAGCCGTATATTCAGTTGATCAATCCTCCTGTTCCTATGCTCACTAGTAGGTAACATTGGGAGTATTGAACTCCTACAATGCAGGAGGAGGTTATTCGGCCCATTGAGTCTGCACTGACAACAATCCCACCCAAGCTCTATCCTCATGTCTCTCATATTTTCCTTGCTAATCGCTCTAATTTATGCATCCCAGGATATTAAGCATTGCTAATCAACCTAACACACACATCTTTGGACTGTGGGAGGAAACCTATGTAGACAAGTAAAATGCTCAAACTCCACACAGAAAATGACCCAAGCTGGGAATAGCACTCAGGAACCTGGAGCTATGAGGCAGCAGTGCTAGCCATTGTGCTACCCACTTCCAGAATAATTTTGAGGTTCTGCTTTTTAATTTCTTTCTAATCCCCTAAAATCTGGTTTCAGGACCTCATACCTCTCCCTATCTGTGTCATTGGTAGCAATGTGGAATACGACCTCTGCCTTTTCATCATTTCCCCCAGAAGGATGTTGTATAGCTGCTCCGTGACAACCTTGACCCTGGCACCAGGAAGACAACATATAATCCCAGTGTGTTCACTGCTACAGAAGCACCTGTCTGATCCCTGACTATGGAATCCTCATTACTATTGCTTTTCTACTCATCTACTTCCCGTCCAGTGTAGCTGAGCCGTCCATGATGTCACAGACTTGGCTCTGGCTGCATCCCTCCTTAAGAACCATTGCCCTCACCAGTATCTATAATGGAAAGCCAATTAGGCAAGGCTTCAGGGACTCCTGCACTACTCATCTTATTCACTTAGACAGCCACTCATCTGCCACTCTGCCTGTGCACTTCTAACCTGCAGTGTGTGTGACCATCTCCCTAAACATGTCACTCACTTAGTTCTCCAGCTGCTACTCCAGTTCTGAAACCCAGAACTTAAACTTTTGACAGTTAGAAAGCAGTACAGGAACTTCAGCCCTTGATGTTATGCCGAGTTTTGCCCGAAACCAAAATTAAGCTAACCCATTCCCTGTCATTCTGTGTGCTCCATGTAGCTATCCAATAATGCTTGAAAGTTCCTAAAGTGTCCAACTCTGGTATCACAGCAGCCCAGTCCACTCCACACCCCAACCACTGTTGAGTTACTGCAGATGCTTTTGTCAAGGCCAAATGATACATCTATAGCTTCCCACGTACTGAAGGAGTACATTCCACTTAGCCAAGATATATGTCATACTGTAATTTTTAAAATTATCTATTAAAACTAGAATAGGTGGGGCAAGTTGCAGTTACTCATTGGTTAGCTTCATCCCCATACCAAAGTAAGAGTCAACTATTGGAGGTTGAAAATTTTTCAAAAAAAAAGCTTCTGGTGGTCGTATCACTTTGGTGATTCAGAGTAGAAAAATGGGGCAGTAAATTCGTTGCATTTTATTATGGATGGGACGTGACCTGGGCGGTTTTTCATATTGCCAGCTAGATGCTACTGCTGTTGCTCTATTGGAACAGCTTGGCTAGAGGCCTGACTCACTCTGGGACACAAATCCTCAGCAGAATGTTGGCAGGGCCCATAGCTTTTGCAGTCCAGTTCTTTCAGCCATTTCTTGATATCACATGGAATGAATTGAATTGGCTGAAGACGAACATCTGCGATGTTGGGGACCTCAGGAGAATGTTAATATGGATGATCCATTCACCATTCCTGTCTGAAGTGGTTGCGAATACTTCAGCCTTGTCTTTTGCACCAATGTGCTGGGCTCCCTCATCATTAAAGATAGAGGTATTTGTGGAACCTCCTCCAATTAATTGTTTAATTATCCACCACCATTCAGGATTAGATGTGTCAGGACTTCAGAGCTTAGATCTGATCTCCTTCTCGTCTCTTCCACCCCCTTTTTATAGGTTTAATCTTCTCTGGAGTCTTACCAAGCCTTTCCACTAGGTTTTCAGT
Source organism: Sphyrna mokarran (assembly GCA_024679065.1). Lineage (NCBI taxonomy): Eukaryota > Metazoa > Chordata > Chondrichthyes > Carcharhiniformes > Carcharhinidae > Sphyrna > Sphyrna mokarran. The sequence goes on from JAGIQG010000002.1 coordinate 40,495,064, forward strand.
CTCGGGCAGGTTTGATATAAACCAAACAACTAGTCTAACTTCTTCACTTCTTCCAAAGTCCTTCCTAACTTCTTTTAAAGTATCTTTTTATTCAGATACAACAAGATAGACAATATATACTCCAGGGCCCTTGATCACAACTCATGAAGCTACCTTTTTACACTTTGATTCTAAGTTCTAGGCGGACTGGGAGTGTTTCAGATCTGACTTTTAGACCTGTTCTCAGATGTCCCCATACACACTCTGCAAAAATATAAGCTAGTCTGAATCTTCACAAGCCTGTGAGCAGGGTTTAATGTACCCGAAATCCTGCAGCTCTGATCGGTGTCTCCAAATGCGCACGCGCAGAAGAAAAGGATAGAATGTTGGTCCCCTGCCACATCCCACCTGTGCTGGAGAATGCCTCTCCCTGGCCCCCACAGATATTGCCCCACCCTCCCCAACATTAGTGAGCCACGTCACCCCACCCTGCTACCACTCATACTAATCACAGCCTTCCTTTCACCCCTACTCATCACAGGCAGAGTGGCAGCGGACCCCCTTTAACCACCTCCCACCAATCTCAAGCAGAGAGCCGTTGGACCCCCCACCTCCACCCCTGCAAATTGCACACAAGTTGTTGGACACTCGGCACTTACCTCCTCTCTGACTCTCACTGATGAGCCTCCGAATCGGACTTGTATGGAATATGTCTGTTTCGCACCAATTCCAGATGGGCAAACACGGTGGTAATGGGGGAAGTGCTGGTAAGGTTAGGCATGCAGCCCATTAAGTCAACTTAAATACATGCAAATGTATTTAAATGGCTGTCACACTAGTTTCAGATGTGGTCCCAATGGCAGCCATTTTCGGGCCTTGGTAAAGGGGGAACTGGTGCAGAGGTGGGCGCGGATCACGCTACTTGCCTCAGGCCTGAATTTACCGAGTTTTCGCACTCGAAAATTGGTGTAACGTGATGATAAAATTGGGCCCTCTACTGAGGATCTAACTGAGATCCCCAAGATCTCAACTTTTATATTCTGTCACCCTGGATTACATCCTAGACTTTGTGTTGGTTAGTATTTTCACACCTTCACAGCGACCCTTTTCTTACTACAGTCAAGTTGCTTATATTTGCTCAATATCGCCAAATTCTATGGTTCCTCCTTCACTTCATCCACTCAGTTTTCCCTTACCCCTCAACTATTTATCCTTAATCCTTTTTCCGTACTTCTCTTCCTCTGCAGTGTGACTGCATTCTGGAGTTCGTACTACTCACTGTCCCTTAAATCTCAAAGTATGTCCATTTCACATTCTTGACTCAACATTCTGAACTAAAATGACTGGAGACGTAAACATATCCCACACATTTTGTGACCTTTCAGCAATGCAAGTTAAAGTTAAAGATGTGGAGGCTCAAAGTATATGTGGGGCAGGAGTTAGGAAAAATGTAATGGTTATAATATTATAAATAGTCACAGTTTTCTTTATTACATCAGGCTCCTACACCAACAATAACCAATGGAAAAACGTTTACCATGTTAACACCTCATGAGTTTTTGGAAAAGTGTAGACCAGGGCAAATATTACCTCAAAATACTTGCACACAACTTACTTTTTTTTAATTCTTTCATGATTGTGAGTAGTGGTGGGAAAGCCAGCCTTAATTGTCCTTGAAAAGGTGATGGTGAGCCACCTTCTTGAACCTCACACATAGTGAATTCCACAATTTTGAACCAGTGACTGTAAAGGAACAGTGATATTATTCCAAGTCAGGATGGTGTGTGGCTTGGAGGGGAAATTGTAGGTGACGATGTTCCCATGCGTCTGCTGTCCTTGTCCTTTGAGAAATAAGAAGGGTAGTAATCATTGATTTGGAAGGTACTGTCAAAGGAGCCTTGGTGAATTGCTGCAGTGCATCTTATAGACAGTACACACTGCTGTCACTGTGCACCTGTGGTGGAGGGAGTGAATGTTCAAGGTGGTGAATGGAGTGCCGATCAAGTGGGCTGCTTTGTTCAGAATGAAGAGCTCCTTGAATCTTGTTGGAGCTGCACTCATTCAGGCAAATGGAGAATATTCTAAAACACCCTAGGTTGGGGAGTCGATAGCTGAGTTACTCTATGTTGAATTCCCAACCTCTAGCCTGCACTATGAACGATATGCCTTGTCTGTATAGCATGCAAGAAACAATACTTCCCACTATGTACTAATACGTGTGACAATAATAAATCAAATCTAGTCAAATGTTCTTGTACTACAATGTTCATATGGCTGATCCAGTTAAATTTCTGGTCAATGGTAAGACTGAGGATGTTGATTGGTAGTGGGAGATTCAGCATTGATAATACTCTTGAATGTCAGGGGGAGATGGTTAAATACCCACTTGTTGTTGATTATCAATGTTTGGCAATTGTGTGGCATAAATTTTCCTTGCCATTTATCAGCCCAAACTTGAATGTTGTCTGGGTCACAGTGCATGTAGGCACAGACTGCATCAAATATCTGAGGAGTCAAGAATGGTACAGAACGTTGTACAATTGTTAGCAAACATTCCACTTCTGAACTTGTGATAGAGGGAAGGCAATTGATGAATTGGCTGAAGATGGTATGGACACAAATGCTACCTTGAAAATGTCCTGAGGCTGAGATAATTGGCCTCCAACAACCACAATCATCATCTTTTGCTAGTTATGACTCCAACCAGTGAAGAGTTTTCCTGCTAAAGGTCCTTAATGCCACATTGGTCAAATGTTGTCCAGTCACTCACCTCACCTCTTGAATTCAGCTTGTCTGCGTGTTTGGACCTAAACTGTAATTGGGTCCAGAGTCAACTGATCTTCGTAGAATTTAGACTAAGCAGCAAACAGCATTGTTGCTGCCAAGTGACACTTCAATTACTTTGCTGACGATCAGGAGTAGACTGATGGTGCAGTAATTGGCAGGATTGTGTTCATCCTGCTTTTTGTGGGTAGATGCCAGTCTGCACTAGAACAGTTTGGCTACATGCACAGCTAGTTGAACTGTTCAGACTTGCAGTTTCTTTCCTTGAATTCTGGTACAGTCACATTAACAACAGTGTAACCAGCAATATTGAATGTATACATGTTTACCAAGTCTGAAGCTCAGAAAGGAAGTAAACATGATATGTTGGCAACCTTTCAATTCCTTTGTCAATTACAAAGTTTTGAATCCTGCACATTGACCAAGTGTTTTTTTTCCAAGTCATTTGCTTCAGAATTTTTAATTTCATATTTTTGTTTTATAATTTATAACTTAAAGGCTTGTTCATTCTTCAAAGCAAAGATGACTATGGTCATCAGCTGGGGTGGTTAGTAGAGTTCTGATGGGTACATGGGTGACTGCTAAGGCCAGTCTGTGCCAAGAATGTTCTTCACTCAAAGGGTGGTGAGTCTCTGGAATTCTCTGCGCATTGAAGTGGTGGAGGCTACCTCGCTGAATATGTTTAAGTCACGGATAGGTAGGTTTCTGATAGACAAGGGAATTAAGGGCTATGGGGAGAAAGCAGGAAAGTGGAACTGATCCACTGCAATTCACCCATGATTGTGTTGAATGACGGGGCAGACTCGAAGGGCTAGATGATCTACTCCTGCTCCTATTACTTATGTTCTTATGTTCTTAAGGTTCTGCTATAAATAGGAGAGGATATTGCAGACAGTTGAATTTTGGATGAGTTGCTGGTTTGTGATTTCCACTTCTCACTTTTTCTCTTGGCCCATGGTATGAAATAAAGAATAAACAGCGGTAGTGTTATGACTTGATGGCTAGTTAAAGAGTACTCTGAGATTCTACAGTTGGTGTAACTTACTCTTTTTTATTTCTTTGTATAGTTACGATGGGCTGAATTAAGTGCTGGGGGGCAGGGCTGGAAGCAAGGAGCAAGTCCACTTCAGCAGTACCCTAGACTGCATATGTGGCTCACTAGGAGTGTGGGCCATTGATGACACTTCCCGCTGCTGGAGAAGTGGCATGATGCTACACTGTTTTGTCAGCCTTTCCAGCTCCAAACCTGTCCAAAGGACTGGTTTTTTTTAAAAAAAATTAAGTTTATTTATTGGTATTACAAGTAGGCTTGCATTAATACTGCAATGAAGTTATTGTGAAAATTCAGCCTGGATTTTCTGACAATCTTAAATGATAGAAAACCTTGGTAAAGGTGTGGAGACTTTGCACAAAGTGCTTTCTTTTGTATTTCTTGTTAACTTAAACTTACAAACTGCTTCTTGTTTACTGATTTTTATTCCCTCCCTCTCTCTTTCTTTGGAAATAGGCTAGTTTGGATTTCCACTGAAACCTGGAGCCATCCCAGTGGTGTACCTCCAGATTAGCATCTAGTTCAAAGCCTGGTGTTTTTTTGTAGAATGTGGGAAAATGTGAAATGGCAAGTCCTTGCTTACAAATTAGAATTCACAATTATCAGTTTAAAAAGGGATAAGATATGTATTGGAAATTGGCTTGTACTGAAAGTGCTCGTTCATTGTTCCTCCTTTTAGTATTCAAAAGATAATTCCCACTGCTGCATGTTCTATATATGTTAGCTAATGTCATCATTTTTTTTTTAATTTCCACCTTTTTAATATAAATCTATTTACACATTTTCAATAACAACATCCTGTTTGTAAATCGTATAATTATTTCGTAGACTCCCAGCGGAAGGAGACTTACTTTCTGGGAATTATTGACATTCTAACACATTATGATGCAAAGAAGAAAGCTGCACATGCTGCCAAAACAGTCAAGCATGGCGTAAGTACTTTCCCTCAAAATCTGTTTTGAAGTTTGAGAAAGTTATACTTCTTTTGTGAGTGCATATCGTGAAGTTAAGAGTGTAGTTATGTAGCTAGAGTCATTCTAAGCAACTATGGTAGTTATTTAGTGTCAACCTGGCTCAGCGGGCAGTGCATTTGTCTCTTGAGACTTAAGACTGTGGGTTCCAGCCAGTACTAAAGCATCTACTCAATGCTGACATTCCAATGCCAAACTGAATGGATATGGCACTGTCAGACATCCCACTAATGAGGCAATAAGCTGAGATCCCAACTGCCAGTTCAGCTGGAAGTAAAAGATCATAATATTTGAAGAAGAGTAGCATGTCCTGCTCTGTGTCCTGCCCAATGATAAATTTTGATGCAACACCATAAAACAGACTCGATTGTGATTTATTGTATTTGATGTTGCTCTGCATATTGTATATCAGATTTGACTGCATAAAAGCGGTCCACACTTCAAAAACATTTTGGAACTGGTTACTCAATAGCTGACCAGATTGCATTGGATACTGATACTGAATGGCTAAATTGAAAATTTTCCAGTCATCAATGGTAACATTCCCAACCTTAATGAGAAAAACCTAGGAATGAGCATATATAGGTTTCTTCCTGTCCTTAATTTCAAAGCAAATTAGACATTATTCACTGGCTGCCAATTGACATGCCTCAATCCTGCAATTGGGTCCAGTCATCAGGATGAAATGAGTGATTGAATGAACAAAGAACAAGAACAAAGAACAAAACAGCACGGGAAACAGGCCTTTCGGCCCAATGAGCCCGCGCTGAATTATTATCCGCTGCTTGTGGAGAATTATCTAAATTTTTTTTCTTTAACCCTTTCTCTCAGCCTTCACAAGGAAATAAGCACTTTAAAAGATTTGTATGTAAAGTTTTATGCAATCTCATGTCCGGTCATTATGTGTTGAAGACCTACTTTGGAAAGTTAAATTTAAAATGATGATCATTGTATTTTTTGTGTTTATAGTCTGGTGCTGAGATCTCTACCGTCAACCCAGAGCAGTACTCGAAGCGCTTTGTGGAATTTATCACCAGTATTTTGACATAGCTCGACATGGATCGCACATGCAGGGAATGGGAGGGGTTACAAAAATGTGGGAATGAAATGGGCTAAAATGAAGTGGCATATGCAATGTTCGTCTTGCTGAAAGCATTCCCTTCTTTACATCTTCTGAATGAGATGACTGACGGAAAATAGCTTTAACTGCTTCCTGAAACTGCCAGCACAGTCGTCCCAATTAAGGACTTTATTTTGTGGGAAGAATATAAAATCATCAGAGTGCACTGCTTTAGCAACACTCCAGGATTAGCTGTGATGGAACTTCATGGGAGGAGGTACTTTCAATAATGGGAAGAAATTGCATGTTAATTGACAGCAATTACTGGTATCAAATTATAAACTGTGGATCGGTTTATCACTTGAACTGAAAGATGCAGAGCAGTATTTGTTTAACTTGCTAATGTTACACTTCCATTGTGCACACTGGCACTCCACAAGGTAGCTTCTTGTTTTTTTTCAAAGGGAATCTTGACCTAATTAAACTTGCAAAGTACTGTAAATTTATGTTGTGATAAGTTAGTCTTAAATCCCCCACTTTAGGCAGCTTATACCATCTTTGTTTAAAAGTTTGTAATTATTTTAAGGCAGAGATCAAATTAAGAAATCAAAAATTTCAATCTCGTTCATTCACAGTAATTGGGCGCTTTGAAGCTCAGAAATACATTTTCGCAGTACAGAAAAGATCTGCATTTAACTGTCAAGATCTGCCTTATGATTATTTAACATTGTTTTGGGCAACATTTTACTACATTTATCTAACTCGCATTTTAATAAAAATGGATAAGATATTAAAGGATTTGAAGACACCTTGACCACTTTATACACAGTGAGAAGTCTCACCACGCTTGGTTAAAGTTCAGTAGATTTATTTGGAATCACCAGCTTTTGGACCATTGCTCCTGATGAAGAAACAGCGCTCCAAAAGCTGGTGATTCCAAATAAACCCTGTTGGACTTTAATCTGGTGTTGAGAGACTTCTTACTGTGCCAGCCCCAGTCTAATGCCAGCATCTCCACATCACTTTTATACACAGCAGATCCCATTATATTAGTAATTGGAATACAAAATGGAAAGGAAAACTGCATTCATAACATCTCATCACCAATCGTAATAAATTGTGCAGATTGATTTAGTATTTCATCTCAATGTGAAAAAATTTTTTTCATTCCCACTGTTACTAGTGTTTACAAAAGAAGTGTCTGATATGTCACATTGTGAGCAGCTTTTTCATATTTACATGGATTCAGATAAAATGTCCTCAGTAAAATGTCCATCCCCACCATGGTATAAGTGGGCTCTGAGGAATTTGACTCCTTAATTAAATGTGGAATGCCTCAATTATTCATTATTGCCTTTTATGTAGAGGAATAGATTCAGACCGTCAGAACACAACAATAATATTTCAGAGTTCACAGTTGCCTTTTTAGTTGTTGCAACATTGTGTAAGTATCATGTAAATATGTAATAAATAGTTGCCTGAAACTATGGTCATCTTTCTAATTTTAAGCATGAATTGATCTTTTCTGTACTACTTCCACTATATCTAATTATGCAGATTATGCCTTGTTAAATAAAACATGCTTAAATATCTTCAAAGATTACACTGTGCAACAGGTGTGCCTTTTTCCTAGGTGTATCATTGAGATTGCTGTTAAGACTATTATCAGCTGCATTGCTGTGCCCTCCCCAGATGTTTGGGAACTTAAGCAAGCAAAGGAGTGCCAGAATGCCTTTTCCTATTAAAAATGTGTCAATGCTATTTGGACTGCAATTTTTTTAAGTGCTTCACCTTAGGTAGCAATTACCAAGATTGTACTAGGATTCTAGTGAGTATTAGTATCTTCAGTGGCCAAAGGCAATATCATCAGTGTGTTTATGTAATAATTTAACATGTTTTGTTACTCTTGATATAGTGATGTTAACACTGTAATGTAAATGTACAGTTATATATTTTATGTATTTAAAGAATTTTTTCCATAATCGTTGTGCCAGTCATTTTCATTTCAGATCTTCTGTAGGATGGCTGTAGTTTCCATTAGTAATAGGACTACAAGAAACATGCCCATGTGGGAGAAAGAGGTACGCGTGCAAACAATATATTTGGGCAAAAATTCCCCTCTGGTTCATCTATGTATTTTAAATGCTTTTGGCAGCTTAAAATATAATGCACAATGTTTTGTCTTTATTAGTCATTCATGTAAATAAATTGTTTTTTTTGTTAAAGTGAGGCAACTTCATAAAATATGTACTAGTGCTGCATTCTACACACTCCATATCTGAGCTTTGCTTTATGAAATAAAGCACCCTGTTGTCTCAAAGTGCTTCTGATGGTGTTATTTTCATAGTGGCAGTGAGAATAACTACAGTTGCCTATTGTAACATTTCCAGAACCATTTTGAAAAAGTAGAGCTGATGCCTAGAAGCTGTAAGAGCTCTGAGCCAGTCACTGCATAATCACCTTGCAGCAATTGAGTGCCCCTTTGTCAATGTGTAGCCAAGGAATGGTAGCAAAGTGCATAATAGATGCTTTTTTTTTTCTACATTTGGAATCAGCCTGACCATGCAATAGTCTTCGTAACTGATCTGGGTCCTTTAATATGTTGTTATTGAGAAAAAGAACAATGAATAGTGTTCCAGTGTTCTAAATTGTTTGGGGAAAATCAAGATCTTTTTGCTTTATGGACTACTAATTATTATCCTTTCTTCGTTGACATATCTCCAGGATCACCCCATTTACCAACAGGGGGAGGTGTTGTCCTTTTGTTTATGTAGGCTCCCTGAAGTGGTATAAAATCCACATTAGTAAACCTGTTCTCAAAATTGTTTTGCTCTTTCAACTAGAGGGAACATTGTCCCATTAGTAAAAAATGATTTCTGATTTGCCTTTAGCATCAAAACTTTTTTTGAACATGTATTTTATTTTCTGTTGAAAATTCAACTGTGGTTGATAAAGCCTTTCTCAACAAGCTGTCCCTTCCAGAAATTAACAATGTTGATAGGTTTTATCGAAGCCTATGCAATATATTATTAGACGCAATATAAAATTTGTCATTTTGGTGAATAGTGATGGTCATTAAACATAGATATAGGAGAATTATCCCAAAACACATTCTAACTGCCAAATTCGCATGAAAACTGGAGTAACTCCCACTGATTTTTTTTTTTTAAGCAGAATTTTCAGATTGAATCTCCCACATTGAGCATGGCAGAGTGCTCTACCAGGATTCCCTCTGAAAATCAGAGGGCTGGAGAAGCCGGTAGCATAGTGCTGATTGAGCCACTGCACAGGCGCCGATTTGTCAGTACTGAGACTGGAGCGTGCTGAATGGCCCCATACTGCCGGTCTCCTGATTGCTGGCTAGCTCTGCGAATCTGCATCGCTGCTATTCCGAAATCCCCTCGTGCCCCCATAATTGCTGGCCTCCTGGATCAATCGCAGGATTGATCCAGGCAATCCCCGATTGCTCCCTTCCCCCCTCTCCTGGCACTATTCTGGCAAAATGGCAGTGGCTACACCTCTTCACCCCTCCCCCACCCCGATCACCATGGCCCCATCCCTTTGACACTGCCCAATGCCCAGTGGGCAGTGCCATGATGCCCTTTGGGCATTGCCAGTTTCCTCCTTGGGTTGTGTCAGGAGGCCAGGCCAACCCCCCTTATCCCCGACTTCCTGAGAGAGCCTCATTGGCCTCCCTTCCCTCCAGCAGGGTTGGGTTGTCTGTTTAGTCCCAGACCCACTAATGTCATTGAAAAGGAGGTTTAAATATTTAAACTGGAAGTTGATTACTCTAAAAACTTTGCCACAGAGGCCTGGGCGCCTGGGGGAGGCCACTAAATGCTCCACTGATGTCTTTTGGCCCATTTTGCTGCTCGAGCAGGGCAGCAGCTGGGTGAATCGCCCCATAGTGTTGACAGTTCTAGGACTTTATTATTAGAAATACGTAATTTAAGATATGCACATTTCTAGCAAAATCCCATCTCTGTCCAACATATAACATTCTAAGGCAGGTACCATAATTTAGTCAACTAAAAAAGTTAAAAACAGTGTCAAGGCATATAATTATACAAAGGCAAGTGGAAGGCCAAAAGATTAGAAAAGTATAAAGAACAGCAAAGATTGACTAAAATATTAATGAAGAAAATTCGATCCAGGAGAAAGATAACTAGAAATATAAAGACGGATAGCAAGAGTTTCTATAGATATCTAAATGAGAAAAGAGTTAACAAAGTGAATGTGTCTTCTGTAGAAAATGGGGAAGTGATGGTATTTTGCATCAGTTTTCACTATGGACGATACCAGAAACCAAGTAAATCAGGAAATGCAAGGGTGGGAGGATCTCAGAAAAAGTACAATCGCCAGAGAAATGTTACTCAGTAAATTGTTGGAGCTGTGGCTGACAAAGCCCTGGATCCTGATGGACTTCATTCTAGGATCTTAGGTGAAGTGGCTAGTGAGATAATTGATGTATTGGTTTTAATTTTGCAAAATTCCCTGGATTTGGTGACTATTCCATTTGATTGGAAAATAGCAAATGTAGCAACTTTATTCAAAAAAAGAGGGAGACAAAAAGCAGGAAAGTACAGGCCTATTTGCTTAACATCTGTCACAGAGCAAATGTTAGCAGCAATTATTAAGGATGTTATAGCACAGGGGTAAATTCAAGGTAATCAGATAAAGTCAACATGGTTTTGTGAAAGGGAAATCAAACCAATTTGTTGGAATTCTTTCACCTCCTGACTCCCCAAAGCTTGCCAAAATCTACAAAGCACAAGTCAGGAATGTGATGGAATATTCTCCACTTGTCTGGATAAGGGGAGAAATACAAAAGGGTCCAGAAGGGCAATTTGATTCACTGAGGGTGGTGAGTGTTTGGAATGAGCTCCAGAGACAGAGCTTGGGTACAACTTTGTCTTTTAAAAAACATTTAGACAGTTACATGGGTACGATTGGTATCGAGGGATATAGGCCTAATGCAGGCCATTGGGTCTAGCTTAATGGTAAAAATTGGACGGCATGGACAAGTTGGACCAAAGAGCCTGTTTCCATGCCGTAAACGTTTCTGGCTCTAAGTGAAATGCTGTGGATAAAGAGGAACCAGTGGATGTACTGAGATTTCCCGAAGGCATTTGATAAAGTGCCACATCAAAGGTTATTATGGAAAATAAAAGCTCATGTTGAGGGTAATATTATTGGTGTGGAAGAAGATTGACTGACTAGCAGAAAACAGGGAATAGGCATAAATGGGTCATTTCCTTGTTGGTACGATGTGATGAGCGGTGTGTGCCACAGAGGTCAGTGTCAGAAGCTCACTTCTTACAATTTTTTTATAACTTATTTGGATGAAGGGACCAAAGGTATGCTTGTTAACAACACAAAGATGGGTTTTTAATAAATTGAAGAGGACACGTGAAAGATGTAGAAGGAAATACATGGGTTAATTGAGTGGGTGAAAATCTGGCAAATAGAGTATCATGTGGGTAAGTGTTAAATGGTCCATTTTGGCAGGAAAAATAAAAATGAAGCATATTATCTAAATGAGAGCTTGCAGAGCTCCAAGACTCAGGGATCCAGGTGTCCCAGTGCATGAATCATAAGAGGCTAATATGCAGATACAGCGAGTAAATAGGAAAGTTAATAGAATGCTTTTGTTTATTGTGAGAGGAATTAATTACAAGAATAGGGAGGTTATGCTTCAGTTTTAATTGAGCACAGGTGAGAACAGATGGGGAGTGCTGTGTAGAGTATTGGTCTTCTGATTTAAGAAAAGATGTAAACATGTTAGAAACAGTTCAGAGGAGGTTTAGCAAACTGATACTTGGAAGGAGTGGGTTGTCTTATGAGAAAAGGTTGGACAGTTTAGGCTCATATCTGCTGTTTAGAAGAGTAAGAGGTGACTTGATTGAAACTTTTCAGATCCTGAGGAGTCATGAAAGGGTGCTTATGGACACGTTTCCTCTTGTGGGAGAAAATCTAGAACTGGATTTGCTATTTTAACAAATAAGGGTTCACTCATCTAAGACAGAGATGAAATTCTTTTCCCCCTTGGTTAGGTTGAGAGTCTTTGGAATTTTTTTCCTCAAAAGGCAGTGGAAACAGAGTCTTTTTTTTAAGGAAGAGCTAGATTGATTCTTAATAAAGGGGTGAAAGGTTATTGGGGTAGACAAGATGTGGGGGTGAAGTTGCAATCAGATTTGCCATGGTCTTATTGAATGGTAGAGCAGGCTCAAGAGGCTGAGTGGCCTCACCCAGCATCTAATTTGTATGCTTGTATATAACATATAGGTTTGTGAACAATACATGATCTTTTTCAGCTGTGTCAATTATAGTTGTTTTCCCAGTGCTAATGTTGTCCTTCAATAGTTTTAATGTTAGCCTATTAGACGGAAGTTTTTTTATGTGAATTTATTTGTAAAGTACTTTTGCAAAATTAACATGTTCATGTCCTGCCTCTCAGTGATGAATGTTGAAATATTGCTGCATTTCAAATCTTGTTTACAACGGGGTGCTATGTGCCCTGATGTGTTGCACTGGTAAAAGAGAATTTCCAGATATATGAACAAGGAACAGCAGTAGATCATTCAGCTCCTTGAGCTTGCTTTGCTATTTAATAAGATCTGATAATAACCATTGCCTTAAAAATATCCAAAGAATCTGCTTCTACCACCTTTCCAGGAAAAGAGTTCCAAAGACCCATGATCTTTTAAGTGAAAAATTTTGCCTCCTTTATTTTAAATAGTGTTTATTTCTAAACAGTGAACACTACTTCTAGATTCTCCCACAAGATGAAATATCCTCTCCAAATCCACTGTGTCAAAGACCTCTCAGAATATTATGTGTTTTGATCAAGTTGCCTCTTACTCTTCTAACCTTCAGCAGTTGCAAACTTAGCTGTCCAACCTTTCCTCATAATGAAAATTTACCCATTCCAGGTAATACTTTGGTAAACCTTCTCTGATCTGCTTCCAATGCATTTACATTCTTCTTTAAATAAGGTGACCAATACTACACATAGTGCTCCAAATGTATTCTCACTAGTGCCCTACACAACTGAACCATAACCTTCTTACTTTTGCATGTGCTTAGAACAAAGAAACAGGTCCTTCTGCCCTTACTTGAGCTATTTCCTCTCTACTCATGTAGCCATCTAGATATTTCTTAAATGTTGCTTTTGTGCCTGCTTCCATCACCTCCTTTGACAACATATTCAAGCACCCACCAGTCTGCGTGAAAAACATTTCCCACTCATCTCCAGCTCACCTTGAACCTGTGCCTCCCTGTAATTGACACTTCTACCCTGGAAAAAAGGCGATCCATGCTATCTATGCCTCTCTTAATTTTGTAGATCTCTATCAGGTCTCCCCTCAGCCTCTGTCTTTCTAGTGAAAATAATCCTAGTTTATTCAACCTTTCCTCGTAGCTAATACCCTTAAGACGAGGCAACATCCTGGTGAACCTACTTTGCATTTTCTTCAACACTTCCATGTCCTCCTGACAATGTAGTGGCTAGAACTGCATGCAAAACTCCAACTATGGCCTAAGCAAGGTTTTATATAACTGCAACATGATTTGTCAATCTTTGCAGTCAGTGGCCTGGTTATTGAAGGCAAGAATGCCATAAGCCTTCTTAATCACCTTGGCCACCTGTGTTCCACTTTTAGGGAACTGTGGACCTGCATGCCCAGATCCGTCTCTATGTTAATACTCCAAAGGGTTCTGCCAATTAAAGTATAATTCATACCTAAATTTGAAACTTCAAAATGCATCATCTTGCATTTGTCTGGATTAAACTCCACCTGCCATTTCTGTGCCCAAGTCTGCAATCTATTAATATCCTGTTATATCCTTTGACAATCAGCAGCATTATCAGCAACTCCACCAATCTTTGTGTCATGCACAAACTTACTAATCAGATCACCCATATTTTTCTGCAAATCATTTATATATGCTACAAACAACAGGGGTCCTGGCACTGATCCCTATGGTACACCACTAGCTACAGATCTCTGTGCTGAAAAACATCCTTCCACCACTACTGTCTTCTGTAACCAAGCCAGTTATTTGATTTATTTTTGTCACATGTATTAGCATACAATGAAAAGTATTGTTTCTTGCACACTATACAGACAAAGCATACCATTCATTGAGAAGGAAACAAGCGTGTAGAATGTAGTGTTCCAGTCAAAGGGTGTAGAGCAAGATCTATTTAATGCATGTTAAGGGATTATATTAATAATTCAGATGACCTATTATTTTATCTCCCCTCCCCATCTGTCCTGGAACTCTGAACATTTGAATCTTCAAATTATCCATTAATTGTTTTTAGAGTCATGGCTGGAGACAAAACCAAAAGCTGCTCCCAAATTAAATCTGACTTCTCAGAATTTTATCTTCATTGTTATTCATGTCGTATGATTCTAAACCTTGTGGTTCTACTTCAGTGAAACATTGTGATGACAGAAACAACTTAGCTACTTTTCCACAAACTATGACCTGTTATCCTTGAGCTTGGGGAATATTACAGAAAATGATGTTGACTTTAGTTAGCTGTAGAAGAGATTAAAATAGGGAGTTGGAGGGAAAAGGGCACAAATCTAGGAGGTAACAACATATTCAAGGATCTTGATGAGGAAAGGGATCTGTAGAAGGCCTGATAGGGAGAATTTTGGAAAGTGGGACAATGGTGAACAAAATGTGTGGAGTGGTGACACAGTGGTTAGCACTGCTACCCCACAGCACCAAGGACCAGGTTCAACTCCCGGCTTGGGTCACTGTCTTCATGGAGTCTGCATGTTCTCCCCATGTCTATGTGGGTTTCCTCCGGGTATTCCCGTTTTCTCCCACAGACCAATGACGTGTGGGGTAAGTTGATTGAGCATGGCAAATTGACAGTAGTTTCGGGTGATTAACAGGGTGAATATGTGGGGTTACGGGGATAGTGTGGAATCGTTGTCGATACAGCTTGATGGGTTAAATGATATTCACACCGATATTGGACCTCTAAAAGAGCTAATACTTACCTCATTCCTTTACTCTTGCCAGTACATTTTAAATTGTCAAACATTTCTCTTTGAATGCACAGAGAAGGCACAGATTCCACACAGTGACCCAAGTTGGGAATCGAACCCAGGTCCATGGCGCTGTGAGGCAGCAGTGCTAACCACTGTGCCACCATGCAGGCCATTCAAGGGTGTGAATGGGAAGATTTGTTGAGGAAGAAGATTGACCATGATAGTCTTGAGTGGTGAAGCAGGCTTGAGGGGCTGAATGGTCTATTCTATTCCTATCTCTTGTGCTGTACTATCTCCCCCAGCTTCCTCTGCTGATATAAATTCAATGTCAGAGGGATAGAGGCTGCTCTGGTGTGCCAGAATCTTATCTATCAGGTGGTTGAGGCACACAGGATAACAATATTCTGAATTTCACCCCCAGTCTCAGCTGATCTCAGTGGAATTTTAAGGTCCAACAATTGGTTTCAGGAGCCCTGGATTGGGTTTTCATTTCCTCTAGGCCATCAGCGATCCTGGTTAGAAATGTACATTTACCAAAATCCGGAGGTTGCAGCATCCACTCTGGTCCCCACATTATAAGAAAGATGTGGAGGCATTGGAGAGGGTACAGAGGAGGTTTACCAGGATGTTGCCTGGTATGGAGGGCAGGTCCTATGAAGAGAGGTTGAAGGATTTGAGGTTGTTTTCGTTAGAAAGGAGGCGGCTAAGAGGGGATCTTATTGAAGCATATAAGATGATTAGAGGTTTAGATAGGGTGGACAGTGATAGCCTTTTTCCTAGGATGGAGAAAGCTAGCACGAGGGGACACAGCTTTAAATTAAGGGGTATGAGTTATAGGACGGATATCAGAGGTAGGTTCTTTACTCAAAGAGTGATTAGGGAGTGGAATGCCCTGCCTGCAGCTGTTGTAGATGCGCCAAGTTTGGTGGCGTTTAAGAGGTTAATTGATAAGTATATGGAAGAGAAGGGAATGGTTTAGTTTGGAGGGCATTGCTTTTTATTTTGGTCGGCACAAATCGAAGGCCGAAGGGCCTGTTCTGTGCTGTAATGTTCTATGTTCTATGTTCTATGAATATTGATATGGGTTGAGTTTCTACTACTAATCTTTGGGCCATTCCATGTACTAAATCTCCTGTTAATTCCTTTCATTCTTGATTATCCCACATTTATATCTTCTAGTTACTGACACACCCACCAACCAATGGAAAGTCTTTACATAATTCCATATCAATACTGATATTCCATATCATTCAAACATTGCTATCAGACCCCCATTTCAATTTGTCAGGCAGAACAACTCCAGTTTCTCTTTCTAACTAAGCCCATACATCCCTGGTATTGTGAATCTCTTCTGCATTCTCTACATGATCATGACATATTTCTAGAACTAGGATGCCCAGAATTGGGTACAATACTCTAGATGGCATAATCAATTATTCTTATAGTTTTTGCATCATCTGTTCAGATTTCTGATCTATGCTCCATGTATAAGCCCAGGTTTTGTGATCAACAACCATGAGTTGGTTCTTGACAATGGCCTCAGATACAGTTGGCCACAAAGATCTAACTGGATGGCATGGATTTCACATTTTTTTTTTTTGACACTAATTTTCTTCTGACTGCAGTTATAGGGGATCTCAGCAACAATGATGTCACTAAGCAGACTCAGCAGCCAATCACATTGAAGAAAAAGTTGGGACATGCACATGGAACTAAGATAGCTGAAATATCAGGAGCTACATAGAGTCATATCTATAGAGTAGGAAGTCAATGAGTCATGTAGACTGCAAAGTAATATGAAAACCCTGCAAGTTTGTTCATTTTCTCCTGAATTATTGATTGTCTCCACCTTCACCATCCTCATAGGCAGCATGTTGCATGTCATCGCTGCTTGTGACATTAAAAAAAATTCTTCCCCTCAATCTGCATGCATTTCTTGTCTAAAACCTTACACTGGTTAAGAGGAAACAGATTTATCATCAACTAATAGAAACAAATTTTCTTTATCTAAACCTGTCACAATTTTTCACATGTCTATCAAATTTCCTTCAACATCCTGAGCTCCAGCAGCAACTTATTATATTTATCTAGAACCTTTAACAAAAACATTTTTGAGGTACTCCACAGAAGTACTATAAAACAAAGTGTGACACTAAACCAAGGAGATGTTAGGTCAGATGACCAAAAGGAGGTAGGTTTTAAGAAATGTCTTAAAGGGTGAGAGTGAGTTGGTGAGGTTTAGGGAGGGTATTCTAGAATTTTGTGCCCAGGCAACTGAAGGTACAGCCACCAATGGCAGAACAATTAAAATTGGAATGGTCAAGAGACCAGAATTAAAGGAGGCCAGATACTTGGAGGATTCTGAGGCTGGAGTAGATTATAAAGATATGAAGTGATGGGACCATGGAGAGATTACAAGATAAGGATAAGAATTTTAAAATCAAGATGCTGCTAGAGCCAATGGAGGGTAGTGAGTACAGAAGGGATGGAGAACAGTGCTTGGTGTAAATTAAGATACCAATCTCGATTAACTGAGATTTGGATGATTTCAGGTTTACAGAATGTGGGAGATCAGCTAGGAGTTCATTAGGAACTCAAATCAAGAGATAACTAAAGCATAAATGGGGGTTTCAGATGAACTGAGACAAGTGAGTCAGGTAACGTTGCAGAGGTGGAAATAGTTGTCTTAGTAATAGATTAATGATGTGCATATATAGTCAAACTCATCTCAGGGTCAAAGAACGTGAAAATTATAACACAGGAACAGGCCTTACAGTCCTCCAAGCCTGCACTGACCATGCTGCTTGACCTAACTAAAACCCCCTACCCTTTGGGAGACCAAATCCCTCTTCCCATTCTATTTGTGTATTTGTCAAGCTGCCCTTTAAAAGTCATTACCGTATCCACTTCCACTATCTCCCCCAGGAATGAGTTCCAGGCACCCACCCCTATATAAAAAAAAATCTGCCTCGTATATTTTTTTTAAACCTTACCTCTCACACCTTAAACCTATACCACCCACTCACCCCAGTAATTGACTTTTCTGCCCTGGGGAAAAAGCTTCTGACTAATCACTCTGTCCATGCCTCTCATAACCTTATAGATTTGTATCAAGTCGCCCCTCAACCTCTTCCATTCCAGTGAGAACAAACCAACCTTTCCTCGTAGCTAATGTCCTTCATATCAGGCAATATCCTAGTAAGTCTTTTCTGTACTCTCTTAAAGCGTCCACATTCCAAGTATGGCCTAATTAAAGGTTCTATAAAGCTGCAACGTGATTCACCAATTTTTAAATTCAATGCCCCAGCCAATGAAGGCAAACATGCCACGTGCCTTCTTGACTACCTTCTCCACTTGCATTGCCACTATCAGTGACCTGTACACCCAGATCTCTTTGCCCATCAAAATCTTAAAGGTTCTGCTATTTACTGTGTATTTCCCATGTGTATTAGATTTTCTAAAATGCATTACCTCATATTTGTCAGGATTAAGCTCATTCTGCCATCTCTCCACCCACATCTCCAACCTATCTATATCCTCTGATGGTCCTTATTGCTATCTGCAAATCCACCAACTTTTGTGTCACCTGCAAACTTACTAATCAAAGCAGTTACCTGTTCCTCTAAATCATTTTCACACACACACACACACACACACACACACACACACACACACACACACACACACACACACACACACACACACACACAATCCTAGAACTGATTTCTGAGGCGCACCAATTGTTACAGCCCTCCAGTCAGAAACACACTCTTCCACTGCTACCCTTTGTTTTCTGCGACCAAGCCAGTTTTACATCCACCTTGCCAGCTCACCTTTCATCCCATGCAATGTCGCCTTCTGCATCAGTCTGCCATGAGGGATCTTATCACAGGCCTTACTGAAGTCCATGTAGACAACATCTACTGTCCTACCCTCATTAATCATCTTTGTCACTTCCTTGAAAAAGTTCGTGAGACACAACCTCCCTTTTACAAAACCATGGTACCCTTCACTTATTTCCAAGTGGGAATAAATTCCGTCTCGAAGAATCTGCTCCAATAATTTCCCTACTACTGATGTACGGCCCATTGGCCTATAATTACCTGGATTATTCTTGGTATCCTTCTTAAACAAAGGAACAACATTAGCTATTCTCTAATTCTTTGGGACCTCCCTTGTAACTAGTACGGATACAAAGATTTCTCTCAAAGCCCCAGCAATTTCCTCACTCGCCTGTCTCAGTATCCTGGGGTACATCCCATCAGATTTAACACTTGTCTACCTTAATGTTTCTCAAAAACCTCATTACCTCCTTTTTGATCGCAACATGATTCAAACTATCTACACACCCTTTCCCAGACGTATCACCCACCAAGTCCTTCGCTTTGGTGAACACTGATGTAAAATACTCATTTAATATCTCATTCATTTTCTCTGGCTCCTTGCAATAGATCCCCTCCCATGTCCTTGAATGGGCCAACTCGCTTCCTGGCCAGCCTCTTTCTCTTTATATATGTATAAAAAGCCTTGGGGATTTTCCTTAATCCTGCTGGACAACAATTTTTCATGACCCCTTTTAGCCCTCGTTACACTTTGCTTAAGTCCCGTTCGGTGACAAAAAGTTTGCAAACTGTTTTAATCTCAGAATATTGCTGGGGGAGGGATGAAGTCTGTAACTAGGGAATGGAGTTTGGTGCGGAGGCCAAAAACAACGGCTTTAGTCTTCCAGATATTTCATTGAAAGAAATTTTTGCTGATCCAGAGCTGAGTGTTGGGTAAGCAGTCTGATAACGAACATCAATGAAGAGAGCTGATGGTGAGGTTGTCCTCATGTGAAGATGAGCCCAGGGGAATGAGTGTGAGCTCCTCCACCCTAACCTTGTAGCTAGAAACCATCCTCCTACGTCTCCCCTGTGCTCTTACAAGAGCCCTCACGCTCTTCATAAATTGTTGCAACCAGAACTGGACACAATCCTCTATTTGTATCTAACCAGAGCTCTTTAAAGGTTGAGTATAGCTTCAGTGCCTTTAGGCTCCTCTATTTATACCCGTGTTTATGAAACTCAAAATTCCACCAAATGTGTTGTACAAGGAGCTGGCATGTATTGTGTTAATGTGAGACTGAGTAACTGTCCTTGACAGTTACTGAATGTGATATCAAGCAGCCCAAGCAAAACTGGACCCAATGGGAATTGGGGGAAAACTACCTGCTGGTTAGAGTCATACCTGGCATTAAAAAAAAGATGGATGGTTAGGGTGACTGGAGGTCATCACTATAAGAGTTCCCAGGAGCTGAGGCCCAAGACTTCATCAATAACCTCCTTCTATCCTAAGGTCAGAAGTGGGGATGTTTGCAGATAACTGCACAATATTCAGCATTGTTTGTAACTCCTTAGATACTCAAGTAGTTCATGTTCAAATGTAGCAAGATCTGGACAACATCCCAGTTTGAGCTGATAAGCAGAAGTAACATTTATGCCATACAAGTACCAAGCAATGACCATCTCTAACACAAGAGAATCTAATCATTAACATTTGACATTAACATTTGATGGCATTACCATCACTGAATTTCCCATTATCAACAGACTGGGTATTACCATTGACCAGAAATTAAACTGGACTAGTCATATAAATACTTTGGTTACAAAAGCAAGTCAGAGGTAAAGAACCCTGTGGCAAGTAACTCAAAGAACAAAGAACAACACAGCATGGGAAACAGGCCCTTCGGCCCAATGAGCCCATGCTGCCATTTTAATGTTCCCATGACCCTTGTCGATGTTTATGAAAATCTGCATTGGAACCAAACTGGGGAGACAAATTAGGGAGAATTTGTTTCGCCAATCAGCCTAAGAGCACGTCTTTGAGGTGTGGGAGGGAACAGGAGCACCTGGAGAAAACCCACGCAAGCACGAGGAGAATGTGCAAACTCTCACAGATACTGGCCCAAATCCATGTATCTGCACAGCAACAGTGATAGTCACTGAGCTGTCATGTTGCCCATCTCATGACTCCCCAAAGGCTATCCACCATCTACAAGACACAAGGCAGAAGTGTGATGAAATACGCTCCCCATCTGTTTGGAAGTGTGTAGTTCCAACAACACTCAAAAAGCTCAATACCATCCAGGAAAAAGCAGCCTGCTTGATTATTGTCCATTCACAAACAGTAAATTCCTCTAGCACTGATGAACAGACAGCAGCCGTGTGTACCATTTACGAGATATACGGTAGGAACTCACCAATATTCCTTAGGCATATCCTTCCATACTCATAACTGCAGCATTCAGAAGGACAAGCACAGTAGATACATAGGAATATCACCACCTGGAGGTTCTTCTCCAAGTCATTCATAATTCTGACTTAAAAATATATCACTTTTCCTTCATTGTCATTGGATCAAAATGCTGCAATTCTCTCCCTAACAGCCCTGTGGGTGTATCTACATCTCAGGGACTGCAAGGATTCAGGAAGCCACTACTATCTTCCAAAGAGCAATTAGGGACGGGCAGTAAAAGTTAGCCTGGCCAATGACACCCACATACCATAAAATTAAAAAAGCATCTTCCAAACATGCAACCTCTACACCTAGAAGAACAGGAATAGCATAGAACATTACAGTGCAGAACAGGCCCTACGGCTTTCGATGTTGTGCCGACCAATTAAAAAAAAGCAACGACCCTCTAACCTACACCATTCCCTTTTCATCCATAAACTTATCTACTAACCTCTGAAACGCCACCAAACTTGGCGCATCTACAACTGCAGCAGGCAGGACATTCCATACCCTTACCATCCTCTGGGTAAAGAAACTATCTCTGACATCCGTCCTATAACTACCCTATAACTAGCATGTCCATGAGAACACTACCACAAGCCACACAATATCCTGACTCGAAACTATATCACTTGTTGCTTCATTGTCACTGGGTCCAAATCCTGGAACTCCCTCCCAAACAGCACTGTGGGTTGTACCTACCTGATATGGGCTGCAGCGGTTCAAGAAGGAGGCCCATCACCACCTTCTTGAGCACAATTAGGCATAGGCAATTAATGCTGGCCTTATCGACAGTGCCTGCATCAGACCACCATTAATGTAAGTTGTTGTCATTGCCTCTACCCCTTCACAATGACTTCTACCCAGCAAAGCAAACCTGGTATGCTCTAAAAATAATTTCACAAACAAATGTTTAATTTTAGGAAAAAATACTTAAGAAGTGCATAGATATGCTGTAATCTGCTGGGCTACATGCCAAGAGCTATAAAATGAGGTCAGCTGGGTTTCAGTTAATGGGTTGAATAGCTTCCTTCTCTGCTACAAATCTCCATGATTCTGAGATTTTAATGAATCCACACATGAAGGAACGTTGATGAATTATTGAATCTGATAATATGTGGAGGCTGAGTGGAATTGACAAGTGAAGATGCTATATTTAATGACCATACTTCCAAAGAT
This sequence comes from Sphyrna mokarran, assembly GCA_024679065.1. Lineage (NCBI taxonomy): Eukaryota > Metazoa > Chordata > Chondrichthyes > Carcharhiniformes > Carcharhinidae > Sphyrna > Sphyrna mokarran. The sequence continues at coordinate 40,517,375 of JAGIQG010000002.1, forward strand.
GTTAATTCAATTTCCTGACAATATCTTGATCATATCTCATTTGTTATAACAGACAAGGGTCAATGCATGATTCAGCTCTCAATTGCTAGTGTAAACAAAGCAATGTCAAAATTCCTGAGTTAGGTGAAATCCACCCTTGGATAGTTTTCCAAAGGTCACTATTGTTGCAGCAGTGAAAGGGAACTAACCTTTCATTGGCAAATAAACAGCATTTCCATTGCAGACCTCTGGCTTTTGCCCATCTCAGGCCCTCCCACTTTTACCCTTATGCAACTGAAGCAGCTTTCTGCTTTTGACCTGAGCTCTGCCTTTTCTGGCTGAGTGGAAGGAACAAAAGTAAAAAATTAAAAGCTGAATGTGCATTAATCACTTGTGCATGTCATGAAATGCTGCCATATATTTGTTAACTGAGTCAGTTTTATAAAATAACATTTAACATATGGTGTGCAGACAAGTGACCCTAAATCCTGCTTCAACTGTACCAGGGGCAGGAGCAGGAAGGCAATATTTTTGACTGCCATGACATTTTCCTCCCTTTTACAGTGAAATTACCTTCTTTGCCTTCTGGAAGAAAAAAAAACTGGACAATTTTGCCAATGGGATTAAGAAACTGAATGTGAACAGACACTTTTAGAAATAATTATGTAATACGAATAAATTATCAGTAACTCCCCTAAATCAATCTCTTGGAGTAGGTCCTGGAAACATAATTAAAATATTTAACTAAAGATGTTCAGCAAGTTTAACAAAAGCAGAGAACAAAGGCAAAAGTTAGAAATTAGAAGCACGAGTAAGCAATTTGGCCTTCAAGCCTGCTCCGTCTTTCATTACGATCATGGCTGATTATCAAATTCAATATCCTGACCCCACCTTCATCCTATATCCCTCTGGCCTCGAGAGCTATACTTAATTTCTCCTTGAAATCAAGCAACATTTTGGCCTCAACTACTTTCTGTGGTAGTGAACACCACAGATTCACCACTTTCCGAATGAAGAAATTTCTCCTCACCTCAGTTCTAAAAGATTTAACCCCTTTATCCTCAGATTATGATCCCTAGTTCTGGACTCCCCCACCATTCTCTCCGAATCTACCCTGCCTAATCCTGTTAGAATTTTATAGATTTCTATGAGATCCCAATTCACTCTTCTAAATTCCAATGAATGTAATCCTAACTGATTTATTCACTCATATGACAGCCCTATGCTGGTGTTAATTCAATGTTAGTTTGAATTTTGGAAAACTAATTAATATTTAAATTCTCTTTTAACTGTTAAGTAAATTCTGTATGTGAAATTTAACAGATATTGGGTACTGACCCAGCAGTCAGGGCTTACTGAAAGAAGACTTAACAATTGAAAGAAGTCCATTATAAACTGACAAAATATCCAGCTGAAAAACATCAGTGGAAATTTTCAAAGATCTTCGGAATGACAAGGATCTTATGTCTCAACATACATTTACCAAATGTTAAGGATAGTCCTCAGGCCACAAAGCTCTTCAGAGAACTTCAATCATTTTGGTAGAAGGCGTAGATTTCCTTCAGGGGTTATCATTAATGTGGCACACATTGAATTCTGAAGTGAGGGATAATATTGTATCACCACCTTCTCTAATTATCTACTTAGTGTGATAATATCTGTCCGAGTTCTTTCGCTGTCTGAAAACTGGAAAGGTTTCATCCAGTTTCACTGTTCCTAATCAGAGTCTCAAGATAATTTCACGATGTCATTCAGATTGTATTGTACCCTTGTCTCACTGTCAAATTATTTGCAGAGTTCGGAATGCTGTGGCGATTTGGTTTGTAACATGAGCATTGCTCATATAATTTATATCCATTCATACTTAGAATAAATTACCTCAAGAAGAAAGTACACATTTTCTGTCATTTATGTCATCGATTCATTTTTGTTAAATCTTACAACAGCATGGCATAGACAGTGATATGGATGACAAAGTACAATATATAGCTGCAGGTTTAGATACAACAAAAGGATGAACATAAAGTAATGAGCCAAATACTGACCAAAAATTCAAGTGGTTGAGTTCTCATGTTCACCAAGAAGGTTGAATATTCATGTTCCAGAGTCACTCAAGGTCTTTTTTTTTTGAATCCAGTTTGTAATCCTTGTGGAAGAAGAAATGGACGATAAGCAAATGCAGAAATAAAAATGAACCATTAACCAGAAATAGGAAAAATCAAAATAGTCAACAGATAAGGTTCGCAGATGCTGACTTGACCTGCTGTACATTTCCAATATTTTCTGTTTTTATTTCAGATTTCAAACATCTGCAGTATTTTTCTTTTGCATTAACCCTTGGCTATTCGCACCTTAGTGGGATTCTGTACTTCCTGGGGCAGCCAATTTCTGAGTTTGCGAAAAAGATTTTGTGAAAATAGCTTCTCATTACTCAAGCATGTCGAAGCTGTAAATGATTTGGGCAGCTTCTGTGGGCTTTCTCATGACCGTAAGGTTTAATGTGGGATCGTCATGGCCAAAATCAAGAACTAGCAGTTCGTATTATTCATTGTTGGTGCATGGGGGGCAGCTGCTAGACCTCTGGCCTTCCTCTGGGCACATGGGATGTTGTGAATTTAGCTTAGATCTTCAAAACATGCTTCACCAAATTTCAGTTCTTGCTTCCATGTGAACATCTTCAGTGTTTTCTCCTTTAACTATGAATTAAATTCTGTATGTGGAATTTAACAAATATTGGGCATTGATCCAGCAGTAAGGGCTTACTGAAAGAAATCTTAATCTTTGGCTTTTGTATTTCTCATTGTAACGCTCATTTTTATGGTTTTCTATATCACATGTACTGACCACATTGATGACGTTTGCCCTGAGACAATTCCTCACAGAAGGTCTGCTAGGGGATTCTGCAACCATCCATGTGGGGCTCAAGGTTTACCCGTCTAAGTTGAATATTCTGGAGGGTGACCTCCATCTTGTTGAGCCCAGCACAGTGGAGGGTCTCCATGTTTGTGCTTTTGTCCTGCCATTGAAGTTCAGAGCTCCAGAGCTTTAATCTGGTGCCTACAGCAGATATACAAACAAGGAACAGAAGTAGATCATTCAGCTCCGTGAGCTTGTTCTGCTATTTAATAAGATCATGGTTGATCTGATAATGACGCTGCCTTAAAAATATCCAAAGAATCTGCTTCTACCACCTTTCCAGGAAAAGAGTTCCAAAGACCCATGACCTTTTAAGTGAAAAATTTTGCCTCATTTTCCTTTTAAATAGTGTTTATTTCTAAACAGTGAACGCTACTTCTAGATTCTCCCACAAGATGAAACATCCTCTCCAAATCCATTGTGTCAAAGACCCCTTAGGATGTTATGTATTTTGATCAAGTTGCCTCTTACTATTCTAAACTTCAGCAGTTGCAAACTTAGCTGTCCAACCTTTCATCATAAAGAAAATTTACCCATTCCAGGTAATACTTTGGTAAACCTTCACTGATCTGCTTCCAATGCATTTACATACGTCTTTAAATAAGGTGACCAATACTGCACATAGTGCTCCAAATGTATTCTCACGAGTGCCCTGCACAACTGAACCATAACCTCCCTACTTTAGAACAAAGAACAAAGAAACAGTCCTTCTGCCCTTACTCGGTCTAGTTCCTCCCTACTCATGTACCCATCTAGATATTTCTTAAATGTTGCTTTTATTCCTGCTTCCATCACCTCCTTTGACAACATATTCAAGCACCCACCAGTCTGCGTGAAAAACATTCCCCGCTCATCTCCAGCTCACCTTGAACCTGTGCCTTCCTGTAATTGACACTTCCACCCTGGAAAAAAAGGCTTGTGGCTATCCATGCTATCTATGTCTCTCATAATTTTGTAGATCTCTATCAGGTCTCCCCTCAGCCTCTGTCTTTCCAGTAAAAATAACTCTAGTTTATTCAACCTTTCCTCATAGCCAATACACTTGAGACCAGACAACATCCTGGTGAACTTTCTTTGCATTCTCTTTAACGCTTCCATGTCTTTCAGATAATGTAGTAGCCAGAACTGCATGCAATACTCCAACTATGGCCTAAGCAAGGTTTTATATAACTGCAAAATGATTTGCCAATCTTTGCATTCAGTAGCCAGGTTGATGAAAGCAAGAATGCCATAAGCCTTCTCAATCACCTAGGCCACCCGTGTTCCACTTTTAGGGAACTGTGGGCCTGCATGCCCAGGTCCCTCCCTATGTTAATACTCCAAAGGGTTCTGCCAATTAAAGTATAATTCATACCTAAATTTGAAACTTCAAAATGCATCATCTTGCATTTGTCTGGATTAAACTCCACCTGCCATTTCTGTGCCCAAGTCTGCAATCTATTAATATCCTGTTACATCCTTTGACAATCATCAGCATTATCACCAATTCCACCAATCTTTGTGTCATGCACAAACTTACTAATCAGATCACCCATATTTTTCTGCAAATCATTTATATATGCTACAAACAACAGGGGTCCTGGCACTGATCCCTATGGTACACCACTAGCTACAGATCTCTGTGCTGAAAAACATCCTCCCACTGCTACTCTCTGTCTTCTATAACCAAGCCAGTTATTTGATTTTGATATATTATTGTCATATGTATTAGCATACAATGAAAAGTATTGGTTTTTGCACGCTATACAGACAAAGCATACCATTCATAGAGAAGGAAACGAGAGAGTGCAGAATGTAGTGCTACAGTCATAGCTAGGGTAAGATCAACTTAACATAGGGTAGGACCATTCAAAATATGATGGCAGCAGGGAAGAAGCTGTTCTTACGTCATTTAATACATGACCTCAGACATCTGTATTGTATCCATTTGCCAGCCCACTACTAATCCCATGTGATTTTAGTTTTTGTATCAGTCTGCCATGTGGGACCTTGTCAAATGTCCATATAAACTACATGGATATAAAAAAACATAAACAACATAAACTAAATGGATACAAAATTGGCTTGATGACAGAAGCCAGAATGTTGGCTGTAGAGGGTTGTTTCTCAAATTGGAGGCCTGTGACCAATGGTGTGCCTTAGGGGTCAGTGCTGAGTTCACTGTCATTTGTCACCTACATTAATGATTTGGATGAAAATATACGGGACATAGTTAGTAAATTTGCAGTTGACACCAAGATTGGTAGCATAGTGGACAGTGAAAAAGGTTATCTTGGACCTTGGATCTTGATCAGTTGGGCTGATGAATGGCACTTGGAGTTTAATTTAGATAAACACATGGTGATGCATTTTGGTGGATTGACCCAGGGCAGGACTTATTCAGTTAATGATAGGGCACTGCGGAGAATTAAAGAACAAAGAGATTGAGGGGTACAGACTCATTGCTCCTTGAAAGTGGAGTCACAGGTGGACAGAGTGGTGAAGAAAACATTCATCATGCTTGGTTTCAATGGTCAGAGCATTGTTGGGACATCTTATTGAAATTGCACAAGACATTGGTAAGGCCACACTTGGAATATTGTTTACAGTTCTGGTCATGCTATTATAGAAAGGATATTATTAAACTAGAAAGAGTGCAGAAGACATTTACTAGGATGCTACCAGGACTTGATGGTTTGAGTTATACAAAGAGGCTGTATGGACTGGGACTTTTTTGTCTGGAGCATAGAAGGCTGTGCATGTATCGTGTCCCTCGTATCTTCTCCAAAAGTTTCCCCATCACTGACATCAGACTCACCGACCTATAATTTCCTTGATTATTCCTGCTTCCTTTCTTAAACAAGGGAACAACATTGGCTATTCTCCAGTCCTCTTTAACCTCGCCTGTGGTAAAAGAGGATGTGAAGATATCTGTTAAGGCCCCAGATATTTCACTCCTTGCCTCCAGCGATAACCTGGGATAGATCCAATCCAGCCCAGGGGATTTGTCTACATTAATGCAATTCAGGATACTCAACACTTCCTCATCACAACAATCACCACATATTAGAATGCACACTTTGCACTTATTTTAAACAGATACTAATATTTTGACTCAAAGTATGTCATTGTGAGCAATTTGTTTGTGTATATTGTTCCCAAAAGCTCCTATTAACCCTACATCTCAAACTGAATTTAAGTCAACAGGTGTTATGTGCATTTAGGCAGAGTTTCCACCATCTGTAAACCTTTAATTATTTTATTTCATTCACTGACATTTCTGCCAAAAGTAATCCTCCATATTTGATTTATTAATAGCAGGCGCTGCCACTAATATTTCAGTGTAACCAACAGCAGGACCCAATCAATCGCTTAAGAGAAGCACAGTTCAAAAATGTATAAGCCACAGGAGAAAATGCCTTACTTTGCTTTACATAGAGTTCTCATTTCCTGCTGACTTCCTGCAGCCCATTCCTGCAGCCTGAATGAAGGGGTCAATGAAAAATCACCAGTATCAGAAATTTAAAAGAAGAGAATCGTGAAAATAGACAGCAGGTCAGTCAGTATCTGAAAAAGAAAAGGCAGATTAACATACACGTACACTGATGTGTTCCAGTCTTTAATTTGTTCATGTACATTCTGCACAAAGGCAGGTCTTTGGCCCATTGTCTGCTGATGCAACATTCGGCAGATCCTAGGTCAATATATCAAAATTCATTATAAATGTCACAGTATTAAACAACATTTTTGTGTTTTAACATTCTTCTTCTGGTGAGGGGTATGGAGAAAGGGGAGAAGTCGGTCAGTGAGGAAGGATTTGAATTTTGGTGATCTCATATTTCACCATGAGGCCCGAAAGAAATCATTAAATTTACAAGTGTGAAAATAATGAAGTGGTCCATTTTTTAATTGAATATTTCCAATTTGGAACTATCTCTTTCCAAAAAATCACATTTATCTCATTATTTCCTGTACCATACATGCTTGTGTCAGGATAAAGTCTGTTGAGTCCTAAGCCTACGTGGCACAGTGCTGCCTCACAGTACTAGGAACCTGAGTTTGATTCTGGCCTCGTGTGACATTCTGCCCATGTCAGCGCGGATTTCCTTCGGTGCTCTGGTTTCCTCCCACACTTCAAAGATGTGTGAGTTGGGTTGACTGGCCATGAATGGACTTACCTTGCATTAAAAGCTGATCTTTCTCTACACCCTAGCTATGACTGTAACACTACATGCTGCACTCTCTCTCGTTTTCTTCCCTATGAACGGTATGTTTTGTCTATTTAGTCTGCATGAAACAATACTTTTCACTGTATGTTAATACATGTGACAATAATAAATCAAATCAAATCATTGAGGACAAGGATATTTGTTGAAACTCCTCCTCCAGTGAGTTATTGTCCAAGACCATACATGACTGGATGTGACAGGACTGCAGAGTTTAGATTTGATCTGCCGATTGTGGGATCACATAGCTCTATCCATCATTTGCTCTTTTTGCCGTTTGGTAACTTCACCAATTTGACACCTCGTTTTTTTAGGTATGCCTGGTGCTGCTCCTGGCGTGCCCTCCTGCAATCTCCTTTCAGCCAGGGTCGATCCCCTGGCTTGTTGGTAATGTTTGAGTGGGGATTATGCCGGGCCATGAGGTTGCAGAATGTGCTGGAGTACAGTTCTGCTGCTGTTGGTGTCCCACAGTGCCAGCAATTAAAAATCCCAGCAAAATCTGGGAATTAATAGTTGTCATGACCCAAAAATATCAAGATACTGTGGAGGAGACTCAGAAAAGGCTGAAAATTTAAAACGCAGAAATTGCAACTGCTATTATTGTAGGAGCCCACCAAAGCTGACAAGTGCGGGAAACCTCAGTGAGAGGAAGCATGAGGCAGCGCCATCTTGGATTACCCTACAGCATTTAAAGCTGCACACATTTCTAATTCTAAATGGCCATGGATCAAAAATCTATTGTACCAGCTCTCTAAGATTCTCAAATTTGAATGTAGAGGTCCCAACCATTAAAGCTCTCCTGAGAAAGAACAATGAGTTCCAAACACCACCGTTAACCTACAGGTCCACCAACTACAATGTGACTTAACCCCACCTGAACTCCTTATAGAAAGAAAACTCTGAACACAATTCCCAATCCTGCCAAGGAAACTGATACCAGAGTGGGCAGGCAAAGATTACCGAAACCAGGACAAAGAGCAATCCAAATAAAAGGTACAACATTAGACACCTACGACATTTACATACTGGCAACAAAGTCTGGATTAAGGACTTTGATGGGGGGCTGTTATGGTCTGGATAGACAATTACAAGTCATGGTTATAGTTTGTCAGTGCTCTGGAAGGCACAGTCAGGAGGAATAGAAGGGACCTTCTCCTCATCCCGCAAGGTAATCTTCCTACTAAACACTGGAGAGAAATTGAAGGCAACAACAAAATCACATTCAAAACAACCTCCTGTTGATCAAGGTTTACCCAATACAACAGAGTCTGCAACTCCTCCAACTGTTATGAAGAAAGGATCTGAAGTATAAAGGCTCCAGATCCTGAACCAGTAATTAGAAACTTGAGTGAGGGCAAAGGAATAGCAGAAATAATGTAAATACGTTGGGTAAACAGGAATGCTTTGCAAATATTTTCAATAAAGACTTGGGGGAAGGTGTAGTCTAAAGGTCTGGATACAGAACCAGCCACTTTGTGTTATAAAGGAACACATGACCCGAGTCTAGAGAGCAGTCCTGTACTAGACAGAGACATGTGTAGAGGCAAGCATGGAGACAGCTCCTAGTTTAACAGTATATTGTTACAAGTAATTAATAAACAGTTAAACTATACAAGATTCAGAACCTCTTCATGTAACCTTCTGAACTATACATTCTGTAAAGGGTACTCAGCTGGTCCCAAACTCCTGCTGACCCCTCTTGTTACCACATTCTCTATTCCAGGCATGTTTCCAGCAAGTAACATATAAAAGGTGGCAAGCCCACCATCTTCCTGCAACTCGTCCACCTGTTTAAAAAACAAAATTAATGGGCAATTGATCTTGTTGTCAACTCAACTAACCCTTATTTCATCTGCCCTTGCCATTAAACTGTTGGCGTGGGTATTCAGGGAGCAGGAGAGTAAGGAGCCCACTTTGGAAATTAATTTTGTAAAGGAGGGAATGAAATGAGGAGCGCAGCATTCAGAGGGTTACTTTTGAACATTAGGGAAGAATCCTCCCTGTACAAGATGTTGCCCGTCCCCCCATCATATTTAGTGCCTCCCTACCTAACGCCTTTTGCTCCCCTCTTTTGGTTGTCTGAATCCTCCCTGCCCACAAAGGCTTGATTTGTTTCTGACATTGGTCTTAGTTTCTTTATGGAGGTGTTTGCAGTCTCAACAGTGCTGCTGGGACTGCTAGAGCTTGCGAGGGTGGGTCTTCTTCCAACTCAGAAACAGATATCCCACTTCCAGCCTGTTTAATCCATAGGGATCTTTCAGCTGCTAGCCAATCCTTTCAATAGGAGATGGGGGGAACAATACATCCCTGTTCAATTCCACCCATACATATTATCCACTATCACACCCACTTTATGAGTGCATCCCTCTCTCACCCTAACACTTGTTTTTGGCTTTCAATCATTCCTTCCACTACTTCCCACTCTGCTTCTCAAGTCTCACACCCCCATCCTCATCTCACACGTCCAAGATGCTATCTTTCACCAATTCTGTTTCACGTTGACCCACCACTTGTTGGTTCCCTGTGGTCCTGGTGCCCAATTACCATCAATCTTTTCCATTAGTTCTAGACACCACCATAAAATGGCTTATTTGAACACGTTTTTCAAATTTTACCAAGAAAAAGGTGTTCCTCTACTGTCCAAATTTGTCAGATTACCAGAAGGCATTCAAAAACAATGCAATAAATCTTTATGCATCATTTACTTTTGTCAAAAATAGAATAATTTTAAGATCAAATTGCTACTCTATGTATTATAAATACACAGCAGCGCGGTGGCACAGTGGTTATCACTGCTGCCTCATTGCACCAGGGACCCAGATTCAATTCCTGGCTGGGATCACTGTCCCTGCAGATTCTGCACGTTCTCCCCATGTCTTCATGGGTTTTTCCTGGGTACTCAAGTTTAACATCCACAGTCCAAAAGATGTACCAGTTAGGTGCATTGGCCATGCTAAATTCTCCCTCAGTGTACCCAACAGATGCTGGAGTGTGACGACTAGGGGATTTTCACAGTAACTTCATTGCAGTGTTAATATAGGCCTACTTATGACACTAATAAACAAGCTTAAAACTTTAAATAAATAAGGAATAATTTCATTTCATTGCTTGTAAAGAATTAAGCCTATCAAAGAATGCACTAAAATAACTCAGTTATATTCTCTGGAATGTACAATGTAAATATCGCACTGTCTGTATATACAGTGACTTCTATTCCTATAGCAGATTAAGAGCACTTTTCAAGGGAAAGAGGTACTCTGAGCAGAAAGCAAAATACTTTTAGGGGAAAGGGAGGCTGGATGTATTATCGAAGAGCTAAGCTTTTATGAAACTTCAGAAGACAAGAAGAGACATAACAGGAAGTGTCTTGCACATATTTTAATAAACATTGAGCAGTGTGCTAAGTTGATGGAATTATTGACTTAAATCCTGACATCCAAAAAGTATGACAAAGTGAAAAACTGGATGAGACCCATGAGATGGGACAGAATATTTTTAACATTGAGGAGGTAGCAATGGACAGAATTGAAGTCATTTTTTAAACAGTTCAAAATTTCATTTTGTTCTGGTTATTTGCAAAGACAATTAATAACAAATGCAATTTCAGCCAATGTGCACTGTAGCCACTGTTTATTATTTCCTGAGATATAAGAGGAAGTTTCAGCTGACAAAAGCTTTGCGTGGAAGAGTAGCAGGACAAACCCACTGAAATCAACAATGTGAGGTTGGGTCAGTGTTTCATCTGCTAGTACATCATGCTATCTGATTGCAGCTCATCTGTCTGATCACATTGGGAAATATTTACAGAGTGAGATTTCTGCCAGTCCTCCAAGAAACTATTTAAAGTGAGGGTGTACTTTTTTAAAGGAAGATTGAATTTGCTTCTTAGAGTGTTGGTTTGTAAAATGAGTCAGAAGCAAACCCCTGCAGTGGATAGGGAAGAAGTGCCATTCTCTTTCTAACAAGCAGGAAGCTTCCAAAGACCAGTGTCCAATAGGTTTGTGCTTGTCAGTTCAGTGAGCATCGCTCCTGGATTCAATGCAGAAAGGTTGGATGAATTGAGTAGAATAACAATGGTGAGTACAGCTCTTAAATACTTCATCTCCCTATTTAATCCCTGATAATGGCCCCAGCCACCCACCCCCTGCATTCCAGTCTCCAGAGCTAAAGTGGAAAAAGCAATATAAGCAATAGATCAAAAACAAGCAAGAAGTAGCAGCGTAGAGAAGCAGTCAGATATTGTGCTTTTTTAAATTCATTCATGGGATGTGATGTTGCTGGCTAGGCTTGCAATCATCACCCATCCCTAATTGCCCTTGAAAAGGTGTAGTGAGCAGGCTTCTTGAACCACTGCAGTCCAAATGTTATTGGGACATTTTGCTGTTAGGAAGGGAGTCCTAGCATTTTGACCCAGTGACGATGAAGGAACAACAATATATTTCCTACTCAGGATTGTGAATGACCCGGACTGCAACTTACGGTAGATGGTAGTCTCATGCTCCTGCTGGCTTTGCCTGTCAACAGACAATGGGTTAAAAGAATGTTAAAAAATGCTAATTAAACCAGAAGCGTGAAATAAGAATAATGTGCATACAATATTAGAACACAAGGACAGATTAAAATTTATGGACAATATAAGTATTTGTTATACAATTGCACCAAGTAAAAGGAGCAAATTTTCTTTTTATTCATTCCTAAGTGTGTATCACTGGCAAGGCTAGACTTATTGCCGCCCCTAATTACCCTTGAGAAGGTGATGGTGAGCTATTTTCTTAAATTACTGCAATTATCTGGTGCAGATTAACATGTTGTTATTTTTGACCCAGCGACAGTGAAGGAATGGAAAAGTTTCAGGTCAGGATGAAGTATGGATTGGAGGGGGACTTACAGTGGTGTTCCCATGTGTCTGCTGTCCTTACGCTTCTAGATGTTGGAGGTTGTAGCTTTGGAAATGGTTACCAAAGGAGGCTGTGGCTGTGCACTGGTGGTAGAGAGAGTGTGAATATTTAAAGTGGAGGATAAATTACTGATCAAGAAGGTTGTTTTGTCCTGGATGGTATCAGGCTTCTTGATTGTTATTCAAACTGCATTCAACCAGGTAAGTGACAACTATTCCATCACATTCCTGACCTGTGATGGTGGACTTGTGCCTTGTAGATGATGGAAAATCTTCGGGAATTCAGTTACTCAAAGCAGGATTCTTAACCTCTGACCTTCTGTTGTAGTCACACTATTTATATGGCTAGTCCAATTCAGTTTCTGGTCAATGATAAACCCAAGACATTGATGGTGAATGATTCAACAATGGTATTCTTGTTGAACATCAAGGGGAAATAATAGGTTCTCTTTTATTATAAATGGTTATTGCCAGGCAATTGCATGGTATGAATATTATTTGCCATTCAGCATGCTTGAATGTTGTCTACATTTTGCCACATGCAGGCATTGATTGCTTTAGTATTTGAGGAGTTAAGAATGATACTGAATATTGTTCAGTCATCAGCAAATGATGCATTGTGATGGGTTATTGATGATGCAGTTATCAACAGTTTGGCCTGGGATACTCACTGCTCTGAGGAATACATGAAGTGACGTCCTAGACTGGGATGATAAGCTTCAATAACCACAACAATTTTCCTTTGTGCTTGGTGTAAATCCAACTGGAGTTTCCCATCTCTGAGATTTCCACTGGCTTTAATCTTATAAGGGCTCCTTGATTCCAAACTTGGCTAAATGCTGTTTTGATCTCCATAATATAGTTAGACATGGTATCATTACAGAAAAATACAAAGATGGAACAGGAGTAAAAATTCTACACTGGGTGAGCTCGCAAGAGTGGACTGGATCCAGCAATTAGAAAAAAAACTGTCAAATCAAAGGGGACATTCTCTGGACAGAATGTAGACATGCCTGCACAAAGCAAACATTGATAGCTGCCAAACCTAAAGTTCCTTGGTCATCCAGAAGCATACAGGCCAAGATAAAGCAGAAAAAGAAAGTTTGTTACAGTCACAAATGACTTAATACTGTAGAAAGCCAGAAGAGTCTAGAAAGTACAGGAGTGAAGTAAAAATGGAAATTCGGAAAGCAAAAGAGAGGATACAAAAATATTGGCAGGTAGAATCAAACAAAATGCTTAGATAAGCATTTTGCCAATTTACCAATCCATTAAGAGCAGGAAGGGCCCATCAGAGATGTACATGGTAATTTTTGGGTTGATTCAGAAGTTATGGGCACGGTTTACAATGAAAACTTTGTCTTCACTGATAAGAGGAATGATTCAAACATTTCAGTTAAATAGGAGAAGTGTGAATTATTAAATACAATAAACATAGTAAGAGAGGAGGTGCTGGAGAGACTTGCATCCTGGCAAATGGATCAATCACAAGGTCCAGATGGGTTGCATCCCAAGCTGTTGAAGAAAGCTAATGAGAAAATAATGAATGCACTGAGGATCATTTTGCAATCCTCACTAGGTACAGGCAAGGTACCAGATAACTGGAGGTCTGTGAATGCTATACCATTATTTAATAAGACAGAGAGGGATAGGCTAATCAATCTGACTTCAGTGGTGGGCACATCTGAGAGACAGGATAAACTGTCAGTTGGAAAGGCATAAGTTGATCAGGTATAGTTAGAATGGTTTTGTTAGAGGAAGATTGTATCTTTCTAAGTTAATATAATTATCTGAGGAAGAAATAAGATGGATTGATGAAGGTAGTGCAGTGGATGTTGTCTACATGGAATTCAGTAAGGCATTTGACAAGGTCCCACATGGCAAATTGGTCAGGAAAGTGAGATCTCCTGGGATGTAGGGGAAGGTGGCAAGTTTGATCCAAATGGTTTCCAGTGGTGTTCCACAGGGCTCAGTGTTTGGGCCCTTGCTGTTTGTTGTATATATTAATGACTTAGACTTAACTGTGGGTGGCATGATTGGGAAATTTATAGATTACACAACAATTGGTTGTGTAATCGATAGTGAAGAGGATATTTGATGACTCCAGACTCCAGAGGGGTCACGGTCTCAAGCTGAGAGGGAAGAGGTATAACTCAGATGTCAGAGGGACATGTTTTACACAGAGGGTGGTGGAGGCCTGGAATGCACTGCCAAGTAGGGTGGTGGAGGCAGAAACAGTAGGGTTGTTTAAGACTTACCTGGATAGTCACATGAGCAGACTGGAAATGGAAGGATACAAACGAATGTTTTAGTTGAAGATCAAGAGCCTCAGGATGTTCTTGGGACTTAATAGATTCCTATCAGTCGTCCAACAAATTTCAAGGCTCATCTTGTCACTTACATTGGAGTTATCTGTATAGCCTGTCTGTATAGTCTGTTCTATGTCTATTTATTTTTATTGATGTCTCCTTTTACATTCACAGGCAATTCAGTCCACCTTGTTGCCTAACAAGGTGCATACATGCGGTGGGTCATGTGAGGGTTGCTCTTGGATGTTGCTTTGAGAGTTGCTAATGCTTCACATCCATTTCTGTATGCTTACTCTGGACCAATTGACGGGCAACATGTCAACTCAGTGACTGTGCAGTTACAGGGACCCAGGTCGGATCTCCGGCTTGGATGTGGAAGGTTACACATTCTCCCCATGCTTGCGTGGGTTTTCTCTGGGTATTCTGGTTTCCTCCCACATCCCAAAAATGTGCTTTTTAGGCTGATTGGCATCAATAAATTGTTCTTTAATTGGATCTCCCTTAATCTGGCATACATACAATTCCCTAAATTTCCACCCCTTTATTGTGGAGTTCCACTGGAGGTAGACAAAAACATCGACGAGCAACGTAAGACTTAATGTCACTCACTGGGTGTGTTAAAATGGGCGGCATAGGCTTGTAAGGCCAAAGGGCCTGTTTCTTGTGCTGTACTGTTCTTTGTTTTTTGTTCTTATATCAATGGTTGGTTGAGTGGGCAGATACACGGCAAATGGAATTTAATCTGCCAAAATTAGGTAATATATTTGGAGAGGGCAAACAAAACAAGGAAATACTCAATGAATGGGAAATATTGAGAGGGGCTGAGGTGCATAAGATAGTCAAGAAAGCATATGGAATGCTTTCCTTTATTGGGTGAGGTATTGACTTTAAAAGTAGGAACTGTATAAAATGATGGTTAGGCCACAGCTGGAGTTTTGTGTACAGTTCTGGTCACCATACTACAACAAAGACATAATTGCTCTGGAGAGAGTGCAGAGAATTATAAGAATGCTACCAGGGCTGAAAATTGCAGCAATGAGGAGAGATTGAATAGGCTAGAGTTATTTTCCTTAGAACAGAAAGGTTAAAGAATGGCCTAATTGAAGGGTACAAAATTATGAGGGGCTGAGACAGGGTAGACTGGAAAGACTTGCTTCCCCTAGCAGACTGGATAATGACCAGGGGCCATAGATTTAAAGTGGTTGGTAGAAATATTTGAACAAAGGAAAGTTTTTTCACCTAGAGGATGGTGGGCATCTGGAGTTCACTAAATTGGTGGTTGATGTTGAAATGCTCAACTCAACATAGCTGGATCTACAGCTAAAGTGCTGTAACCAACAAGGCCACATTCCTGGATTTCCCTTAACCCTGGAAAGCAGGATTAAAATCAGCAGCTAATTTCTTTTCTTTATTTGGCTGGCACAGATGCAATGGGCTGAATGGCTTCTTTCTGTACTGTAACTTTTCTATGGTTCTATTGTGGGATAGATCCTAGTGATGTCGCAGCACTGTAACAGCTTGACTAAGAGCACGGCTAGTTCTAGAACACGACTCTTCAATGCTCATGCTGGAATGCTGTCAGAATTCATTGTCTTTGACAAGACAGACTAAAAGAACTGAGATAACAATCTACACTGCCTCATCTTCATGACGCTTGAAGGGCCTACATTTACTAAAGGTCCAAACCCAGTTATATATTAACAGGGAATCTTCACAAATCCTGGGACAATAGGATTCAGTGTAATAATTGTTCATTTTTCTCACCTTTGCATTCCTGAGACCAAAGATCAGGTTAATATATGTATTGCTGTGATATCACCTCATTTTATTCTTTATTCCTTCCCAGTTTTTGTACTGTAGACTTGGGCTGAGATTGTATCAAGCGCAGATATTTTTTTCAGGGCTAACCCAATGCCAGGCTGATTGTTCCCATCCTAACATGTGCAATTTGTCTCTATTTGATGTTATATGTGATGCACCAGTAATAATTGAAACTCAAGCCAATGTATTGCCCAAGGCTGTACTTGGACTAGTTTAATTGTACATTGATTAAATACTTTACCTCCTTGCAGTTACGTTGCATCAAGCAAAGTGATTGGTATAATTAGAAACCTTAAATCATAATTACTATGTTGTTTTTATGGTTCCCAAAGATTTATTAAAATGTCACTGTGTTTAGATTTATTCTTCAACAGCAGCTAAAAGTTGAATATATTATGGTGCCTTTAATGTGACGAACGTTTCAAATTTCTTCAGAGGAGAAACAGGCATCAAGCACTAACAAGACCAAAAAGGAGGCCAAATAAGCAAACTTGAAAAGACTTTTGAATGTCCAGAAAGTTACAAAAGGTGAACACTCTCAAGAGGAAGCTCTAGAATAAGACCAAGACAGTCAAAGGCTCCGCCGGAAATAATGGAATGGAGCTGGTTGAAATTCATGGTTAGCACTGCTGCCTTACAGTGCCAGGGATGTGGGTTCAATTCCCGGTTTGGGTCACTGTTTGCACATTCACTGTCTGCATGTTCTGCACGGACCTGTTCAGATGGGATGGTCTTCGTCTGAATTGTGCTGCGACCAGAGTCCTGGTGAATCATATAACTAGGGCTTTAAACTAATGAGTTGGGAGGAGGGTGTAGGGGTATGGGGAATTACAAAATCAAAAGTGAAAGAAAGGGTACAAGTGCAGGTTAATGTTGAGGACATTCCACTATTTGAAAGAGTAGAGAGCATGGGAGAGGTTAGTAGCGTTTTAACAAATCGGATCCAGATAAAGGCTGGCATAATGCACGAAGGATTTGAAACAAAATGAATGAGTTGATGGCACAAATCAACACAAATGGGCCATTACAGAAATATGGTTGCAGGGTGACCGGGACTGGGAACTGAATATCTAGGGGTATCAGACATTTAGGAAGGATAGACGGGAAGAAAAAGGAGGTGGGGTAGCTCTGTTAATAAAGGATAATATCATGATGGTAATGAGAGACAATATAGGCTCCAAAGAGCAAAACGTGGAATCGTTGTGGGTGGAAATAAGGAATAGTAAGGGGAGAATGTCATTGGTGGGTGTTGTCTATAGACCCCCAAATAATAACTTTGAGATGGGCGGGCTATAAACAAACAAATAATTGATCTGTGCAAAAACAGAACAGCAATAATCATGGGGGATTTTAACCTGCATATTGATTGATTGACTCAAGTCAGACGCAGTGGACTTGAGGAAGAGTTCTTAGAATGCTGTCGGGATAGTTTCCTTTAATAGTATGTAACAGAACCTGTGAGGGAGCGAGTTATCTTAGATCCGGTACTGTGTAACAAGACAGGTAGAATTAGGGATGTTCTTGTGAGGGATCCTCTTGGGACGAGTGATCACAACATGGTTGAATTTCTGATACAGATGGAGAGTGAGAAAGTAGAGTCCCAAACCTGTGTCCTCTGCTTGAACAGAGGGGAGTATGATAGCATGAGGGCAGAATTGGCTAATATAGACTGGGGGCGCAGACAGGTTGGTAAGACAGCTGAGGAACAGTGGAAGATTTTTAAGGAGATTTTTTTCAGTACTCAGCAAAAATATATTCTGGTGATAAAGAAGGACTGTGAGAAAAGGAATAATCAGCCATGGATAACGAAGGAAATAAAGGAGAGTAAAAACTGATGTGTACAGAGCGGCTAAAAATAAAGGGGAATTAGAAGATTGGGAAAGATTTAAAAAAAACAACAAAGAATGACTAAGAAAGCAATAAACAAAGAACAAAGAAGAACAAAGAACAACACAGCAACACAGCACGGGAAACAGGCCCTTCGGCCCAACGAGCCCGCGCCGCCATCCTAACGTCTTAATGACATATAGAGACCAATATAGGGACAATTTGTTATCCAATCAGCCTAAGAGCACATTTTTGGGATGTGGGAGGAAGCCAGAGCACCCGGAGAAAACCCATGCAACCATGGGGAGAACGCGCAAACTCCCGCAGACACAGGCCCAAATCCATGTGTCTGCACAGCAACAGCGATAGTCTCTGAGCTGTCATGTTGCCCATCTGATGGTCCAGTTTAAGCATACACTAACGACATGAAGCACTAGGCCACTCCTGAAGTAACATCCAGGAGCAGCCCTCGCACGACCTGCCGAATGCATGCACCTTGTTGGTCAACAAGGTGGACTGAACAGCCTGTGGAAACAATTAAAGTATTTAAACAGTCCTCATATATCCCTCTATCTGCAGACCGCTCATGTGGCTGTCCAAGAGACCCTTAAACAACCCTAGCGTGCCTGCTCCCATAAAGAAAGGAAAGATAGAGTATGAAACTAAAGTAGCTCTAAATATAAAAAATTATAGTAACGTTTTTACAAATAAAGAGAAAGAGAGACGCTAGAGTGAATATTGGACCCTTAGAGGACGATAGGGGGGATTTAATAGTGGGAAACGAGGAAATGGCTGAAACTCTAAATAAGATTTTTGTGTCGGTCTTCACGGTGGAGAACATAAATAGCTTACTGAATATTAAAGATAGAGGGTTGGTAGAAGATGAGGTCCTTAGTACAATTACTGTTATTTAAGATTTAGTGCTAGGTAGACTAATGGGATGGAATGCATCCCAGGGTACTGAAAGAAATGGCAGAAGTAATAGCAGATGCATTAGTAGTTATTTATCAAAATTCGCTGGGCTCTGGGGAAGTGCCAGCAGATTGGAAAACAGCTACAGTTGCACCGCTGTTTAAAAAAGTTAGTATACAAAAGGTGGGTAACTCTAGGCCAGTTAGCTTAATGTCCATAGTTGGGAAAATGCTGGAATCCATCATTAAAGAAGAAATAGCAGGACACCTGAAAAAGAATGGTTCAATCAAGCAGGCGCAGCATGAATTCATGAAGGGGGAGTTGTGTTTGACGAATTTACTGGATTTTTATGAAGATGTGACTAGTATGGTAGACAGAGGGGAACCGATGGAATGTGGTGTTTTTAGATTTCCAGAAGGTGCTCAATAAAGTGCCTCACAAAAGGTTGCTGCAGAAGGTTAGGGTACACAGAGTTGGGAGTAAAATGTTAGTAGGGATTGAGGATTGGTGATCTAACAGGAAGCAGAGAGTTGGAATCAATGGGTGCTTTTCTGGTTGGCAGTTGGTGACTAGTGGAGTGCCACAGGGATCAGTGCTGGGGCCTCAACTGTTTACCATTTACATAGACGATCTGGAGGAGGGGGCTGAGTGTAGGGTAATAAAGTTTACTGATGACATGAAGATGAGTGGAAAAACAAATTGCTTGGAGGATGCGGAAAGTCTGCAGAGAGATCTGGATAGGTTGAGTGAGTGGGCAAGCGTGTGGCAGATGGAGTATAACATTGGCAAATGTGAGACTATCCACTTTGGAGTAAATAATAATAGGATGGAATATTATTTAAATGGTGAAAAATTGCAGCGTGCTACTGTGCAGAGGAACTTGGGGGTCCTTGAGCACAAATCACAAAATCTCAGTCTGAAGATGCAGCAGGTGAAAAAGAAGGCAAATGGAATGTTGGACTTTATCACGAGAGGGATAGAATATAAAAGCAGGGAGGTCTTGCTGCGACTGTACAAGGCATTGGTGAGGTTACAACTGGAGTATTGTGTGCAATTTTGGTGCCCTTATTTGCAAAAGGATATACTGGCCTTGGAGGAAGTACAGAGAAGATTCACCAGGTTGATACAGGAGATGAGAGGGGTTAGCTTATGAAGAGAGATTGAGTAGATTGGGCCTGTACTCATTGGAGTTTAGAAGGCTGCGGGGAGATCTTATAGAGACATATAAGATAATGAAGGTGCTAAACAGAGTAGAGGTAAAGAGATTCTTTCTACTTAGAAAGGAAACCAGAACTAGAGGGCAGAGCCTCAAAATAAGAAGGGGGGGGGCAATTTAGAATAGAGTTGAACATGAGGAACTTCTTCTCTCAGAGGGTAGGGAATCTCTGGAATTCTCTGCTCATTGAAGTAATGGAGGCTACCTCGTTGAATATGTTTAAGTCACAAGTAGATAGATTTCTGTTCGATAAGGGAATTAAGAGTTATGGGGATCAGGGGAGTAAGTGGAACCCATCCACTTCAGATCAGCCATGATTTTATTGAATGGCGGGGAAGGCTCAAGGAGTTAGATAGCTAGGTGGCTCTTATTTCTTATGTTCTTATGTTCTCCCCACATTTGCATGGGTTTCCTCCCAAAGCCCAAAAGAAATGCTGGTTAATGCACTGGCCATGCTAAATTCTCCCCCTGTGTACCTGAACAGGTACCAGAGTGTGGCAACTAGGGGATTTTTCACAATAACATCATTGCAATTGTAATGGGAGCCTACTCATGATACTAAACTTCTTTTAAGCTTTAGCCAGAAAATTGAGGAAGATTGAAATTGGGGGCTGGTTCAATATCAGATGGGACGAAATCAGAGATGGCTTTGTTAAATAAGTAGTCAATGTAAGGAGAGATGAAGAATCACATTTGGTGAAAACAAAAGTGAAAAACAAGTGGAGCTTAGAGGATAGTAAGGGTCTTTGAGTTTGGACCAGAACAGAGAGTTACAACTTGATGTTAACAGTGTATTTGTCAGAGATTATTACATATCTGCAGATAATAGCACTGACAGAAGCATTTAGATAAAAGAAAAGGAGGGAGTGTAAGACTTTGGGATATACTCAAGATGACTGTGAATTTCTTTCCAATGTAAATGATGACAACAAAAGCAAAGTACTATAAAAGCAGAAAACCTGAAATAAAGATAGAACATTCTGGAAATACATAGCATGTCAGACTTCACAAAGAAATAGACTCAGAAATAGATTTAATGTTTTAGATCAATGGCTTTCCTCAAAACAGGAAAAAAAGAGAGATGCAACAGGTTTTATGCAAATAAAAGTGCAAAGGAAGTGAGAAGGAAGGCAAAGAACAGAATGGGAGGTATAGGAGCTGGGAGAGATAAACTGACAAATAATGAAGGTGCAAGAAAAATTAGATTGGTAATAAGAGAAGAAATAAAAGATGGGTCTACGGAGACTATAAACACAGATATTTGAATGTATGAATTAGGATCTGGAATGACCATTCAACTCCTTAAGTCTGCTCCACCATTCAATAAGGTCATGGCTGATTTGATTGTAGCCTCAACTCCACATTTCATGCGTTCCAATAGCCTTTGACTCCCTTGTTAGTTAAGAATCTATCTACCTCTGCCTTAAAAATATTTAATGACTCTGTCTCCATCATTTTCTGGGGAAGAGTGTCCTGAAGGTTCATGACCCTCAGAGAAAAAAAAGAGTTCTCATCTCCATCTTAAACAGGCAACACCTATTTTTTAAAACTGTGGCCCCAAGTTCTATCTCCCCCACAGGTGAAAACAGCCTTTCAGCATTCACTGTCTCAAGTCTCCTCACAATCTCAATAAAATTGCCTCTTATTCTTTTAATCTCCAATGGATACAGGTCCAGGCTGTCCAACCTTTCCTTATAAGATAATATTGCTTCCACCCCCACTCACCCACTCACCCTTATTGCAGGTATCAGTTGAGTAAACTTCTCTGAACTATTTCAATGCATTTATATTCTTTCTTAAAAAAGGAAACCAAAGCTACATATAATACTCCAGATGGGGCCTCACAAACATCCTGTACTCTGTAGCAAAACATCTCTATTTTTACATTCTATTCCCCTTGCAATAGTAAAAACATTCCATTTCCTTCCTAATCACTTGCTGTACCGGCATTCTAACTTCTCCTGATTTGGGTACCAGGACACCCAGCTCCTTCTATACCTCAAAGTTATGCAATCTGTCTTCATTAAAATAATATGCAGTTTTTCTATTCTTCCTGCCAAAGTGAAGTCCACATTTTCCCACAGTCTGCCCACTCACCTTACCCATCCACATCCCTTTGCAGACCAGATATGTCCTCACAGCTTACTCTCTGACCTATCTTTCTGTCATCAGCCACTATCCCATGGAACGGCAGGCATAGCTAGGAATCAGACAGGTTCCCATTGCTCCATCTTTTATTTGGAGCCAATGAATGGAGTCAAAGGAGGAGTTGTTCAATAAGAAAGCATGTCCAACCAGACAGAGTTAATTGGAGGAGTGGATGTGAACTGGTTTTGTTTCCATTCAAGGAACAGGCAGGAGCCTCAGGATATCCTGATGAAGGATAGAGATACAGAGGGATTTGACATTCAAAATTATCATAATATTGAAATTAGCTTTCTGTGCAAATATTTTAATAAATAACTTAATTGTTCAATATACTACTTTATTCCATTTGAAATCTTCTTGGTGTAAAACATTCTTAACACAATTTGAACGATGTTGTTTTGTCTAGTTAAATAACAAGAGAAGATGGTATTAAATGGATATAATTGTTTATCACTGAAATCAAACTGATTTCAATTAGGAATGCAAGTGTAAAGAACATGTAATTAGAATTCAAGTAATGAGATTGAGACCTATTTCTCTCATCTTTTAGTCTGACGTCAGTTTTAAGTCACCTCCTGTAATACAGCCACGTGCCCTAAGATCAGGATCCTATAACAATAAATTCCTTTTCACCCAAAATCGACCTAGGCTTTCTGTTCAACCAAGGGAACTAATATCATCTTTCCCTAAGGACATGACAAAAGCTTCTTCAATCAAATCCTTCTCTCTCTGTTAACAATGGAAAGACCTGTCACACCGCAGATCCTCACCTCTGGCTATGCAGAATTTCTAAGTCAATATAAATCTTGCTGAGAACAGAAGGATTGTAACATCAGCAAGGCAAAGTGAGATCAAATAGTATCCTCTCTCCATTAATGTTTCATTGTGTCACTAGTACATACAAATTACTAAAATGCACACCAATAATGTCATTTAACATGATACCATGTTAAATTATTTAGCACAAATTGAGGCAGCAAGAGTGGCTAAACATGCATGGAATCCACTTATAGCTTTACAGTAATTCTAAATTCTGCGTATACTGGGACAGCAATAGAATAAAACGAAAATGTGACTCCCACATCCTGCTTATTTCTGGTGATCTGATTAAGACTGATGCACATTTAAATTGTATCTATGTAAAAAAATTAATCATTAGTGAGGGAAAAGATAAATAAAGTCTGCCACTGGTGAGTACTGGTTTACCAACAGCCAGTGCTATGTATGGTGCAGGTTCACGTATGTTCTATTCAACATAAAATATTGTAGATCCCAAATGCTTCAGGAAGAAGCGACATGGAGCCTGTATACTGCCTCATAATAAAGGAGTGAAACTTAAAGGATAACTCACTCTTCCAAACCTCATATTAACTATAATAGAATATACACTGATAATTGTCTAGTGGCAGTTCAGTTAACTTTCTTTTTAGTGATGCATGACATAGGAAAGGAAAATCACTTTTAAAAATTGAAAGAATTAAAAAAGTTAGGATGGACATATGATGCATGATGTAAATATACTGTCCGGCTGTGACATTTCACAAAGCAAACATCTTTCATAAAGATCACTTAAATAGATCACACAAAAAATGTTTCATAAATATACTTACGGTTTACAATTTGGTTAATTTTTATTATTCATTCAAGGAGTCTGAGCATCACCACTAAAGTCAGCCTTTATTTCCCCATCCCTCACAGTCTTTGAAAAGATGGTGGTGAAGTGTCTTCTTGAACCACTGCAGTCCATCTGGTACAGGTACACCCACAATGCTGTCAGGGGGAGAGTTTAATGCTTTTTACTCAGTGTAGCAACAAAGATAGAGTTCCAAGTCAGGATATGTGAATTGAAGGGAAGCCTACAGGTACTGGTGTTCCCATGTGCCTGCTGTTGTTCTCCTTCTTGGTGGTAACGATTGTAGGATTGGAAGATTTTGTCAAAGGAGCATAGGTTAATTGTTGCAGTGCAGCTTTTAAATGGTACACACTGCTGCCACCGTATGCCAGTCATGAAAGGGGGTGAATGTTTAAGGTGGCACAGCCAATGCTGATCAATTGGATTGCTTTGTCCTGGACAATGTTAACTTTCTTGGCTGTTGTTGGAGCTGCCTTCATCTGGACAAATATCGCACTCCTGACTTGTCTGACTTGTACCTTATAGATGGTGGACAGACTTGAGGAGTCAGGAGGTGAGTTACTTGCCACATAATTCCTAACTTCTGACCAGCTTTTGTAATCATAGTATTTATATGGTTGATCCAGTTCAGTTCCTGGTCAATAGTAACCCCAGATGTTAATAGTGTGGGATTTAGCACATTTGAGTTATTAAACAGAAGCTGAAATAACTAGAAGGCTAATCAAATACACAATTTTAAATAATAAGCTGCTGTGTTAATAATAAACTTAGAAAGGAAAATGAACTGGACAAGTTTTACAGACCATGTCTTACTGCTGAAAGAAGTTGATTGCTGAGAAGTATAAAGCTTGGATTTATACTTTATTTAATAAAGTAATAAATACTTTATTATTTATTAAATAAATAATAAAGTTAAGTCAAATCTTATCTCATCTCCTGATGACATTTGGTTTATGATGTCTGCAGTTATCTAAGGTTAACCAAGTACCCATCCCTGCACCCCCCGTCCCCCAATCATTAACTTAATCTGGTTTTAATGTCATATATACTGTGGTTCAGTTGCACATCAGCCAGTGTGTGTATTAACAGCTAGTCAATAGATGGGAGCTGGGATCGAGAAATAATCAATGCAAAAACACATTGTACTTCAGTTCCTTTTAATAATGAGTAAATGAGTATAAAGTAGAATGTTATGATACAAATATGAGCATCTAGGAGACACTAGTGTGTTAAAAATCACTGAGCTGTTCAGCATTGGGCAATCAAGAATTTAATGAATTGCACTATTAAAGCGTGCACTATGAAACTTCCTTAAACCTGGATTGGAGAAACGTACTTACATACTAATCTGATTATAACTATCAGAGTGAACATCTGAAATAGAAACTGAGAATGCTGGTGAAGAATAGAACAGATTTATCAACATTTGAAAGAAAAGAAAAAACTAACAGTTTTAGATATAATCCTTTATCAGAAGTCATATGCACGCTTCTGATCTGCTTTTACTGATGTAATTTTTGATTTTCATTATGATAGTGCATGGTCTAACACAAAATGCACACAACCAGAAAATCCATCAAAATAGACAATTACAAGTATCAGTTGCATATCAATATTTGTACACCACCTAGAATGAATGCTTCATTAGATAGAGCAAAATTGACATATTAATAATCCAATAACATAACCTACATTTAATTTACGAACAGAAATTTCAATTTGAAATAGACAAAGTATTAATTAAGGCATTACTAATATGAAGCATTAGATCATTTCAAATCTATCGATAACTTACATAGTTTACAATTTTGTGTTACAAAAGCTACCTGGGTTTTTTCTTTCTTTCTTGGTTAACCACCTCATATTTTTATTATTACTGACATAATTCTGAAATATGTAACTCAGCAGCAATTATACTGGGAAATTAATTTATGCATTCTCTCCCAAGTTGAAACATGTGATGTTATCTCAATAACCTTCTGACTTACATACATGTAAGAGCATCTGTTCATTTGGGCAGTGTCAGGAAAAGGTCATGAAAATGCCATTTACCCATATAATCATTGACGACGTTTATGAAACGTAGCCTTTGTGTATCCAGAAAAGTTAATAGTACTTCATTTCTGCAACTTCCTGATACCAATAACTACAATGAATGCTATCCTATGCCTTTCTCCACTACACTTACATTGGCATATAGAATAGTTTTGGTATAATTTGTAAGAATAGCAGGATGTACTATGTAAAAAGTTTACAATGATGTCAGAAACCAATCATGGAGATTACATTTCTACAGATGTCACGATATCAGAGCACTCCATTAGAATTCTTTGATGTCTGGAAAGACATTAACATAACTTTGGTGTGAAAGGCATTAAGAGGGGTGAGTTTTTAATGTGATTTCACGCCTGGGCGATTAGCTTATTGCAAAAGTAAATGCAGTATGAATTAAAATAATAATACAAAGCCATCAGCATTTATTATAGTTGAAATAAATGATACGATGGGAAAATAAGCCACCCAAGGTATCCATCCCATCCCATGATACATAAGCATTATTTACATGAATGGTTTACGTATCTGATGTTGAAGCTGCTTTTACAATCTTAAGTCATTTGAAAGTTCTTTTTATTGGGGTTTCAAGTCTTGAATCTGCCCATGATTTTGGTGCAGCCTCACACATGCATAATTGACATCCATGCAAAATTTAATCATGTGACAACTTCATAGCTTATTGTGCAATTTTTTTTTTAGTGCCAAAATTTGACGGTGTGTTTTGGGAAGCATAACTCTGCAGTAATAAAAATGCTGGAAAACTTATGACTGAATTTGGTTGGCTTGTATTAGAAAATAAATGTGAGAAAATAGGGGGGTAAAAAAACAAGTCAGCCAGCCCACACCCGCCCCCACCCCTCTTGCTTGGGTTCACATGCAGATCATTTACAATTTCTCTTCTGTTTTGGCTCCAAGTATATATCCATTTGATATCAGATTACTGAATATGGTCAAATGAGAGTAAAATGGAGCTTGCCAGATACCAGATTTGTTCCTAATGTTCTCCAGATGTTCTCAGGCTAAAAAAAAATTAAATAGGAAGCCTTGATATCTCCAGACACCTGCACTATTACACTTCAAAGACACGAGATCTACCATTTTGTAAATTTTCTTGATGTTAAGACTCGGTTCCAGTTGTGAGCTGTAGAGAAACAGCCCTGAATATATATATCCAGGATAGAAAGATAAAGGCTTAGCCCTGCCTACTAATGTGTGACATGTGGGAAGACAAAAGTGTGGCAGTCACAGCCTGCCTTAGGAAAACAAAAGATTTGAAACCACTTATTTCTTTGAATCTATAGCCTTCAAATGGCACATAATTCTGCATCTGTTGTTGAAACACTTTCCCATTCTCAGCTTCGTGTGTGCCACCAGCATCCTGTAAACAAATTCTCCTGTAAATCATTTGACTGCTGCTCACATTCATTCAGCTAATGCTTTTGTTGGAGAAAAAGAGGTCATGTGGAGAAAATGAAGGTGAATGAGACAATACCAGAGCTCCCTTTCCTAGCTTTTCAAAATCAATATTGGACTTCATTTTTAAATTGCTATTATTTAATTCATAAGCTGAACACAGCAGTGCAATGGTGAGAAAATGTTGCATAGTCAGAGGTATTATCATTTCAGAGACATAGCCATGATTTTTACAGTGGAATGAATCTGGCAAAAATAAAAACAGAAAATGCTGGAAAAACTCAGCAGGCCTGGCAGCATCTACAGAGAAAAAAAACAGAATTAAAGTTTTGAGCCTGTATGACTTTTTTAGACTGAAGAGAAGTAGAAATGTGATGGATTTAAGCTGTTGAAAAATGGGGTGGGAACTGATGGAGTAAAATAGAAGGCTAGGGATAGGTGGGAGATCAGGAGAGATTAAATGACAAAGATGCCACAGACACAAGACAAAGGGAGTGGTAATGATAGTATTAAATATTAAAGTCGGTGTTAATAGTGGCATAAAGATCAACCCTATCTGAAAGCAAGATACAGAATATGCTAATTGCAGATCAAGGATCAGCACTTGCTGAAATCAAAACATAACAACAAGATCGGCACTTGTTGTAGAGAAGGAGGCGAAAAGGTGGAACAAATAAAAATGGAGGACAGAGTTCATGGTTTAAAGTTGTTGAACTCAATAGTAAGTCCAGAAGATCATAAAATGCCTAAGCGGAAGGTGAGATGCGGTTTCTCCAGTTTGCATTGGCCTTCACTGGAACATTGAAGCAGACCAAGGACAGAAATGCAAGTATAGGAGCAAAATAGTGAATTGAAATGGCAAGCAACTGGAAGATTGGGGTCATGTTTGAAGATGGAACAAAGATATTCTGCAAAGCAGTCACCCAGTAGTCTATGTTTAGTCTCCCCAGTATAGAATGCCCAATCCTGAACAGCAAATAAATAAACTCAATTGAAAGTGCAAGTGAAATGCTGCTTCACATAGGAAGAGTACTTGGGGCCTTGGACAGTGAAGAGGGAGTAAATAAAGGAGCAGGTATTACAGTTGCTGTGATGGCATAGGAAGGAATCATGAGATGAGAATGATGTGTCGGATATTATAGAGGAATGCATTTGGGTGTCAGAGAGGGAATGCTCCCTATGGATTGCTGTCAAGGGAAGTGAAGTGAATATGCGTTTGCTGTCAATCATGCTGGAGTTAGCATAAATGGCAGAGGATGACCCTTTGAATACAGAGGCTGGTGAGGACAATGGGAGCTTATCGTGGTTCTGGGAGGGACTGGAAAAGGCAAAGTGTAAAGTTTGAAAATGAGCCTGACATTGTGGTTGATAAGGCACCATAATGGGGAAACCTAGGAAAGAGAAAAGGGTAGTTAAGTCAGAAGCATCATTTTTGAAAGGTGGCATCTGCAATGGAGACTATTTGTTACATTGCAGCCATTTTTGCTTACAATGACTGAAATCCAAACAAAGGATTTATCGTGTCACATATTTTTCTACTTTATCAAAATATATTGTGTATTTGGGAGATGGATAATTCTGGCAAAGGCATGTTTATTGGACATTTTTAGTAGCCCTCAGAATGTAGTAATATACCCAAGAAATATACGCAGCGGAGTGTCATTGGGATTGGAGGAGGCAGTTGTCCTTTTTTTTAAACACTAAGTAAAATGAAGTAACCGTTCTGTCAATTTAAGGAGTTTTTTTTTAAGAACTATAGTAATAAACATTGAAAATAATAGATTGTATTGAAATTTTCAATGTATTTGTGATTGTTAGCATTCGGACCTCCAGAAATCTGCCTCTGGAAGATGTCTTTTCCTAAAAATTCAGCTGACTGATACTATTTCTGTACCTCTGCTGCATGTACAAGGCACAGCTCTCTAAAAACATTTTCAAAGAGGATCACATGTAGCCGTCACAAATCCATAATTGGCACTTATTCCAGCAATCCCCTGTAGACTATTCTGTTAATTCCTGTCTATTAAATGGCCTATTCAAAAAAGAATGTTAAAATTACTTTGTAACATTTTTCCAATATTATATGTTTGGAATTATACAGTATCAGCTGAAGGCACTGTCATCGGAAAAAATATTTTGTAGAAATATCAATACCAAAGTTAATAAAGTTTTTGCCTCAGAGATTGATTTCAATAATGTGCAGTTGTGCGCTCACATCACTGACCTCCGCTTTTTGCCTCCAGGTTACTGCCAATCACAGAGGCAGAACCCAGGGTGAAGAATGAGTTTACAAAGCGCGACTTATTCAGATCGATTTTCCTTCCACAAAGTTAAATACCTTAATGCAGGTTAGCTTCCTCAACTCCCACATATACATTACAACTGGAGTGCACAGATGTTCTAATACAGATAAATCTGAGGTGTTACATTACTTGCAAAAAGGGGTTACATATTACTTAATAAGAACAGAAATTTTCCAACCCCAGAGCTTGGAGCGAGAGGTATCATAGAATCCCTATAGCGCAGGAGGGGGCCATTTGGCCAATCAAGCCTGCACCAACACAATCCCATCCTGGCCCTATTCCCATAACCCCACATATTTACCTTGATAATCCCCCTAAAACTAAAAATCAATTTATCATGGCAAATCCACCTAGCCTGCACATCTTAGGACAATGGGAGAAAACCAGAGCACCCAGAGGAAACCCATGCTGACACAGGGAGATTGTGCAATCCACACAGGCAGTAACCTGAAGCCAGAATTGAATTCAGGTTCCTGACAAATTGTAGCAACAATGCTAACCACTATACAACTGTGCCGTCCCAGGGTAGGAAAAATAGGGTGACAGTCTTGTTGTGCTAGGACCCTAATATTAAATATTAATGGTTTGGAAAAGGGAACTGAATGTATTATCTCCAAATTTGCAGATCACACAAAGTTGGGTGGGAGCATACAGATATGCTTCAGTGTGATTTGGACAGGCTGAGTGTGTTGGCATTTGCATGGCAGATGTACTATAATGTAGATAAATGTGAGGTTATCCATTTTGGTAGCAATAATAAGACAGATTATTACTTGAATGAGTGTAAATTGAGAGAGGTGGATACTCAATGAGACCTTGGAGTCCTTAATAGTGTGTTGGCCTTCATAGCGAGAGGATTTAAGGATAGGAATAGAATGTCTTGCTGCATTTGTATAAGGTGTTGGTGAGGCTACATCTGTGGTATTGTGTGCAATTTTGGTATCCTTATCTGAGGAAGGATATCCTTGCTATAGAGGGAGTACAATGAAGTTTTACCAGGTTGATTCATGGGATGGCATACGAGGAGAGATTAATATAATCCTATCCGGGGAGGGGAAATCCTTAGAGAGGGTGATGTTGAATGGAAACTGGGTAGAAATATTCAGTGCCAGTCTTTCCAAAACTCAGGTGACATAGAACATAGAACAATA
Source organism: Sphyrna mokarran (assembly GCA_024679065.1). Lineage (NCBI taxonomy): Eukaryota > Metazoa > Chordata > Chondrichthyes > Carcharhiniformes > Carcharhinidae > Sphyrna > Sphyrna mokarran. The sequence goes on from JAGIQG010000002.1 coordinate 40,548,160, forward strand.
CAGCACAGAACAGGCCCTTCGGCCTTCGATGTTGTGCCGACCAAAATAAAAAGCAATGCCCCTCCTAACTAAACCATTCCCTTCTCATCCATATACTTATCAACTAACCTCTTAAACGCCACCAAACTTGGCGCATCTACAACAGCTGCAGGCAGGGCATTCCACTCCCTAATCACTCTTTGAGTAAAGAACCTACCTCTGATATCCGTCCTATAACTCATACCCCTTAATTTAAAGTTGTGTCCCCTCGTGCTAGCTTTTTCCATCCTAGGAAAAAGGCTATCACTGTCCACCCTATCCAAACCTCTAATTATCTTATATGTTTCAATAAGATCCCCCCTTAGCCGCCTCCTTTCTAACGAAAACAACCTCAAATCCTTCAACCTCTCTTCATAGGACCGTGACAGTTGAAATGATGGTGGCACGGTGGTTAGCACTGCTGCTTCACAATACCAGGGACATGAGTTCGATTCTCGGCTTGGGTCATTGTCTGTGCGGAGTCTGCATGTTCTCCCCAAATCTGTGTGGGTTTCTTCCAGATGCTCCAGTTCCTTTCCACAGTCCGAACGACATGTTGGTTAGGTGGATTGGCCATGCTAAATTGCCCCTTAGTGTCGGGGGGATTAGTGAGGTAAATATATGGGATTACAGAGATAGAACTAGGGTGGGATTGTGGTTGGTGCAGACTCGATGGGCTGAATGGCCTCTTTCTTCACTGTAGGATTCTATATTCATTGGAGTTTAGAAGAGTGAGAAATCTCACAGAAACTTAGAAAATTCTAACAGGGTTAGACAAGGTAGATTCAGAAAGAATGTTCCTAATGGTGGAGGAATCCAGAACTAGGGATCATAGTTTGAGAATTCAGGGTAAACCTTCTAGAACTGAGGTGAGGAGAAATTTCTTCACCCAGAGGGTGGTGAATGTGTGGAATTCACTACCACAGAATGTAGTTGAAGCCAAAACATTGTGTGATTTCAAGGAGAAATTAGATTTAGCTCTTGCAGCTAGAGGGATCAACAAATATGGGGTGGGGTGGGCAAAGAGGATCAGGAAATTGAATTTGATGATCAGCCATGGTCAAAATGAATGACAGAACAGGCTTGAAGACCAAATAGCCAACTCCTACTTCTAATTTCTATGTTTCTATGTGAACTTTACAGTGCCTGATGCTCATGTGATGCTGCAAGGCTAGAGTGAGTAGAAAGTAGATTTGTCCTGGCGGAGTGCATCAGATCATTCATTTCTTCCTGCACTGCAGCAAGTTTATTTTTTCTGTGAAATGTCCCCAAGAACCTCCTCCCAGACTGAAAAGGTCTGCCTGGATGCTTTGCTGCAGCAAATGTGCCCCTAATCATCTACCTGCCCTGAGGCAGCCGGCCAATTTAGACAATTCAGCAATTTTTCCAGGCCACTGGCATTGTTCTCATGGTAAAGCTGCTCCCTGCCATGTGGGAGGCCATGAGCAGTAACAGGCAGCAACTCTGCACAAGTCATAGAGGCTCGATGGCCCAAGGAGGTGGCCGCCACCACTGCTGAGGGCCGTGAGTGACAGACATCTTGACTGCCATTGGCAATTCATACTCATCCGACTCTCTGGGAAGAAGACTACTTACGTGCTAAACACCAGAGGCAGCCACCAACAGACACAGCTGAGCAATTCCACAATCAACAGATCAGATCTAAACTCTGCAGTCCTGACACATCAAGTCATGAATGGTGGTAGACAATTCAACAACTAACATCAGGAGGATGTGCCACTCATATTCCCATCCTCAATGCACATCAGTGCAAAAGACAAGGTTGAAGAATTTTCTACCACCTTCAGCCGAAAGTGCCAAATGGCTGAACCATTTTGACCTCTTCTGAAGCTCCCCAACATCAAAGATGCCAAGTCTTTAACCAATTTGATTCACTCTATGTGATATCCAGAAATGGCAGAAGGCACTAGAAGCTACAAAGGCTATGCGCCCCATCAACATTCCTGACACAGTACTGAAGGCAGCTCCATAATTAATCATACACTTAGCCAAGCTGTTCAAGTACATCTACAACTTGAGCATCTACCCAGCAATGTGGAAATTTGCCCAATTATGTCCTGTATACAAAAAGCTGGACAATTCCAACCCAGCTAATTACTGAGACTTCAGTCTACTCTTAAACATCAGCAAATTTGACAGTGCTATCAAGTAACACCTACTCAGCAATAATCTGTTCACTGATGCTCAGTTTAAGTTCAGCCAGGGCCACTCAGTTTCTGACCTCATTACAGCCTTGGTCAAACATGGACAAAAGAGCTGAATTTCAGGCGTGAAGTGAGAGTGACTTCCCTTGATGTTAAGGCAGCATTTTCCAAGTGTGGATTAAGAGTTAATGGGAATCAGGGGAAATCTCTCTGCTGGTTGGATTCATAATCAACTCAAAAGAACCATATTGAACCACATTGTGGTATTGGAGATTAATCATTTCAGTCCTGGGATATCACTACAGGAGTTCCTCTGGATAGTATTCTAGGCCAAACCACAGAGAGGGAATTCTGTGGTGAGTAACCCACCTTCTGACTCCCCAGAGTTTGTCCACCCATTTACAAGGCACAAGTCAGGAGTGTGTTGGAAATCTCTCCCTTGCCTGGATGGATGCAGCTCCAACAACACTCAAGAAGTTCAACACCATCCAGCACAATGCCAGGGGACAGCACAGTGGCACCGTGGTTAGCACTGCTGCCTCACAGTGCCGAATCCAGGTTCAGTTCTGGCTTTGGTCATTGGCCAAACGTTTGTACGCTCTCCTCATGTTTGCGTGAGTTTCCTCCAGGTGCTCTGGTCTTCTCCCATGTCCCAAAAAATGCAGGGGTTATGTTGATTGGCCATGCTAAAGTAACCTTTGCTTCAGGGGAATTAGCAGGGCAAATACATTGGGTTGTAGCAATAGGCCTGGATGGAATTGTGGTTGGTGCAGACTCAATGGGCCAAAAGGCCTCCTTCTGTACTGTAGGGATTTTATGATTCCATGATCCAAGACAAAGCAACTACTTGAGTGTTGCCCCATCTACCACCTTCAACATTTACTCCCTCTAACTCTGATGCGCATTGTCAGCAGTGTCTACCATATCCAAGATACATTGCAGCAACTCACCAAGGTTCCTTTAACAGCATCTTCCGATACTGACCTTTACTACCTGGAAGTGCGAGGGTATCAGGCAGCAGAAATACCATCACTTGCAAGTTTCCTTCCAAGTCACACAGAGCATTCAGACCCTGCACAGATCAGCTGGTGGGGGTATTCACAAACACCTTTAACCTCTCCTTACAACAACTGAGATCCCTATCTATTTCAAAAAGATAACCATCATCCCAATACTAAAGAAAAGTCGGGCAGTGTGCCTTAATGACTACTGCGTGGTGGCTCTGACATCTATCATTAAGAAATGCTTTAAAAAGTTAGCCTTGGCACGAATCAGTTCTAGCCTCCCAGATTACTGGATTCACTACAGTTCGCCTATCACAAACACGTCCACATCAGATGCCATCTCCGTAGCCCCACACTCAACCCTGAAACACCTAGGTAACAAACACACCAGTGTCAGATTCCTATTTATTGACTACAGCTCAGTCTTCAATACCATTATTACTACATCTCCAAATTCCATTGCTTTGGGTTCAGCTCCTCCCTCTGCGACTAGATCCTAAACTTCCTAATCCATAAAGTGCAATCAGTAAGGATAGGCAAAAACACTTCCTCCACAATTATCCTCAACACTGGTGCCCCACAAGGCTGTATCCTCGGCCCCTTACTATATTCTTACACAGCAATGACTGTGTGGCCAAATTCCCTTCCAACTTTATTTTCAAATTTGCTGATGACCCCACTGTAGTGGGTTACATCTCAAACAATGATGAGATGGAGTACAGGAAAGAGATAGAGATTCTGGTGAACTGGTGCAATGACAATAATCTCTCCCTTAATGTCAGTAAAATGAAGGAGATAGTCATCAACTTCAAGAAGTATAATGTAGGACATGCCTCTGTCTACATCAGTGGGGATGAAGTAGAAATGGTCAAGAGCTTCAGGTTTTTTGATGTCCAGATCAACAAATACCTGTTCAGGTTCTTCCATGCAGATGCTACACTTAAAAAGTCCACCATTGTCTCTACTTTCTCAGGAGATTAATGAAATTTGGCATGTCAACTACAGCTCTCACCAACTTTTACAGATGTACCATAGAAAGCATCCTTTCTGGTTGTATACAGTTTGATATGGCTCCTGCCCTGTCCAAGACAGCAAGAAACTACAAAGGGTCATGAACGAAGCTCATTCAATTACTCCATTACAACACCACGGCTATACCTGCACCACATGGACAGCTCCAATTCAAGCAGGCAGTTCATCACCACCAGCCTCCCATCCATTGGCTCTGGCTGGAATTTTACTGGCACATCTGCCCTTGGTTTGTAAAGTCACACCTGAGGCCAACATAGAATGCCATTCTGCAAGCCTTGCCTGACCAATTTCAGGATGAAGCTCGCAGAGGTAAAATCAGGGCCTCTGTCTACATTGCTTCGGAAAAGTAACCAGCACAATTATGAATGCCATGCACCCCAAACATACCCACTTCCACCTTCTTCCATTGGGAAAAAAAGATACAAAAGTCTGAGTTTACATACCAACCAAATCAAGAACAACTTCTTCTCTGCTGCCCTTAGACTTTTGAAAGAATCTATCTCACATTAAGTTGATCTTTCTCTACACCAAGCTACGACTGTAACACTACATTCTGCATCCTCTCCTTTCCTTCTCTATGTACAGTATGCTTTGTCTGTATAGTTCACAAGAAATAATACTTTTCACTGTATATCAATACATGTGACAATAATAAATCAAATCAAAAAGTCACACCATCCAAATTTGGAACTATATCGCCATTCCTTCTCTGTCGCTGAGTCAAAATCCTTCGTCTCCCTTTCTAATAGTACTCTGGGTGTTTCTGCAAAACATGGACTACAGCAATTCAAAAAGGAATCAAAAACCAACATCAACCACATCTCTATTATCAACCCTTCTGCTGCATCTTCAACAAATTCAATTTGATTAGTTGAACACAAGCTGCCATTTACAAATTCATGCTGGCTCTCCTTAATTAACTTAAACCTGTCCAAGTGCCTGACAATTGTTTCTAAACCTTATCCACCACTGATATTAAATGTACCAACTTTAATTACTAGGAACATCTTTGCATCTTTTCTTGATCAACAGTGTTGCATTTGCAAAAAATTTAGCCTACCTATATCTCTTTGCAGCCTTTGTGCCCTCCCACAGCTTACCTTCCCACCTAGCTTTGTGTCATCAGCAAATACATTATTCTCTGTGACTGTATCTATGTCATTAATACTATTGTAAATAGCTGAAGCACCAGGTTTGATCTTTGTGGCACTTTACAATTCACTACCTGCTGTCTTGAAGAAATTCCTTTTCAAAAAAATTTTTCATGGGAGTGAGTGTCACTGATTTGGCTGGCATTTTTATTGCTCATCCTCAGTTGTCTTTATAAAGGTGGTGGTAAACTGCCTGCTTGAATTGCAGCTGTCCATATGGTGTAAATATCACCATGGTGTTGTAATGGAAGAACATCCAGGATTTTGACCCAGTAACAGTAAAAGAACAGTTCACCCAGTCAAGATGTTGAGTGACTTGGAGGGGAACTTGCAGGTTGTGTCCTTACGTATCTGTTGCTCTTGTTGTAAGTGGTGGAAGTCATAGTTTTGGAAGATGCTGTCAAAGAACTTTGGCGAGTTGCTGTAGTGCATTTTCTATATGTACACATTACTGCCATTGTGAGTCAGTCATCGAGGGATGCTGAAAGTGGTGTTGAAGTGATGTCAATCAAGTGGGTTGCTCTATTCTAGATGGTTTTGAGCTTCTTGAGTATTGTCAGAACTGCATTCATACAGACAAATTGAAGGTATTCCATCACACCTCTGACTTTTGTCATGTAGATAATGGGCAGACTTTGGGGACTCAGGAGGTGAGTTACTTGCTGCAAAATTCCCAGCCTTTGAATTGCTTTTGAAACCATAGTATTAATAAAGTTAAAAGCAAAATATTGCAGGTGCTGGAATCTGAAACAAAAGCAGAAAATATTGAAAAATCTCAGCAGGTCAAACAGTATCTGTGGGGAGAGAATAGAGCCAATATTTCAAATCCCAGGGTCATTTGGACTTGAAACTTTGGATCTAATCTCTCCCCACAGATGCTGTCAGACCTGCTGAGACTTTCCAGCATTTTCTGTTTTTTGTTTATTTATAGTCCACCTGGTCAATGATAACACCCAAGATGTTGATAGTGGGAGAATACAATGATGATAATGTTATTGAACGTCAGAGGGAGATGGTTAAATTCTCTCCTGTTGGAGATGATCATACCTGGCATGTTAGTGATGCAGAGGCTGATTGGCCTGTAGGTCACTGTTTTCCATCTCCTTTCTTAAAATGCCCTGTAACACATGCCAGGTTCCAACCTAATGGAACCATTCCTGAATCTAAGAAATAATATACCTAATACATCACTCCCTGCAATACTATTTTATCACCCGGGAGTGAAGGCAAATAAACTGAGTGATTATTTCTCTGAGATTTGCAATCCTTCAGCTTGGCAGAGGTGTAGGAGATTTCAGTCACCTTACTTGGTGCAGTTGAGGTGGGACGAACAATGACGTGGCTAATGCCTTTCCCCCATTCATATGTGCTCAATTACATTGCTAATTTAATATTGTTTTTTCTCCTCTCCAACACATATTCCCTTTCTTAAAAAGAAACTTACCCAATGGTGCAAATGATAGAGATTGATTAAAGATCTTTTGAAGGGCTGACATCTTCTGTTTATTAATATGGACCTGTGACACCATTTCCATCTTTTCTACATATATTTAAATAAATTAGTGTCAGAGAAATTGGTTACAATCTTGATCCACCTACCCTTCTCTCTATAACCTATAGCCCTTCCAAATTTGTTTCATAGTGCCTTAAAATTATAACTGCTGTGTTTAAGTAATCATGGACTATTATTTTATTAACAGAATAGTAAAATTTTCTTACATCGATCTGAATACAAGTTCCTGGAGTGTAATTATTTCTGCTGGATGCTCTATATCACAATTTGAAGGTTATTATATCCTACTTAATGAATGCCAACACACATTGCTACCAGTTTTGAAAAGACTGTCCACTTTGAACTAGCAGATTTTCTTAACAAAAAACATTAAGGTTGTTCTACTTAGGTAGCTCATTACTGATATGTTGCTATTGTACATCGGATTGACTGATTCCATTAGAGAGTTAGGATTTTCTCGGTGCTGCAAAATGTGATTGCCCTGCATCACAAATCTTTCAATGCCAGTGTACAGGTGGGAAGACAGCAGTTTTGCAAAGTTGCACTAGGGGAGAATTCCAACCCAGTTTCTCATATCACAATACACACAACTTTAATCCACTCTGTACTGACTCTCCATTAACATTTTAAAATGAATTGATCAATTCAGGCCTGATCTGATTTGGGTGCATGCAATCCTAGTTTATCCCTTTGAAGTGTTTGAGTACAATAGAGATATAACTATCAAGTAAGCAAAGACTCAGACATTACATTACCAAACGATACCAACATTTGTTGAACATAAGCAAAATAAAACAACAATCTTTAATCAATTAACTAAAGACTTATCAAAAAGAAAACATATTATACTTAAGACAACTAGATCCTACAGATTCGAGCCCCTGAAAACTTCCTCTGTTCCCAAAGATGTTAGATCCTTAGATATCAATGATTTCAATCTTTGCCTCTGAAGGAAACTGCAATTATCCAGGATTCATGCTGACAGGCATTTCACTTCTGTCCTTGGGTCCTGTACTATGCTCATAATCTCTGCATTGACAGAAATTCTCACCTCTGATCTAAATTGGTTTCCCTTCACTTCAAGTCCAATAAGATAGTTCCTGTAACTCTGCCTTTTATCCTTGAAAGGTGTTGTCATTCTAGCTTAGCCAATATCACTGGAAATGGCCATTTATGTCACAAAGATTAATTCCACTGGTTTTAGCTAATTGCCTTTAACTTAAGACAATGTCCTTTTTAAGTTGTGTTCCTTATCTTTACACTTACAGGCAACTCATTGATCAAACTAATACTGAACTGGTCAAGGCCAGCGTGTTCTTGATACAGAAGAGTCCAAAGGGGTTCAGGTTTTCTGTTCCCAGATTCTGTGACAGCACTTTTAATCTTTACATAGGAGTATAAATGGAAAAATACAGAAATTTGATTTATTTTATTATTAATTCCTTATTCTTCAATTACAGGTTAACTGAAGACTTTCTTCAAACATAATCACCCATTGCTTGCCGATGATAACTTCAGAACAATGTATATTAAATCAATTTGCTGTAAATAATGAGCAAACCCAATGTGACCTCTTTTCCTGTTCACAAAATAGCTAAGGTAAGCAAGCATCCAAATCCTATTAAAGTGAAATCTAAAATCCTGGCTGGCTACAACCTGAAACTCCCTTCACACAGAATCCACAACAATCCCCTCCACACATCCCCCCCTCCACTCCCCGCAATCCATTCCATACATTCCCCACCCCCGAAACCTCCTCCACATGTCCTCCCCCACCCCCGCCATGCTCATCACTCAATCAGGAAAATTAAGCTGAACCCCTGCAGGAGCCATTTCAATGCCATCCTGCACCCCAGGGACCATGCCACACCCTGGGGACCATTCCCTACCCCACAGGCCATTCCATACCCCGGAGGCCACATTGCACTTCAGAGGCCAAGCCCCACTCTACTGGCTGCACTGCAACATGAGAGCCACATCTCTGGGACCATTCTGCATTATGGGGTCACTCTGCAAGCACCCTGCATCCCAGGAACCACTCTGTAAACCATGGAATTGCTCTGTAGACAGCTTGCCCTGCTGTTAAGAACTGCAGACAAAGTCTTAATGCTGACAGCCCAATCAGACAACCAGCAGCTTTAGCCCCACTACAGCAGACCCAGCAGGTGAGGTGGACAGTATGAGGGGAGGGAGAATTTAACCACCAGCGCACAGCACCATGGAGAAGCTGGACTGCAGACTCCTGAATTCTGTGGGGAACATGGGGATGGAGGACAAAACACAGGGATCTTTCCTCCACATGGTCCCATCAACGGGCAAGAAAGTTTGTGTTTGAGGGCCCCCATCTGCTGAAAGGAGACTGCTTGCAATGAGCTGGGGGTCTCCACATTGGGGCTGTTCTTCACTACACTGTGGGCAAGTTTCCCAGGACACTTCAAATCACTTCTAATTGGAGCCATAATTATCCTAATTCAATCGTATTCCCAGCCTTCTCCTAGCAAAGTTCCCAATGCATGGGCTCCCACATCCAGCACTGCACCACCTCCCCCCCCAAAACTGTTATCCCTATTCACCCTGCAAGCCCTACCCTTATCCACACTGCTCAGTCCACCCTACTCATCCCCGTCCACCCCCCACTCTTACCCATCTCCCCATCAGAGCACCTCTGTCCAGATCCCTACCCTCTTCCACCCATCCTCCCAGCCCCTATCCTCTCACCTTCTACCCATTCCCCAATCACCCTCCCCTTCCCCCCCCCCTCAACCCCAGGACAAATAGAACATTTCCCAAATGGATAGGGGTGCTCACGTTATCAGTTACTGGATTAACAGGATCCAGTGGGAATCTGTTGGTTTGATCCCACTCGGACCCGAGTCACCGGGTCGCACAGCACCACCTTTGTCCCCTCTGTCCAGAGGCGAGATGGAGACAGCAGTGTGGGTCGGGCTCAGCTGGGCCGGGCCGGGCCGTACTGGGTCAGACCGGGCCGGGCCGTACTGGGTCAGACCGGGCCGGGCCGTACTGGGCTGTACTGGGTCAGACTGGGATGAGCCGGGCTGGGCTGTACTGGGTCAGACTGGGCTGAGCCGGGCTGGGCTGTACTGGGTCAGACTGGGCTGAGCTGTACTGGGTCAGACTGGGCTGTACTGGGTCAGACTGGGCTGAGCTGTACTGGGTCAGACTGGGCTGAGCTGTACTGGGTCAGACTGGGCTGTACTGGGTCAGACTGGGCTGAGCTGGGCTGGGCGTACTGGTCAGACTGGGCTGAGCTGTACTGGGTCAGACTGGGCTGTACTGGGTCAGACTGGGCTGAGCTGTACTGGGTCAGACTGGGCTGAGCTGTACTGGGTCAGACTGGGCTGTACTGGGTCAGACTGGGCTGAGCTGGGCTGGGCTGTACTGGGTCAGACTGGGGATGAGCCGGGCTGGGCTGTACTGGGTCAGACTGGGCTGTACTGGGTCAGGCTGGGGATGAGCCGGGCTGGGCTGTACTGGGTCAGACTGGGCTGGGCTGAGCGAGTCTGTGCGGCTCTGAGTATCTGACCAGACTGGTTTAAGTGTCCGAGTCCACAGGGGCTCTTTCACCCGGAGGCTCGGTTCCCCGTTAATCCGTCCCCGGGTGAAACATTAGAACAAATGTTGTCGTCTGGGCATTTTGTTTAAAGGCACAGAGATATTAATGAAAGTGAATCATTTCATCGCAATCCGCGGCTCCTAAATAAACTTCAACACGGGGCTCCAAATATTCCCCATATCCCCGCGGGGGGAGATAAACCCCTTTAATAGATTCCTGTTTGAATCTCCAGCGGATGGTCTTCCGAAGGCAGGGTGGGGATAGGAAGGGGGCCAGGCCTCTCTGGGTTGTAGTTGGAGAGAAGGTGCTGTTTCTGGGGGAGGGTTCAGAGCTCAGTCTGTGAATATCTACCGCAGGATGGCGCGGGATAAGGTGAACAACAGCCTGACTCGGAGCTGGATACAGATTCCCTTATTCCCACAACCATTCATTACTTCTCCAACATGCACAGGTCACCGTTTATGGCCCGTTAGCATTGACCTTCCCCCGTTATCATGTCGAAGACAAAAAAAAACCCCAAATAATTTCTGAATCGAGTCCTTCGCATTTGTACCAAAGTAAAAATCCCAGCTGTCTTTATGTCTCGTTGGCACAATGCACAATAAAATCAGGGATTATGTAGGCTGTTTCGCCTCTGAAATGAGGGAATAAAGATTATATAAAATATATACAAGCTTGTATGTATTTTCACTCCGATTTTCAGACGGAGTGAAAATCTGACTCCGTCGTTGTATTTCAACAGCAGAATAGGAAATACATTCCCTGTGTGGGCATAGGCTGGTCTCTGAGTTAGACAAATTGCTCACACCGCCCGGCAAACGGTTTTAAAATCACCGGCGGAAGAATCAGAGCTCGGGGGCGATGTTGGAAGAATGAACATTTATAATGTAACCACCCCTCTCGCTGTGATGTTTGGGAGTATTCCCGAATCTGAAAACAAGCTCCCCCCGCCTCTCAAATTTCTGGAATGCCTCCAAAGTCGGATCCCACTCTAAATGTACAATCCCAACATGGTGAGCAGTGAGATTGTTCCAGGAATCGGTGGCAAACGATCACATGTTGGATGGTTGTAGGATGGGGCGGCTGCTGGATCACACATCTGCCTGGGTGGAGGCGGGGAGGAGGAATGAGGAGCGGCGGTGCCCACCCAAGAAAGTGTGAACAATGTGTTCTGTTTTAACGCCTTTTGGTGCATCGACTCACAGCTTTATAATCAACGCTATAAAACAGCGTGTGATCTATAGAGCCACCTGATCAGCAGGCACATTTACCCAATTAAAAGGCGGCAAAATAAAACATAATTTGGCTGTCGAGCTCGATAATAGAGCAAAGCAGCAGCGCTTTGTTGAGGTTCAGGGGAAGGCAGAAATAAAACCTACAAATAAAAAAAAATGTCACCGGCGGAATTTCAAAAGAAGAACCCCCTTTCACAACCCTAACCAATTAAATATTAATTAATAAGCAGGATGCATTTATATTTAATATTACCGAGTCAAAGAAATACCCTCCTGTATCTATCAGCACTCGAACCAGAAATGTGAACGTCTTTTTTGCTATTTTAGAATTTTCTTTTGGCGATAACACACAAAGTGTCTTTTGGAAAAGTGTACGAAAAGGCAGCTCAGGCTCGAGGTGATCTTAGCAGTTTGCGTGTTATTTAATTAACATCTCGTCTTCAATCTTTTAAAGAGTTTTGTGGCAGGTAGGACTGCGTGTTATTGAGACGCCAAAAACAAAAATACATCTGGATGACCCAAAGAGAAAGTGGTGGAAAATCTCAGCAGGTCCGAAGGAGAGAAAAGTGCTGATGTTTCTAGCCTAGGAGATACCCGCTTCCCCCCCACCCCCTCAACGCTTTGGCAAGGCATTAACAAAAGGTCATCTGGACTCGAAACATCGGCTTTTTTCCTCTCCTTGTAGATGCTGCCAGACCTGCTGAGATATTCCAGCATTTTCTCTTTGAGTTTCAGGTTCCAGCATCCGCAGTAATTTGCCTTTTTTTGCACCTAGATAATTGCGGACTGCTCTCTGTGCAGTTGTCATGGGGCAGGAGAAAGAAGTTAGTGTCTGTGGGTGAGAGAGAGCAAAACAGTCACAATAAAGGTCTACTTTCCAAACTGGGAAACTTCACTTCGTAAAGGTTCATATCATCTTCCTACAACCTACATGATTTATTTCAATGACTGCCAACCTAATCGTTGGCCCACGACTTTGCAATAATTTAGTGTCTGTTGCCCCTCGCAAATATTGTCACATAGAATATCCCAAACAAACTCCAAGGATCAATTTCCTCCGTGTGTAGGAACGCGGGGCTGTTTTTGTAAATGCAATGTGATTTGTTCTTTTTAGGCTATCAAGACTTGCGTGGAACGCCTGTATATGTGTTCACTAATAGGGGCTGTTCCACTGAAGTCAGTGAGGCAACTTTAAAAAAAACGCTTCGGAACATGTCCGGGTTTGCCAACAACATTACTTAGTCTGGTCTGTATCGCGGTGATACTAGGAACTACAGAGCTGTCAAAATTCACAATTTCAGCACCGTTCTCTCTGACGCACAACGTCCAATTTGGGAGTGAACAGCTGTAGCTGTAGACATTCAAGCTTTATTGTGTCAGATTAATTGATCCATTTAGATGTTGGTTTTGTGGCCGGGTTGTTGGAAGAATGCGCTGATTAATCATTCAATGTGCACCCATAAGAAATGTGTCCAAATCATTCTCACAAAAGGGCAAGATTGGGGAAGTAAACCAAGCAGACTCAATTAACATCCCTAAAATACAAGCAACCAATTACTGGGTCCAATGATCGGAATTGCAGTTGGAGATATCGACCGTAAGACGGTCTGATAAAGCCTGTAAAACAAACTGCTCAATACAGATTGAGAGCAAAATCTATCCATGGCAAATACAACACAACAAATCTTCTAAGGTTATAGAAACTTTTGATCACCGTGCACATAATACAGACAATCACATGAAAAATCCACATACATGGCACAGTGGACAAAAATAACTACATCGATTATTCAGTGGCACTATAATACATTACAATTAATATTTTATCTGGGCGTGATGCAATGAAATGTGTTTAATATCCGTACTCATGAGTTTTATTTGAAGTGGTTTAACTAGACCAAGCACGAAGCATTCAATTAACTGATAGATGGTCATTATCAAGTAATCTTTTATGCAAAACGCAACATCTATTTGTCCACGCGTTTGGCAAGGCGTCGATCTGATTTCCTTTTTCGCTAAACAGATGGGCCAGTGCGTGTGTTGCCGACACATTGGCTCTGAAATTATCCCGTGGAATGCCAGAGAAATGTCTGAAATTCCTCCTTCGGCTATTTTAGCCGAGGCGCTAACCCGCTTTTCCGAAAGGTTAACATCTCTGCTGGGAAAAAAAGAGGAATTTCAGACTGCAGGCTATATCAAGACTGGATATGTATAGCAGGCACATTGACTGTGCTGCGAACGTCTATGTTAGATTATAGCTCTTGGGGCTAACGGGGGTCAAAGGATATGAGGGTGGGAGGGAAGAGTGGAAAGATCAGGATATTGAATTTGATGATCGGCCACGATCAAAATGAATGGCGGAGCAAGTTCGAAGGGCCGAATGGTCTATGTTTCTACTCGGAAGCGAGGAACGGCCTCTCCCACAGCAACCCAACTCATGGTTATCAACCTGCGTCCAATCTATTCACGTCAACAGTACATATACCATACAATATACACCACATCGAAGTACGATTACAGTGTACCCAACAGAAATCCAACGTATGTCTTCTTCTTGACGGTTCTGTAAATCTGGTTGGTGATTGATGAGTTTGAAAGAAATAGTGTCCCATCCTTAATAATAAATCGGACATTTCCTACCCACCCCGCTGAATGTAGTGAAAGATCACCTTACGTATTCTCGCTAATGTAACTGTCACTGTAGCGAGAAGTAGGGTATATATTCTGGACAGCAGGAGCAGCAATGCTTTCCGCATTGGTACCACTCTTAGATATGGAAATGTTACAGCAGCCGATTGGGAAACAACACTCCAACCAGGGCTAACCCTCACCCTGAGGGAAACATAGTCAGTTTTACGAAGGATGGTTTCAATTTGAGCTGACAAAACATTCCTTAAATCCTCAAATACCAAGTCACCAACACGGTCGCTCCGTGTGGTGTTTAATTTAATGACTTTTGCGTTCTGGCTCCATACAACAGTCAGTGGACTTCTCAAGTTTAGTGCTCCCTCTCTCTGGGTAAACCAGTGAGCACGTTGAAGGATTCAACGCACCTTTTCACATGTAGGAAAGAACTGTACATGACGAATAACGTAACCTAAATTTCTGAGTTATTCGAAAACAGATTAACTGGGGAAGAATGTTTTACCCGCTTGATGTTCATAAACCTTCAGAGTCATAACTTCCGCGACTGTCTACTTTTCTTTGACAACCACTTTGTTCAGTGACAAATTGAACTGCACTAAAGTAGCGAGGAATCGTGATTATAATTCTCAGCGCTTGTTGTGGAAATGAATTGCATGTGGTGGTCTCCTTTGGGTACTTTTGTTCGCGGTGCGATATTTCTTTTAGACTTTCCCCTGGTGTAAACAGCATTGAAGGGGGACTGATAGTTTATTCTTCCTGTGTTGTCGTCCTCATTACCCGGAAAGAGTTCGTTCACACTAAAGCATTGCAGCCCCTTCACCACCTCCTCGACATTAACCCTAACTCCAGACTTGTGGTTGAGACTTTCAAAACTTCCAGCATGTCTTCAAAAAGAACGAATGATTTCGTTCAGTGGCCAACGGCAATATTCCAAGTTGTTCACTCACATTGTACACTTCTCCTCCTTATGTAAGAAGAGCCAGATTTCCCCACTTCTTTCTCTTTTCCTCATTTTTATGCAGACATTTGCTTATTTTTTTTGTTGGTTTATGTGTTTTCTATTCCCTGTTAGTAAGGAACCATTTTCCACCTCCAGCAGAGCAGTGTGTACAGAGACCAGCAGAGGGCGATCAAGACTTGTTTTTGTACGCTTTTGCATGACCTTTCATTATAAAAAGAGGTTCAAATAAGTTCATTAAAGTTATCAACAGGAACAGGGTTTGGTCAGCTCTTTACCAACTCTAATCATGTCAACCTTTTCGCTCTTGAGCTCCGCTTTTCTTTAAGAGGACGTGAATAGAAACTACATAATCCCAGGTACATATGGGAGTTATATTTTAGCTAGCAAACGCGTCAGTATTTTTTGCCAAAGCAGAAAAGAAAATATAGAAGGTGCTGATCTTAAATCAGAGACAGAAAAGTGATGGCATCACTCAGCAGATTAGGGAGCAGGAACAATGAAGGAAGAAAGTTAATGCTACAGGTCCACGAACCTGAGCCAGAACTCATTCTAGCATCTTGCAGCTGAAAATTGCGCTTCTTTCGTGTAAAATATTATAAATAATAAACTTTGCAACGATAAACGTGTAAATAGAGCGAGCGAAGTGACTAGAAACATCACCTTTTGATATTACACATTATGAAGAATAAAATTAGTGTGAGAGTAAATTTCGCAGACTATGTTTTGTGAACCTGTTAATACTGGAGCTGATGTTAACAAATAAGTCAACATTTTATTTTAATACGAATCTGGAAAAAATGACATGAGATTTCAAAATTAATAAAACTTGACCGAAAATCTAACCACACCACGGTTATCTAGTTGAAGCTAGGAGGCAGAATTAATAATTAGTTTATTTTAGGGACAGTATGTTTGCTCTACTTACATTTTCCGCCTTTTCTAAGCGTTGGAAACCACAACAAGTTAGAAATAACTTATCCTCAGCAAAAAGGATGTTTTCATAAATGTCGAGGAAGATATTTATTTTTCGACCGCAGTTAGTATTGCTCACCCACGTTGTGTTCACTGAAAATGCTACAGTGTGGGTCGCCTCAGAATGGTTATTCTCAACTTCCGTCTCACGATGGAATAAATAGTGTTGGGAATATATTTTCCCTTTAATGATATTTCTCGTCAAGCTAAGCTTTGTGAGGCGGAATCTTTCTGTCAGCTTGGCCTATTTTCGTTGTACACAGATGCTTGCAAAATAACTTTGCTTCAAATTTTTCACACCAGTCCTCAACTCAATATGGGCAAACCAGGTCAAGGTTCCTCAGTGTAAAATACTTGTCAACCATGGTATTGAAATCAGGGATGTAACATCTCTTTTTAATAACTTGGATTCGAAGGGGCAAGTAGTTTTTGCAGAGCTCATGAATGAATTGGTAAAGGCCAGTAAAGGCAATGTACAAGCTTGTTGAACCGCAGGCCTTCCTGGTGCCACTTAAATGTAATTCATATTGTTATTATCCTGTTTTAAAGTTCTGATCACGAACTAACATGAACATTGTTACTCAATTCACTTCAGGGTCCTGGGTGAAGGTGGTGCAGGAAGTACCATTCTTGGTATTGTTATTAAGTGGTTATTTTAAGACTTGGGCCTCAAATGTTTGGTATCGCTGCGGCGTGGGTGTTAAATTGCAGCAGCACCGATATGATCCTGGGATTATCAAGAGAAGGCGGCCCACTGCGAAACTGTAAAAGAACAATCAGTAAAATGTCAAGTGAGAAACTTTGGCAGACCACTGGGTTGGAACAGAAATATTAAACGGGGGGAAATTTTGCATTGGTAGGAGAAAGTTATTTTTACACATCCAGCTGGTAGAATATCAAAGACTAAAGTTTCCTTTTCATGTCCTATTTTATTGTTAACCCGATTAGAGAGGCGCTGCTCAGCTTTCATTCCTGTTCGGCTGATATTAGGGTGCCGGTGAAATCATCCTATGTTTTCACCACACTAAATTAAATGTTAGCCCACCCCACCCCCTTTTTAACCCCTTGCATGCTCAACCGCGACAAACATTCTGCGTGCATACGCAACTTAGAAAAGAGAGCTTCATATCTATAAGATTGTGTAATATTTTTTAATATTTCTGTGCAATGGGCTCGAGCAGCAATGACCACACAAATCAAGGTGAAGGTGGCTGTCTGGTGAGGAAGAGATTTTCGGTCCGTGAAACTCGCCCCACGCCCCCCCGCCCCAATTCCCGTCCCCACCCCTCAAAAACAAACAATGCGGAATTGGCACAGAGACAATGTCACAAGGTTATCAGGCAACGTGGGGCTGTGTTCAATGCTTAATATTCACCTCTAACCTGCCCCGCTAATGAGTTAAACAGTTTGCAAAGTTATCCTGGAGTTTTCTGTAAACCAAATTCTTTTCAGAATGCTTTAAGGAGACAACGGGGGTAAGTAGTTTCTTTACGATCTTGGGCGAGGCAACTAGCTAGGAAAGAGGCATATTTTTCCTGTCGAAAATATAGCCGTATATTCCAGTGGGTTTTGTGGACAACTTCAAGCTCCAGCTGATGGGAATCGAGGCACCCCGATAGATGTGGGGCCATTGGGAAAATGTCTGATTTACACCAGTTGAAGCAGCTCCTTCTTTCGCCCGCTTTATTTAACGGCGATTGCTTCCAGACGAAACATAAACACAAGCAGTCGGATTGCAAGTGTCGGGCAATCCGGGAACCTGCTTTTACAGGAAACCACCTTTAGTCAGGGTTCAGATTTTTCTGGGCTTTTCCGCGTCAGCTCCAGTGCGACGGGCCTGTCAGCCGCCCCACAGCACCAACCTTAAGAAGAGAGATCAGGGAGAGAGAAAAAAAAGGCAGTAGCAGCACCCCTGCCCTCGGGGGGGGGGGGGAAAAACCCCAACACCTCATTCAGTGACCTCAGATGGGAGTCGCGGGGAGGGAGAAAGGACCCGTTTTATTTGAGATAGATGATTGATTGGATAGATTCGTGTTACAGCGATCAGCACTGAAGGGGGGGGGGGGGGGGCGAGAGCTCACGCAGTTTATTTCACACAAGGATGGCTTTGTTCGAAAGAGGAACCGAGCGAGTCTCCAGTCCTACCTCACAGCGTGACTGGCTACTGAGATACACTAACCTGCACTGGCAACGAAACGGCTTCGACTTCTGAGCACCTGACACACAAAAGACTACAACTCCCTTCAACCTGCACATTTGCTACCAATAAGCTGCGCTCCCCCCGTTATTACTATTTCTAATCTGACCAAGCGCGGGAACCACATTTGGAGAGGCTGGTTACTCCCAAGATTCCTGCAATTAACCGGAATCCCATAACTGTCGGTGCAATGTTCGCCAATGTTTGATTATCTTGACCTGAGAAAATTGGAATTGCTGAACGTCTTACCCAAGAAAACACAAAGGGGGGGGGGGGGGGTGGAGAGGGGGGAGGGAGGTTAATCCCATGTCTGGTCGTTTCATTTAAAACTTCAAACATGAAGTAAACGGAGGCTGAAAAGGAAGACATTAGCTTGTCGGTCTATAAAGTCTTCACAAAGAACACGCCGAACTACAATCCTCTTTGTGTTTCCACGCGCATATTCCTGAACCCCACTTTCAGCTTTCTTGTGTCAACTATCTAAAACCAACTGCACGAGTACAAAGGTGTAGGTCTGATTTCCATTTATTTGTCCCTGCCACCCCACCCCGAATAATATCTAGATTTTCAGCCCTTGTAAGATAATTTCTACTCGAAACGTTAAACACTGTACTAAACTAGAACTACGTGTTACACAAAAAACCATATCACTGCTCTCTCATTGGCTTCCGAATGGCAACGCTCAGAAAATCGGCTGCAGATTTCTTCCCGATTCCAAATGGTCATAAAATGTTCAATTAGCCAACATGATGAAAGGGTTCCATATTCCATCTTTTGCACTCTGTATGTGATGGTACAAGATACACATCAAAGCGAAATTGAAATAACGGCCATGGGTTGGTGCAATAAGATGTGGATTGGAGTAGGTGGGTGGTGATTCTTCCCAATTTGTAGCAAAGACTGGGAAATAGGAATTTTGCGATATGCTATCTCACACTCAACACCACCCCTCCCCTTCACCCCCCCACCATTTAATAACAGCGTGGTTTCCAGGTGCTAAAAGGGAAAGGGGTCGATCAGTCAATGGTACTTTACACCGCTGTACAAATTAGAAGCGGTTTTCCAGGAGGATGGGAGCAGTATATGAAGCTACAGTTCCATATTACCATTATTGATATACATCCTGCAACAGCTTTCGGCAATGGGGCGATATATCTGTACTAACCTGAACTATTTGATTTTTCGAAGTTATTAATTTTAGAGAAATAACACAGCTGAGAGAATCCACTGTAGTCAACCTGACGAGCAATCATGGTGAATAATTAAAGTCATATTTTTAAAACACAACAAGCTGGCTATTAGTTGTGGCTCCCATTTATAATGATTCCCGACACAAGCCTTTCATTACACATCCAAGTCACTGGGTTTAATGCTGCCTCACAATGAGATTCAGAACGTCGAAAACAGAGTTTAATTTTGCAAAGCACAGAATATAAAAGAGTCCTTCTGTGGCCAGTGAAATCCGGCTTCACAAAACGTGGATTAAAATCCACAGCCCCACCAACCATTCCCATAATTTACAATTCTTTTCTGCAAATACACCAGCCACGTGATGGAAGGTAGCGCGAACCGTCATAAAAACTGGATACACTGACATACAAACTTTATATTTTTCAAAACGTATTCTTAAGGGATGCTCCTTATATTTATTCAAATGATTACTGGATTTCCGATTAGTTTGTTGTAAAGATAAGAAGAGTTAGAGAGGACCTTACAGCATAATTTTTAATGTAGCTTAAACCATCTTCGAAATAATTAGCAAAAATTAATAGACATTTCAAGGTTTCAGTAGTTAAGGAGGGGGGGGGGGGGGGATTGCTAAAGTTGCGACCAGGTTGAAATAATATTCACAGTGCTTCTCATAGGGCTGGTTGATAATTCTCTACTCTTTCCAACAATGCATCCGAGTATCCAGGAGAGTAATATCTGCAAAAAAAAATAAATATTTTCGGTTAAATATGACTGGAGATTGCCCTCTCGAAATTATATTGCTATACAATGAAGAATTGTTTCTCTATCTATGTAATATCTTCCAGAAGTATAACCTGATAAAAACATTTGTGTCCCTCCAATTCTGGCCTCTTGAGTATCCTTGGTTTCCTTCCGCTATTTATTTGAGAGCCAGACCTTCAGTTCTCTAGCTAGAAGCTCTGGAATGCCTTCTTTAAACTACTCTGTTTCTTCCCTTTCAAGGAAACCCTTAAAATCCACTTCTTTGCCTAAGCATTTGGTTACTTGTTCCAATAACATTTTATGTAGCTCAATGTCCAACATTGTCTGAAAATAGCTCTTTGAGGCACCATAGGGTGTTTCATTGCATTAAAGATGCTACAAATTTAAGTTGTTTTTTTTTAATGTTTCACATAATAAAATTGTGGCACAGAGAAAACTGCCCAAAATATTACTTAGTTATTGGCCCTGACAATATTTCAAACATTTCAAGCACATAGGGCAGCCTGGTGGCACACTGGTTAGCAGGGCTGCCTCACAGCTCCAGGTTGACTGTATTGAGTTTTCACATTCTTCTTGTGCCTGCGTGGATTTCCTCCAGATGCTCTGTTTTCCTCCGACATTTCAAGGATGTGCAGTTTAGATGGACTTGCTATGTTAAATTGCTCCTTAGTGTCCATTGATATATTAACCACGGTAAATGCGTGGGGCTACAAAGATAGGGCAGGGGAAAGGGCCTTTCACCACATCGAGATACTCTGTCAGATACTCAGGGTAAGATACTCTGTCAGAGTTGGTGCAAATTCAATGGGTCAAATGGCCTCTTCTGCACTGTAGGGATTCTATGATTCACTCACTAAAGTCCAGTAATTGACACCTTTTTTGACTTGATTTGATTTATTGTCACGTGTTAACATAGTGAAAAGTATTGTTTCTTGTGCGCTATACAGACAAAATATACCAGTCATAGAGAAGGAAACGAGAGAGTCCAGAATGTAGTGTTATAGTCATAGCTAAGATGTACAGAAAGATCAACTTAAAGCAAGGTAAGTCCATTCAAAAGTCTAACAGCAGCAGGGAACACACTGTTCTTGAGTTAGTTAACACATGACCTCAGACTTTTGTATTTTTTCCTGAAGAAGGTGACACCTATGACACCAATTCAAAATGATTCAATTAAAAAAAGTTGGGGCAGGCCACCAACATGGCAATAATAATGGCAATATATTGCCATCATCATTGCCTTAAGAACAAATGCTAGTTTCACCTACATAACACTACTTTTGACGCTCAGAGTATTCTCTGTCTGTAAAATGCAAAGTGGTCCAGAGCAAGTATGCCTTTTTTGGGAAATGTAGGATAGTTATGCTATCAGTCTTTCAGCTGACAGTGAAGTAGTAAGAGGTTTAGTGGACTAGAGAAGCAGAGTTGGAAGACTGATGATATAACACATTGAAATAATGTGTTGCAGAGTCATAGGACACAGATTCCAGTTATTCATTCTCTTCATAGTCAGCTCCCAATCTTCGATCTATACATACTGGATAGGAAATGTGAAAGGGGAAAATGAACCAATGTGGTTGAAGTAGATCAGCTCTGATCTAATTAAGTGTCAGAATGTGCCCAGCGAACTGAATGGTTAAGTACTGTTCCTAATATGCTCATCTTCCTAAATGAGAATTTTGTTCTTTGTAGTTATCTATTAGTTTTGTATTGTACTAAGTGCTCCTTTGGATGCCTCCTATTTTTTTTTCTGTGTATTTACTTCTAAACAGTTCAACCCAGCTTAATATGTCTGGTTTATATCTCCTTCCTCTTAAATTAGTCTTATTTAAGTTTAAAATCTTGGCTTCTGTGTGATTTTTCTCTTTCTCGTACATGAGATGGGGAGTTGGCTAGCTCAGTTGGCTGGACAGCTGGTTTGTGATGCGAAGTGATGCCAACAGTGCAGTTTCAATTGCCATACTGGCTGAGGTTATTCATGAAGGGCCACCTTCTCAAACTTGCCCCTTGCCTTGAGGTGTCCTCAAGTTAAATCATCACCAGTCATGTCTACCCCTCAAAGGGGGAAAGCAGCCTATCATCATCTAGGACTATGATGATTTTTACATTACTTGAGATCTAATTCAATAACATTACGATCACTGTTTGCAAGATGTTTCTTTACTGTCAGAGTATATATTAAACATACATTCTCATTCCTTCATTTCATGGCATCAAAATTGTAGAACTCCCCGCCTAACAGGTCTGTGAAAGTACCTTCATCAAAAACACTTCAATGGTAAGAAGGCTTTTTACCACCTTCTGAAGGACAACTTGATATGTACAATTAGTGCTGACCTTCATAATGGTACCCATATCCCAAAACTGAATAAGCAAAAAGATCCTGGTTCATGTTTCATTCCTAAATATAGTACAGCCTGTTTCCTTGTTGATTCACAATGTATCAGAAAACTGTTTTCTTCTCTATAAATTCATTATGTTCACAATTCGAGTTGTTCTGTATCTCAAAGTCTCTGTGAAAATTAATAACTGACATTATGCCTATTCTACCTGTGCTATATGTTTTTCTGATCTCTGTACTTATACTACATGGTACTGTATCACTATTGACAGGAGGTCCGAAGTTAATTCCCATCAGAGTTTTGCATTATTTCCTGTTCGTTAATTCTATCCATCATGTACCACTGTTTTCTCATTTTTACTGATACGTTAGGCTGGGTTTTGGAAGGGCAATAAAGACAGGAAAAGAGGCAGCTGTGCCTGTAATTTCCTGCTGGCAGACATGTTGGTTTGAGGGAATGGCAGCTACCAGCCTACAAACAGCAGGCAGCCAATTAAGCACTTTAAAAGATCTCTTATTGGCCCTGTAGCCTCAAGAGACCTTCCTTAATTAGGTGAGGCTTCTGGGAGCAGCCACTTATTTAGTTGCCTCTTTGAAAATTGCTTCCAGGGACTTGTCATCAGCAGGTCTGGGTTCCTGACCCAAAATTCAGCCTAGTGTTGGAATCTGGAACAAAAGTCCAGACCACCTTCCTCTCTAAAAAGGAAAATATGTTAAATCTGATGAATATCGCTTGAAACCCATACTCAGTTAGGACCAAAAATACATAGTTTTCAAGTGAAAACCATTGCGGATGTTGGAAATTTCCGACACTATGGCACAGAAAGTGGCCAGTCAGCCCACTGAGTCCATGCCTGTTCTCTGTAGAGCAGCT
This sequence comes from Sphyrna mokarran, assembly GCA_024679065.1. Taxonomy (NCBI): domain Eukaryota; kingdom Metazoa; phylum Chordata; class Chondrichthyes; order Carcharhiniformes; family Carcharhinidae; genus Sphyrna; species Sphyrna mokarran. The sequence continues at coordinate 40,571,796 of JAGIQG010000002.1, forward strand.
GAGTCAGTCCCAATTATCCCACTCTATCCCTGTAGCCTTACTGTAAATTGAAGTGCCCATCCATTTTTTTCTTTGAAATAATGCATTATCTCCTCTTCCCCACCCTGATATAGAGAGTTTCAGGTCTTTACCACTGGTGTGTAAAACAATCTCTCCCATATTTCCTTCTAACCCATAAATTGCATCCCCAGTCCTTGTACAATCAGCAAATGCAAACAGTTTTTTAAAATTTATTTTATTTAAATCTGTCACAATCTTATGCATCTCTATTAAATCTACCTTTAATACACTTTGCTTCAAGGGGAATTCCAGCATCACAAATCCATCTTTGTAGTTAAAATATCTCATTTCTGGAACCATAATGCCAAATCTCCTCTGTACCCTCTGAAGGACCCTCACATCTTTTATCAAGTGTGGCAACCAAAACAGGATACAAAACTAGCTGTGGTTGAAACAGATCTTTGTGCCGTTCAGCATAATTTTTGTACTCAGTGCCTCTCTTTATAAAACTGAAGGTCCCATATGCTTTGTTAACTGTTCTCTTGCACTCATAAAATCACAGAATCACTACAATACAGAAGAAGGCCATTTGGCCCATTGAGTCTGCACTGACTCTTCAATAGAGCATCTTACCCACACCCTATTCCTGTAATCCCATATATTTACCCCACTAATTCCCCTCACCTACAGATTTTGGGACTCTTAGGAACAATTTAGCATGGCTAATCAACCTGACCCACACGTGTAGCCTGTGGGAGGAAATCAGAGCACCCGGAGGAAACCCACACAAATACAGACAGAATGTGCAAATTCCACAAAGTCACCCACAGTCAAAATTGAACCCAGGTCCCTGGCACTGTAAGGAACAATGTTAGCCATCATGCCACCCCTCAGTACATTTTGTCATCTTCAAATATTTATATACATGAGCCCTCAGGTTCCAAATCTGGAACTGTTTGGAAAATTTTGAAATTTTATTTTTTATTTCAGTATCCAAGTTGCTTATACATGCAAAAAAGCAACAGTCCTAGCACTGACCCTTGGGGAACACTTGTGTTTACAATTCTCCAGTCTGAAAAACAGCCACTTACCATGACTTGCTGTTTTTTGTCCTGAATCCAATTTTTCATTCAAGTTGGCACTGACCCTCCAATTCATGAGCTTCAATTTTGTTAACCAACCCTTTATGTGGTACTTTATCAAAGCCTTTCTTAAAATCCATATGGACAACATCCATTGCTTTCCCTTCATCAACATTTTCTGTTACTTCATTGAAAAATTCAATTAGATTAGTCAAGCACGATCTGCCTTTTACAAATCCATGCTGGCTCTCATTAATTAACTTTTATTTATTTGTTCGTGGGATGTGAGCATCACTGGCCAGGCCAACATTTCTTGCCTATTCCCAACTGCTTTTAAGGTAGTGGTGGACTCTCTTCTTGAGCCACTGCAGTCCATGTGTTGTAGAAACAAAGTAAGAAGTCTCACAACACCAGGTTAAAGTCCAACAGATTTATTTGGTAGCCACAGGGCTGTTAGGAAGGGAATTCCAGGATTTTGACCCAGTGAAGGAATAGCAATATAGTTCCATGACAGGATGGTGTGTGACTCAGAGGGGAACTTGCAGTTTGTGGTGTTCTCGTCATTTAAACATCTCCATGTACTTAATGATTTTATTTTAAACCTTACCTACCATTGATACAAAACTGATTGATCTGTAATTATTAGGAATGTCCTTATACCCTTTAATTGAATAAGGGTACCATTCTCCAATCCTTCGTGATCTCTCTCATATCCAGGAAAGATTTGAAGATTATAGCCAGTCCTTTATTTACTAACATTGGATGCAAGCCAGCAGGATCAGGTGACCCTATCCACACTAGACCAGCCTTTCCAATGCATCTTTTCCTTCAATTTTTATCCCATCCGTTACTTCTATCATCTCCACGTCTATCTTCATTTTTCCAGCATCCTCTTCCTTGGTAAACATCAATACAAGGTACTCTTGTGCTTCTAAACATCTATTATCACCATCTTTGTCCCCAATAGGCTTTAACTCACCTCTTACTACCTGCATTTCACTGACAGTAGGAGGTTTTTGGATTTGCTCTGGTTAACTCCTCACTTTCCCTCTCAACTTGTATTTGATCTGGTTCTCACTTGAAGAATTCACCTGAATACATTATATACCCTCTTTATTTGTTTCATTAAATTCTCTATCTTCATTGTCATCCAGGAGCCTTAGCTTTTGCTCTCTTGCCATTCCTTCTTGTTAAAATGTACCTATTGTATACCTAAAAGAACTTTAAAAATCATCCATTATTACGTTTCAGTTTTTTCTTCAGTTCCATTTCCCCAGGCTAGATCCCATCTCAGCCCCTTGAGGTTAGAATTATTGAATCATAGAATCCCTAGAGTATGAAGGGAGGCCATTTGACCCATCGAGCCTGCACCGGCAACAATCGCAACCAGGCCCTATCCACATAATCCCACATATTTATCCTGCTAATCCACCTAACACTAGGGGCAATTTACCATGGCCAATCAACTTAATCACATATCTTTGGACTGGAGGAGGAAACCTACGCATCCGTGGGGAGAATGTGCAAATTCCACACAGATAGTCATCCAAGGCCAGAATTGAACCTGTGTCCTAGGTACTGTGAAGCAGCAGTACTAACCACTGTGCCATCCCAATTAGACCTCTTCCAATTTAGAACTTCTACATTATAGAAACATAAAAAAACTACAGGACAAACAGGCCTTTCAGCCCACAAGTTGCGCCGAACATGTCCCTACCTACTAGGCATACCTAAAACCCTCTACCTTACTAAGTTCCATGTACTTATCCAAAAGTCTCTTAAAAGATCCTATTGAATCCACCTCCATCACCACTGCCGGCAGCCAATTCCATGCATCCACCACCCTCTGAGTGAAAAACTTATCCCTGATATCTCCTCTGTACCTACTCCCCAGCACCTTAAACCTGTGTCCTCTTCTGGCAACCATTTCAGCCCTGGGAAAAAGCCTCTGAGAATCCACCCGATTCAACATCTTATACACTGAATATCTTACACTTCTCAACATCTTATACACCACTATCAGGACACCCCTCATCCTTCGTCTCTCCAAGGAGAAAAGACTGAGTTCTCTCAACCTATCCTCATAAGGTGTGCCATCCAATCCAGGCAACAATCCTTGTAAATCTCCTCTGCACCCTTTCTATTTCTTCCACATTCTTTCTGTAATGAGGCAACCAGAACTGAGCACAGTACTCCAAGTGGGGGCTGACCAGGGTCTTATACAGCTGCAGCATTATCTCCCGAATCCTAAACTCAATTCCTCGATTGATGAATGCCAGTACACCATACGCCTTCTTAACCACAGCTTCTACCTGTGAAGCTGCATTGAGCATCCTATGAACCTAGAACCCAAGATCCTTCTGATCTTCCACACTGCCATGACTCTTACCCTTAATATTATAATCTATCATCCTATTTGATCTGCCAAAAGTAATCACCACATACTTCTCTGGGTTGAAGTCCATCTGCCACTTCTCCACCTAGTCTTGCATCCTATTAATGTCTCGCTGTAACTTGTGACATCCCTCCACACTATCCACAACACCTCCAATTTTTGTATCATCAGCAAACTTACCAACTCTTCTCTCCACTTCTTCATCCAGGTCATTTTTAAAAATCGTAAAGAGAAAGGGTCCTAGAACAGATCCCTGGGGCACTTCACTGATGACCAACTTCCATGCAGAAAAAGACCTGTCTACAACCACTCTTTGCCTTCTGTGGGCAATCCAGTTCTGAATCCACAAAGCAATGTACCCTTGGATCCTATGCCCTCTCACTTTCTCAATAAGCCTTGCATGGGGCACCTTATCAAATGCCTTGCTGAAGTCCATATAAACCACATCTACTGCTCTTCCTTTGTCAATGTATATAGACACATTCTCAAAAAATTCAATCAGGCTTGTAAGGCATGATCTGTCTTTGACAAAGCCATGCTGACTATTCTTGATCATTCTATACATCTCCAAATGTTCATAAATCCTGCCTCTCAGAATCTTCTCCATCAACTTACCAATCACTGAGGTTAGACTCACTGGTCTATAATTTCCTGCGCTCTCTCTTTTTCCTTTCTTGAATAAAGGAACCCCTGAACCACTCCTGTCTCCATTGATGATGCAAAGATCATTGCCAGAGGCGCCACAACCTCAGGTACATCCCATCTGGTCCTGGAGACTTATCTAATTTGATGCTTTTCAAAAGCTCCAACACATCCTCTTTCTTAATGTCTACATGCTCAAGTTTTTCAGTCTGCTGCAAGTCTGCACTACAACTGCCAAGATCCTTTTCTACTGTGAATACTAAAGTAAAATATTCATTGAGTACCTCTGTAATTTCTACTGGTTCTATACAAACTTATACTGATTAATTACTAATCTAAATCTTATACAATGATCACACTCTTAGCCAAGTGTTCCTCCACAAATACTTGGTCCACTTGGCCCAACACCAGATCCAACAATGCCTCCTTCCTGTTTGGACCAAGGTCAAGAAAGTTCTCCTGAGTACATTTCTGAAATTATTTTTCTCTTTATCCTTTATTTTAACATTAACCCCATCAATATTTGTATAACTAAAGTGCCCCAATATCAACACACTATTGTTCTTGCAATGTCTGTGGTTTTCTTGTTATTTCATTCCTCCTTCTGTCTCTCACTATTTGGAGACCTACAGAAAACCACCACTTGTGCAATCAGCCCTGTATCACTTCTCAATTCTAACAAAATGGATCAGAAACAGAAATAGAAAAATAAGCTAGCCAAAATATCTGTGCAGAGAACAGAGTGTCTTATTCTAGGTTCATAATTGCACTCCTTCAGAACTTTAACCTTTTTGCTTCTAGTGGGCCCCAATCTTTCAATATACCAAAGATTTTCTGATTGACACACAAGTCACTCGTATGCCTTTTTGTAAACACTTTTCCTCATAAAGCATTCCATTCTCTGAAACTATACCACATTTGGCTGTTATGTGGACAGGCAAACACAAGAGGCCAAAAGCAAACTTGCAATTGCCAACTGAATTATTATTTTCCAAAGGTTACCTCAAAGTCACTTTCCTCCCTTCACGGAGGGACTCCAATCTTCCAACCAAGTTCATCTAATGAGCAATGCCATTCAGTCCATTTAATCTCCTCCGATTCCCTCCACTCTCTTTACGCTCCCCACTCCCAACTGATATTGACATATGTCTCTTCCTATTTCAGTTTACACAAACTTTCCCTGCTTTCCATTCATTATGGCACATTCCACTCCCTCCTTTAGTTTATGCCAGTGCTCCCCTTCTTCCAATCAGTTTTTTAAAACTATCCTTATAGGAAACCATAGCCAAACAGATTTAATGCTTAATCTTTGCCTTGAGGTCATTAAGAGTCAACTCTGTAATATGGGATGGGAGTCACATGTAAGTTGGACTTGGTAGGGAATAGCTGGTCCCTCCCTGAAAAACATGAGTAATTCAATTGTGTTTTAACAACAAACATGCAACTTCCACTATTTTTCTAGTGTCACAAGTGATGAGATTTATTGAGAGCAATTTTATGATTTTCCATACTATGTACTCATGATCTCAGAGCTCCCTATCCATACCCATTCTAGCATCTTTAATTTTCCCTCCCTCATGTATGCTGCTGATGTTGCTGTGATTGCATGCATACAATGTACTCTTCCTGACTGCGTGCAATCAGTTCAGAAAAAAGCATCAGGATTGCTAATTATTAGCTAAACAAAAACTAAAATTAGAAAGAAGTTAAAGAATTCTGATAATCAAATCTGAACTTCACCAAAATAATCTTTCTATTAAAAACAAAATTAACCCTGGCATCCATCAGGCAAATTCGAAAAGAGAAAGTTCAAGCAGAGTGATGTCCATTTTACCTGACAATTTCTTCAGGATAACAGTTGTTAATGCCATTTATGTATTCCTGCATAACTGAACCAGGTTCCGCTTTAATCTCTTGAACTTTCTTTAGTCCACCACTTGTAACAAAAAGACGACGGGCTTTGGCATCATGCGGCAGTACCTAGCATAGAGAATGTAAATATAAAACAGCAAGTATTCACATGATTTGAATAGGGAAAGTTTTTTGTTTTTACCATAAAGGGTAGAATGCCATATGTATACAAGACATAGCTCTGCTCATTAATATTTTTCTCACATTTTTCTAATCTGGCCAATCTTTGTGGCCTTCCTTATAGAGAGTGTTTAACGGTAGGTGTATTATGAACATAGAAATAAGTATAGACTATTAACCTGTTATGTCTGTTCTGCCATACAATGGGACCATGTTAATCTTTTTTTAAAGTTTATTTATTTGCATCACTAGTAGGCTTACATTAACACTGCAATGAAGTTACTGTGAAAATCCCATAGTTGCCATATTCTGGCATCTGTTCGGATACACTGAAGGAGAATTTAGCATGGTCAATGCACCTAGCCAACATATCTTTCGGGAGGAAACTGGACCACTCAGAGGAAACCCATGCAGACACTGGGAGAACATACAGCCTCCACACAACAGTGATCCAAGCCAGGAATTGAAGTGGCGCTGTGAGACAGCAGTACTAAGCACTGTGCCACTGTGCAACCTAACAATATATACTTGCCTTTCCCCTCACCCACATTCCCTAACATCTATCAATCTCAGATTTAAAATTGACAATTGATGAAAGAGTCACAAACGTCTTTTGCATGAAGAAATGTTTCCTTATTTCACTCTTGTAATGTCTAGCTCTGATTTTTAGACTATGCCCCCTAGTTGTAATCTTCTCAATCAGTGGAAATGGTTTCAATCTACCCCATCTGTTCTCCTTAGTTGTTTGAAAACTTTGAACAAATTGCCCCAAATCTTTTAAATTCCAGGCAATAAAACCACATTTTGTGTCATTGCTCTTTGTAATTAATCCTTGATGTCCAGATATCATTCAAATAAATCTATGATGCACTTCCTTCAAGTCCAAAAAATCCTTCCTAAATCATGAATAATTTGCGTTTTATCAAAGTGTGACAGAAAACATTGCAGGATGTAATGCAACCTTTTCAGAAAGTGCACTCTACCTATGACATTTTTAACATTTAAAGGACTAAAAACCATAATACTTTGTAAATTATTACATCAAAATTGTCTGTTTTCCTTTTAATTTGGAAAATTTATTTCTGTCTTGCTGATTTCACTACACATTAGACTAGTAAACATTGTGTTTTTTTAATCTTTCTAGTCTCCATCAGATGTCCTCCTGACTACAGCTTTACATCTTCTTATCAGGTAGGTTAGAATTTCTTTCTTGAGTTCAGCAGTGCCTGAAGTCTTTGTGGTTACATACAAGGCCTTGGACATTTCTTTGGAAAATTGCCACAGCACAATGAGGAGGGATATTACCTCAAATGAACCTAGGGAAAAAAAAACGGCGTCCTGGATTCCAGAAAATCTCATGACATAATGGAATAACTATTAATCCAATATGGATTTGTCAGTAATGACTCGTGCATAGACATTAACAAGAAGGTGCTAGATCCCATTTCTGATTGCTTTAATGGAGTACGCGATGCATTTAATAAATACTAAATATTAATAGTACAAGGACATGGATTTATGTACTAAGTATGAAAGAGGTTCCTCTAATGCACATTAGAGACTGCACAGTCACATCTGGCTCTGCAGCAGTCAACTCAGCTATTTTGTAAACATGGACTCATCCAAACTCCTGACATCACAATTATCTGGCACATCTTTTGTTTTCCTGGATGTATAAGCTTGGCAGGTTAGCTTTGGACTTGTACTCTGGAAAAAAAATACATCTAGGGACCAAAACCCTTGATTCAATACTTTCCTCACAAATTTCTATAAGAGGTTGCTCCCTGAAATTCTTCTTTCTCATTCTACATCTAATATCTCTTATTTTTCTTCTAAAATTGCTGTATCTTATCAATTAATGTTATTGTATCTCCATCAAATTTGCAAATGATACAAAATTGAATGGGAGGATGAAGTGTGAGGAGGATGCAGAGATGCTTCAGAGCGATTTGGGCAAGCTGAGTGAATAGGCATATGCATGGCAGATGCAATATCATGTGGGTAAATGTGAGGTTACCACTTCGGTAGCAATAATAGGATGGCAGATTATTGTTTAAATGGATATAAATTGAGAGAGGTGGATACTCCTCAGTGAGATCTTGGATGTCCTGGATGAATCACTGAAAATAAGCAGCCAGTACGGCAGGCAGTAAAGAAGGCAAATAGTATGTTGATCTTCATAGTAAGAGGATTTGGGATATTTTACTGCAATTGTATAAGGTGTTGATGAGGCCACACCTGGAATTTTGTATGCAGTTTTGGTGTTCTTACCTGAAAAGGATGTTCTTGCTATAGAGAGAGTGCAGCAAAGGTTTACCAGGCTGATTCCTGGGATGGCAAGACTGTCATACGAGGACAGACTGAGTCAGTTAGCATTAAGTTCATTGGAGTTTAGAAGAGTGAGAGGAAATCTCATGGAAACTTATAAAATTCTAGCAGGGTTTGACAGTGTAGATTCAGAAAAGATGTTTCCGATGGGAGAATCCAGAACTAAAGGTCATAGTTTGAGGATAAAGGGTAAACCTGTAGATCTGAGGTGAGGAAAAATTCCTTCAACCAGAATATGTGGAATTTACTACCACAGGAAGTATTTGAGGCCAGAACATTATGTGATTTGAAGAAGGAAATATATATAGTTCTTGGGGACTAAGGGGACCAAGAGATTTAGAAGATCAGGATATTGTATTTGGTGATCAGCCATGATCATAATGAATGGCAGAGTAGGTTTGAAGGATCGAAAAGCTGTCTTCTTTTTTTTTAAATAGGAACTGTAGGATGTTAATAAAAATTGTGGGTACTGCCAATCATTTAATAGTGTTTCCTGCTCAAACAGTAGTTAACTCAGCTTTAATGAAAAAAAATGACTGAGTGGAACGGATTTTCTTACACGAGCTATGAGGCCAATGGGATTTTGCCATGGCTTCAGCCTGTTAGCTTCACTCTTTTACTAGTACTCAAGATACATGTTTCAAAAGATGGCATCTTATTTTCTCTTCTCAATAAAAAAGTAAGCTGTTTTCTCCTTTATTAATTCACATGGTGATTCGCACTGCATAGCAAGGCTGGAAAAACTAAATTGCCATTGAGCTTGACATGAGTCTACGCATTTAATTATCCTTCCTGTACTTCATGATAAAGGGACAAAATTTAAACTTTAACACTTGCCCACGAAAAGCTTTAAAGTTGATATTTTGGATACATGGCTACCTTGGTATAATTCATTAAATTTTACTCCTGAATATTGCAGCAATTATCATTACTCCCACTTGCAAAGCATATTTAACAAATAATGCAATGTATTATTTCACAGTATTTCATAGAGGGATTTCACAGTAACTTCATTATAGTATTAATATAAGCCTTACTTGTGACTAATAAATAAATTTTTAATTTTATTCAATTGGGGTTTCAATGGGAGTCAAAGTGCCCATCAGTTTTTCCTGGTGATTTAATGGTTAGGATTTGGAGCTCTCAGTGTCACAACTCAGGCTCAATTTCAATCAGAGAACGAGGAACTTGTCTAAACAATGTGCAAGGGTATGGGGAAAAGATAGATGAATGGCACAAATTCATAATGCTAATTTGAAGAGCCAGATGGGCTGAATGGCATCCTTTTACATTGCATCAATTATGTAATTCTAAACATAAAGCTGGTGTTGCCTGTCAAGCACAAATGGAATGCAAAAGCATTAGAGAAATAAAAAAAAAACTTGATTACAAATCATCCTTCCACCACTCTCTAGACTCCACCAACTATGTCTACTAAAGTATTAAACAATTAACAAACTGTCCTGATGCAGCTGGCTGTAGGACTTGTGTGAAAGATTACATTTTATCTCTGTTCCTTTAAGTGAACTATAGGTTTAAAAGTCTGCAAATCAGTATATTAACTTTTAAGTTGCAATTCAATCAACTGGCCAAAGAATTTAAAAATATGATTGTTAAGTGGTATGCATAAAAAAACCAAATCATATATATGGGCCTAAGATGAATCACATTTGCAATCCTGCAATTGTGCTCCGTGGTTTGGGATCTGTGTAGATAACATTCGCACCACACAAGTGTCAGCTGAAGTCCATCCTTAACAAGAGGTTCGATTCCCTTCCCCTTTAACATTCTGTGGCATTGAATACCCACCAGCAATACCCTGTAAGTAGCTATTGACCAGAAACTTAACTGGACCCAGCCATATAAACACTGTGGCTATAAGAGCAAGTGTGATGGAACATCTCACATTTGCCTAGATTACCACAGCTCCAAAAATACTCAAGCAATTCAACACCATTCAGGACAAAAAAAAAGCCCTCTCGATTGACATTGCATATAGTAGCTCAGATGTCATATGTGGCTGTGGTGTGTACCATTTGTGGAATGCAATGCAACAACTCACCAAGACTTTCAAACGACTAGTTTCTACTGGCTGGGAGAATAAGGTCAACAAGCACACATGAATACTCACCATTTACAAGTTCCACTCCAAATTACAAACCACACCACTTGGAAATATCTCGGTAAAAATTATGGAACTCCCTATATAAAGTACTTCGGGTGTATCTACATCACTTACTGCAGTGATTCAAGAAATTGGCAAACCACAAACTTCTCAATGGATAATAAATACAGACCTAGCCAGCAATATCCACATCCAATAAACATTTTTAAAAAAACGTCAGGGTACTTTATAGGGCTATAATGGGCAGTGGAATGGGTGGAGGGGGAAGGGGTGTAGCAAGCAGGGAAATTTTCAAGGACGGAAAAAACATTATTGAAGAGGAAATTCTTAAGGAGATTTTGAAGACAGAGATGACATTGACAAGAGAAAGATGGTGAGAAAGGATATTCAACCGGTCATGGGCTGAAGAAGTAGTTGCCAATGGTGGAGCAAAGGTATTAGTCCTGGCAACCAATGCGGGAACAGAGGCTGCAGGCATATGTAGAGTTGCAAAAAGTGAGGCCGAGAATCTTAAACAATTTTCTAGAACACAGAGGAGTTTGAAAAGGACAGAAGTGATAGGGATGTGGACATTATGATAAGTAAGAACAAGTGTCATGGCACTCAGAATAAACTCATTGTTTCTTTAGGATAGAAGGAGGGAAGCTGACAAGGAAGAAATTGTAGCAGTCCAGCTGCTAGATATAAAAGATGTTTGGAGAGAATTTTGAGAAATTGATATCATTGGACTGAGAAGAAAAATTTGAGTAAGGTGTTTGGAAGAGTTTCATGGAAGAGGCAAGTTTAGCAGCTTAAGAAGACAGGAGCTGAGAAGAACATGGGAGAGTCTGTGCAGTATGGGGGATATGGGTCTTCAAGAAAGGAATAAGCAAGAAGGAGGTTGGAGGTGCATTGTAGGAAACAATGGACTGGAGGCCTTTAATTGTGGAAACAATCTGCTGGATTTATTGCAACATGTTGTGGTAGGACCCAAGGCAGCTGGGCTTAGTTGCAGGAGAAGCCATACACTAGTCTCCCGGAAGCATGAGAGCCTCCCCCAATTAAGTTGGAAAAAGGAAGTGGCTAATGCAGGATTTCTGGCCACCCGCAGTGGGATGTCAATTAGGCCCATTATCCCTGAGGCAACTGCAATTTACTGGTGTTTCAGGGATTAATTGGGAACTGCATGCCTTTCCCATGCAAACTCTGTCAGATTTGCCAGTGGTTTGCAAGGATGGGTCCCTTGCTTTCAGGCTATCTGTGCCTGATTGAGGTAGTTCACATCAGGAGTGGGAAGGGCTGCTGAAAGACACCCTCCATTTTTTATCTCCAGCACATAAGGTTGTAAGAAATAGGAACAGAGGTTTGACCACTTCAAGTCTGCTCCACCAATCAATGTTGTCATGGCTGATCCAACATTCCTCACATTCATTTTCCTGCTCTTTCGCCACAACTCTTAATTCCCTTACTGCTCAAAAATCTAACTCTTAAGACTATAAGAAATAGGATCCTCCCCCCCCACCCCATGATCCCCATCCTGCCATCACTCACCTTTGGTCTGGGATTCCTTATCGACTCTGGACCTCTGGTAGATTTGTTGCTGCCAGCTGCCTTGCTCCTGCTGACGATGGCAGCAATGAGTAGTTCCCAACCTCTGATTGGTTGGAAGCTCTGGTAGGCAGGACCTCTGCCGCCAGGACCTTAATTGTGGGGAGGACCAATGGTGGCTATGCACATTCCTGAAGGAAATTTGTTTCTATTGGGCCTCCCTTACAGTAAGACCACCATGTCAGCCACGGCAAGACCATCATCAGTCCCACAAAATCCTGCCAATAAGTCCATGTAACCCTCATGTTTGATACTTTGGGGCATAGTAGAGGTTAGTTAGGCAAGGCAAATTGTCATGAAGAGGGGTTGGATTTGCGCCTGATCTTCAGGAGGATCTTACTACCAGGAAATGGCTATGAAAAGTAGGTAATGGTTGACTTTGAGGTAATTGAGGAAAAGTTGGTAATTGGATGTCTGGACAAATTACTTGCCATGTACATTTCTGTTTATGGTCAGCAGATACATGAGGTTGTTATTGCACCAGGAAAGCAATGGGCTTGGGATGCTGTCCAGTTTCTGGTATTAACAAGGATACCAAAGGAGGAAGCCAGGAAGTCATTGAAGCAATGAACAGAAATGTCAATGTCATCCAGAGGAGTGACAAGGTTTGTGGGTATTCGAGTGTGATAGGGTTTATGTGAGAAAAGATTTTTTTTTCAGGATTGGAAGGAAAAGGAGGGGTTTGGGAGACAGAGAGAGAAATGTTAGAATAAAGGACATAAAGTGATAAATCCCAACACTCTATATCATGACATGAGCATGGTTGTGGCCAATAATGAAAGGTGCAGTCAATGTGGAAAGTAATATTCAAAAAACCGACTGTAACATGAATTTGAGTTCATGAGTCTAATTTCTCTCAAAATACATAATCAATAATTTTAATCTGTTTGAATCTATTTATTATAAAAAGTGAATGATGTTCTAGTGATGTCCTTATTATCACCTGAACATTATTATTGCTGCCCCTCCCCTGTAGATGGCACTGTGGGGATTATGATACAGAAAGCATGAATTTACATTTATTTAGTACCATTTAGAATCAATAATATACCTTAAAAGTGTAGTCACTGTTGTAATGTAGGAAACACAACACCAATTTATCATGAGCAAGGTCCTACAGACAACAATAAAAGAAACCACCAAATTAATCTGATGTATTTGCTAGATAAGGAATAAACATTGATCAGGACGCCAGAACTTGTCTACTGTTCTCCAAACATTACTACTCAGACCCAAGATCAAAGAAGGTAATCTTAGGCCTCCATTTGATCCTTACTGACCAGTAATTTGAAGATAGGTACCACCTTCTGTCCAAATTTTATTAGCCTCTTCTTACTTCCTCCCCTTCAATTCCTCTCTTCTCCTTTCATCTCCTGGACTGCTCCCCCTTTTCATCTCAATTTTCCCTGTCTTTTTGTCGTCACTTCTGTCCTCTTCCCAAGACTGGCAGATATTTTATTTTAACATTTCAAGCAAAACATGACACCTTAAATAATGAAAGGTCAGCCTAGATCATAGAGTGGGGCTAGAATCCATAACATTGTGATTCAGAGGCAGGTATGCTACTGCTGAGGAAAGGCTGATACAATATGTGATTCATGAAATACAGAGATGCAACTAGCATAACGTAACAATCCTGTACTGGAACAATGCCATCATTTTCATGTACCACTTAATTATAATCCTATGCTGCTTCTGTTTTCATTTTATATTATAACAGACTATTACATTTTTTAAAAATGTTCTTATTAGATTGCTGGAACTGCAAGTTCAAAACATTTGAAAACTTTTTTTTCCCCAAAATGAATCCCTGACTGCTGGTGTGGATTCTCAGACCCCTGATGTAATTTGCAGTCTGTGCAGTGCCAACAGCCCAGACAATGCCATTTCCCATCAGTGGGGGGAACTAGAAGAATTCAAAAAAATGTATTCATTACTGAATGAAGCACATAGTAATAGTTGCAAATCTGTCAGCAATGTGGTAGGCCCAGTGCAAAGGAACATAATGCAGCGTTTATTGTGCAGCCATATCCATGGCAACCTAATTAATCCCACCCTCCAACTCATAAGGCATAAAACTTTACAATCTTGAGCAAAAATAAACAAATCATGGATAAATTTGCCCCTCTGCATTGAGTATTAAAGCTGACACATGGTAAAGAAAACCTTCTTCATCACTGAGCAGCAGAAATGACAATGGATCCTCCCCCTTACCATTTTGGGCAGGGATTCTCTGCGTTGGCTGGGCAGCATCTAGACCTGACTACATCAGTCCCGTGCCCATGGACCAACTTTCTAGACTATAATCAAAATCAACACCCTTTGCCCACCAACCACTACCAGTGAGGAGCATCTTGATCTTAATCCCCTATCAGCATGATGACCCACTGGCAGTCCCGTGGTCACAAAGCACAATCTCAGGCCTCCACTTGCTTCTTACTGACCAGCACTTTGAAGATAAATACTACATTTTCAGTAACTTCTCATCCTCCTTTTCAATTCAGTTTTCTTCCTGTTCTTCTTCCCCTTTAGGAATGCTCCCCAATTTTCCTGGCTTTTTGTCATCACCACTCTTCTCCCACTTTTCCCCATCCTTCTCCCTCCTATCCTTCTCTCCACTTGCATGTCCCCCAGTCCTTCTTCACTTCCTGTTTTGTCTCAGTTGCCCATCTGAATCCTTTTCCCTCTTTCTTGTCTCAGCTACGCTCTAATTATCTCTCTGCCCTCAAAATGCTTCACCTGAAATAACAGCTGTGGTTAATAATATATGTCTGTATGCATTTCCTGTCAGCTTATTTCTGTAATTTTCTATGTCCCAATAAAAGTTTATCACATTGTAATTATACCTTTTGCCGATGGAGATAGTGCAATGGTATGGAGTGTTTCAGTTCATTCAGGAGCCTGCATTGCTGTGGTAACATTCACTTTTACATGCATGTTGTAATTCAGAGCTATGGATTAGTAATGGTAGAGGCTCCAATTTTCTTTCCATCACACAGCTAACCAAGTATCTCCTTCTCTCTTATTGACTGCCATTGGCATGTGGTGGAAGGAATTGCAGGTTAATATTCAATCTGTTTGGCCATGTTGCTAGTAGGAGTATGTAATTATAACATAATAAGTTTACAAAATACAAATTTATAATGACAATATAGAAGTAAGGATAGCATGCATGAATTTAGAATAGGGGCTGAATTATATCTCATTGACCTGCTACAATTATCACTGTCTCCTACCCTGCTTCACTCAAAAACTGCATCCTCTGAGTCATAAGGTCATGGATTCAATCCCCATTTCAAAGGCTGAAGCAAAACAATCTAGGCTGACACTTTACTGCAGTAATAAAGGAATAGTGCACTATTGGAGGTGTCACCTTTTGGGTGAGATATTAAACCAAGGCCTCACATGCACTCTCAGGTAGTCTAAAATGTTCCTATGACTCTCTTCAAAGAAAAGCAGTAAAGTTCTTCACAGAGATGTGCCTAGTATTTTCCCGCAACTAACAGAACTAAAATCAATATCTGGTCATTATTTCGTTGCTGTTTGTGGAACTTCCTTATGCACAAATTGGTTTCTACACTTCATTATATGACAACAGTGACTATACTTCAAAAAAATTTCACTGGCTGTACAGCACTTTGAGACATCTTGCGATTGTGAAAGACACAGTGTAAATGCATCTTCTTGTTCATTTTTGTTTTAATGCCATGGGAAATCAACTAATCACCACAGAAAATACAACTGAACCTTTTGTGATTTGTCTGCCCAATAATTTATCATATAAATTGATGAAAAACACAACTTCTGAGCTCCTAGTAAATGCAACATTTGATTCAACTTAATGGATAATTGATTTGTAATAGAAATGAAGTACGTCTCTTACCTTACTATACTGTCCAACAATATGTTTAAGGATATTGGGAGGAGCATCATGTAGTAGTGGATCGAGAGCCGGTAGATATGTGCATTTCTGCAGGATGTTTTTCAGAGCCTTTTTAGCCTATTGAAGTGGAAAGTCATAGTGAAACTGTAAAACATCTGCTGAAAACAATGTTTGGAATTTGCAACACATCATGTTCTATATTCCTGGGATCGAAACATCAAACTGCCTCAGTGCTTGCAGTTGGCTCAGTTATAGATCTCTGAAATGAGACACTCCTTGTGCGGCTAGAGATTGGAGATATTGACTTGAAATACAGAATTAAGTCAAGTTACAAATATTAACAAACTGAAAACAAAATAGGATGTTTGAATTGGTATAAATGCAATTAAAAATCACAATATTAAACAAAATATAATCAAAAGAAGTTTAGAACAAAAAAGGGTAAATCAAGCAATTATGAAATCAATAAAGATGTTCCAGTGAAGTAATTTCAGGCTTACCCCTGCATTTTGGTTGTAATTTTATTCTTGTAATTGTTAAATAGATAGATTTGAAACATTTATTTTTGAGACATTTATAAGCATCACAGCTTTCCATTTGTAAACAACTGGAAGGTATGTGCTAGCATAAAAATATCAATATGTGGAAATTAGAATTGTTGGACACTAGCTAGGAAGTAGGTCTACAATTAATTTAATTGGACAGTTCAAGTTTTCATGTACTATAGATAGTGTGACAGGATTTAATAAAATCTAAAGCTAAAGGAAGGCAAATCAAAGTATCTAAATATCTAATATCATTGTTGCACAATATTATAACAGAAATTTTACTTTGAAACCTATTTCTATATTTTTTTCAGAGTTTCTTAGCGCTCTAATATGAATTTTTTTTTAACTACTTACAGCTTTGATTGAATTATGGATAACCAATACTGCATGATCCTCTGCAATCTCTCATTGAAACACAGAAATTAGAAGCAGGATTACACCCTTCAAGCCTGCTCCACCATTCATTTTGATCATAGCTGATCATTGAATTTAATATTCTGATCCCCCCTTCCTCCCATATTCTTTGATCTCTTTAGCCCTAAAAGCAAGATCTAATTTCTTCTTGAAATCAGACAACATTTTGGCCTCAACTACATTCAATGGTAGTGAATTCCACACATTCACCACCCTCTGGGTAAAGAAAGTTCTCCCCAACTCAGTTCTACCCCTTATCCTCAAACTATGACCTCTTGATCTGGATTCCCCTACCATTGAGAACATTCTTTCTGAACATTTTCCTCCAAATCATTTTCTATATTACAAACAGCAAAGATCTCAGCACTGACCCTTGAGGAATGTCACTTGTCACAGCCCTCCATTCAGAAACACCCTTGATTGCCCCTTGTTCTCAGATTTCACCCCACCAGTCTGCGCATGCAAAGCATAATCCTCCACTATTTTCGTCAACTTCAGCATGATGTCACCACCAAACACATCTTCCTTCACTCTGTCAGCGCTCCATAGAGACCACTCCCTCCAGGATAACCTAGTCCACTCCTCCACTCTGCCCAACATCTCTCTCATACCTATGGTACCTTCCAAATCAATCGCAGAAGCTATAATAACTGCCCCTTCATCTCTTCCATGCTTACCATCCAAGTCCAAAACACTCATTCCAGGTTAAGTAGCATTTCATTTCCACCTCTTCCTATTTGATTTATTGTATTGGTTTCCTCTATATTGGAGAGACCAAACGTAGACTGGGTGATCACTTTGCTGAGCACCTTTGGGCTGACCTTCCTGTTGCTTGCATTTTAACACATGATCCTGCTCCCATGCCTACATGTCTGTCCTTGGCCTGCTGTAATGTTCCAGTGAAGCTCAACACAAACTGGAGGAACAGCACTTCATTTTCTGACTAGGCATATTACAGCATTCTAGTCTCAACATCAAATTCAACAACTTCAGACGGTTAGTTCCACCCCACCTTAACTCCTTTGTTTTCATTTTATTTAATTTTTAACTGTTCTCTACCTTTTATTTCTTTATTGTCTTTAATTTTCTTCTCATCCCACTCTTTCCTTCTATTTTATTCCCCCTTTTCTTGCCTTTTCTCCCCTTTCTTTCCCTTCCCTTCTTTTCTCAATTTTACCCCTCTCCCATCCACCTTCCCTCTCCTCCCACATCTTCAGCTGTCACAGCTTACCTTCTGATTTCAGCTTCTCTGCCGTTTGGCCACTCACACAGAATATAGAACTGGCTTGATCATATAAGACAAAAGATAGCTGTGGAAGGGTGCATTTCTGAATGGAGGACTATGATAAATGGTGTTCCCCAGGGACAGTGCTGGCATCTTTGCTGTTTGTAATATATATATAAATGGTTTGGAAGAGAGTTAACTGGATTGATTAGCATGTTTGTAGATGATACAAAGGTTGATGGATTTGCAGATAGAGGATCATCAGGAGATACAGCAGGATATAGATCAGATGGAGACTTGGGCAGAGAGATGGCAGGAGTTTAATCCAGACAAATGTGAGGTAGTGCATTTTAGAAGGTCTAATACCCATAGGAAATATATAGTAAATGGCAGAATCCTTAAGAGTATTGATAGGCAGAGGGATCTGGGTGTACAGGTAATAGGTCACTGAAAGTGGCAACGCAGGTGGACAAAGTAGTCAAGAAGGCATATGGCATGCTTGCCTTCATTAGTTGGGCACGGAGTTTAAAAATTGGCAAGTCATGCTGCAGCTTTGTAGAACATTAATTAGGACACATTTGGAATATAATGTTCAATTCTGGTCGTCACACTATAAAGAATGATGTGGAGGCTTTGGAGAGGGTACAGAAAAAATTTACCAGGATGTTGCCTGGTATGGAGGGCATTAGGTATGAGGAGAGGTTGGAGAAACTTGGTTTGTTCTCACTGGAACAATGAAGGTTGAGGAGCAATCTGATAGAAGGTTACAAGATTATGATGGACAGAGTGGATAGTCAGAAGCTTTTTCCCACAATGGAAGAGTTAATTATTAAGGGGCATAGGTTCAAGGTGCGAAGGACAAGGTTTAAAGGAGATGTCCGAGGCAAGTTTTTTTTTATACAGAGTATGGTGGGTACCTGGAACGCGCTACTGGGAAAGTAGTGGAAACGGATATAGTAGTGACTTTTAAGGGGCAAACTAACAAATCCATGAATTGGATGGGAATAGAGGGATATGGTCTCCAGAAGGTTAGGGTTTTAATTCAGTTAGGCAGCATGGTTGGTGCAAACTTGGAGGGCTGAAGGACCTGTTCCTATGCTGTAATTTTCTTTGTTCTTTGTTCACACCTTCTATTCTTTCTATGGACTGCCATTAACATTCTTTCGCCTTGTTTCATTCCCTCACTCTACTGTACAAATATCTCCCATTTTCTACGCCTTTTAGCTTTGACAAAGAGTCATATGGACTTGAAACATCAGCTCTTTTCTCTCTTTACAGATGCTGCCATGATGAAAATCTGCTGAGATTTTCCAGCATTTTGTCTTTTGGTTTCAGATTCCAGCATCTGCAGTAACTTGCTTTTATATTGGGTCAATTTTCTTTATCAATCATTTTAAGATGCATTTACCCATTTAAAATAAGCATCAAGCATTTGTTGATAACATTGCTGGCAGCAATTTCCAAGCTATTGTTATATAATTAGATTGTGACACCATACAACGGCCAGTGAAATTCTGTGACTTCTGCGATTTTATCATTTTTCCATTCAAGATAATTTTCAAAAATAGCAATTCATGATGAAGAAACTAACTAGCAATCTTCCTGTATTAGCTAATCAAAACAAATTTTACAGCTTCAGAAACTAAACTGGTTATAGTGCTTTTTGCAGAACTAATTTACATTAATGTGAAGTTCACAAGTTTTCAAATTTTGGTGTAAAAGTACCAGCTATATAATAAACTGCATATGTATAAGTGAGCCAGCATTTTTCAACAGATTGCAAAGCTATTTTAGTTTTTAACCTGCAAAAGTCAACCACCAAACTTAATAGAAAGCAACCAAGGGGCGGCACGGTGGCACAGTAGTTAGAATTGCTGCCTCACAGTGCCAGGCACCTGGATTCGATTCCTGGCTTGGATCACTGTGTGTGTGGAGTCTGCACATGTCTGCAAGGGTTTCCCCTGGGTGTTCAGGTTTCCTCCCTATAGTCCGAAAGACATGCTGGTTAGGTGTACTGGCTATACTAAATTCTCCCTCAGTATATCCTACAGGTGACAGCCAGAATGTGGCAACTAGGGATTTTCATAGAACTTCATTGCAGTGTTAATGTAAGCCTACTTGTGACACTAATAAATAAACTAAAACTTCAAAACTTGAGAAAACATTTATGCTGGAACGTCACAGACAATTTTATCTTTTCAAGTAACTATATAAACTTTTCCCATCAGGTACCTCAGTGCAGGACAGTTGTTGACAAAATCTCCACAGAATCATGGAAATTTACATCACACAATTGCTGGTTAAAAAACAGCTAATGCCACTTTCCAGTTCTTGGTCATTGTGAGTTATGGCATTTCAGGCACATATCCAAGTACTTTGCAAATGCAATGAGGGTTTGTTGAGTGTTTTTTCAGGTAGTAGCACTGGATGTGAACATACTAAGTGGGTTGTTAACACACTTTTTCAACGGTAGTCAAAAATCATTTTTTGGAAATTTGATTGTTAGATTTCAAGAAGGGGAATCTGATCAGTATGCACTCCAATGTATACAATAATAAATGGAATTCAAAAATTTTCAGAACTTTAAAGGAATAAAAATATAAGAAACTACCACAGCTTCCAGCTGAGTTTGACAATCAGCAAAAAATAACAGGCAAATATTGTCTTTTGCCTACATTTTCTCAACAGATAGGTCGCCATTGCTTACTGCCAGGATGGGTAAAGAATTTGCCTGTGTGGTGGTGCTACTTTGTCTAATTACAGCTGTAGGCACCACTTTTAGTGGAAATATTAGAAAATTTAGTGATGCTGCTTTGTGGATAAGTCTCAAAAGAAGGATGCCAAGTTAAAGTTGTGTATTATATCATGGATAGAATTTAACACATGGAGGGGTTTTCCCGCCTTGCCACCCAAAGACTCAGATGCTGTTGCCCTGCAGCCATTTACCAATCGCCACACCCTAGAGCTAGGATGGATGTATGTGTGTAAAACTTGCAATGGGGTGGGGGAAGGTTGGCCAGGGTGGAGTAGAGATGGAGGCTCTTGATGGGGAAGCCAAATGCGAAGCACCATTCAGGCTGGGGGAGATCGCTGAAAGGGATTGGTGAAGGAGACAAACCCCAACCTTCCTACTCGAGGCCCAAAATGGATGATTTGCCAGGCTCAATCTACAACTCCCCCTCCTTTCACCAGCCTCAGAATTGAGACCAGGTGAGAAATGGCCTTTAAATTTGGAATCAAAATGGCGTCAGAACATGGCGACTTCTTGTAAGCTGTCCCCAGCATACTTTCTAATGCTATCTCTTACTCTCATTCTATGTTTTTTAAACTATATTCTAACTCTTAAAAACCCTACCTTGTATTTGGTTTATCATACTCTATACCCTAGCTATTATTGTAATACAACATTCTGCACCCTCTCCTTTCCTTTGCCCCTGTGTACCCTATGAACAGTATGCTTTGTCTGCATATTGCATAGGAAACCATACTTCTCACTGAATACTAATACATATGAAAATAATAAATCAAATAAAAAAATTAAGCCATTGATTTCCAATATAAGGGCACCAAGCAGGGTAAAAGCAGTCTGTCTTAGCCCTTGCACCCCCTCAGCCCCTATTAAAATCGAGAACATGTCAGAGGATGAGGACTGGGCAGGAGGGTAGCAAGAAAGTCACCCAAAGAATTTTATGACCTTGTTGCCTGGAAAGATGCTGATGGTGATCAGTAAAATTCTGCCTATAGTTTTGATTCTCTGACCAGCAAGGGGTTTCGGTTCTAGAATACAGCCTTGCTGACCTTTGTACAATTGTCTATCAGAAAAAAAATCAGTGCAGCAAGTATCTGAGTTTCAAGGCTTGGAAATTACTGTTGGCAATATTAACAAATGCTGACCATATGCATATAACATTCCTCTGCTTTTTAATATAAACACTATTTTAAAGTGTCTCCATTAAAGGACAAACAAGCAAGTGTTATAGGAATATATAAAATATCTATTTGATAAAATTAGTTTCTAAGTTAAATTGTCTTAATTATGAACTGATTTTTGCAAACTTCTTTATCATGTCATTCACAGCTGTTTTTGTTGAAATTTTTCAGTGTCCTTTTAGGAAATATATCTAATCTCTCATCCAGCCTGCAAATTAATTTGCTGGATCTGGCAGACAATCCCATTTTGTGTGCAATCTATACATCTTTTTTAAATTAAAGTGTAAACTGGCTCCTAAGAATTAATTTATAAACTCTATAAAAAATATGAGCAGCAGAAAATCTTGCACTGACTTGCTGCTATCACCTTCTTTCAATT
This sequence comes from Sphyrna mokarran, assembly GCA_024679065.1. NCBI lineage: Eukaryota > Metazoa > Chordata > Chondrichthyes > Carcharhiniformes > Carcharhinidae > Sphyrna > Sphyrna mokarran. The sequence continues at coordinate 40,594,365 of JAGIQG010000002.1, forward strand.
AGCTAATAATGTCATTTACAAGAATGAGAAATGGGAAAAGTAACACTGTGCAGGTACCCTTTTATTGTAATGAACTATTGCCTGTGCAGCCCCTATAAAATGAATGCAGTTTCTTTAAAGAATCTGCACTTCCAGTTTGATGTGCATTCATTGGTCGTCAACTGCACAAAAGCTGTCTGGACAATCATGTAGCTGCCCTTTCATCCTGCCAGCATGAAGGCATTTAGAAAAATCAACTAATGGCAGTACTAGTAGTCAATTGATTTTTTAGCCATAAATCAATGGAATTTTTCTAGTTGCTGTTCTGAACATAAGGGTCAGAGAGCACCTGTTGTATTCTTTATGCAAGAAGAGGCTACAGCATAGTATAATGACTAATGACTAATTTAAAACGAATAACCACAGTATAATGCACACTAGGTACTCTGCAGAATATTATCTTCAAAAAAAACTTATCATACTGGCAAAAATATATTTTATAACTGCTGTAACTCTTTCTACTACCACATGAATAATTATAAAATCAAGGTTGCCAACAGGAAATATGCTGGGCTCTTATTGGATACAATATTTATATAACCAACAGACCCCAGTGAATAGCACAATAAAGTGAATAAAGGCCAGCATTTCTTGAACGTTATTGGGATCGATTCAATATCACGTTCAAGTACAAAATATGGCTTCTGTTTGCAACATCATGAACACAAAACATTTTTCTATATGTATTCAATTTTTAAAAATCAACTGCTAAAAATAAAAGATTTAACAGAATTACTAATAGATTAATTGCATGCAGTGCTCAATGCAGTACAGAATAATAATGAAGGCATACATATATGTGATAAAGGTTAACTATCAGGATAAATAGTGCAGGTTCTGCTTAAGAAAAAAAGCATAATTTCTCTTGTCATCTGATTTTATTGCAACTGCCAGAAATCCCAAGAATTCTCAGTATATGATATTTACAACAGAGAACAGCTGGCTTGCATTTGTTAACCAGGTTATGTCTAGGGATTAGAATTTCTGTAATTAACCACCCGAGCTTCACTCTCATGGTTTATGACATCATCTGAAGCTCTCCATAGTGACACATTTCAAGCCAGCTATTATCCCCTAGGTAAACATTATTGACAGGAGATCAGGATTAATTCCTGTTACCATAGGTAATTCAGCATTAATACACACTTTAAAATCAATTTACTAAGAGTACCAGTGTACAGAACTCTTTAAATACTTAATTTTCTTTCCATTATGTAAACATTTTAAATAATGCACTATCTTTAAGAATTACTCAGTAAAATAATAAACTACAATTTCTTATCTGAATAACAAGCTTTTGCAATCTTTAGATAGTTTGTGGAAAGAAAAGAAAATCTTCTTAGATATTTAATAGTTGGCACTCTGGTTGCAAGTGGGATCAAATATGACAGGTGTGATGTATGTTTTACCTTAATCTGAAGGTCTTCAGAGCTTCCAGTCTGCATGTAGAGTGCAAGGAGCTTTGGCAGAACATTTGCCACAGCAACAGCACGTGCATGCTCTGGAGTGTGTCTTCCTATCTGCCCCAGGGCCCAAGCAGACGCTGCCTTAATGTGGTCTTCTGGTTCTTCTGACAGGCAGATAGCCAACTGAGGCACCCCCTGTAGTGTTGATCAGAAGCACAGTCTTAGTCAGAGACTGTGATAGGTTTATATTAATAAGCAATTTCAAGAAAAAAAACAATTCTTTATTTCTATGCTACGCATCTTCCTAATTGCTGAAAGAGCAGTTCAGCACACAGCTGCTCAGTGTATTTGCGCCAGCATATTTTCAGTTTGACAGAATGTCAAGGATTGTGAAATCCTCAGCCTGAAGCACCATTTCTTATATCATATAGCAAATGAAAAGTAATATGCTTTAAGAGAAGTCACGGTGCTTATAACTTGAAACAATTAAAACACATGTCTAAACATTTATTTTGTGCAGTTACAAATAGAGGAATCAATTATTTTTCTTAAATGTTGTTTACATACATAAAACCAGATCAAAACATGTTTTTGTCTGAGATTAAAATAAAACTATTTCTGTAATACAGAATAAAAAAATTATATTTTCATGAAAATATTCTGCTGAGGAAAGATAATTGGGATATGTATGCATGGGGCATCTCACCAGTTCTTTGTCTAACATTACATTTGTGACCTTTCTATTTTGGCAGCTCTGATAGACTAAAATGCCACACTGATCCAAATAACCACTGAAGGAAATTGGCAAAATTATTTTGTTTTAGTTTTAAGTCATTATTAAATCAGAATTAATTATAGTTATGATTGACCATAATAGTGATGTAAAATTATCAACATGTTGATTTGAGAATTTTAATTTTAATTAGTTCATGCTGAACTTAAATGGTTCTTAAAATATTTTAAACATCACAGTTAAATATTTTTAATTTAAAACTACAATTGACTTTATGGGCAGGATTTCCCAGTGTCTACTGCCAAAATTAACAGAAATTTGAATGCTTCACTGCATCTGATGCAGGGGAACCTATCGCGACAGGGCCAGAAAATCCCAGACTATGTATCAATCACTGAATGAGATACTGAGCCTAACAGTAATAACTCTATTTCACTTTGTGTTAAAATAATTAATGGCAAAGTAAAGATCCGTACATATACAAGTTCCAACATCGCTTAATGTGGAGACATAGTTCTACCTACATGATAAAACGATAAGCTGTTTAGCAGTTTCTCAACTTTTTACAAAAATAGATCTTAATGTTTTGAGTGCAAAGTTGTCCTTTTCCGTAATTTTATATATTTTACCGGATTTAAACTTCAACTTGTGTGTCAAACCATAACTCATTTTGGCAACTCATATTATTGCATTACATTGCTAGTCATGACATTTCTAACAGACCAAGCTCTAAATGCCAAACAAATTTTATTACTACTTCACTTTATGTATAGAACATAATGCAACAAGTATTCTAGAAATTATGTGTACAAAAATAAAACAAAATATTATCTGTTGGATTGGTCACCTTTGTAGAATGCCAATAATATGAAATTCCAAACTAATTTATTGTAAGTGGAAATAAAAGGGTTGCCTGATCATAAAAGCTCCCTGCCATTGTTTCATTTGTTTTGTTAGTTCAGAACTGAACCACAATGATTAACAGCAGTGTATTTTGATGAACTAAATGAGCATTGCTCTTTCACCCTGTTTAAAGCATGAACTGATTTTAAATTGACATTAACAATGTTGTGAAGGACTCCAATCCGAAAAAAAATGATCCTTGTAACTAAAAGAGTGCCTGCACGTCAGGTATAACAAAAATAATTATAGTTGAACCAAATTTATTTTACTAGTAGAAAATTACTTTGCACAGTGAATTTTCAAACTGGCTTTTCACTTCTGGAGCCTTATCCAAATCCAACTCTGATTGATGGGATGAATGTGTCCTCCCTCTGACAGCTGTAAAGATCCTAAGTGAAATCACACTTTTTAGTGGATGCTGATCTGCATCACAAAACAACTGAATCATTCAGAGAGGCCTTAAGAATGTATAGTACAGTACAGAGAAAGATTCACACTAATGCAAAAGGCAGTGTTCATCTGAGGTCAAAGATTAAAATACATTGAAAGAAAGTGTAAAAGGTTGTGTTAACTACTTAATCATCTTTACCTAGTAGTGCTCGATGCTAACACTGGAGCCTACTTTTATTGATTAGCATTATTTTAGTGCTAGTGCTAACCCATTTGTATGAATAGAATTAATGCCAGCAGTACAATAACGTTGGTTAAAAACTCTAGGCTAGTGTATCAAAGGTGGAAGAAGCTTAATTTTTTAGCACTGACATTACCTAGCCAGCCCACTAAACAGCACTTAGAATGAAATCAATAATTAAAACATTATTTTGTTAAGATGTTACTGCAGGTTGCTTTATCAAAATGTCATCTCATTAAGTGCTAGCATGTTTGCACCCATATAATAATCTTGGCCGGTCTATCACGAAGAACTGGGTGAATACAGATAAGATACTAAAAAAGGGTGAGGAAAGAAAGGGAGAGAGATAGTGAGAGAGATAAAATCTCTTTTTCACAGTGAAAATATTTCTTTAATAGTATGACAAGCATTTACTTGAATGCTGCACCTTGGTTTGGAAATAGAAGCTGCATTTGTAGGTAGGTAAGGCAATAATTCTAGGGGTGGCAGAGTTGGAGGGGTATAATTGAGTATCATGTCACAACACTCCAACTAGAAGCCCTGAAGATGACTGCATCAATTTTAATTCATAGTGCAAATTACCATAATTAAAGTATTTAAATTAAAAGTCATAATCAAGATTTACATTGACACATTCTGCATTAAAAATGGAAAAAAAAGCTCTTTCTTACTGAAATAGAAAAAAATGAAGTAATGAGTAATGCAGAATTTACATCTGCAACCTCAATTCTTCAGGGAGTACTAACCAACAAATCAATATACCACTGCACTCCAATATGCTTTGCAGCTAGATTAATTTATAGTCCCTTTTCTAGGGCCTCATTGTAATGGTAATACACAGATAATGAACAAGGCTCTAACCTTGGAGACAATCACTGCCATTGCCAGGTTCTCCGAGTGAGCAGCCACATAACCAAGCATCATAATACCAGGCAGCCTGACATTACTTTTAGATTCACCGATATAATCAATGACAGCAGCCACACCTCCTGTATTAACAATAAGCTGAGACAGCTAAAGAGGGGGAAAAAAAAGGCGATTAGTTAGATTCTAATCAGTGAGATAGCAAAATATCATCTCAAATTAAAATGATCGGTTTCATCTATTACTGTATATACATTCTTATTAAAATAATATCATCTTTTTTTATTTGTCTATTGATATTCTGAAAGAAAAAAGTGCTGTTATTTTTCTCCATTGTGTAGTAAAATGTGTGCCTCCTTACTGGTATCTGAGCAGACAAAATGTTGCTCACAGCTAAATAAATTATCCAGTAGTAGAAATCTAACCCAGATCACCAATGGCTCAAGTAAAATTTGGAGGATGTTCAATTAATTATTATCTTTTATCAACGTTCTTGATTCTGAAACAGATGTATTACAAATGATGTTACAATTAAGCTAAATGCTTCAATTTTGTACTGTATGTCTCAAATCACTGTCTACTATTCATAGATTATGAGAACATCTGAGGTCACTTGAGGAATATATACATTATGACAACCTTAATATAATTAGGCAGTCAAATAGTCTTTCAGTGAATGGAAAGTAATATTTAAAATTTTGTATAATTCAAATTTTATATAATCTCAAATATTTTACAGTTAAAAAAATCCATAATTTCAACTTGTTTTAATTTTTCTAAATAAATGAGGGAGCCAGTGAGGTATATGCCAATTGAATAGAGTTGATTGTTATTTTAGACAGCAAAATAGTGGGAAAAGAATCAGAGGGTCTTACAGACCTGGTTATAAAAATGTATTCTGAAACAAGACAAAGGGTGGGATTTTTCATTCCTTCCCACAACGGGCAGCATGGTGGGAAGAAGTGGAAAATTTCACAAGAATAGAAAAATTGTTGAAAAATAAAGAAGTGTTGTTGTAATAGTAATCTTGCTCTGTACGAGACATTTGGTGTATGTGCTTGGCTTAGGAGCAAAGGTGCGAAGCTATATTTGTGGGATTATGACTGAATGCCTCTAAGTCAGAATCCCACCTAACAGTAATAGGTTCCAAAGATAGGTTGTGTTTTCTGCTATGCAACATCAGGAATTTATTTAGCATATTTTTAAATATCACTACTATTCATTAAAGAGCTCATTAAAGAACTTTATCAGTACTTCTTTCATCATCACCCCTCTTCTTCATTTGCAAAATCCTCAGTGACATTCAATCTTTTGGAGACAAAGGTAACTTTTTTGAAAGAACTTAATCAGGCAGGACAACTTGGATCCTCCTCCCATGCTGAATCAATAGTAACACAATTCTACATATATGCTGGAAACTTGTCGAGCTGCATTTTCCTCCTGGCTCAAAGTTAATTCATCTGCCTTACACAACACTCCCTGCCCATCAGGCAACAGACAGTACCAAGGGGGCTTATTGTGGCAGGGCCTCAGGGCAATTGGTGGGGTTGGGGATCTCACTGCACTCTTCATTGGGATTGGTCTGGACTGGAGGGACACCAGCCATTGGGGTAGATTGGAGGGGTGGAGATGGTGGTCTGCTGGGGGGGGTGAGGGTGTGGGCTGCTCATTAGGAGCTCTGGGATGGGAAGCACCAGTGCTGGCCCAGGAATTGTTGTGGGGGCCCTGGAGGGTGGGCTGGAGGGGCAGCACTGCAGGGGTCCCAAACTGGCTAGCGATTGAGCTGGCCAATAAACGGGGAAATTGAAGATCGGGACCATTGTGCATCTGCAAAATTCAGAACTGTCAGATTGGCAATGAATAGGCCCCACCCCCTGGATTTTTAAAGAGATTCATGATCGTGACCTCTGCAGTGCACAGATTCGATTGAGAAGCTGCATTGAAAAAACAATCTGACCTAGAACAGTTTTCCACCAATTCAGCACTTTTGGAAGAATCAACACCAGTGTCGCCATTGCCTCCACTTATTCAGAGGTCCAGTGGCTTACATATGCCACATTCTCCAGACTGCAGGTTTCTGACATTTTTGAGGGATAATACAGCAGCCAGGTTAGTTTCCTTGGATATCTGCAAAGGGCATGGCTGATAACGCCCATTTGGAGGCCTTCAAATCGTCTCAGTGTGAAAGTACAATGATGCTCATACAACTAACAGAGTAACGGTGAAGCACATAACAGGCGTTTTTAAAGTGTGATTCAGATGCCTGGACAGATCTTGCGACTCACTGCAATACATTCCCAGAGAATCTCATAGGTCATCAAGGCTTGCAGCAGACTTCACAAGATGCAAAGGGCAGGGGAAGCTGCCAAATGCTGAAATGGAAGAGCTGCAGGTCTCCTACAATGTAGGGGACATTGAAGGGAATAAGAGTGGTGAAGTCGAGGAAGCTGATAGTGCAAGCAAAAAGGCCATAGCACAGGTCAGATGAAGCAGGCATGCACATGCCCTCACAACCACTAGATTCCAGGAGAAAGAAGTTCAGCGGTACTGACATCATGGGCTCACATGAACACCAATTCTAGGTAATAAAACTGGGCAAGTGATTGAAGTGGGACAACATTTAGCAAATGGCGATCATAACTCCATTAGATTTAAAAGAGTGTTATGGAAAAGGACAAGGATGGGCCTGAAATCACAGTCTCAACTGGGGGAAGCTGATTTTAATAAGATCAGGTGTGGACCGGAGTAGACTGGAAGTAATTGCTTTTAGGTAAATCTGGAAATTGCTTTTAGGTAAATCTAGAACAATGGAATGCATTCAAGAAGAATATGGGGAGAGTACAGGGCTGATAAAAAAGGACAGGACTAACAAATCCAGTGAACTCTAGATACTGTGGGATCTATAGCATTGGATAAAAAGAAAAAAGGATACTTATGGCAGGCTTTGAGGGTTTAAAACAGTAAAAAGGAAACTAGGAGAGCAAAAATGGGACGTGAAAGATGTTAGCAGATAGAATAAAGGTAAGCTGTTTTTCAAGTACATTAAGGCTAAAAGAATAACTGGGAATAACTAGGCCTGTTAAGGACCACAGTGGTAATTTGTGTGAGGTGTATGTAGGTAGAATTCTTAATGAATACTTTGTGTCGGTGTTCGCTAATGAGAGAAAGAGAGGGAGACAATGTGGGTATAGAAACCAAGGAGAAGGACTGCGATACAATTAAATAAATTAACATAGACAGTGAGGAGGTTCTGAGTGATCTGGCAGAAGGTCTATTCCAGGACCAGAATAAATGTATCCCAAGCTGTTGAGTGAGACCAGGGAGGAAGTAACAAGAGTGCTGGCAATGATTTTCAATTCCTCTCTGGCCACATGAGAGGTGCCGGGGACTGGAGGACAGCCAATGTGGTAGCATTATTCAAAAAGGGAGAAAGGGAAACTAGGAAACTATAGGCCCATCAATCTAACCCCAGTGGTGGGGAAACTTCTCGAAGAAATTCTGAGAAACAGAATTTGGAAAGGCAAGAATTAATCAATTACAGTGGGCATGGTTTTGCTAAGGGGAGGTCATGCCTGACCAACTTAATCAAATTTTTAAAGAGATAATTGGGTGTGTAGATGAGGGCAATGCATTTGATGTCATCAGCTAAGACTTCACAAGATTTTTGCTAAGATCCCTTCATGGAAGACTTATAGCAAAGGTAAATGGGATCCAAGAAAATTTGCAAATAGGATCCAGAATTGGCTGAGTGGCAGGAAGAAGAAGGTGATTGTCTGACTGGATAACTATGTCCAGTGGTGTCCTACAGGGATCACTGTTTGTTGTTTATGTAAATGATTTAGACTTGAATTGAGGGTTGATCAGTAAAATTGTGAATGGTACAAAAATTGGTGGCATGGTAAATAGTGAGGAGGAAAAACCTTAGATTACAGAAGAATATAGGTAGGCTGATCAGTGGCAAATGAAATTCATTCTGGACAATTGTGAAGTAATAGACAGATGGAAAAAGTGGTTAAGAAGGCAATATAGTAGACTTGCCTTTATTAGCCAAGGCATAGAGCAGGGAGGTTATGTTATACATTAATCCTGGTGTGTGCTATTGCAGTTTAAATATTGCAGCCACAGTGAGGTCATGACATGGTGGGTGAATTGGAGGCTATCTACCTGTATTCCAGCATGTTTCCTGTGGATGAATATTTAATGAGCTCTGCAATGGATGAAATGATGTGCAATCCTACCTTTGAAGCTGGTAGGAAACTGGCCAGTTTTCACATCCCCCACAACACTTCGTACATTAATTGGAAAATTCTGTCTTTGGAGTTGTCATTTGCAGCTGCAATGGGTGTCTTTCATTTTGATTAATGGTATATTTCAGAAAATTGAACTTGCCTTTCCCTACCAATAATAAAAAGCTTGGCACAAAATCAACATATTGGCAAATAGCCATCAACCTGAAACTTTATTTTTCTCTCCACAGATGCAGCTTTATGTGCAGAATGTTTCTAGTATTATCTGTTCTTATTTAGAAGAAGAAATCTGATTTTGCCACACTACAAATCATTGGAAATAACAGTACAATGAAAATATTTAGGTACGGCGTTATTCAAAACTTAAAAAAAAACATGGATCACCTATCAGCACCATCTTCCTCTCAGTGATCATAACTTAGTTAAAATCTCACTTATACACACAAATAGTTTCCTTTGAACTTCTGCCAATATTATAGCAGCAGAGTAGGAACTGAGAAAATTCCTGATGTATATAATTTATTAAATATTAGTGGTAATCATTTCCCAGTGAGGTCAGCAGGTTGTGATTATTCTTCATAAAGTCACAGGTCAAATGCTGCTTCAGTATTCAAGTATGAGTGAAAACTTTAATAGTGACATAAGAAAACAAATCTAGATTATAATAAACTACCATATGGTGACTTTGAGCTTGTTCTGTAAAAATCTCCTTACTTTATGGTTGCAATCTTTATAAAAAATTATGTTATTATACACTAGGCTTTATATATTTCTCAACAATCTAGAAAGTTGTTGTTATTAAAGAAAGAATACAATGAGATAAGCTATTCAGTTGTAATACAAGGTGATTCAAGTCCACCAGTGCATAAACCACGACTGTTCACAAGCATTATCCAAAGCTAACAAGTCATATAAAGTCAGATCTGATCTATTATGGAGTGATTTATATTCCTCTAACATATATTGTTGAGCTAAAGCTAGGAAATTAAAGTAGTAAATGACAATTCCGGGAAGGTAAAAAATGGCTTATTAATATGTATAATTAAAATTGAACACTGACAATTACTGTCAATAATTTTAATACTCAGAATTGTAAGAATCTCACAATTTAGAAGTATATTGTTTTGTCCAGCTTTACAAGTAATAACAAATAAAGTTTATTTATTAGTGTCACAAATAGACTTATAGTAACAGTGCAATGAAGTTACTGTGAAAATCCCCTAGTTGCCACACTCTGGCACTTGTTTGAGTGAATTTAGCATAGCCAATTCACCTAACCAACACATCTTTCAGACTGTGGAAAGTAACTGGAGCATACAAACCGAAACCCACATAGACACAAGGAGAATGCGCAGACTCTGCACAGATGGTAACCCAAGCCAAGAATCAAACCTGGGGACCTGTTTTTACCATTTTAATTCTAAGAGCAGAATCTGGGCGCAATTTATTGGAAAACTATTCTCAGGTGCCCCCTTAAGCACTTAGTCTGAAAAAAAATTGCAGGTCTGAATCATGCTGTAAGCGGGGCTCATCATGCCTGAATCACTGCAGCTCCAATCAGAGCTTTCAACTGCACATGCACAGTGAGAACACAATTTTGAAAAAAAGGTGCTCCTGCTACATCGCTCCCAGGCCACAAAAAGCAGATAAAGCAGTCTAGGAACGAAAAAGCAGGAGCGATGGCCCCCACAGACATTGCCCCACCCCATAACATAACTGTCCCACTTATCCACCCACTTCCGCCCCCGCTACCCAAACCCATTGCAATCCTATGCCCCCATTCCACTCCACTGATTGCCTGCAGAGTGGCAGCAATCCCCCACTTGCCCCAACTAGATTGGGTGCCCCCCACCACCACCACCTCTGCCATCCATTCAGCAGTGAATCATTGGGCTTCCACCCACTCGCCAACAGAGAATGATCGGAACGACCTCCTGCACCCCCCCCAACCCAGAGAATGATTGGGCCCCCCCACCTCCCACTACCGGAGAGCTATCTGAGTTCCCTCCACTTCCCTCCCTCTCTCACGACAGAAGCTCTGGACTTACCTCTTCAGAAGGTGGAGCACCCAAAACAGACCTTTACCAAGCATATCTGTTTCGCGCCAAATCTGGATAGGCAAATGTGATGGTAAAGGGGGAAATGCAGGTAAAGTTGGGCGGGCAGCCCATTAATTCAATTCAAATGCATGCAAATGCATTTAAGTCACCGTTGCGGCCGTTTTGGGCACAGTTCGGATCGTGGCCATTTTCAGATCTTGGTAAGTGGCATCTGCACAGACGCCTCATGCAAATTGCACTTATCACCTCGCACCTGTCTTTAACAAGTTTTCGTGCTTAAAAATGGGCATGATGCAATGGCAAAATCGGTTCCTGGTGCTGTGAGGCAGTAGTGCTAACCACTGTTCCATTTTAATTGGACAGAATTTGACTATGGCAAGTGAATTTCTTCAGCTGTTTGCCTCAATTCTAACAACAAACTATAGATGTCTGTAAAATAAATTGCATTAATATCACTTAGAAGAGTACAAGTAGTTTCACCCCACAAAGTATTGGCAGAATGAGCATTTAAACAGTTCAGCTCTTATCCACTTTAGAAGCAAAGGGTACAATTTAATGCCCTCCCCTAACAGGAGTTTGGTGCTGTGGAGGCATTTTATCAGGTAGGAAGTTGGCAGCAGATGAAGAACTTGTCACCTTCCTGCCTCTGTTCCTATTAGGTGGGAAGGTTCATGGAAGGCTTTCCCCCCGCCTTCTGCTAACTGAAGCTCTTGTAAGCAATTAATGTAAGGGTCTCATTCCACTGCTACTGGCACTTAGCAGGCAGAGCAGTCACCACAAGGATGTCTGAAAAAACGTTGTTTGTTGGCTCAGGGGTCAAGCGAGGGGATGGGGGAGCTCCTATTCCCTCATCCTCCCACACTTTGGCCTTACATTTCTAGTCATTACTGGGCCGCTGGTGGGTGCAGTGCTGGCAATTGCATGCAGTGCGCAGTTGCAGGCAACTCTGTTTGAATATTTTTAAGGCAGAGCAATATAGATTCTTGATAAACAAAGGGTGAAAGGCTATTGTAGGTTGGTGGAAATAAAGAGTTGAGATTGCAAACAGATCAGCCATGACCTTACTAAGTGGCATGATAGCTTGAGGGGCCAAGTGGCCTAATAATGCACCTGTGGGGTAATGCACTATGGCAGAAATAATAAATGTGTAGAGTATAGGGCAAATGGTAGGATTCTTAGTAGTCTAGATGAACAGAGGGATCTTGGTGTGTATGTGCATAGATCCTGAAAGTAGGCAGTCAGGTCGAGAAGGTTGTTAGGAAGGCATATGGAGTCTTGGCTTTTATTGGTAGAGGGATTGAATTTCGGAGCCGCAACGTCATGTTGCAACTGTACAAAACTCTAGTGCGGCCGCACTTGGAGTATTGTGTGCAGCTCTGGTCCCCACATTATAAGAAAGATGTGGAGGCATTGGAGAGGGTACAGAGGAGGTTTACCAGGATGTGCCTGGTATGGAGGGCAGGTCCTATGAAGAGAGGTTGAAGGATTTGAGGTTGTTTTCGTTAGAAAGGAGGCGGCTAAGAGGGGATCTTATTGAAGCATATAAGATGATTAGAGGTTTAGATAGGGTGGACAGTGATAGCCTCTTTCCTAGGATGGAGAAAGCTAGCACGAGGGGACACAGCTTTAAATTAAGGGGTGATAGTTATAGGACGGATATCAGAGGCAGGTGCTTTACCCAAAGGGTGGTTCGGGAGTGGAATGCCCTGCCTGCAGCGGTTGTAGATGCGCCAAGTTCGGTGGCGTTTAAGAGGTTAGTTGATAAGTATATGGAAGAGAAGGGAATGGTTTAGTTTGGAGGGGCATTGCTTTTTATATTGGTCGGCGCAACATCGAAGGCCGAAGGGCCTGTTCTGTGCTGTAATGTTCTATGTAATTCATGATGTTTATATGTTCACCCCAATAATAAATGCTGTGGTTACAACTCCAGGTCGGAGACTGGGAATTCTGCAGTGAGTATCTCACTTCCTGATTCCTCAGAGCTTGTCAATCATCTACAAGGCACAAGTCAGGAGTATAGTGGAATACTTTCTACTTGCTTGGGTGAGTGCAGCTCCAATAGGATAAAACAGCCCATTGACCACCTTAAACATTCACTCTTTCTACCACCAATGCATAGTATGTACAATCAACAAGATGCACTGCAGCAAATCACTAAAGCTCCTCCAACAGCACTTCCAAATCATAAGACTATCAAAAAGAGGAACAGGAGTAGGCTATTTGGCCCCTCAAGCCTGATCAATAGGATCATGGCTGTTCCAACATTTCACCGATTCACTTTTCACCATTTTCCCTGTAATTCTTGATTCTCTGAACCATCTCCAATGAAATAATGGGTGGAATTTTCCCCAAAAAATTCAAAGTATCATAACAATGAAGAAATGGGACTCCTCTGCGCCAGTCTTTTCGGCAAGATCTGCACTTCAATCATATAGTACTCTGTCACTTTCCTTAACAGTGGGAAGCTTTGTTCCAGTCTCGGGAGAGGAGGAGTGAAACATACACACTACAGTGTAACCGGCTTCAGAGCACTCGGGTGTCATTCTGCAGGGCGCCCTGATCTGCTGGTGGACCAGGAGATCTCCTCACAAACCCCCACCCCCTGGTGGTATTGTCACCTACACCACCCCCCCCACCTGACACCAACATGGGTGACTAGCATCAGGGCATCAGGGTTGTCCCGGTGAATCCATTCCTGCACTTAGTACTGAACTGGCATAACCAGTGCGCCAAGTGGGCACTGCCCGGCCATGTCCCCAACCACCCAGGGGCTTTAATGGCCCCGATCCCTCTGGCGTAGCCATGGTCCCTTGTCTCTGCCAGCATGCCATCTCACCGGCATGATGGGAAACAATGAGACATACGGCAGTAGCCATGTAGGACTCACTAATGGTATGGAGATCCAGGCATTCTGATGTTAAAGAGCCAAATGTGAATCAGATTTTGGCCTTTCACCCTATGTTTCCAGCTCGCCACACTGATCAACAAGTGTTGTGAGCTGGTAAGATCGTACCCAATGTCTTTCAGTAAATAAGAGGACCAAAACTTGTTTCAGTAGTCTAGATATGGTCTCACCAGTACCTTGTACAGTTGCATCAAGACAATCTATTAGTCCTAAAAAGATCATTTTACATCTGAAACATTAACTGTGGGGGTGAGTCTCCCATCCCACTGTGCTGATTTCTTAGTGCAATGGGCCAGAAGATTTCAGCAGGTCCAGATTAGCACGATCCGTGCCCTGAACCCATCTCCCAGCACCGGATTTCCAGCGTCATCAGCTCCACGCCAGAAGTAGGCATGGAACTGCATTAGATATGCAAACAATGATATCGATGTAATTTAAGATTAGCAGGCTCGGAGACTTCAGTCTCCAGGCCCACTAACCTTCCCACCACCATCAGGAGTGGTTAATTCCATGGGGTCAACTATAGTTCCCCACTAACAGGGAGCTATCAGCCTGACCTCGCTGGAATAAAGGGGGCAATTGGGCCCCCGAGAGAGTCTGGTGCAGTGGGGGATGCCATCATTGTAGTGTCAGCTGGGGCTCCTGGTATGCCCAAAGCAGAAAGTGACAATGCTCAGGATGCACTTGGCACTGCCTATTGGGCATGGAGTAGTGCCAAGGGGGCTGGGCCCAATGGAAACAGGGCATAATAGGGAGGAGCCTATGGGGGTGGGTGGTCCTGCTGCAACTCTGCACTTTGGCTGAACAACAAAGGGAGGGAGGCCTGCGATCAGGGCTGCAGGTTGGGGATGGGGGGGTCAGTGATCAAGACTGGCTGGGAAGGGGGGTGGTGGTGTCAGGACTGAGCCTGGGCATGCTTGGGAAGCCAGTGATCGGGCCATGGGAGAGCTGGCATTGCCACCAATCAAACAGGTCAGCAATCAGGAAGCTGGCAGAAGGGACCACTGTGCATGCGCCAGTCTCAATGCTGACAGATCGGTGCTTGCAGTGGCCCATTCAGCACCATGCTGCTGGCCTTTTCTGCAGGGATAGGTGCGGCCCCAGCTTTTCTACAGAATTTACGCTCATGCACTCAGAGTACATACAGTGTGGGAGATTTTTGTTTTGAACTCCCGCTGATTTACTTCTCACTAGAATTCGACATTTAAAATTTTTTTTTTAGGAGAATTGCTCCCCTGTTTCTCTTTCCACGGTTGCTGCCGGACCTGTTGCATTTATCCAGCATTTCCTGTTCTTATTATGAGAGAATTCCTGTTTCTGCTCCCCAAATCAGATCCATGCTTCTTATCACAGAAGTTGGATCAATAAACTATTAATAAAGTTAGTAAAATATGAAAACTTGTTTTACATAATTTAGACTTCTGCTCTAAACATATTGTGCACCTCAAAAACAAGTAAACTAAACCATTATTAATTGCTTTATAAAGACATAAATTTTCAAGTTTCAGTGTAGCAAACATTTAAAATAGTGCAAAACACCATTAGCTCTATATGTGCAGCACTTGTGACAATCTTTCAGCTACTTTGTGCACTCGTTTTAAAAAAAAGCATTCACCTCAGGAGTGTGTTTGGCAATTTCCCGAATTAGTGTTGCAACATTTTTTTTCACAAATTCATCTGGGTCCTTCAGACATGTTAGAACAGCAGGGAAAATTTCTGCCTCTACAACCATTTCTGCCAGATCTACGGAATGCTTTGCAATCTGACCAAGAGCTGAAAACACTTGACGCTGCAGAAGACAGAAAAAACACAAGAGTTCAAATTTGTGGTTATAGCTGCTGAACCAAATCAATTAAATATGCAAGGAATTATTAACCATAAAGCTATTTTAAGTTTTTTTAAAATTGAATAATTGCAGCTTTAATGACGTACCATATATACTTTATATTTTGTACTCATATATAATGTCATATCTGATTAATCAAAATAGAACCCCATAATAGATTTATGATTAAATTACTTCAGTTCCTAAAAAATACATTAATATCAAACTTATTTTCTTCCATATCTGTGTTATATCTAACATTGGATTAGTGAATTCGCTTGCACAATAAGAATAATAATATAATCTGTGCAGTATAAATACTTACCTTTAATTTAGCATCAGGGTTCAGGATCATTTGAGCCAGATGAGCAATGGACCCTGCATCCACCACGGTTTGAGCCAACTCTGGGGATTGTTTTGCAATATCACTCAGCGCAGAAGCTGCAATCCTTTTCAATGGCACTTCTGGCTCTTGGATACAAAGAACCAGAAGAGGAACAGCTCCTGCATCCACTACTGCCTGTGACAATTCTGTGGGTCCAAGAAAAATAATTAAGTGAGTATGGATAGATGACCCTTGAGCTAGCCATTTTTCACCCTGACAGATACAGCTAGAATAAAAAGGGCACATCCCCACCTCTACTGCATCTGCATTTCAAATCAGACTGCTTAGCTTCATAGAGCATGTGGACTGATCCATAGCTAAAAGGACACAGGTCAAAGGATAGGCCCCATTTACATGTGGCATGTTTTAGGCAGATTGGGTTGAAATGGTTTGTTATTCTGTTAGAAAAGAGGCAAACAGACCTCAGCTGTTTAAATTATGACCTTTTTGAATCTTCAATAGGCACATGTTTTACACATGGAATACAGCAAACAGAAGTGGCAAAATTAATCACACTGTAATTTAGTAGTATTTAAGCTTTTGAAGGATAACATAATACTCAATGAAATCCTTTTTGTTAACTGGATTAAATTGTGTTTCAGTTGTTATTTTAATCAAAATACCCTCCAGAAATTTATTATCCTAGTCAGTCTGGCAATAAGCAAACAAGCAGGACTACTCCCATATTACATTTATGATTGTTTCTTGTGACAATATTTCTAACATTTGTTTTCAGATTTCAGTCTTTAAATGTACAGAATTCACTTCTGTACTCTTGCTATTTTCCTCTTGCAACTTGAATTGTTCCTTCTCCATAACCCTACTACATGTTCAATATGAATAGGCTGATAATATATTAAAATGTTTAATACAAAACCATGAATATCCAGCAATTGCTACAATTGAAGATATAATGCCACATAAACAGCTGCTACTATTTTATGTAGCAATACAATTATATTGTTGTAAATGTACTATAAAAGAGAGTTTACTAAAATAAATGTTACATTTTTATTTCACTCTGCCTTCATGATGACAAGTTTTTCATCTTTAACATGCGGATCACACAAAAGGGCAAAGGCTATTTTTAGAATGATTCTGTATGCGGCAGTGGGAGTAGGTGGTGTCAAGCAACATAGTCAAAGCAAGCTTTTTTAAAGGATTTGGCATCTAATGTTACTTTTTTTAAAAAAACTGATTTAGTAAAGAAACAAAAATGTTTCAACATTCCTGAAAATACAGACTTGAAGGATTTACGCCACCGTAACTCATTCAATTTAAAACCTGCTTTGCAATCATATTTTATCTCCCCTTAGTGTGAACAGAAAAACAATTAACTACACTAATAAAAAACCCTCTGAACCTCAATTGAAAGGCTTTTGGTAAAGAAAACTGCAAAAAGTATTCAAAATAAAGACACAATTTCCACTTTAAACTGAAATATACTTATGCCAGATTTGCTGAAGGAAATGTAAAAGAATTCCTTCAGATGTCTGAATACAATAATATAAATAATTGTCTTGAGGGAATCAGTTGACAAAGAGGAAATGCAAACACTATGTTGGTTTAGCTAGTGTCCTTTCCAAAAGGTTCCAGCAGCACAAGGACAAGGTCTCATTTAAAAATATTCTTGCCTCCCTTTATTCTTTTTCTTCAATTTAGTCCATTGCTTAGTAATTTGAGATGCATCATGTTACTCTGTGGGAATGAGAAATGTTATCGGTCTATATCACACAACTATCTTAAATGCTACAGGAGTTTTATAGGTTATTAATCACAATCACATAGCCAAAATGAAGACATTTCTAACACAAGAGGCTTTATTCAAGATAATGGAAACTGGACACAAAAAGAGTTAAAAGCCCACCTGCATTGAAAAGGGACCAGTATCTTGCCTAAGGAAGTAATTGATCAAGTCCCCTGGTGCTATTTAAAGAGATCATCTATTACTTACGGATTAGTTGCTGGTGTGCTTTATTTCTGGCTATTATTGCAATTCTACACTTTTATGAGTGCTATCTATAGTTGTTTAAAATTTCAGTAGTGAACAGGGAGTGGTTGGCAGGTGGTAATTTCTTTTTCTGCTTACTTCAAGGCTTCTGCATGAACCAACTTCTTCCACACAACTGGACCAGTAGACCTTGACCTTGGCATTACTCAGAAAAAGAACTGAGGTCACAGAAAGCAGCATAAGCTGCTAAAAGAGGAAGGAAAGGAAGGGCTTAGTAGAGTCCCAGCAGGAGAACACTGCTACTCAGGATGTTTAAGGAATCATTCTTCGATAAAAAGTTCAGCAGCAACCCATGTTTGGGATATTTCCATTTCATACTGGAATCAATGACCTTAACCATCCAGGTAAAGTCCTTCAACATCTTCCAGCACTGCATCAGGTTCTTGGGACTACAGTCCTGGCTTCCACAGCTAACTGATCTCACTGCTTCTCATCTACGTGTTTCAAAATCTTTCCGTCCATTCTACTCCACAGAGAATAAAAGACATCACTCTCTCCGTAACATCACATCCACAAACATGCATCCGAAAATCTGGGAAGTTTGCACACTTCCACCGACACCCATTTTTTACTCTTTCTAGCAATTGTAAGTAGGAATTCTGTCTGACTTTTCCTCTCCTAACCCACTGGTGCCCAGAAGGCTGTGTCCTCAGTCCTTACTGTTGTCCTTTTACACCTAAGACTGTGCAGCCAAATTCCCCTCCGAATCGATTTTCAAGTTTGCTGATGACACCACCGTAGTCGATTGGATTCCAAACAATGAAAAGACAGAGTACAGGAAAGAGATATAGAATCTGGTGAACTGGTGTGATAATGATAATGTCTTCCTCACTGTTAACAAAAGTAAGGAAATAGTCATCGACTTCAGGAAGCATTGTGGAAAACATGCTCCTGCCAATATCAATGGGAAGGAAATAGAAATGGTGGAGAGCTTCAAGGTCCCTCCATGCAGTCATTATAGTTAAGAAAGCCCACCAACTTTTTCAGGAGACAAAGGAAAGTCAACATGTCTGCTATGACTCTCAATCTTTACAGATGCACCATAGAAAGCATTCTGCAATCAGCATGTAAGATTCTGGGTTTTGCCAGGTCTTGAGCCCCCGCAACTGGGCATGGAGAGTACAGGCTCAAGATTGCCCTGAAAGTAAATGTTGGTCACTTAGACAATGGGACTGCGGTGGTTTGGGAAGATGGGTCCCCCAGCATCTTCTCAAGAACAATTTAGGCAATAAATGTTGAGCTGGCCAATGATGTCCACATTCCATGAAAGAATGATAACTATAGTATTTTGGCAGCTAGTATTCCTTGCCTTCTATAACTATTACTACTGCTATTACAAATTTGAACTGGTGTCACCAATTTCTGAGCCTTCAATCTAGGGTCTCTTACCAAAGTAAAGTTGTGCAGAACACAGTATTCAACCACTTGGTTCTTGAAATTGAAGGCGAACTATATATTGGGGGCCTTCTAAGTTAATCAAATATCTGAATGTCCCCTGCAATGGCTTTATTTCCAACCTGCACTGTTATTGCTGGGGTCACTCAATGATCAATCTTTGGATCTCTGCTATTTCTCTAAACCCCTTGGTGACAAAATCTGAAAACAACATCAGATTGCACATGTATGACCTTCCCCCCATATCCCCTCTATTTGCAAAATCACTTATTCCACCTTTGTAATGTCACCCTTCTCCATTCCTCTCTCAAACCATGTTCTGTTGAAAAGCTCACCCATGCTTTCATTAACTCCAGGCTCAACTACATCAGTGCTCATCTCACCATCTTCCATTATCCACCCTTCGTAAACTTGAACTCAACTAAAACTCTGCTATTTGAATCCTAATTCATGACAAGTCCCATTCTTCTATGGTGCTGATCTAAAATGGGTCCTAGTCTATTAACACCACGATTTTAAAATTCTCCTCCTTGTGTTCAAATCTTTCTATCACACCTGCCCTTCCGGATATCTGTAACCTCTCCAGCCCTGTAAGACTTCAAGTACTCTATGTTTCTCCAATTCTGACACCTTGTTTATACTCCACTATCTTTGCCCCAAAGGTTAGTAGCCATGTCTTTAGCTATTTAAGCCCCAAGATCAGGATTTATCTCCTATCGAGAACCTTGTTAAAAATCTATCTCCTTGACAAAGATTTTGGTTACCTCTATCATTTGAATCTTTGGCTGGTGTTAATTTTTATTTGATTATACCTCTGCGAAATGCCTTGGGACTTCTTTCACCAAAGATGCTATATTTAAATGTTGTTGTTGTTCAGCACATGAATAGTATGCTTGGTGATGATTCTAGTATAGGCCTTATTTACAGTGGTGCTCAGCTGGAACTGGAATCATCACCACGACTGTTGAAAATAGCCTTAATCCTTATTCTCTCAGGAGTCATCCAGCGGCTTGCCTTTCTGCTTAAAGAGAATGGACAAGATGAAGTTCCTCAAAATGAGAACATCATTCCAGCTCACAAGAAATCAGGCATTCTTTTGCATAATAGTGTGCTTTTGGTTCAAAATATACTTCACACTGAGCACAGAATCCTTTCCTATTGATATAGTAGAAGTATTAAAGTTAGACAACATAAAATGACCATCAAACCAATGCAAACTATGTTGTCTCAGATCATAGGAATTTTTTAAAATTGAAGTTCACAATCATATTTCTTCTGTCAGTTGTCCATGGGGAAGGAGATGAAATTCTTGCTCTATAAGTGCAGACTTTAACAGCCAGTGGCTTTGTTACATGGAAAGTAGAAGCAGGAATAGGCCATTTGGCCCTTTGAGCCTATTTTGCCGTTCATTTTAATCATGGCAGATCATTAAACTCAATAACCTTTTCCCACTTTCTCCCATATCCTTTGGTCCCTTTAATCCCAACAGCAATATCTAGCTCCTTAAAAACAATGTTTTGGACTCAACTGCTTTCTGTGGTTCCACCGGCTCACCATTCTCTGGGTGAAGAAATTTCTTCTCTGTCCTAAATCATTTATCTGTCTTCTTAGACGTTGAACCCCAGCTCTGGACTACTCCACCATGAACAGCTTCCTTCCTAAATCTACCCGGTCTAGTCCTATTCGAATTCCAAGAAATATAATTCTAACTGACTCAATCTGTCCTCATACATCAGACCTGCCAGCTCTGGAGTCAATTTGGTAAACCTTTGCTGCACTCCCTCCATAGCAAAAACATTCTTCTTCAGATAAGAAGACCAAAATTACACACAATATTTCATGTGTGGTCTCACCAAGTTCCTGTATAGCTGCAGAAAGACATCCCTGCTCCCTGTATTTGAATCCTCTCACTATAAAGATCAACATACCATCTGCCTCCTTTACCATCTCTATGAAGTTACCTGTATGCTTACTTTCAGCAAATTGAATACAAGGATTACCAGGTTTCGTTGAACATTTTCTTTGCCCAATGTATGGCCACTCAGATAATAATCTACCTTCCCATTTTTATTGCAAAAGTGGATAACCTCACACTTATTTGCATTATACCACTACTGCCATGCATTTGTCCACTCAATCAACTTGTCCAAATCACACTGAAGCAGCTCTGCATCTTCCCCACAATTTACTCTTTCAGCCAGTGAACTCATTTGGTTCACTCATTGATGAGACAAAACCCTGGACTTCCCTGCATGTACCTACTTCTCATGAATTGCAGCAGCTCAAGAAAGCAGCTCACCATGACCTTCTTAAGGGCAATTAGGGATGGACAGTAAGTGGCTAGCCTGGCTAGCGATGCACATGTCCCACAAATGAACAAAACAAATCTCAATCATAATGGGTTTTACTTCTCAATCGACATTTCATGAGGGCATCATTCATATTGTGTGAGGAACGGTTGAGGACTCTGGGTCTGTACTGATTGGAGTTTAGAAACATGAGGGGGGATCTTATTGAAACTAACAGGATACAGCGAGGCCTTGACAGAATGGATGTGGAAAGGAAGTTTCCACTAGTAGGAAAAACTAGAATCAGAGGGCATAATCTCAGGCTGAAGGGACAATCCTTTAAAACAGAGATGAGGAGGAATTTCTTCAACTAGAGAGTGGTGAATCTGTGGAACTCTTTGTGCAGACGGTTGTGGAGGCCAGCTCATTGAGTGTCTTTAAGACAGAGATAGAAAGATTCTTGATTAATAAGGGGATCAGAGATTGTAGGGAAAAGGCAGAAGAATGGGGATGAGAAAAATATCAGCAAATTCGATGGACCAAGTGGTCTAATTCTGATCCTATGTCTATGGTCTTATGTTGATTTCAAGTTGGGGCTGCAGCAGAGCCTTAGCAGCAAGGATCATGGTCCTGATGTACATGGAAAAAAGTCATTTTTCTGATGATGGTAGGCACTATCGTGGAAGATTTTTCAGGTGAAAGAATGCAACACATTCGTCTGTGCAATCCTGTATACATTTCTCTAGAAGATATTTAACTGAACATATCCCCATTCTGCCAGACTGTTTTATTTGTGGATATATGGGGCTACTCATGATATGCTGTGTATGTAAATTTTTAAAATTCAGTGGAAGACGAATTGGGAGAGTTTTCTATCATGAGTCTCCCGGGTATGCTTTGTGGCGAAATGTCTCTTGAGCTTGATAATGACTATGGTACTCACTATGTTTGGCAGATAGTAGGTTCAAATCACTCGTGATAAAAATCAACTAAGACTAAATGTTGTTTGCCATTCCAATCAGAGATCAGCTGCTGTGAATGACCATGGGAGGTTTGGGACCTCATATAAGTGTAAGGGTTATTTTACTTAAAACATCTTGAGTATGTTGCATGGTGCACATCTGGAAACTTTATTTTCCATGTCTGTGTACACAGAAGGCCCTTGGCCCTGGATCCTGTTGTTTCCAACCTGGGGTGCTCCTGGTGAAGTTATTGGGTATAGTTCCTCTGTAAAGCAGTAGGGATGTCAAATCACTGGCTATGCAGCATGACAGCAGCGCATACAGTAGGTTCACCTCTGATGGCAAAGAATGTGCAGAAATCAAGGGAAGTTCGCATTTGTAGACAATGTTTTGGTTAATGTTTCAACTTTAATATCATGTATAGTGGCTGTGCAACGCACAGTGACTTGATTTGATTTATTATTATCACATGTATTAGTTAATATAGAGTGAAAAATATTATTTCTGGCATGCTATACAGAACGTACAGTTCACAGAAAAGGAGAAAAAAGACTGCATATGGAGCTAGTTCCCATAACATTCAACTTAAAGATGAAGACAGAAAACGGGAAATTTCAGGCCTGGTAGCAAATCACAGGAAAGATGTTATATCCTATTGTTAAGGTGGTTATTTCAGGACACTTAGAAAATCTTAATTCAATCTGGTACAATCAATATGGTTTTATGAAAGGCAAATCATCTAATTTTAACTAATTTATTAGAATATTTTGTGAAGTAACAAGTTTCAAGAATCAAATGAAACCTGTAGATGTGATGCACTTGGATTTCCAAAAAACATTTGATAAGATGCCACTTTAAAAGTTACGACAGAAAATAAACGTAGGCAGTAACTTCGATCATGGTTAGCTAAAAGGAGACAGAAAATCAGAATAAATGGGTCATTTTTGGGTTGGCAAGCTAGAACCAGTGGATCAGTGCTGAAGCCTTCAATCTATATAATTACTTAGAAGGTCATGTGGTTCAGTGAAAGCATTGCTAGCTCTGGGCCAGAGGCTTTAGGTTCAAGTCCTACTTCAGGACTTGATAGATACAGACGGTTCATTCATTATGTGGCCAATAAGGTTGATCAGCAGCCTACAGGTCCTTCCAATGTGCCTGGTGGCAGGCAGTAACAACAGGAAAGTTTCCTGGTCAGTTATGCTGTAGAAGATAATGGCAAGCCACTGTGGTACTTTGTCAAGTACAATCATGGACCAAAACAATGGAAGTCCATTGCCAATGGTTTAGGTTAGAGGGTCATTGCTTTTCCTTAATTGGTCAGCGCAACATCGAGGGCCGAAGGGCCTGTTCTGCGCTGTAATGTTCTATGTTCTATGTAATATCTTCTTATTGGTACTTAAAAAAGGAGGATAAATGATTTGGATGAAGGGATCCAAAGTATGGTTGCTAAATTTGCTGGTACAACAAAGATGGGTAGGAGAGCAAGTTGTGAGCAGGACATAGGTGTCTGCAGAGGGATACAAACAGATTAAATGGATGGACAAAAAAAATGGTAGATAAAGTATAATGTAGGAAAATATGAACTTGATCACTTTGGCAAATAGAATAGAAAAGCTGTATATTATTAAAATAGAGAGATTGCAGAATTCTGCAGTACAGAGAGACGCAAGTGTGCTGGTACATGAATCAGGAAAAGTTATATGGATGCAGCAAGTGATTAGGAAAGCAATGTTATTGTTTATTGCAACAAGAATGGAACAAAGTAGGGAGGCTTTGCTACAGTTATACATGGAATTGGTGAGACCACATCTGGAGAATGGTGTACAGTTTTGGTCTCCTTACTTAAGAAAAGGCATATCTGCATTAGAAGCCAGTCAAAGATGTTTATATCAACCAATTCTGGGATGAAAGGCTATATTATGAGGAAAGGTTGGATAAGTTGAGTCTGTAATCATTAGAGTTTAGAAGTTTGACAGGTGATCTTAGTGAAACATATGGGATCCTGAGGGGCTTGATAGGAAAGATGCTGAGAGGTTGTTTCCTTTTCTGAGAGAGAATAGTGTATTTATTGTCAGAAGTAGGCCAACATTAACATTGCAATGAAGTTACTGTAAAAATCCCTTAATCGCCACAATCCAGTGCCTGTTCAGGTACCTGAGAGAGAATTTAAGTTTATCTATTAGTGTCACAAGTAAGCTTACTGTGGGAGGAAACTGGAGCACCTGGAGAAAAGCAAGACACAGGAAGAATACATCTATTGATTTGATTTATTATTGTCATATGTATTAGTATACAGTGAAAAGTATTGTTCCTTGCACGCTATACAGACAAAACACACCATTCAAAGAGAAGGAAATGAGGGAGTGCAGAATATAGTGTTACAGTTATAGCTAGGGTGTTGGGAAAGATCAATAAGTCCATTCATAACTCTGATGGCAGCAGGGAAGAAACTGTTCTTGAGTTAGTTGGTACATATCCTCACATTTTTTAATCTTTTCCCTTCCGGAAGAAGGTGGATGAGAGTATGTCCAGGATATGTGGGCTCCTTCATTATGCTGGCTGTTTTTCTGAGGCAGCAGGAAGTGTAGACAGAGTCAATGGATGGGAAGCTGGTTTGCATGATGGATTGGGCTTCATTCACGTCCCTTTGTAATTTTTTGCAGTTTTGGGCAAAGCAAAAGCCATACTAAGCTGTGGTACAACCGGAAGGAATACTTTCTATAGTGCATCTGTAAAAGTTGGTGAAGTCGTAGCAGACATGCCAAAATTTTTGAGTCCTCTGAGAAAGTAGAGGCATTGATAGGCTTTCTTAACTATAGTGTCAGCATGGGGGGACTAGGACAGATTGTTAGTGGTTTGGACCCTAAATTTTTGAAGCTCTCGACCATTTCCACTTCGTCCCCATTGATGTAGACAAGGGCATGTTCTCTACTAAACTTCCTGAAGTTGATGACTATCTCTTTCATTTTGTTGACATTGAGGCACAGATTATTGTTGTCACACCAGTTCACCAGATTCTCTATCTCATTCCTGTGCTCTGTCTCATCATTGTATGCAATCTGACCCACTATCATCATCAGCAAACTTAAAAATTGAGTTGGAGGGAAATTTGGCCACACAGTCAAGGAATATAGTCAGGGCTGAGTTCACAGCCTTGTGGAGTACCAGTGTTGAGGATGATCATGGAGGAAGCGCTGTTGCCCATCCTTACTGATCAGACTATGCACAGACAGTGAGCCCAGGTCCACGTCGCTGAGAGAGAGCAGTGCTAACTACAATGCCACTGTGACTTAAACCATGGGATATTGCTCAAAAATAAGGGGAGCAAACTGCACAGCAGGCTGGGAAATATCAGCCAGGGACCTACAGCAGCAGTTGCAACCAGCATCTTGCTGACTGCAACTTTCCCAGGTCATTTTTTCTAAAATAATCAACCTTACACTGGAAATCAGCACGAGGTTGATTACCATATTGAAATTAAACTTTCAATATCATTAGTGAGTCCAAGATGGTACCCTCCAGGCTTACAAATGTCTCCCACCATGCAGGTAGAGGCTCCCTCCAGTGGGAGGCCATTGAGGATCTTCTAGGAGCTTAGGGACAGGGGTCCCCCCCTTAGGCCTGGCATTACCAGCCAGGCACCCTAGTAAATCCACTTTAGCATCCTGGCACTGCTCATCAGGCACTGACTAGGCAGTGGTGGGGGGGGCCCACTGCGCACTCTGCATAGGAAGCCAATCATGGGGAAACCAGTACGCATGTGCCAATCTCCCCACTGACACATCAGCACACGTGCAATGGCCTAATCAGCATACTGATTCTGGCCTCTCGAGCAGGATGAGCCTTCACCCTCCCCTCCCCTAACGTGAATCGCATAATGCATAGCGTTCTGAAGATACATTCCACTAAGCTCCCTCAAACAACAGGCAGGAAAAACTCCCATATTCCTACTATGGGGCACTTAGTTTCTTTTGGAGGAATCGTTACCAAGGAGACTCATAAGAACATGAGAACATAAGAAATATGAGCAGGAGCAGGCTATCTAGTTCCTTGAATCTCCCCCGTCATTCAGTAAGTTCATGGCTGATCTGAAGTGGATCAGTTCCACTTACTTGCTTGCTCCCCATAACCCTTAATTCCCTTATTGATCAGAAATCTATCTACCTGTAACTTAAATATATTCAACAAGGTAGCCTCCACCACTTCAATGGGCAGAGAATTCCAGAGATTCACTACCCACTGAGAGAAGTTGTTCCTCCTCAACTCTGCTATAAACTGCCCCCCACCCCCCCTTATTTTGAGGCTGTGCCTTCCAGTTTTGGTTTCCTTTCTAAGTGGAAAGAAGATCTCTATCTCTACCCTATCTAGCCCCTTTATTATCTTATATGTCCCTATAAAATCCCCCCTCAGCCTTCTAAACTCCAACGAATACAGGCCCAATCTACTCAATCTCTCCTCATAAGCTAACCCCTTCATCTCCGGTATTAACCTGGTGAACCTTCTCTGTACTCTCTCCAAGGCCAATATATCCTTTCGCAAGTAAGGAGACCAAAATTGCACATAGTACTCCAGTTGCGGCCTCACCAGTACAATTGCACTAAGACCTCCCTGCTTTTATATTCTATCCCTCTTGTGATAAAGGCCAACATTCCATTCGTCTTCTTGATCACCGGCTGCACCTGCAGACTGACTTTTGGCGATCCATACACAAGGACACCCAGGTCCCTCTGCACAGTAGCATACTACAACTTTTCACTATTTAAATAATATTCCATCCTACTATTATTTCTTCCAAAGCGGATAACCTCACATTTGCCAACATCATACTCCATCTGCCAGGTCCTCGCCCACTCACTCAGCCTATCCAAATCTCTCTGCAGACTTTCCACGTCCTCCATGCAATTCACTTTTCCACTCATCTTTGTGTCATCAGCAAACTTTGTCACCCCTAGAATATTCCCAGTGCTTTATATTTTTATTTCAATTTTCAACATCAGCAATATTTTACTTCAAAGTTTTATGACTGAAAGAAACTTGGAAATGATGGATTTGCATGACATTTGCTGATCTTCTTGCAGGCGTTGTCAATGGGGAATTGTGGGTATCTGGGGAGGTGGGGTGACAAAAGATATACTGTCAAAGCATCTTTGGTGTATTGGTGCATTGTATATTGCAGTCAATAACATGGTACTGCCTTTGTTCTTAGATGATGGAACATATTAATGTCAAGCCCAATGGCAAGGATGCTAGTCAAGCACTTGTTTTGGATGGGTTGAACTTCATGAGTTAGTGTGGTTGCACTCAATTAGGCAGATGGTGAACATTCAATCACATTTTAGACTTGACATGAGTGGATAGGATTTAGGAGTCGGAATGTGAGCTACTCAGCACAAAGTACGCAGCCTCTGCCCTGCTCTTGTCTTTTTAAAGTGGGTATCCAAAATTGCAGAATTAAATTGCCTCTCCTTTTCCCAACAATCTTTTTCTCAACCTGGGAAGGATACACAGTGTGACTTCCTATCCTTCACACGATCCTTTAATCTCTCAGACTAAAATTGTCAATTTGGTTTGATTGAGTAATTTTATACTGTGGCCACACAGATTAAGAACTCGAGTGAAATTGCTCATGTTGATTTAATTCGAGACTTTTACTATAGTAGGCAGCTACATTCAACCCCAGTCTTAAAAGTGAAACCACAATATGCTAACCTCAGTATGCATTCACTCCCTAAAATTAATTTAACATGAGTAGTGCAACACACTAAATGAAAAGTTATCAGTATGAAACATCAACTGTTAACTTTGTTTCTCTTGCCACAGGTGCTGCCAGATCTGCTATGCTATTTCCAGTACTTTCTGTGTACTTTCAGATCTTCAGCATTTGCAGGTTCACTTTGATATTTGGGATGGATTAACATTAGGCTTTTAATTTCCCAAAGCCTGAGGTTATTTTCAAAGTACTGTGTTGCAATATTTTCAGAAGGGCTAACCTGAAGGTGAATCCAAAATCAAGATTTGTTCATCAACCCAAGGTTTCTCAACAATCGTGTAATTTTAGCTAATGAACAAAACAGAGGTGAATCTGCAATTCTGCATTTCGAGTGGGAAGTGCTGCTAAGACACTATCACTGGTAGATAGTGAAGAGGGGTGTTATAGTTTGCAGAGGGACTTGGACAAGTTGCAGAGCTGGGCCGAGAGGTGGCAAATGGAGTTTAATGTGGAAAAGTGTGAGGTAATGCACTATGGCAGGAATAATAAATGTGTAGAGTATAGGGCTAATGGTAGGATTCTTAATAGTGTTGATGAACAGAGGGATCTTGGTGTATATGTGCATAGATCCCTGAAAGTAGGCAGTCAAGTCGATAAGGTTGTTAAGAAGGCATATGGAGTCTTAGCTTTTATTGGTAGGGGGATTGAATTTCGGAGCCGCAACGTCATGTTGCAACTGTACAAAACTCTAGTGCGGCCGCACTTGGAGTATTGTGTGCAGTTCTGGTCCCCACATTATAAGAAAGATGTGGAGGCATTGGAGAGGGTACAGAGGAGGTTTACCAGGATGTTGCCTGGTATGGAGGGCAGGTCTTATGAAGAGAGGCTGAGGGATTTGAGGTTGTTTTCGTTAGAAAGGAGGCGGCTAAGAGGGACCTTATCGAAACATATAAGATGATTAGAGGTTTAGATAGGGTGGACAGTGATAGCCTTTTTCCTAGGATGGAGAAAGCTAGCACGAGGGGACACAGCTTTAAATTAAGGGGTGATAGTTATAGGACGGATATCA
Source organism: Sphyrna mokarran (assembly GCA_024679065.1). Taxonomy (NCBI): domain Eukaryota; kingdom Metazoa; phylum Chordata; class Chondrichthyes; order Carcharhiniformes; family Carcharhinidae; genus Sphyrna; species Sphyrna mokarran. The sequence continues at coordinate 40,623,798 of JAGIQG010000002.1, forward strand.
GAGGTAGGTTCTTTACCCAAAGGGTGGTTCGGGAGTGGAATGCCCTGCCTGCAGCAGTTGTAGATGCGCCAAGTTTGGTGGCGTTTAAGAGGTTAGTTGATAAGTATATGGAAGAGAAGGGAATAGTTTAGTTTGGAGGGGCATTGCTTTTTATATTGGTCGGCGCAACATCGAAGGCCGAAGGGCTTACTTTTAAGAGTTTTGAGTAATTAAACTTTGCAGCTTACAGCGTAACACCCATTGTTCTTCCTCCATTTTATTTCCAAGGATGTTGATTGAACCAATTTTCTCAAGCAAGAAAATATAGTTGTTCACAAATATTACAGGTTAATTGAAGAAACTGTATCTTTTTCACAAAAACACCTGAATGTTTAAGATTGTACGAGATTTAAATATAGTTATTCAATCATACAATCTCAATCTTCCAGCAATACAAGCATCACTGTATATATCACTTGAACTCTATTTTGAAAGTCTGATTAACATTGCAATGAGCAATTATTGAAACTTTTAGAATATCAGAGTATAGTAATAGGTCGAAACACTGAAAATAAAAAGGTTATTCTTTACCATCTGCACAACTAGCAAGAGATAAATCTCTGGCTGTTCTGTGCTGTAATGGTCTATGTTCTAAGAGGAATAGTTTGGAAAATGGATCATTCTGTAATTTTAGGAGTGCAGTATCACAGAATCACCACTAGTAACAGTTTTTTAATGGTGTAAAAACACTTACTATTTAATCATGAAACATTCACATAACTATAAAACTTAGATCTAAAATTTTCAGAAAAGATGATACTCAAATGAATCATACATTTTTATACTAGTTTGATTTTAAAATGTAATGCTGTACTTCCAGTAATTCTTTCATCAAAGTATTAAAATTCTAATTTAATTTAGTACTGGGTTTGAGAATGTACATCTTTTATGAATATATTAACTTCCCTCTTACATTACTGACTTCTACATCAAACATAAACTGACAATCCAGTTTCTATGAAAAGGATTGAAATTCCCTTGGAATAAAATGACTCATAATGACTTGTAAAATGATTAGGCTGTATATTAAAGCAGAAGGAGTAAATGAAAAAATAGAACTTCAAAATAGTTGCAATCAAAATCTACTTCAGAATAAAAATACAAAGCTTCCGTTTGTTCAGCAGAGTAATGGTTAATGATGTCTTATTCAGAGCTGGAAAACTGCACTGGCTAACTTGCCTGGAGCAACGTACTTTCCATTTCTGGCAAGCTAAAAAACAAATCAACCCGACTCCTTATAAGTAACATTGATGTATTCATTCCTTCATTTCAGCCTTTCACTGGTTGTCTGGTTTCGCGTTGCATCAGATCTTTTGTGGCTTTTTGTTACTCTACTACACTGAACTACTCTGTAACCAAGATGTATTATTTATCTTAAAAATTGCTTCCTCTGGTTAAATTACAATAGGTTATTGCAGTTGAAAATATAAATAATTACAACATTGTTCACAGATGTGAATTGTTTTTAAACCACATTAAAATAGAATTCCAACTAGTTACATTTTTTTAAAAACTGCAAAATGTGGCCACAATTCTAAATGGTCAGTTCTTGCACATCTACCATCAGATCAAAAACAGACTTTTTTTAATCACCACCCTGTGAATTTTTTAACAACCTTAGCAGACCCACTTAAGGGGAAGTTATTTTAACAGGTAACTGCTTTTTATTAATGACATGCTCAATCTGAATGAACCAAAATGTATCAACTCAACATGCATTAATCTAATTTGATTCCAGAAGAAATAACATTCCTTACTTTTAAGAGTTTTGAGTAATTAAACTTTGCAGCTTACAGCGTAACACCCATTGTTCTTCCTCCATTTTATTTCCAAGGATGTTGATTGAACCAATTTTCTCAAGCAAGAAAATATAGTTGTTCACAAATATTACAGGTTAATTGAAGAAACTGTATCTTTTTCACAAAAACACCTGAATGTTTAAGATTGTACGAGATTTAAATATAGTTATTCAATCATACAATCTCAATCTTCCAGCAATACAAGCATCACTGTATATATCACTTGAACTCTATTTTGAAAGTCTGATTAACATTGCAATGAGCAATTATTGAAACTTTTAGAATATCAGAGTATAGTAATAGGTCGAAACACTGAAAATAAAAAGGTTATTCTTTACCATCTGCACAACTAGCAAGAGATAAATCTCTGGTCTTCCACTGAAAAACAGACACATCTAGTAATCTACCTCAACACAACAATGAAACACTGCTGGTGCCAAAAATCTAAAATCAAAACAGAAAATGGTGGAAATACTGAGTAGGTCTGTCAGTACCTTTGGAGAAAGTGGGGGTTTTTTGGCTCCCCCCATGGCCTATTATCCAGCAGTGGAAGAGGCTTACCACTGGCTGCCAGCAGGATCTTCCAATCCTGCCAATGACTACAGTCATTGCATGGCTTGCCCATCCCACCGCTGAGGAAACCCAACATAGGGCATCATCCTCGATGGGACTGGAAACTCCCGCCAGCAGGAAGGCTGGTAAATCCTTGCCAGAGTTAAGGGAAATTTGACAAACATCAAGCGGGACTGAAAAATTCCACCTACTGTTTCAGGTCTGTAACTTTTCGATAGAATTGGGAAATGTTAAAAACGAAAAAGGTGATAATGTTTGACTATTTGGATCCATAATCTGAGATAAAGCAACTTAAAATAGAAGCATAATTTATAGTGCTAAAACAATTTCCAGCCATAATATCTGTGATCATTGGTCTATCTTTTTTTAAAAAACAGAGCAGGCTATTTTAAAAATAATAGCTTTTTAAAATATATTTTCTAATTTGTCTTACTGTGTCTCATTGATTATAACTTTTTATAAAGAACACACCATAGAATGTTTCTCTCAAAAGTAATGGTGAAGTTGACACTTTCAAAAAATGTTGAACAGCTATCTTAAATGGGTTAAAACTATCCAATTGATGAACTGACCCATGGGAATACTTTAGGAGCTTATGATGACCGAAAATCTCTTCAGGAGCCAACAAATACTAGCAAAATAGGTTTTTAATAGACCAATAAAGTGGACTCCTGTTAAGTATAAGATTAAAATTTCAATGTTTTAAACAAACTAGTCTGTAAAACTACTCATGTTTTTTTATATTGCAGTGTACAAATCTTGAAAAATAAGTCTCAATATAAGAAGTTTGAAGGTACTTCAAGAAGGTTTGAATGAATATACAATTATATGATGGGTTAGAATTTCTCAACCTGCTCGATTTAGAAGATAGCATTTGCACACATACGTAATTGCGGTTAAATAAATATGTTGATATTTGTGAGTGTGAAAGGAGAAATAATATCATAAAACTATACATTTGAAAAGAGAGATGATTAAAAAATAGTACAAGTATATTGAACACACAATTAAAAATTGCACGCAAAAGGAATGTATGCTGAATGCATATGGCCTTGACACATAATCGCACTTGTTGTGGAAAGTTGTTGTGCTGCTTTATGTATCCCTTTACCATCAAGAGGAAAGACAATGAATGATAAAAGTCAGAGAAAAGGTGTGTGACCATCTTTTCAATTTGAAGATTAGTGAGACCAAAAAGAGAACACGAAATTTAAAAGTTAGGTTAATATTAAAACTTTCAAAAGTGAATAAACACTACAGAAGTAGGTGGAATAGCCAACTTAATCAAAATCATTAAAAGGAACTAATAGAGCTATCAGACCAAATGTCCAATCATGGTATTAAGTATCACTTTTTTAACTGTATTTTTATAGTCTAATTCAGCCCAAACTAAAAAGGATCATTTACTCTAATATAAAGCCTTCCTGCTTCTCTGACTTTTCAGCCACTTTTACTAAATTAGCTGGGAATTTTATAGGAGCCAGCCTTAAAAAAATGCTAATGTAACTTGACTTACAAATTCTCCAAGTACATGAAAAGAGCAAATTCTGATGGTCCAAACAGATAGCAAATGCAACACAGCTAATTGTTTATGATGACACATCCTCTGATCAATCAGAAACATCAGTCATCAGATAGGAAAGGTTGGAATTTGCTTAAAAGCTAAATGTACCATTCTGCCAAGAATGAAGGGAATTTTGCTTTGCTAAAGATTTAAATTGTAATATTACAGTAATGCATGAAGTAGAGTAAAATTTTGCACCATTTTTTAAAACTTCACTAAACCTGTCCCTTCCACTATCTTAATGCAATTTGCTTTAAAACGAATGCACAGCAAAAAAGAAAATTTGGAAACACAGTTAGTTCTTTAGAAGGCCAAAAGAAATGATATTGATAAGAATGGGGGAAATAGGGTAAATTGATAAGAATGGGGGAAATAGGGTAAAAAGGGGGAAATGGAATTTAATGTCTTGGGAGTAAGTTCATAAACAGATAACAGTCAGGATAGATATTAAGGATGGTAGGCAACTGGTGCTTGCGATCCTAAGAATCATTGCATAATGCACAATCACCAATGCTTGAACTCCCACACTGTCATTTAACATTCACTTGAGCATTTATTGGCAATAGGTGGGACTTTTGTCCACCCTTAGAAGGAAGGCCCACCCATCAGAGCTGTAAAATCTTGCCCAGAAAGCAAAACAGAAGAAAAACAAGATGAGATAAGAGAGAGGGATAGAATAATAATATTTTAAAATTAACTCTCCAACTGTAATTAAAATCTTATGAAAAGTTAACATTCCCTATCAGAGAGATTGTTCAGAAGCAACGAAGATGTTTCCAAATGTTATGAATTAATTTATTTTTGACTGGACAGGCCCTAACTTTTTCTGATGTGTTTAGTGTTAATCTGGTGAATAAATACGATGAGATCACAGCCTTCAAGTATTTGAATACCATGTCTCAACCATAAACGCAACTTATATTTATATAGTGCCTTCAATGTAATGAAACTTCCCAAGGTGCTTCACAGGAACATTATAACATAAAGTATGACACTGAGCCAAATAATAAATATTAGACCAGATGACAAAAAAAAGCTTGGTCAAAAAGGTAGGTTTTAAGAAATGTCTTTAAAAGTAGTGAGGAAGAGAGTCATAAGGAGGGAATTCCAGAACTTAGGACATAGGCAGCGCAAGGCTCAGCCACTAATGCTAAAATAATTATAATAGGGAATCCACATGAAGCCAAAACTAGAAGAGTGCAGATATCTCAGATGTTGTCGTGCTGGAGGAGATTATAGAGATAAGAAGGGGCAAGACCATGGAGGAGTTTGGAAACAAAGATGAGAAGCTTAAAGTCAAGGTATTGTTGGACAAGGAATCAATGTAGGTCAGCAAGCACAGGAGTGATAACGGAAAGGAACTTGCTGAGAGTTAGGTCTCAGGCAATAAAGTTTTAGCTGACATCAAGTTTGCAGAGGGCACAATGTCAGAGAGTAGCTAGGAGTGCTTTGAAATGAAGGTATAGATGAGTGTTTCAGCAACAGATGAACTAAGACAGGAGTAATGTCAAGTGATGCTACTGATGTGGAGATATATGGTTTTAGTGACAAAACTGAGGTATTGATGTAAGTGAAATTTATGGAGGAAATGGAGCAGCAACCTCCTGATTTCTGCATTAAACTGTGCCTGCAATTAACTTCATTTATGCAGGCACTGGAATTGACTGTCTGATGTACTTCTGATCACTTCACTGTTATTCTTAACATAGTAGGACCAGTGATTGAGTTGGCCATGTCCTGAAAACCATATCCACCAGAATAACCTTGCAGAAGGCGGTAAGAGATTCAACCAGAAGTTCAACAATTAGCTGCCACAAATGCATGCATCCATGACAGTTTTGGGTGGAGTGATCATCTCATATCCTTGCAGAGATTAAGTTCAATTTTCACACTGATGACACCCTCCATTTTGTTATGTGGCATGATCACATTGTAAAATGGGATAAATTCAAAATAGATCTAGAAGTTCAATACTGATCACCCCCATGAAGCACTGTGGGTGATCAGTAGTGGCAGAATTGTATTCAACCACAATCTGTAAGCTCATAATTCAGCATATCCCTCACTCTACCATTATTACCAAGCTAGGAGAGCAATCGTGATTCAATGAGAAGTATAATAGATGATACCAGGTTCAGCACCAGATGTACTTTGTGCAAATGCCGATGTGGCAAAGCTACAACAACTACATGCATATTTGGCATCATATAATATATGTTATAAACAGAGTCAAACAATCCCACAACCAACAGATCAGATCAAAATTGCAGAGTTCTGCCATATCCCACCATGAAAATGGTGGGCAGTCAAATAACTAACCAGTGAAGAAAGCTGCACAAACCTCTCCATCCTCAATAATGAGGGAGACCAACACACATTATGAAAAGCAAAGTATTTTCAAATAGCTTCAACTAGAACTGCTAAGTGGTGACCCATTTTGGTCTCTTCCTGAAATCCCCAGGATCACAGATGCTAGTCTTCAGCCAATTCAATTCACTCTATGTGATAGTATGAAACACATGAATTGCAGCAATTCAAGAAGATTTATGGTCTGGTATCTATCATCTACCCAAACTATTCCAGTATAACTGTAAACTGGTACCTATCCAACAATAAAATTGCCTAGATATGCCCGGCCATGTGGGAAATATCCAATCCAGCCAATTACTACCCATCAGTCTACTTTCAAGAACACAAGAATTAGGAGAAGGAGTCAGCCATTAGGCCCTTCAAATCTGATTGGACTGTGGGCTTATCTCCACTTTCACTAAAATCTATTTCAGTTAGATAATGCAATGTGCTAGCATCTTGAGGTCTTGAACCAGAACCCTAAGTTACATTAGACTAGACTCCAACAATTTTTCTATAAATGTAAGGATAGGATGTTTCATCCCAGGACAAATTCCACTGACAAATTAGGGGTCTTTTATTGTCAAACAAACTTTATTTAACAACACAGTTTAATTAATTTTTAATTTTTTTAAATGAAAGGAAACAACTAGATTCAGTTCGAAATAAGCAACATTCCTCTTATAAATGTAAAAGCCACTTTAAAACAACTGGAAACCATAAATATACTTGCTATATTGAGTGTAGAAAGTCCTGAAGCTTTCAGGGAGAGAGAAAGAGAAAGAATGAGTTTCAGCAGCTTGCAGAAAACATCTGTCTTCAAGCAATTCCCAACCAAAACTGAAAAACTGTTTCTCTGCTACAGGCCTAACCCCCGCCATTAACCATATCATCACATGACCCTGCATACCTAAACCCATCTTCCATTCCTTCAACTAAAACACCAGAGAAAATCTCCATCCAAAGACAAAAATTCATTAGCTCTATCCTGAGTAAATACTACATGGCTAAAATGAGTAACTTTCCTGCTGTCCCAAAATCTGAGCTGAATGTTTTCCAGACTGCCTATAGAATACAGCTGAATCTAAACAGTCTCCTTAAACATAAATATATATTCATATATAAATAAATATATACACATATTTACTCTAAAGCAACAGCACACTACTACATCTTGCCCCCAAAAAACATGAACCAACAATATGAAAAGATGGCTTCATTTTTCTAAAGCCACTAGTGTTTTACCCCATTAGTACTCTATATCTTATTAAATCTAAACATGCATATTGAAACATTAGCATAGTCCAGTTCAATCTATCTTTTCCAACATTGAACATTCCATCTTTTTACATCAGAGTCATAATAAAGTATCAACAATCACATTCTCTCTTCCTGCCACATGTATGATCTTTAAATTAAACGGCTGTAACAATAATTTCCATTTACACAGTCTTGCATTTTTATCTCTAAGCATCTTCAGAAACTTCAATGGGTTATTGTCAGTGTAAACAATTGTCTTTGATGAATTGCTGGCAACATACATGTCTCAATAAGGTTGCATCTCATTCTTCAAACTTGGTATATGAAGAGAAATTGAGCAGTTTAGACCTATATTCGCTGGAGTTTAGAAGAATGAGAGGAAATCTAACTGGGGTATATAATATGTTAAATGGATTGACAGGTAGATATAGAATAGATGTTTCCCCTTATAGAATGAGAAGCTAAAGGGTGGCAGATTTAAAATAGAAAAGAGGAGGAATTACTACAAAGGGTCTTGAATTTGTGAAATTCCCTATTCCAGAATGCAGTGAAAGCCAGGACACTAAACAAATTTGAGGAGATAGATGAGTTTTTAATTAGATGATTAGAGGGATGTAGGGTTAAGAGGGATGAGTAGAGGGATGAAGGGTTAAGGGGAGCAGGCAGGAAAGAGCAGATGAGGCTGAGATGAAATCAGCATTGACAGCATTGTGGGGGTCTGGGATGGCCAGCGATCAAATGGGCCAGCAATCAGGATGCTGACAGTTTGGGGCCATTGCACATGCACAGAAGCTCACTAGTTTCAGCTTCCTGGATGGGAATAGGCCCCGCCCCTGAAATCTAAAGAGGTTCACATTGGTGGCCTCTGCAGTGCAGAGTCTGGGAGAATCTAGTGTGAACTTCCACTGAAAAAACAGCACAAGTTACTCCAGTTTTCCTGCAAATTCAACACTTAGAATTATTTTGAGAGAATTCTGCCCTATATGTTTTAAAAATGTGTTGATAAAAAATGCTTATTTTCATTTTAAGTGTTATTCTTCTTTCAGTTTGCCCAGCAGCTGTAAAATAAAAAAAAACACTATTTGTAGGGCACAATGTTTTCCAGTATCTTGGCCAACATCCCTCCCTCAAAGAAAAGCAGATATATTCACCATTGATCTCCTTACTATCTGCAATTGGCTGCTATGTTGCCTACGTGATAAAAAGTAATTCATTGGTGAAATATTTTTGAGAAAAAATGGTATATAATTGTAAGCTTATTCTTCCTTAATACATTTTTTTTTTGGTTTTATTCCAATTCAGTTAAATCAAGTCCAATTCAGAGTTTCAACAAGTTGAGACATTCCCGATTCAAGCTGACAAGACAAGGCTCTCACCTCCTATCTTCGGCTTGACCGACATGATCCAAGCTGATTGGACTAGGCGTAGTACCTCCTCCAAGGCTTGATCTTATTTGCATCTTAGCCAAAAGTCCGAGATGTCTCTTCTAAAAATTGCTTCAAATGAAGCTGAAATGTAACCAAATTACTTCAACCACGCACAGCATGTCGATACTACACTTGATCTTGATTCTTCCTTCACACATTTGTAATTCCATCAGACCTAGATATATGCTCTCAAGCTATTTTGCATATTCTGCTCAGTAACATACAGTTTCCTCCACACATTTATTTGATGCAGACAGAAAGAAAGCTTGCAAATAACAAGAATTGCATCCTTTTTCATTACTGGCTATAGAAGAACAAAACTGCAATCTGTTAAATTTGACAAGTTTGACACAGCCTGCATTTTTTTTCTCATTTAAGGATATAAATATGTTGGTATAGCTTTCAAAATTTCATAGTTAATTACTGTTATTTTAGAAACCTTCAATTCTAATAAAGCCATTTCCTCCTAAGACCAATGTTTTGCATATCCAGATTGGTTTTCTAAAGCAAAGGTACAAAAACAAACATATACGAGCCAAGTTTTCGACCTGAAAAAAAGCAAACACACTCATCAAAAATAACTTAAGGTTTAAATTCAGTGCAAATCTAACAAAGCTAAAGCAGAAACGGAACATGCTTTCTTCACAAAGGAAGATATGAATAATGTACCAGAAGTTCTGAGGGAAACAAGTTTTACTGAGGAGCTGAATAATAGAGAAATAGTTTTGGGGAAATTGATGGGATTTTGAGAGTGGCTAAATCTCCAAGTCCTCATAATGTTCATCCCAGCATTCTTAAGGAAGTGGCCCTGGAAATAGTACATAGAACATAGAGCACTACAACACAGAACAGGTCCTTAGCCCCTCAATGTTGTGCTGAGCTATATCGCAATCCAACATTAAGCTATCCCACTCCCTATCATTCTGGTGTATTCCATGTACCTATCCAATAACCGCCTGAAAGTTCCTAAAGTGTCCAACTCCACTATCACAGCAGGCAGTGCAATCCACACCCCAATCACTCCAAGTAAAGAATCTATCTCAGATATTCCTCCTATATCTCCCACCATCCACCTGGGGAAATAGTCCTAATCATAGATAGGGAACAGATAGGGTGGATTCTCGGAGGCTATTTCCCAGAGCTGAAATGGTCACTATGAGAGGATGCAGGTTTAAGGTGCTGGGCAGCAAGTACAAAGGAGATGTTAGGGATAAGTTTTTCACTCAGAGGGTGGTGAGTAAATGAATCAGCTGCCGTTGGTGGTGGTGGAGGCGAACTCGCTGGGGTCTTTTAAAAGCTTCTGGATGAGTACATGGGATTATATGGGATTGGGAGTTACAGATAGTTCTATGGCCTAGTAGGTATGGGTATGATCGACATAACTTGTGGGCTGAAGGGCCTGTTTGTGCTGTAGTGTTCTATGTTTTATGTCCACTCTATCTATCTCCCTCATCATGTTATAAACTTCTATTAAGTGACCTCTCATCCTTCTCCACTCTAAAGAGAAAAGCCTCAGCTTCCTCAACCTTTCCTCATAAGACCTACCCTCCAAACCAGGCAACATTCTGATAAATCTCCTCTGCACTCTCTCCAATGATTCCTCATCCTTCTTATAGTGAGGTGACCACAACTCACACAATATTCCAAATGTGGTCTCACCAAGGTCCTGTATAGTTGCAGCATAACCCCATGGCTCTTAAACCCAAACCCCATATTAATAAATGCTAACACACTATAAGTCTTCTTCACAGCTCTATCCACTTGAGTGGCAACCTTCAGAGATCTGTGGATATGAACCCCACGATCTCTCTGTTCCTCCACATTCCTTAGAACCCTGCCGTTGACTCTGTAATTCGCATTCAAGTTTGTCCTACCAAAATGAATGAGCTCGCACTTATCAGGATTAAATTCCATCTGCCATTTTTTGACCTAGCTCTGCATCCTATCAATGTTTCTTTGCAGTCTACAAGAGCCCTCCACTCATTCAACATTCCACCAATCTTAGCGTCATCAGCAAATTTACTAACCCACCCTTCAGCCCCCTCTTCCAAGTCACTGATAAAAATCATAAATAGCAGAGGATCCAGCACTAATCCCTGTGATACACTGCTGTGATTGGCTTCCAGTCTGAAAACTTTCCCTCCACCACCACCCTCAGTCTTCTATGAGATAGCCAGTTACTTATCCAATCAACCAAATTTCCTTCTATATCACACCTCCTTACTTACTTCATGAGCCTACCATGGGGAACGTTATCAAACGCCTTGCTAAAATCTATGTACATGACATCAACTGCTCTACCTCCTCAAAGAATACTACCAAATTTGTGAGGCAAGACTTACCCCTCACAAATCCGTGCCGACTATCCTGGATTAAGCTGCACCTTTCCAAATGGTCATAAATCTTTTTTCTCAGGACCCTTTCCATTAACTTATTGACCACAGAAGTAAGACTAACTGGCCTAGTTAGTAATTACCAGGGTCATTTCTATTCTCTTTCTTGAAGAGAGGAACAATATTCGCCACTCTTCAGTCCTCTGGCACAATCCCCATAGACAGTGAGGACCCAAAGAGCAAAGCTAAAGTCTCCGCAATCTCATCCCTTGCCTCCCAAAGTATCCTAGGATGTATCCCATCTGGCCCAGAGGACTTACTGATCCTCAGGTTTTTCAAAATTGCCAAAGCATCTTCCCTCAGAACATCTACCTCCTCCATCCTCTATCAGCCTATATCACATTCATCCTCAAAAACATAGCCCCTCTCCTTAGTGAACACTGAAGAAAAGTGTTCATTCTACTCTTCAACTATCTATTCTGACTCCGTGCACAAGTTCCCACTTGACTGGCCCTAACATCATCCTGGTCATTCTTTTATTCCTCACATAAGAGTAAAAAGCCTTGGGGTTTTCCTTTATCCGACCTGTCAAGGACTTCTCATACCCCCCTCTTAGCTCTCCTAAGCACTTTTTTTTAAACTCATTCCTAGCTACCTTGTAGATTTCAAGCGACCCAATTGAACCTTGTTTTTGCATCCTTATATACGCTTCCTTTTTCCTCTTGACAAGACATTCAACCTTCTTGGTGAGCCATGGCTCCCTCACTTGGCCATTTCCTCCCTGCCTGACAGGACCCTTATTTGACAGTTTCTGTTCCCATCTTATGCTCCCTAATTCTTACCTAATTGCATCATAATTACCCCTGCCCCAATTATAAACCTTGCCTTACCGTGTGACCCTATCCCTTTCCATTGCAATAATGAAGTACACCTTCAATTGTGGTCACTATCTCCAAAGTGCTCTGCCACAAACAAATCTAACACTTGGCCCAGTTCATTATCCAGTACCAAGTTCAATGTGGCCCCATCTCTTGTCAGCTTATCCACATATTGTGTCAGGAAACCCTCCCGCACACACTGTACAAAAGATGCCCCATCCAAACTATTTGACCTATAAGATTCCAATCAATATTTGGAAAGTTAAAGTCACCCATGATAACTACCCTGTGACCTCCACACCTATCCATAATTTGCTTTGCCATTCCCGCCTCCATATCTCTATTACTGTTCGGGGGCCTATAGAAAACTAACAATTTTCTATTTCCAACTTCAGCCCATATTATTTCAGTAGGCAGATCTCTCTTGAAATGCGTTTCAGCAACCATTAAACTATTCTTGATTAACAATGTACTCCTCCACCTCTTTTACCACCTTCCCTACTCTTACTGAAATATCTATACCCCAGAACTGCCAACAACCATTCCTGTCCCTGTTCTAACCAGCTCTCCGTAATAGCCACAACATCATAGTCCCAAGTATCAATCCATGCTCCAAGTTCACCTACCTTATTCTGGATGCTATTAGATCCACGGATGGCTATTTTCCAAAATTCTTTGGACTCAGGACTGGTTCCTGCACATTGGAGGGTAGTTAATGTAAGCCCACTATTCAAAAAGCAGGTAGAGAGAAAAGAGGGAACTATAGACCAGTGAACCTAATGCTGGGACTGGGGAAGTTGCTAGAATCCATCATCAAAGATTTCATACCTTAGCATTTGGAAGGCAGGAGTATAATCAGACAATGTCAGAATGGATTTATAAAAGGGAAATCACGCTTGATGAATTTATTGGATTTTTTTGACGAGGTAACTAATAGAGCTAACTGAGGAGAACCAGTGGATGTGAGTTATTTAGAATTGCAGAAGGCTTTCAACAATGTCTCACATAACAAATTACTATGTAAATTTAAAACACATGGGATTGCAGGTAATGCTTTGAAACGGATAGAAAGCTGGTTAGCAGATAGAGGCAAAGAGTTGGTTTAAATGAATCTTTTTCTCATTGTCAGTCAGTGACTAGTGACATTTCACAGGGATCTGTGCTAAGACCACAACAGTTCACATTATACATAAATGATTTGGAAGAGGGAAGTGAATGTATTATCCCCAAATTTGCAGTTGATACAAAGTTGGGTGGGAGGAGATGAGGATGCAGAGGTGCTTCAAGATTTGGACCAGTTGTATGTGGGCCATCTGCATGGCAGATACAGTATAATTTGGATAAAAGTGAATAATCCACTTTGGTAGCAAAAATAAGACGACAGATTATGACATGATTGAGAGCAATGAATACTCAAGGAGACCTTGGAGTCCTCATACATCAGTTACTAAAAGTAAGCGCACAGGTTCAGCAGGCAGTAAAGGCAGCAAATGGTACATTGGCCTTCATAGCGAGAGGATTTGGGATAGGGATGTTTTGCTGCAATTGTATTAGGGCGTTGGTGAGACCACATCTGGAGTGTGCAGTTTTATAGTGTCCTTATCAAAGGAAAGATGTTCTTCCTCAGGGAAGAAGTACAGCGAAGGTTTACCAGATTGATTCCTGGGATGGCAGATCTATCATATGAGGAAAGACTAAGTCAGATAGGATATATTCACTGGAGTTTAGAAGAGTCATAAACTTATAAAATTCTAACAGGGTTAGACAGGATAGATTCAGAAAGAATGTTCCCAATGGTGGGGGAGTTCAGAACTAGAGGTCATAATTTAAGGATGAGGGATAAACCTTTTAGGAGAGGTGAGGAGAAATTTCTTCACCCGTAGGACAGTGAATGCATGGAATTCACTATTGCAAAAATTAGTTGAGGCCAAAACATTGTTTGATTTCAAGAATAAATTAGATATCACTCCTGGGGCTAAAAGGATTAAGGAATATGGAAGAATGGTGGTTCAGCCATGATCAAAATGAATGGCAGAGCAGGCTTGAAGGGCGAAATGACTATTCCTGCTTCTAATTTCTATGTTTCTATTCAAATTGAATTATAACCCACTCCCAAGGTTAGGATGCCTTCCATGGTCATCTGCCAGTGAGCCTACCATGAAGGTTTGCTAAGATAAATATCAGAAGCTTTCTTTACTTAATTGTTCTTCTGCTGCCTCCATTTCTCCAAGTTCCTCTCCATTCCTCATTTGTCAGAGCTTTGTAATATCCCTTCTGGAAGTCCAGCTGGAAGTCCCATTCCAAGGCTGGAGGATGGCCTTCACGCTACCTGATGTTCATCTTCCTCTGCCAACCAGCTGTCACATTTTTCCAAAAATGGGTTCCAGCAGATAAATGATGAGTCTACAAGCCCACATAATATTGCCATCACTCCCGCCTCAAACTAAATTTGGCCTTGAAAGTCATGTGGTTATGACAGAACACATTCATATAGTTCTGAGTATTATCATTTCAATTTAGTAGTTGAACCTGAACAAATGGATTGTGTAAACATTTGTATATACTGGTACCACCTGGTAATTCAAATGAATCCCAACTTTTCTCACTACTAGATTGATCATAACAGGGTTTTCTAATTTAAGAGGATGTACATGCCAAATCTTTAAGTTTTTAAACTGTTAATACACTATCATCATAACATAACCAATCAGACAGTTTTTCTTTGTAGAGAGACTAGAGACCTAGAGACCAACAGCGTACCTCAGGGATCGGTACTGTGTGCACTGTTATTTGTTATTTATACTAATGATTTGGATGAGATGTTAGAAGACATAGTTAGTAAGTTTGCAGATGACACCAAGATTGGTGGCATAGCGGACAGTGAAGAAGTTAACTGGAATTGCAATAAGATCTTGATCAATTGGGCCAGTGGGTTGATGAATAGCAGATGGAGTTTAATTTAGATGGTAGATCGAATTGGGGCAGGACCTACTCAGTTAATGGTAGGGTGTTGGGAAAGTTAGAGAACAAAGAGATCTAGGAATATGGGTTCATAGCTCCTTGAAAGTGGAGTCATAGGTGGACAGGCACAAGACATTTGGCATGCTTGGTTTCATTGGTCAGAACATTGAATACAGGAGTTGGGGGTGTCTTGTTGAAGTTGTACAAGATTTGTAATGAATGCTGTATACAGTTCTGGTCACCCTATTATAGAAAGGATATTATTAAACTAGAAAGAGTGCAGAATAGATTTACTAGGATGCTACTGGAATTTGATGGTTTGAGTTATAAGGAGAAGGTGGTTAGACAGGGACTTATTTGCCTAGAGCTTAAGGTGCTTATGGGTGATTTTATAGAGGGCTATAAAATAATGAGGGATATAGATCAGCCAGATAGTCAATATCTTTTCCCAAAGGTCGGGGAGTCTAAAGCTAGAGAGCACAGGTTTAAGGTGAGAGGAGAGAGATACAAAAGAGCAAGAGAGACAATTTTTACACTCAGAGGGTGGTGAGTAGCTGAAATGAGCTGCCAGAGGCAGTAGTAGAGGCGGGTACAATTTTGTTTTTAAAAAGCATTTAGAAAGTTACATGGATAAGATGGTTATCAGGGAATGTGGGCCAAATGTGGGCAATTGTGGGTTCTTGCTTAGTGGTAAAAACTGGTGGCATGGAAAAGCATTTGGGCCTGTTTCCATGAATGTAAGCATGACTCTTGTATTTTACCAAGAAAGAGATGAACTTTATTGTACTTATAGCCTCTGAGTAAAATAATATAATGAATACCAATTCTCATAAATATGCATTAACTCAAAGAGCCCTCACACAAATACAGATTATAGAGTGAGGAAGGATAGGTTGATCAAATTAGAGTCCATTGGATTTTATATGCCGCCATCAGACAGGTGTATTTTCAACGAGTGGCATGTAAAATAGATCAGCTGACTGGCCCACCATCTTCCCACTTACCCTTGAGCTTATCTTCATAATATGCTAGATGGGCACGTGCTGAAACAGCCATTTGCAGCCATAAGTAAATAAATAAGGTTCATTTATGCTTTTTTTATGAGCCTATTGACTTGAATAATACGTTGCCCAAGCCATTAAATAGTATAAATGGATAGACGTTTTTAAGTTCCGGCTTGCACAAAGATGGGAAGGAAGAGGTAGCACCTCACTTAGGCATTGCCCAGCATACATCAGGGACACCCCTACAAGATGTAACTCCCGTTCCTTCCATACCATCTGCTTGACAAAACACAGCTTCCCAAACCACGCTACTCCTTCCTAGAGCTCTGAGATTCCTTCCTGCCCTAAAATCCTGAGACATACCTTCTCAGGGCAGCCATGTTCCTCTTCAGACATTTTCCTGTAGTCCTGGCTGTGCCCATGACACAACTCTGGTGGTGCCAGGAGTGACTGAGCTGCCAGCCAATGGATTGGAAAGTAGCTCTTGATGGCAGCGCTTCCTCTTGAGTGAGAGCAGAAGATGCAGCCGGTCACTTCAGTTGTTCCTCTAGAGGCAGTGGTGTTGAGCAGAACATCTGTTTGTAGTAGGTATGCCTCTAGTTCAGCTCAAGGCTGTTGTTCATATATTCCAAAAGTTAGCTTGATTAACTCATGTCAGCAAAGTTATATTAGATGTTGTCTCATGGCTCAAGTGATTAGATGTCATGTCCTGCCTCCAACAGTTGAACCGCAGGTGTTTGCCTTATGCCTTGCTAATGGCACAGGATATAGGGTCTTTCATATTCCTCGGGAGTTTATTTGTGGGGTCTTTCCAGACCCAATGTTTTCTTTCCAATGAAATGAAATGGGAATGCACAGTGATGCAAAATGGGCAGCCATTTTTTGGCAATGATTTCTGGTCATCCTTTTTGGACTGTTATTTTTAAAAACATATTCTTAAAAATTCAAGTCCAAGTTTCCAGCCAATGGATTGAAAATCACTGCTTGAAATAAGAACATTTTTGAGACAATAAAAAAAAAATCAGAAATTAGACTTCTTGCAGGCCAGGGGAATTTTTTTCTATTGTGGAACTCAAAATGATGGTCATGTAGAACATTACAGATCATGGAATGTGTCCACCTACAGTTTACACTCGTATGCTTCTGAATCATTATCAGCCTGAAACCTATACTGATACAGACCTAGTGAAAACAACATTTGTTCAACATCCAGAATGTGCGTGGTTTGTATTATCAAATGGGGGTTGGATTTTAGCTGACTTTGAGCCCAGCTGACCATAAAAAGGGCATATACATTTCAAAAATATGGTGGGATTACCAGTACTGTAGATTAAAGGCAAAATGTGTCAGACACTGTTTCTTGCTGAATGGTTAATAAAAGCAGCTTTATCCTTTTTCGAAAGGCAAAAGAAACAGTAGTCAGTTTAAAACAAGACAAAACTTAGGATGCACTCTTCAAATCCAACCTGCAACATTTCAGAAGGTCATTTTGTTTGCAGCAGTAAAGTGCTGCCAAACTGGCTTCCTTTTCCCTTGTGTTACCATGGAAACTGAATATAGCCATTCGCAAGAATTAATTGCTTTAAAATGTGAAAGCCAGCATACAGCCAGGACCAAGGGTTCCTCACCTGCATTGTGGCGTGCAACATATCCCAGTGCCCAAGCTGCTGCTTCCTTCACTCCTGGATCAAATTCCTCCAGGCAGATCACCAATGCATCCAGTGCCCCACAATCCACCACCGATTGGGCTAGCTGAGGAGAGTGTTTAGCCACGGCTCTCAACACAAAGGCTGCAGCTTTCTTGTAGAAACGCTTCATAAAAATAAAAGTATTTGATAATGTGTTTATCCATATAAAGCTTTGTGATGCCTAATTTTAATAGTTTTCTCATGGTTCTGTACAATGTTTTTTACTCTTTTATGGGTATGTTGATGTTATTGATACTTTTATCTCCCATCCTTTGAGCTGGATAGCTTACCACTTCACAGGGCAGTTAAGAGTCACATCTAGGTCTGATTAGATAAGGAAAGCCTTTGGCTTTAAGAAAGGACATTAGTGAACCAGATGGGTTTTACAGCAATCAATGAGTTTCATGGTTACTATGGTTAGACTTCAATTACAGATTTTATTTCCAGATTCCAGTTGTTGTGGTGGGATTTGAACCCATGTCTAAGTGCAGTCATCAAGGCCTCTGAATTACTAGTTACATTACATTACCATTATGCTACGTTTCCCCTGTGCACCATGATAACAATAACTAAATAAAAGCAAATTGCTGCAGATGCTGGAATCTGAAACCAAAAGAGAAAATGCTGGAAAATCTCAGCAAATCTGGCAGCATTTTAAGAAGAGAAAAGAGTTGATGTTTCAAGTCCAGATGAACTTTTGTTAAAGCTGACAATAATTAAATATATTTTGTGTGTACATGGCTTTTTCTGGTATCTAAAAAGATTACTTTAATAATTGAAACATTCTTTAAAAGAACTATTTATGTCCTGAGATACCATGTCTTGGCACCAGTTATCTGGAAGATTGGCAGGACTGTGTTCCCCATTGACTCCAACAGGCTTGCTGCCATTTCACACTCTACTGAACACTGATTTTAGATGTAACTGGTAGAATTGGCCAGGGATAACCAATGGACCAAAAAACAGAACATGCTGGAAAATCTCAGCAGGTCTGACAGTATCAATGGGGAAAGAATAGAACCAACATTTCAAGTCCTTCGTCAGAGCCCAGACTCAAAACGTTGGCCCTATTCTCTCTTTATAGATGCTGTCAGACCTACTGAAATTTTCCAGCATTTTCTGTTTCAGATTCCAGCGTCTGTCGTATTTTGCTTTCATTTGAGAACCAGTGGATGTGGTTTATTTTGACAAGATCTCACGTTAGCAGACTACCATATCACGTTAAAGTGCATAGGATTTCAGGTAGTATCATGATATGAATTGAAAGCTGATGAGCAGCAAGCAAGCAAAGAGTTGACATAAAAAGGTATTTTTCTAATTGGCAGGCAGTGATTAGTGGGGTTCCAGAAGGAACTGTGCTAGAACCCCAACTGTTCACGTAATATATTAATGATTTGGAAGAGAAAACTAAATGTATCATTTGCAAATTTGGAGATAATACAAAGTTGGATGGGAATGTCAGCTGTGAGAAGGATGCAGAGATGCCTCAGCATGACAGGACAAATGAGTGTGCACATGCATAGTAGATCCAATATAATTTGGATAAATGTGAAATCATCCACTTCGGTAGCAAACATAGGAAGGCAGGTTATTATTTCAATGAGTGTAAATTGAGAGAGGTGGACACTCACTGAGACCTTGGTGTCCTCATGCATCAGTCCCTAAAAGTAAGCATGCAGGTATAGCATGCAGAAAAGAAGATAAAAGAGGATTTGGGTGTTGCACTGCAATTGTATAGGGCATTAGTGAGGCCAGATCTGGAGTATTATATGCAGTTTTGGTGTTCTTATCTGAGAAAGGATGTTCTTGCTATGAAGATAGTGCAGCAAAGGTTTATCAGGTTGATTCCTGGGTGGCATATGAAGAGAGACTAAGTCAGTTAGGGTTGTATTCATTAAAATTTAGAACAGTGAGAGGGGATCTCATAGAAATTTCTAAAATTCTAACAGGATTAGATCCAGAAAGAATGTGGGGGAGTCCAGAACTATGGGTCATAGTTTGAGGTTAAGGGGTAAACCATTTATAATTGAAATGGAGAGAAATTTCTTCACCCAGAGAGTAATGAATGTGTGGAATTCACTACCACAGAAAGTCGTTAAGGTCAAAATATTGCGTGATTTCAAGAAGAAATTAGATATAGCTCTTGGGGCTAAAGGGATCAAGGGATATGGGGGAATATTGAATTTGATGGTCAGCCATGATCAAAATGAATGGTAGAGCTGATTCAAAGGGACAAATGGCCTACTCCTGCTTTTTTTTCTATGTTTCTAGGTTTCTATGATTTGCTGCTGTTGGAAGGAAGTCCCATTTGCAGAACTGTCAGCCAATCAGATGAGGCAGCATGGTGGCAAAGTGGTTGGCACTGCTGCCTCACAGCGCTAGGGACATGGGTTCAGTTCTAGCCTTGAATGACTGTGTGGAGTTTGTACATTCTTCCTGTATCTGCTTATGTTTCTCCAGGTGCTCCGGTTTCCTCCCACAGTCTAAGGATGTGTAGGTTAGGTGATTTGGCCATAGTAAATTGCTCTGTAAGGGGATTAGCAGAGTTAATAAATGGGGTTACTTGGAGAGGGCCTCTCTGGGATTATTGTCAGTGCAGGCCAATTGGGCCAAATGGCCTGATTAGCCGACAGCACACAGTGCTGCAGTGGCTGGAAGAGGTATTGCAGTGTCATGCCTGAGACTAAGCTCTGGTTCTGGGGACAAGAGGGTAGGGGATATCCTCAAGGATCACGAAAGGACAATCTCGCTCTAAGCCAATGGGAGAGAAAGAGACAGAGGTCTACGATCAATGAGAGGACAACACCCATTAGTTTGAAGGAGCCTTCCAATAACTCCCTTCCTGCCTGAGATTTTGTGTCTTTCACCCTCAGTCATCAGATGCCTGCCAGCCTGAAATTCGACGATAGGTGGAAAAAGACCTTAACTGGCCATTCAGTTTCCACTTAGGGGCATTAATGGTGCATGGGTGGGCCTCCCATTTCAGTTCCTGTCTGCCCCACTGTAAAATTATGTCAGGGCGAGGCAGAACCCGAGGGGGAACCCCATCCGTACTATTTTATTCTCCCTCTGTCTGTTTTTTTTTTAACCAAGTCTGTACATGGGCAAACACTGGCAAAACTGCTGATATAATTACATCACATTCACCCATCATTTCCACTTTGTTAAAGATCTAAACGTAAACATCACCAAATGAAAATTACATTGCAAAGGTTTACATTACAGCTGACAAATTATCTGCTGCAGCATAGGCATTGTGAGTCTGCCAATGTGGTAGCTCTAAAGAAAAGTTTTAAGAGCAGACTAATCATGACGTTCTTTTCATTAAATTTTCTTTCCTTATGTAATGCAACACAAACACCATTGTATGAAAAGATAAAGTAACCGGAGCTTTCAAGATGTGACCAGAAACTACAATGAGCAGAACAAAATGCGAATCGCCATATTAATTACCTGGAAGTTAAACTGAATAAACCTTGTGGCACCTACTCATAAATAATCAGTGGATTTTAATATACACTGACATATCCTTTCCCTTTTGAAAAAATTAATACAATTTTTATTTTAAAATATGCACCTGACATCAACAAGTGAAAAATTATCACTGTTTTTGAAATATACAAAAATGGCAATTTAATAAGCTTTTTCTCTAAACAGGTTTGAAATAATGTGTCATCACTGTAATCATCAACTTTAAAGTCAGGAAGGTAGTTTTGCCCAAGGGACAAACAGATTGCTTGCATGTGCAGCTAAACTCTACATGAACTGGCTAATTAGCTTCCTTCACTTGCCCTCAGTCACTAAAGTATGATAGGCCTTTTGTGACCTCACGCTAATCTGCTGGTGCCCTCAATGATCCTAGCTAACCACTGTCTCACAGCTGCCTGACAAACTAAAAGCCAATGTGCAAAGCCTCCTTGGTGTAGGCAATTTATGCCGTTTTTAAATGGGTTCCCTTCAGTAGGAGAAAAAAATATACAAGACTAGCTCACAGTTGGAATACAAATCACTATGGCATATGCAATTACATTTATTTTAATAGATGCTTTCACTCTTCTAAGTAATGAGAAACTGTGGAACTCTATCGTTATGATTTTGCCAATATTATCTCTTTTCTGATCTCAGTATAAAGGAAATATGAGGTCTTACATTTTGTTCCGCCAATGAATACACAAGCTGCGGAAGAATGTCTCCCTTAACAACAGCCTCAGCCAGATCATCATTGTAATTAGCTAGACGTCCCAGTGCCAAAGCTGCTGTCTGCTGAATGTTTGGAACCACATCTAGTAAGAGGGGCCTCAAAAGAGACATCACACCTATGAGAGAGGAAAAAGGATGATTATATATTTTAGTTTTATTCCACATTACTGTGATTTAGAAAGCAGATGCATTTTAAATCATGCTTGTTCAATCGTTTTCTGCCAGATGCAAACAGTTTGAAAAATATATTTTAAAGAGAGAATAATATTCTAAAAAATAGCAAAAATATAAATGAATCAAAATGACAACAACCAGTATCAACAGACATTAATTCATTTGTTACCTTAATTTGAAAAGTACAAGAATGAGGATTGTAATTTTCCACGAGAGGTATCCTATGCCATATATTGACAACGGAGGTAAACCTTCTTTGTTACAAAAATGAAAAAGCAAAATACTGAAATCATCAATGTCATTTGTATTAATCAGATACTCACTGAATTACAAAAAACTTCTTCCTTCAATTACAACAGAAGGTCATTACTTCAAAGAATGACTGATATTGCTAATGTTACTTTTCCCATCCAGCACTGAAAAGTCACTTACTATTAACTACATGTTCATCAATATGATCAACAGCAGCAATGTTTGCACTATTTAAACTATCAAAATGAATTAAATTTTGACAAAAGGGAAATTAGTATTCAACTATTGTAGCAATAGAGTGAAAAGTCAGTTTGTTTATTTGATACATTTTAGCCTTTAGAAAACTGAATGAGTATTAACTGCAAAAAAACAAAAATATATATCACTATCATAATAAACTTGCAACATCACACAAGAGAAAACTACTTAATTGGCTGCAAAGCTCTCCGGGAAAGTCCTAAGGTTGAGTGGGAGCAGCAATATATCAGATTTCACTTCACTGGCATACTTCTATATAATAATAAGACTTACATTATCAAACTGCTTCGTACATAAATTTACTGATGAAAAGTCTTAACTTGTATATATTATTGGGATGATTCATAAATTTTGGATTATGTTAAGAACATTTTAAAGTTGGCATCCTCTTAAGTTCTAAAGATTGTCATGTAGCTTTAAGGAAGATCATGTGGAAACATGCATAAAAACATACATAGAAGATTGAAGCATGAGTAGGCCATTCGGCTTTTGAGCCTGTTCTACCATTCATCAAGTCGATACCCTGATCCTGCCTCTTCTCATATCTCTCTGACCTCCAAGAACTATATCTAATTTCTTCTTGAAATCACACAACATTTTGGCGTCAACTACTTTCTACGGTAGTGAATTCCACAGAAGCACTAGTACTCTCTGGGTGAAGGGATTTCACCTCATTTCAGTTCTAAAAGGTTATCCTCAAACTATGACTCCCAGTACTGGACTCCCCAATGATCAGAAACATTCTTTCTGAATCTACCATATCTAATCCTGTTAAAATTTTATAAGCTTCTAAGAGATCCCCTCTCACTCTTCTAAACTCCAATGAATGTACACTGATTTAGTCCTGCCATTCCAAGAATCAGCCTGGTAAAACTTCACTGCACTCCCTCTATAGCGAGACCATCCTTTCTCAGATAAGGGCACCAAAGCTGCACACAATACTCCAGATGTGGCCTCACCAACACCCTAATCAATTGCATTAAAACATCCTTATTCCTATTCTCCAATCTTCTTGCTATGAAGCCCAACATATCATTAGTTTCCATTGGCAGGTGAAACTAGAACTACGGGGCATGGGGAGAACAGATATAGTTCTGAGTTGAGGAGGGTTGTGAATCTATGGATTCCCTGCCCAGTAAAGGAGTTGAGGCTACCTTATTGCACGTTTTTAAGGCAAAAATATATAGATTTTTAAACAATAAAAGAATTAGGAGTTCTGGTGAACGGCGGTTAAGTGGAGCTGCACCACAAAAAGATCAGCCAAGATCTTATTGAATGACGGAGAAAGCTCAAGAGATCAGAAGGCCTATTCCTGGTTCTTACGTTCTTATGTCATAGCTAGGGTGTAATGGAAATGGGCATTAAAATGTCCCACTGTATTCTGTGTCCTGATCTTAGGATTTGATCTTTATTAGGGACAATGAACTTATGGCCTGAAAATGCAAACAATTCAGTTCCTTTTTGTGTTCATACTTGTTTTTTGCTCATCTTGTTTGGATTTTTAGACGCTTCAGGTTGGAAGGGATAAATTTTAGCAATGTCGCCTTTTTGATGAATAAATTCCAAATTTAAACACTAAGACCTGTTAACGATAGGCAAATTAAGGGGAAATATTGCCTTTAACTTTACATGTGATTCAGAAAGCTCTATGTTGTTATGTATCTATGTGGCTCATAAAGACAAAAAGCTTGAACAATCCTGGTCTTCCTATGGGAAGCTCTTATAATCATAACCATATGAAAAGTTGGCATAACTTTTCTGAATAGCAGTTTATCATAGAATCATAGAACAGAATCCTTACAGTGCTGAAGGAGGCCATTTGGTGCATTGAGACTACACCTACATCAAGTCCAGCTAGGCCCTATCTGGTAACCCCATGTACTAACCCTGTTAGTCTCCTACGGGCAATTTAGCATGCCCAATCAACCTAACCCACACATCTTTGGAAATCAAAACACCTGGAAGAAACCTGTGCAAATATGTAGAGAACATGCAAACTCCACGCAGATAGTGACCTGAGGCAGGACTGAACCTGGGTCCCTAATGTTGTGAGGCAGCAGTGTTAAACATTCTGTCACCGTGCTGCTCAAAAATAGAATTTCACAGAATAATTTTAAAAATCAGTTTATGATAATTCCAAATTGTAAAGTAAATACATCAGGGTTTTCACTCAGAATTATTTGTTTTTATGTTTCAAATGCATTATGATCTCCATTTTCACCTGTGCACATATTTTCAATTGACAAAAAAGCAGGCACTATATTATGTGATAATGGATAGTAAAGTGCAACTTCAACCAATTTTATTTCTGATCACTTAAAGGCAGCAGTGTTGATTTTCCTCTGTATTGTATCTAGAGTATGGCTATTTCCTAGGCTCTTTGGAGAGGTAAAAACTGCAGAGATCTTCTGAGAAGTTGAGTTTCTACTCCCTTTGCAACGTGTATACTTGGAGAAGTTTGGCAAAGCAAACATTGAAGTTGTAGGGGAATGAGGAAGGAGTAATGATACATTCCTCTTCCCTTATTTCTATTTGGCAGAGGCAAATAGGCTTTACAGTATGGGTCACAGGATCTGAGAAGAACTAGGCAAAAAGTAGATAGAAACACTAAAAGGTTAGCATTAAGATTAGTGCTCACAAATCTTTGGATTGAACTCTTCCAGCTGCTGTTTACAAACAGAGATAGACTCCTTGACAACAGCTATTTCTGCTATGGAGGAATATCAGACCAATACAAATGATATGAATCTTGAACTGGAATCTGAATGGATTCCAGTTACTTGCATTAATGTTAAGCGCGGAACGGGAGTAAAGGGGTCTGGAGAGAGGAAACCTGAACCCCATATCTCTACCGAATATTATGCACGATGGTATAGTGAAGATCACCACTGTTGAGGACTCAAGACCTATGTCACACAGGTTATATACATATATTGCTAAACTGCTGTGCCCATTTTGCCCATAAAGTATGCCTCACCCCCAAATCTCAGATAATTATTACTAAACTGCAACGTGACTAATGATGCCAAGCCTTTCAGCAGCTACCAGTAAGGTGCCTCTTTACAAGAGCAAAAGTATTTATCCAATAAATGCCCCCTGCCTGTAAACATTTAACCTCAACTCATACAATTAATAATATGCTTCCAGGATGTTCACAAGATCTCCTCTCATTAATTGTTTAGTATCAAAATTATCATGACAGTAATTGACATTCTATTCAACTTTTTAATTAAATATTTCATTCTTTTTTGATTTGATTTATTATTGACACATGTATTGGGATACAGTGAAAAATATTGTTTCTTACATACTGTTCAGAGAGTATATGGGACAGTAAGTAGTCTCACAATACCAGATTAAAGTCCAACAGATTTATTTGGTAGCACGAGCTTTTGGAGTGTTGTGTCTTCATCAGGGAGGAAGGGAAGGAAAGAGAGTGTGGAGTATAGTGTTGCAGTTACAGATAAGGTGAAGAGTAAGATCAGCTTAATGAATGATAGGTTCATTCAAAGACCTGTGGCATAAAGGAAGATGCTATTCTTGAGTCAGTTGGTATGTATTCCCAGACTTTTGTATCTTTTTCCTCAATGGAAGAAGGTGAAAAAAAGAATCTCCAGGATGTGTGGGACCCTTGATTGTGCTGGCTGCTTTTCTGATGCAGTGGGAACTGTAGACAGAGTCAACGGATAGTTTGTGTGATGGACTAGGCTGCTTTCTCAACTTGTATTAATAGCTCAAATTCATTGGAGCTAAGTAGATTAATTTGCAGGGTCAATTTTTCAGATTAAATCTGATACCAGCACATTTTTCATTTGTATGTATTTCATTCTCTCTCACTCAAAGATCAGAGAACAGACATATGTAATGCTTCAATTTACTGTTACATGCATGACCCTTGTGGAGTAGAAATGTGTTTGCATGCTGCTATGTATGAATTTTTACTCCTTATTGGTAGAGGTTGGAAAATAAAATGTAATGTGCCCCAAATTTCCACTGTTTGCTTTCAGCAGGGGAAGCCTTCAGATAGCAACCCGAATTTGGAATGCAACCCCCAGAGGCTGAGCCACGATATATACCAAGGCCCATTAGCTCAGTTGTTTTTGGCTAGCATTTGGTTCAGCATAATGTTGATAACAAGGTTTTGATTCCCATTCCAACTGAGGTAGACTAAAGAACCTTCATTCCCTTTCTGCCCTGAAGATGGAAAGTATTGAGAAACCACCACTGACAAATTACTG
The DNA here is from genome assembly GCA_024679065.1 of Sphyrna mokarran. Taxonomy (NCBI): domain Eukaryota; kingdom Metazoa; phylum Chordata; class Chondrichthyes; order Carcharhiniformes; family Carcharhinidae; genus Sphyrna; species Sphyrna mokarran. Next base: position 40,650,795 of record JAGIQG010000002.1, read on the forward strand.
CACAAAAACTGTTTAGATACATGGTAAAGAACAGGACTTCCAAACCTATTGTCTAGGGAATATTGGAATTCAAATATCAATCAAGATATTGAATTTATTTTGATCTTGAAGAAGAGAATTGATTGTTCTTATGTTGTACCTATTATTCAACTTGGAAGAAAATTTATTAATCTCCCACTGTTGGGTCACAATATCTGAGAAAGACCAGGCAGCAAGTACATAGAGAAACTGAAAAATAAGCATTGAGATGCAATGCTCAGAAGTTTTGGGGCTGCTCTCTTCCAGCTGCCGTATTCAAACAGCGATGGACTCCTTAAAAACAGATATTGTGCACAGTCATTTTAGCGTGCCTCAAATCAACATCCTTGTTCTTCTATTTTTATAGTTGGAATCATTATCTACTCAGCTTCCATGTGTATAGCATTAAGAACTTCTATAATAATGAAAGTCAATATGCCTAAAATTTAGCATGAGTATTGTCATTCCCCCTTAGGGAGACTACCAACAATGTTTTCTGTGAAACTGGTTTTAAAATAACATATAAAGAGACATTTCCCTGACTGGTGCGCACCACAGGGACCACAATATGCATTATGATAATGCCCCAGATACATTATTTTAATTTGATACATTTCAATTGAAATTTTGCTTTTGTTATGGTGCTCATTTAAAGGGATGTTCTTTAGCTTTCCTTAGTTAATTAGTTGTAATATTCTAAGTATGTTGTGGTTATGATTGTTAATCAAAAAGAAAAAAAATGTTTGTTACACACAGATATTCAAATTAACAACAGATTTATTGTAAGAGCTGTTGCCTGTACAGAGTAAAAAATAAAACTAAAGCACGAGCCTATGAAACACCACAACAACATCAAATCATGTGACTGGCTCTTAAAGCAATTATGCAATCACTTAAATATATAGCAATTAGTTACTTAGTTTTATTGGTTATGCTTAAAATAGTATAAGGAACACTTAGGTGTATCATTAATCAATTAGTTTATTTGATTTGACTCAAAAGAGCATAAAGAGATACTTACTGACAGTAGTGGTGAGGTGGCATAGCAGAGCATAGAATACCTACATGCAGAAGAAAGTCATTTGGCCCATCAAGTCTGCACCAACAACAATCCCACCCAGGCTCTAAGCCCATACTCCATGTATTTACCTTGCTAATCCACCTGACATGAAGTGATAATTTAGCATGGCCAATCAACCTAACCCACACATCTTTGGAATGTGGGAGTAACCTAGTGGAAACCCTGATGACAGGGGAACAACGTGCAAATTTTACACAATCATCCAGAATTGAACCTGGGTCCCTGGCGTGTGAGGCAGATTTGTAATGTTTCACTTTGTGAATATATCTTAAACAGAATCAAGATTGACTTCTGGTACTCTTGTTCACCAACTGGCTGTCGGAAGTTGAGTTAACATGGTAGCAAAAGAATAGTTGCCTAAAGGTGAATGTTGGAAACACAGAACATTTTTAAGACAAAAAATGACAGTAGTTTTTGTAAAGAATGGCTGGAAAAAAAATGCCAAGGTATCATTATCCACAGATGTTCTGAGTCTGACCAGCAGAATAATGAAGTGGATATGTGAACACAGGTTACATCCCTATCAAAGAGAAATAAGGTATAGTATTGGTATTGTTGCTTCTTAATAAAAGTAAATTCAGAAGCAGGTTACTTTGTGAGTGGATTGCCCATCAATGAATTCTGAATTTTTCTATTCAGTTTCATGGATGAAATTTCCAGAAAGATGACCTACTCGATATATATGAGCCATGGTAAGATTTTGAAAGTCCATGAAGGAATATACCATGGGGGACTTTAATAGATCATATGAAAGAGTGCAGAAATTTAATTTAGATATTCTTTGTTCAGTGCTCACATTTAAGTTGTTGGATTGTGCCAAAGTGTCGTATGTGAATAGATCATGGTCAGAACAGAGAACAAAGAACAAAGAACAAAACAGCACGGGAAACAGGTCCTTCGGCCCAACGAGCCCACACTGCCACCCCGATGTTCCCATCTCTACCCGCGATCCCTGTCCATGTTTATAGATCTATGGATTAAAAACCAAATTTGAGACAATTTAGGGAGAATTTGTTTTGCCAATTAGCCTAAGAGCACATCTTTGGGATGTGGGAGGAAACCGGAGCACCCGGAGAAAACCCACGCAAGCACGGGGAGAATGCGCAAACTCCCACAGACACAGGCCCAAATCCATGTATCTGCACAGCACAGCGATAGTCACTGAGCTGTCGTGTTGCCCATCAGATGGTCCAGGTCAAGCGTACACTAACGACGTGAAGCAGTAGGATACTCTCGAAAAAGATCCAAGAGCAGTCCTCTCACGACCCATCGCGTGTATGCCCCTCGTTAGACAACAAGGTGGACCAAAGCACCTGTAGGATAAAAACAAGTACATCAATATCATCATCTATTTACACACTTCCCAGGGACTCCCAAGGCTCATGATCCCTATTTTAAATCAGTTTTCTATACCCCTCCATTCCCATTCTGTTCATGTGCCCATCTAAGTATTTCTTAAATAACTCCAGAGTACCTGTCTCCACCACTTGGCAGCGCATTCCATACCCCCACCACCCTCTGTGTGAAAAAATTCCCTCTAGCATCCAAATTATACCTTACCCCCTCATCCTAAGCCCGTGACCCGTCATGCTATTTGAATTCATCCTAGGAAAAAGCTTAACCCTGTTTACTCTATCTATCCCTTTCATAATCTTGTACACCTCTATCAGATCTCCTCTAAGTCTACGTCTTTCTAAGGAAAACAGTCCCAATTTGCCTAATCTCTCCTCGTAACTCAGACCTTCCATACCAGGCAGCATCCTGGTAAACCTTCTCTGCACTCTCTCCAGAGTCTCCACGTTCTTCCGGTAGGTGAACCTAGAAGAGGTTCACTTCTAGGAAAGAAGTTTTGGATCAGATGTCTGTTGCCTCGAATATTCATGGAAAAGCATTCATTTCCAACAGTTTTGATGGCACAAATGAGACATTCCACATAATCAGAAAGAATGGAAGACTCAATGATGTCACATTTTGAGATCATCCAGGTTCTGGGCACAGGTATTTGTACAAGAGCTACAGACAAAAGGAATGAGGATGAAAACACTTTAGCAAAGCTGAGTACTACAACATATGACAGGATTAGACAGCAATGGTAGGTGAATGAACTCCAGGAAGCCTAAGTTACGGTTATCAGATGCTTCCAATGGTAGTGATTATACCTCAAAATTATATGGAGCAAATTGGCTTAAATATTACCTAGATTCAATGTGGTGTTAAGTAGTATGAAAGTTCTATTTCTTTCAGAGTCAGGGATGATGATTCAAAATGTCTTTTTTTAATGAACTGATGAAAGCAAAACAGCAGGATCCTCAAAGTGATACATGACACAGAAAATGTGGTGGTTCAGTATGATCATAATGATAATTTCAGAGGAAATGTCCTAGACAAGAAACTAAGTCTGATGATGAGTGTATGAAAAGTGGATTCATTTTTCTCATTTGTTAATGGGATGTAGGCAGTGCTGGCTAGGCAGCATTCATTGCCCTTTCCATGAGAAGGTGATGGTAAGCCACTTTCTTGAACTGCTGCAGTCTTTGTGGTATACGTGCACCTAGCGATGTTAGGAAGAAAGTTCCATGGTTTTGACCCAGCAACAGTGAAGGAACGGCAATAAAGGGCAGTGGAGGAATGATTCTAAATCAAGATGATGTATGACTTAGGGGGAAACTTGTAAACAGTAATATTCCCACACATTTGCTGTCCTTGTCCTTCAAGGTGATAGAAGTTGCAGATTTGGAAGGATCTGTCAAAGAAGCCTTGGCGAATTGTTGCAGTGCATTTGTAGATTGTACACACTATTGTCAAAGTACTCTGGTATATTAACACTAATAAAGTATTTACTCCAGCTATTTTGCATGGAATCATCACCCTTTTGCAGTGTTAGTGATTATACCTCAAAATTACATGGAGCAAATTGGCTTAAATATTACCTAGATTCATTTAATGGTGAGGATCAATGTGATGTTAAGAAGTATGAAAGTTCTACTTTTTTCAGTCAGGGATGATGATCACTTCAAGGTCATTAAAAAAGAGTGGTCATTCCAAACAAAATAGTTGCAGTAGGTCAATGAATTAATACTGACATTATTTTTAGTGATAGCTTACATGAAAAAGACACAATGAAACTGAACATGGAGCATGATCAAACAATTATTTTTGGAAATCACAGAATTTTTCAGGAGGAGGACGCCATTCAGCTCATTGCGTCTGCATTGGTTCCCAAAAGAACTACCTAGCTGGTCCCAATCTCCAGCCCAATCTCCAAAACTCTCTAATTTCACACTTTCAAATATATTATCCAGCTCTGTTAAATCCCAACAACTCTCCAAGAAAAGAAGTTTCTCCTCATCTCACTCTTAGCTCTCTTGCTGACCAGCTTGAAATTATGACCACTAGTCACTGACATACCAACTCATTGAAACAGAATATCTCCTCTACCCTGTCAAAATTGATCATAATTTTGAACACTTGCATAAGGTCACTTCTTAATCGTTTCCGCTCCAAAGAGAGTAAGCCCAATTTCTCTAATCTTTCCTTGTATCTAAAATGCCTTGATTTGGTAAACTGCAGATTCACTGACTTGAAAATGTGGTAGTTGAACAACTGAGCAGTATAGTGATAAAGAAAAAACGCTAAAAGGGCTGACAAGCCCTTAACAAAACCTAATGTTTCTAACAAGTGTTAAAAAAAAATGGCAGATGATCAGAGGGGCAAAAACAAAGCAGTCTTAAAGTCGCCAAGCCAATTTTCTCATTCATGTCAAAGATGAAAAATTTTGCTAAAGGATGCAAGGTGGTTCATGAGTAATAATAGGCTCATCAAAGAGATTAGTGCAAATTAACCAGGGGGCTTTCTACTGTGAGCCTTCCATTGACATGTGACTTTTATGAGGTAGTTGCTCCGGATCTAAAGGTAGGGGACAAAGATAGTATTACTTTCATTTTATATTGTATATACAAAGCACTGAAGCAATCAAATTTACTCTTTCTGTAATAACACATGGCAATGGGTAATTATAAATTTTTGGAGAAATGGATAAGAACCAGATGTGAGGCAAGGTTAAACTTTGAAGTGATAATGGGAGAGAATTCGCCAATGATGAGTGTAGAAACCTGTGAAAACATGAACATTATGTTTATGAATACCATAGCTGTAAGTCCTTTCAGCAATGAACTCCAAAATGAATTATGTGGTGATAGATGAAATATTGCATAAAATCATATCAGATCAACTGCAAGTTGACAATTGTATCAACATGGGCAGGTCATGTAAAGAATTTGCTTCAGATGGCTGGAGGATTTGGTTCTTATCAAACTCAAAAACAGCTTTCTCCCTACTTCTTCGCGACACAGGTTTAAGGTGCTGGGGGGCAAGTACAGAGAAGATGTTAGAGGTAAGTTTTTCACTCAGGGGGTGGTGAGTGAATGGAATTGGTTGCCGTCAGTGATGGTAGAGGCGAACTCGCTGGGGTCTTTTAAGAGACTTCTGGATGAGTACACGGGATTTAATGGGATTGGGAGTTACAGATAGTTCTATGGCCTGGTAAGTTTAGTTATGATCAGCACAACTTGGGGGCCAAAGGGGCTGTTTGTGCTGTAGTGTTCTATGTTCTACTGTCGTCAGACTTTTGAATGGACCTACCTCACATTAAGTTGATCTTTCTCTACACCCGAGCTTTCACTGTACACTACATTCTACACTCTTTCCTTTCCTTCTCTATGAACGGTGTGCTTTGTCCGTATAGTATGCAAGAAACAATACTTTTCACTGTATACTAATACATGTCACAATAATAAATCAAATCAAAATCCCAAATTATTTTCTGTGCTGGGTAATAGTCTGCCTTTCCTGGAGGAGATTACTATCTGTTCCATTATTATCCTGCACAGGGGCAGCACATTGGCAAAGTGGTTAGCACTGCTGCCTCACAATGCCAGGGACCTGCATTCAATTCCCTGCTTAGGTCACTGTCTGAGTGGAATCTGCATGTTCTCCCCATGTCTGCATGGGTTTCCTCTGGGTGTTTCAGTTTCCTCCTACACTCAAAAGATATGCAGGTTAGGTTGATCGGCCTTGATAAATTGTCCCTTAGTGTGAGGGGACTACATGGGGTTCCATGCAGTTACGGCTATAGGGTGGGATTGTTGTTGGTGCAGGCTCAATGGGCCAAATGGCCTCCTTTGGCATTGTAAGGATTCTATGAGTTGAAGGCTTTACATGCAAGGAGAAGCACTTTCATCAGTGACAGTTGGATAACACTATCCAGCATAGCAATGGTTCCTCATTGTTAAATCAGGATTAGTTACAAACTCTCAGTATCTGAGTAACTGATAGGAGGTGCGAATAGGGTTAAAAAAAAGGAGTAAGAAAACACTCCTTTTCTTACTACCTCAACTAGTTCTAATTGTGGGTCTGAGAATGGTTCTTGAGTTAGAAAGCCATCATATCCCAGGCAAGCAAGCATTGTCCAACTATCACATCCTATTAACTTAGCAGGACTTCTTTCCTTATGGCTCTTTCTTCTGTACTACACCATACCCCTAGAATTAAACTCCACTGCCAGAAGTCCTGTCTGATTCCGTATAGATTTCTCTGAGAATTCAGCCACGATGGAAGTGCTGGGGGTTTGGATGGGCAAGAACTTGTAAAATGTGTACGATAAGGATCGTTGGAACAGTATGTGGCTAGCCCAACTAGAGAAGGGGCTATATTGGATCTAGTTCTGAGTAATGAGCCAGGGCAGGTGGTTGATGTTGTAGTGGGGGAACATGTGGCTAACAGTGACCACAATTCTGTCTACTTTAGGATACAGATGGAAAAGGATGCTTGTTGCCGTAGGGGTAGGGTGCTGAATTGGGGGAAGGCTAACTACGGTCAAATTAGGCAGGAACTTAGGGAAACTGATTGGGAACAGTCGTTTGAAGGTAGGTCCACGCTAGGCATGTGGGACTCTTTCAAGGAAATACTGAAAATGTTGCAAGATAAGTACGTGCCAGCCAAGAGGAAAGATGGGAAAGGTAGGATTAGACAGCCGTGGATTACTAGGGATATTGAGGACTTGGTTAGGAAGAAAAGAGAAGCGTATGATAGGTTGAAGCAGCTGGGAACCAAGATAGCATTGAAGGAATATAGAGAGAGTAGGAGGGATCTCAAACAGGGAGTTAGAAGGGCAAAAAGGGGGCATGAAATGATTTTGGCGGATAGGATTAAGGAAAACCCAAAGGCTTTTTACTCCTATGTTAGGAATAAAAGGGTGGATAGAGGAAAAATCGGACCTCTTAGGGACATAGGAGGGGAACTGTGCTTAGAGCCCGAGGGAATGGTGGAGATCCTGAATGAATACTTTGCGTCAGTATTCACGAAGGAGAGGGGCTTGTTGACAGCTCCTGTCTCTGAGGGAGCTGTGGACCAGTTGAGGGAAATATCCATACCAAGGGAGGAAGTGTTAGAGCTTCTAGGTAGCATTAAAACTGATAAATTTCCTGGGCCTGATGGCATTTATCCCAGACTGCTTAGAGAGGTGCGAGGTGAAATTGCTGGACCTCTGACGCAAATCTTTGTCTCTTCCTTGGACACAGGTGAGGTCTCAGAGGACTGGAGAATAGCTAATGTTGTACCGTTGTTTAAAAAGGGTGGTAGGGATAACCCTGGAAATTATAGGCCGGTGAGTTTGACTTTAGTGGTAGGGGCTATTGGAGGGGATTCTTAGAGATAGGATGTATAGGCACTTAGAACGTTGCGATCTGATTAGGGATACGCAGCATGGATTTGTTAAGGGGAGATCGTGCCATACAAATCTGGTAGAATTTTTTGAGGAGGTGATGAAAACGGTGGACGAAGGGCGAGCCGTTGATGTTGTCTATATGGATTTTAGTAAGGCGTTTGACAAAGTCCCTCATGGGAGGTTAGTCGAGAAGGTCAAGGCAAATGGGATACAAAGACAGGTAGCTAGATGGATAAGCAACTGGCTTGGTAATAGAGACAGAGAGTAATAGTGGAAGGTGTTTCTCTAGCTGGAGGTGGGTCACTAGTGGTGTGCTGCAGGGCTCGGTACTGGGACCTCTTCTATTTGTAATATATATAAATGACTTGGAAGAGGGAGTAAGTGGAGTGATCAGCAAGTTTGCAGACGATACGAAGATGGCTGGACTTGCGGATAGTGAGGAGCATTGTCAGGCGATGCAGCAGGACATAGATAGGCTGGTAGCTTGGGCAGACAGATGGCAGATGGAATTCAATCCTGATAAATGTGAGGTGATGCATTTCGGGAGAAAAAATGTAGGGGGGAGGGATATGATAAAGGGTAGACCTATTAAGAGTATAGAAACGCAGAGGGACCTGGGGGTGCAGGTGAACAAGTCTCTGAAGGTGGCAGAGCAAGTGGAGAAGTTTGTGAAGAAAGCATATAGTATGTTAGCCTTTATAGGAAGGGGTATAGAGTACAAGAGCTGGCCTTTAATGTTGCAGTTGTATAAAACGCTGGTTAGACCTCATTTGGAATACTGCGTCCAATTCTGGTCGCCTTACTACCGGAAGGACGTGGAGACTCTGAAGAGAGTGCAGAGGAGGTTTACCAGGATGCTGCCTGGTATGGAAGGTCTGAGTTACAAGGAGAGGTTAGGCAAATTGGGACTGTTTTCCTTAGAAAGACGTAGACTTAGAGGAGATCTGATAGAGGTGTAAAAGATTTTGAAGGGGATTGATAGAGTAAACAGGGTTAAGCTTTTTCCTAGGATGGACTCAAATAGCACAAGGGGTCACGGGCTTAGGGTGAGGAGGGTAAGGTATAATTTGGATGCTAGAGGGAGTTTTTTCACACAGAGGGTGGTGGGGGTATGGAATGCGCTGCCAAGTAAAGTGGTGGAGACAGGCACTCTGGAGTTATTTAAGAAATACTTAGATGGGCACATGAACAGAATGGGAATGGAGGTGTATAGAAAACTGATTTAAAATAGGGATCATGAGCCTTGGGAGTCCCTGGGAAGTGTGTAAATAGATGATGATATTGATGTACTTGTTTTTATCTTACAGGTGCTTTGGTCCATCTTGTTGTCTAACAAGGGGCATACACGCGATGGGTCGTGAGAGGACTGCTCTTGGACCTTTTTCGAGAGTATCCTACTGCTTCACATCGTTAGCATATGCTTGACCTGGACCATCTGATGGGCAACACAACAGCTCAGTGACTATAGCTGTGCTGTGTAGATACATGGATTTGGGCCTGTGTCTGTGGGAGTTTGCGCATTCTCCCTGTGCTTGCGTGGGTTTTCTCCGGGAGCTCCGGTTTCCTCCCACATCCCAAAGATGTGCTCTTAGGCTAATTGGCAAAACAAATTCTCCCTAAATTGTCTCAAATTTGGTTTTTAATCCATAAATCTATAAACATGGACAGGGATCGCGTGTAAAAGTGGGAACATCGAGGTGGCGGCGCGGGCTCGTTGGGCAAAGGGCCTGTTTCCCATGCTGTTTTGTTCTTTGTAAATCTTTGCTTCTCCCTGCATGTAAAGCCTTCAAATCATAGAATCCTTATTATGCTGAAGGAGACCATTTGGCCCATCGAGTCTGCGACCGACCACGTGAGAAAGTGAGAGAAATCTTACAATATTAGTCCCATAAAACACTAAAGTGCGCACAGTGACTAGAGTTTAAATAAAAGTGCTTCCCAAACATTTTCCCACTGTGATCACATTTTGAAGCCTGAAAGCTTCAAAGCTTGAAAGCCAGAGCAGGAGAAGTAAAGAGAAATGTAGTGGTTATTGGAGATAGTATGGTTAGAGTCATAGAGACTGTCCTTTGCAACAAGGATAAAGAACACCGAAGGGTGTGTTGCTTGCCTGGTGCTAGAGTCCAGGATGTCGCGTCTGGGCTACAGAGGAACCTAGAGTGGGAGGGGAGGAATCCAGTTATTGTGGTTCATGTGGGGGCCAATGATATAAGCAAAATAGGATTAAGGATCTGCAAAGGGAGTACGAAAATCTGGGTGTCAAATTAAAGAGTAGAACCAACAAGGTGGTTATCTCAGGTTTGCTACCTGAACTACACACAGATTGGCATAGAGTATATAGGATTAAGGAGGTGAATCTGTAGCTCAAGGATTGGTGTGGAAGGAATGGGTTTGAGTTTTGGGGCATTGGTACCAGTATTGGGGCAGATGGGACCTGTTCAGATGGGATGGTCTACATCTGAATTGTGCAGGGACCAGAGTCCTGGCGAATCGTGTAACTAGAACTGTAGATAGGGCTTTAAACTAATTTGGGTGGGGGGGGGGGGGGGAATCCGGGGTAGGGGAAATTACAAAATCTGGAGTAAAGGAAAAGGTACATGTGCAGGTGAATGTTGAGGATGTTCTGCCTATTAGAGGAGTAGGGGGCATGAGAGAGACTAGTAGTGTTTTAGCAAATAAGATCCAGGCAAAGGCTGGTATAAAGGCACTTCACCTGAATGCACAAAGCATTCGGAACAAAGTGAATGAGCTGATGGCGCAAATGGATATAATCTAGTGACCATTACGGAACCATGGTTGCAGGGGGACAAGGACTGGGAACTGAATGTCCAGGGCTATCAAGTGCTTAGGAAGAACAGACAGGAGGATAAAGGGGGTGGGGTGGCTCTGTTGATTAAGATAGTCATGATGTAGAGATGCCGGCGTTGGACTGGGGTAAACACAATAAGAAGTCTGACAACACCAGGTTTAAATCCAACCGATTTATTTGATAGTAAACTCACAAGCTTTCGACCCTCTGGTCTTTGTGTCATCTTGGCTTCATTTCACACTATCTGTAACCCCCGTGACTTGCCTGGGTTAGCAAAAAACCTCACTTACTGTGCTGTCTGGAGACAATACACACCTCTTTAACCTGTGCTCAGTGCTCCTTCCACTCACATTGTTAGCCACTTTAAGACTTGAATAGCAGGTTAGGTGTAAAGACTCGCATTCTAATCAGTAATCTGTAAACAGTATATGCTGTTACGTGCGCTGTTTGAGACCAGAGCACCTCATTCAGCTGACGAAGAATTCAGGGTTGAAAGCGTGTGAGTTTACTATCAAATAAATCGGTTGGATTTAAACCTGATGTTGTCAGACTTCTTACTGTGATTAAGACAATATCAAGGTGGTAGTAAGAGAGGATATAGGCCCTAAAGTACAAAATGTGGAATCGATTTTGTTCCACATCGAGGCCGCAGTTGGAGTACTGTGTGCAGTTTTGGTCGCCACATTCGAGGAAGGATGTATTAGCCTTGGAGGGGATGCAGAAGAGGTTCACTAGGCTGATACCAGAGATGAGGGCATTGGATTATGAGGAGAGACTAAATAGGCTAGGTTTGTACTCTTTGGATTTTAGAAGGCTGAGAGGGGATCTTATAGCGACGTATAAGATAATGAAGGGGATGGACAGGGTAGAGGTTGAGAGACTCTTCCCGCTTAGCAAAGATAGCAGGACTGTCGGTTGAAGTGGTCAAGGCTTCCTCGCTAAATATATTTAAGTCAAGAGTGGATAGATTTTTGATTAACAAGGGAATTCAGGGTTAAGGGGAGAAAGTGGGAAAGTGGTACCGAACCACTGCAGATCTGCCATGATCTTATTGAATGGTGGCTCGAGGGGCTGGATGACCTACTCCTGCTCCTATTTCTTATGTTCTTAAATGGTCATGACCACAAAGTTGGGGTGGGGTGGTGAGTGATGGTAGAGTTGTAAAAAGGGGGAGAGTTGTAAGAGTGGGGCAGGGGGAAGTTCTGAGGGCAGTGTGAGGTTGGAGAACAAACAATGATGTGTTGTTTCTTATCTATCATTTTGCACGCTCTGTTAGAGGCAGTGATCAGCCTCAGAGCGGATTTCATTTGGCCACAGTTCAAGGCAAGAAAAGAAGTGTACATGCACATTTTAAGGGGCCTCAGAACTGATCACAAGATAGTACCATCTGAGTCTCCATTCCACTGGCCCTGTGGCTGCCATGGAGGAGAGGGAGCTCACAATTTCAAATGCTTGTCCACAACCCTACAGAGGCTTATAGTCCACAATTGGGAACCTCTGATTAAAAAAAATGAAAGGCACCCCACAGAGTAGTCATGAGATAGAAATAGAAGCAGAAATAGAACATAGAACATAGAACAATACAGCACAGAACAGGCCCTTCGGCCTTCGATGTTGTGCCGACCAAAATAAAAAGCAATGCCCCTCCAAACTAAACCATTCCCTTCTCTTCCATATACTTATCAATTAACCTCTTAAACGCCACCAAACTTGGCGCATCTACAACAGCTGCAGGCAGGGCATTCCACTCCCTAATCACTCTTTGAGTAAAGAACCTACCTCTGATATCCGTCCTATAACTCATACCCCTTAATTTAAAGCTGTGTCCCCTCGTGCTAGCTTTCTCCATCCTAGGAAAAAGGCTATCACTGTCCACCCTATCTAAACCTCTAATCATCTTATATGCTTCAATAAGATCCCCTCTTAGCCGCCTCCTTTCTAACGAAAACAACCTCAAATCCTTCAACCTCTCTTCATAGGACCTGCCCTCCATACCAGGCAACATCCTGGTAAACCTCCTCTGTACCCTCTCCAATGCCTCCACATCTTTCTTATAATGTGGCGACCAGAACTGCACACAATACTCCAAGTGCGGCCGCACTAGAGTTTTGTACAGTTGCAAATCCTCATGACCATTACGTTTTGGTAGCTACCAAAAAAACTAGGGATTAACCAATTAGAGAAGTAGAAGGAAAGATAGAACATAGAACATAGAACATTACAGCACAGAACAGGCCCTTCAGCCTTCGATGTTGCGCCGACCAATATAAAAAGCAATGCCCCTCCAAACTAAACCATTCTCTTCTCTTCCATATACTTATCAACTAACCTCTTAAACGCCACCAAACTTGGCGCATCTACAACTGCTGCAGGCAGGGCATTCCACTCCCGAACCACCCTTTGGGTAAAGAACCTACCTCTGATATCCGTCCTATAACTATCACCCCTTAATTTAAAGCTGTGTCCCCTCGTGCTAGCTTTCTCCATCCTAGGAAAAAGGCTATCACTGTCCACCCTATCTAAACCTCTAATCATCTTATATGTTTCAATTAGGTCCCCTCTTAGCCGCCTCCTTTCTAACGAAAACAACCTCAAATCCCTCAGCCTCTCTTCATAAGACCTGCCCTCCATACCAGGCAACATCCTGGTAAACCTCCTCTGTACCCTCTCCAATGCCTCCACATCTTTCTTATAATGCGGGGACCAGAACTGCACACAATACTCCAAGTGCGGCCGCACTAGAGTTTTGTACAGTTGCAACATGACGTTGCGGCTCCGAAATTCAATCCCCTACCAATAAAAGCTAAGACTCCATATGCCTTCTTAACAACCTTCTCGACTTGACTGCCTACTTTCAGGGATCTATGCACATACACACCAAGATCCCTCTGTTCATCAAGACTACTAAGAATCCTACCATTAGCCCTATACTCTACACATTTATTATTTCTGCCATAGTGCATTACCTCACACTTTTCCACATTAAACTCCATTTGCCACCTCTCGGCCCAGCTCTGCAACTTGTCCAAGTCCCTCTGCAAACTATAACACCCCTCTTCACTATCTACCACTCCACCGACTTTAGTGTCATCTGCAAATTTACTAATCCATCCTTCAATACCCTCATCCAGATCATTTATAAAAATTACAAACAGCAGGGGCCCCAAAACAGACCCCTGAGGTACACCACTTGTCACCGAACTCCACGTTGAATATCTCCCATCAACCACCACCCTCTGCCTTCTATCTGCTAGCCAATTCCTAACCCAATTAGCTAAATCACCCTCTATCCCATACATCTGCATTTTCTGCAGTCTATCTATTTTCTGCAGTCTATTTTCTGCAATTCTATCTGCAGATAGAATTGCAGTCTTTCTGAAATAGTAGATAGGGAACTGCCAGCCATTGCATATAGATGGATTTATACAGAAAAGATCCTTGTCGATGGGACTTAAGATTAAAGCAAAGTTAGTTGCTCCAAATTTTGAAGAGCAACCGGACAGTGCAAATGTTATTTGTGGAAATGCAGATCAACTGATACAAAAGCTCCATTTCTGCATGGTAAAACATTTCACGGAAAGATGTTTCTGAAACCGTATAAAGAAGCAAGTGATGCAGAAGGAAAACTATGGACATTAACTGAATGAGTCTGTGGCCTGGATGATACCTCAGGATGCGATTTTACCTGGTGAGATCGATTGCTGGAAGTAAGCTGTGTTCAACTTAGAGATCCAGCAATGTTTTATTGATATCAGAAAGGGAAACTTTCAGATTTCTTCAAATGTACGCTCATTATTTTTTATGGGATGCTACATTGGACTTTGAAAAATGCACTGTTAATAACATTAAAGTGTAATTTAGGTTAAAAAGTCAGACATTAAGAGTTTGTAAATGCATTGGTTTAGACATTAAACAGAATACGTCTGGAATAACTTTGAATTTGCCACTTCACTTAGAAAGTGTTACACCTATCTAGTCCAATTGTGCTTGATAATTATAAAAAGATGATGGGTGGTACTTTCCCAACAATTGGCACAGTGAGCAGGACAATGTGAGGAAGCTTCCAAACTGAAACGCAGTACTTCCCATCTTATTGTTCGACTTACAGTTGAAGTAAAAGAAAAGGCAGGTCCCATAACATAATGCTGGTGGGATGAGCTCACACATAACCCCTCCCCCCAATGGAATACAACACCTTGCCATCAAATATTACCACACACACAACAATCCTGCTCCCCCCCCCCCGCCAAAAAACACCCATCCAAGCAAGGGTGTTCTAACTTAGATACAGATAAACCATTGCAAATGAAATAATCTGACCCATCAAGTCATTTTGGTCCCGACAAGTATGACCCTTCCCATCCCACCTAATTGAACCAAGCACTCACCTGAATTCCTTTGGTGGTATCTGCTCACTGGTGAAAGCTGTGGAAGGTCAGTTGTGATCCACATCAATGTACCCTCACAGAAAATCCCATTGGCATGAGTTGTGTTTTAGGAGTCCTATGTGATTTTCTACTCCCCCTACCAATCGTGTGATGCCCCTGAAAAGATAGGAGTGGAAAATCCACTCTTACCCTCCATGTCACATCTAAAGTAGAAGCTATGCAGTTATGGATCGTAACAAGTCAGTTGAATTGCACTCAAAAAAAGCCACGATATTAGTTTTAATTAGTATTAGAACTAAACATTCTGGTTAAGCAGCCTAAATAAGATGACGCTTAAGGGCAGATAAAACATTTTGAAAATTATGCAGAGAAATGTGAACTTAAATTTCCATACTTGGGTGACCTAAAGAATTTGTGAATGATTATTTTTTGTGATGCTTATCTCGCCAATCTTCCTAATGGATATTTGAGTGCAGCTGATTTCATAATATTTTTGTGGGGAAAATGAAAAACGTTGCCCTCTATACTGGGAAGCTAAGAAAACAAGGTAGAACTGAAGAAAACCCAGTCCATTGTGCCCAGTTGTGTGTGCCTTACTTTGGAAAAGATTTCAAAACCCTGAAGAACATTGATGAAAGATTTACTAAAATAATACCAAGTATGAAAGCCTTTGGTTATCGGATTTGGATAAGTAGGTATTTTCAGTATTTAGCGAGTCAGTAACTGGAAAGCTTGCAAAAGAACAATGGAAAGATTTAGGAGAATGGTCTTAATATTTTAGGACATTAGGACCTAGAATGGCCTACCAGAAGACGTGATGGAAGCAGAATCCACAACAGCTCTGAAAGGTTGTGGTTAAATACTTGAAAAAGAGCATTTAACAGCAATGGAGACGTGGAACTGAGGATAATTCTTTCAGGACCAAAATGACTTGATGGGTCAGATTATTTCATTTGCAATGGTTTATCTGTATCTAAGTTAGAAATGTGCCAAAGTGGAAAAAGTAGAAGCAATTGTTTAAAAAATTACCTAAGAGTTGGGTGGGGGGGGCACATTGGGGGAGGTGAGATAGCAAAATAAGTGACAGCAATGCGAATAGAGAGGGAATGCAGAAAGCTGAGAAGGCACAAAAAGAAAAAACATGTAATGCTGCAGGAAATTCACGTCATATTATAATGTCTCATTATGATCATATATTCCTCATTCAGCAGGACTAAGACGTGGAGGGATATTTTTGTACCATTGGTATTGAACGGGAAGTATCACAGATTGATTGGTAGTTCCACATTGCTGAGTTTCTGATCTTAACTCCATTGTTTTAGGGCAATGCAGAACTAGTTGCAAGGGCCTGATGGAGGATGGGAAAATTGGGCACTGAACTCAAATTATTTTTGTGCATTGCCCAGCAGCTGCCTTGGAACAATATTACTGAGATTTGCGAAAAGTTCACAGTAGTAATTGCATTCATGGGAGAAATTGAGGCAATAAAAAAATATAATATTTGCAAACTCTGGAAGAAGAAAATACTTGTTCACGTAGCAATGCAGACTTATATTGATTCCCCAGAAGCAAGTAGTACTGCGGACCATTACCTGCATGATGCTCTATATTCATAATATTGAAGAAAGTTGTGTGAGCTATGTAGGTCGCAAACTGTAGCACTGCTTGACCCAGTGAAATAGCATATGCCTGAATTTATTCCCCTGCATCTCTACATTAAATAGAAATGCCAAAATTCTACAGGTGCTCTCTATGTATTATTTGACCTATTAATCTATGGTGATACAGTTAAATGGGAACAATGCAAGCTTTCCAAAACCTCAAGTATGCTTTCAGTTATTTAATAAATGACAGAATAAGAAAATCCTAAATATGTTTTGTTACTGGTCTATCATATGAATATTTTGTTACAGAGAAATAATGAATATGGTTTATTACAACAATTTCTTAGAGTCAATAGCGAGTGTGGATTATTAAGGATTCTCTATAGACGTTAAATGTCTCATCACAAGGGAGTAGAGAATCTATGTAAAACCGTTAGAAAATTTAAGTAAAATTCCTCAATTGGGAAAAGAACATATTGATAGAAACAAAGACTGTTTACATGGGTGAACAGCTGGCTAGTATGCCTGGAGACCTCTGTAACATTTAGATGGCCTGAATTAGCAGACAAAACTACCAGTGCAAAGCTGAGCATGATAGCAACAAACTCTAGGGAAGAGGTTACAAAAGAAACCGAAAGGAGATAAGAAAGACAGATAATTCTTGGCATAATAGACACTTTGCCTTGTGAACATCTGCACATTGTTTAATGAGAAACCTAACCCAGACAATATTGGAATGTTAGTGATGCCTTGCCTACATGATTTACAATGTATAAATATTGTATGGTTCTTCAGCTAGGGAGAGTCTGCCTCAGAGGACCCTTTTCTGAAGTTGTCCAACATGTTGGCTAATAAACAATCATTCTGTACTGGGTTTCCTGAGATTACTTTGTATTATAATCTGCCCCACCAGAACTTATAATTCACTTCTGTTAAAGAGAAACCACAGGAAAATGCAATCTATGATGAGTATTTCTTCCTTGTCACACTTAATGTTTTGCAGAGCTCCAATTATGCAACATTATTGCCTGGAATACTCTCTTGTATTGAAATACAGGATTAACCATCACCTGGAAAACCAGAGATGTTGAAGCATGGATTAGGTTCAAAGGTGGTTGGATTTATTCAAATTGGGTCTGAAGAAAGATGTCTTTGCAATTTTGTAAGATACTTGGTATTGTTCTGGTGTTTAGTAACTGGCTGTACCTTATTATGCCATCTGAAGAATCAAAAAGGAATAAAAGGTGAGACTTCTCGGATAGTAGAGAACAGGCGAAATATGACCTGTGCATCATTTATAAATCAATGCAGTGGATCCAAACAACTTTCCGGTTTGGGTGTCATGGACATCTTATGATGAGCTGCAGCATCCAATGGATGTAGCATTTTCTTGAGAGGAAATTTGGCTGGCTACATCATTTACCTAGCCAACAGGTAAAACTTGTTGGAGAGGAAGGTGGTGTACAAATATCAGGACATATCAGATGAATACATGACTGAAGAAGTGGTGCAAGGGAGAGGGTTTCAGATTCCTGGAACATTGGTACTGGTTCTAGGGGAGATGGGACCAGTGCAAACTGGACGGGTTATATTTGGGCAAGACTGGAACTGATGTCCTGGGGCAAGAATTTGCTAGTGTGGTTGAAGAGAATTTAAATTAGAATGGCAGGGGTTGGGAACCTAAGCCGGATGACAAGGTAAAGAGAAACAAAGACAATAACAAAAGAAAAAACGGTAATATGCAAAAATGGTAGACAGGGTAGGCAAGAGCAATAGTATAAAGAAAAGTTAGGATGATTAAAAATGGCACAAAGTATTTGGAAAAAGGTAGACAAATTGACAGCATAAATTAGGGTAAATGGATATCATTGCGTAGTCAGTATTTGACATGGTTAAAAGATCAAAATAGGGCTACGGTACAAAGAAAAGTTAGGATGATTAAAATGGCATAAACTATTTGGAAAAAGATACATAAACTGACAGTGTAAATTGGGGTAAATGGGCATCATCTCATAGTTAATATGGAGACATGGTTGAAAGGAGATCAAACCTGAGAACTTAATATCTAGGGATATTTGACATTTCGGAAAGACAGGAAGGAAGAAAAAAGTGGTGGAATAGCACTTTTAATAAGAGATGAAATTGAGGTCAATTGTAAAAGATGATCTTGCCTCGGATGATTTGGATGGAAATTTAAAAAGCAAGGGAAAGAAAACATTGGTAGTAGTAGTATATAGACCCCTAACAGTAGCCATACTCTAAGAAAAGGTATAAATCAGCAAATAGGATTATGTAAAAAGAGATCAATAATTATGGATGATGTTAATCTTCATGTTGATTGGACTAATCAAGTTGGAAAGGATAGCTACAATGACAAATTGATAAAATGCATTAGGGATAGTTTCCTATAGTAACATGTCAGTGTGCCAACTAGGAATAGGGTATCTTGGATCTGGTAATGAGTAATGTGGCAGATCTAATAAATCAGAGTAAAAGCTCCCCTAGGATGTAGTGATCATAACATGATAGAATTTAATATTCAGTTTAAAAATGAGAAACTTAGCTTGGAAACAACTGAGTTTAAATTAAATTTTAAAAATTACAATGAAATGAGAATAGAGTTCGTTAAAGCGGACTGGGCAGGTAGATTAGCAGGAAAGACAGTCACCAAACTATGTCAGGCATTTAAGGAGGTAATTCATGGCTCTCAATAAAACATATCCCAGAGAAAGAGAAAAGATTCTACATGAGGGATAAACCAACCATGGTTAACCAAGTAAGTTAAGCAGAGTATCAAGTTGAAAGTAAAAGCATATAAAGAGGGAAAAGTCACTGATAGCCCTGAAGATTGGGATAAATTCAGAATCCAAAGAAGGACAAAAAATATAATAAAGAGAGAAAAAATAAACTATGAAGGCAAATTAGTGAGGAACATAAAAACTGATAATAAGAGCTTCTTTAAATATATCAAAAGGAAGAGAGAAGTCAAAGTGAACATAAGCCCCTTAGAAATTGAATCTGGGGAGAAAGTTGTGGAAAACAAGAAAATAATAGGCGGCTAAGAGGGGACCTTATCGAAACATATAAGATGATTAGAGGTTTAGATAGGGTGGACAGTGATAGCCTTTTTCCTAGGATGGAAAAAGCTAGCACGAGGGACACAGCTTTAAATTAAGGGGTGATAGTTATAGGACGGATATCAGAGGCAGGTTCTTTACCCAAAGGGTGGTTCGGGAGTGGAATGCCCTGCCTGCAGCAGTTGTAGATGCGCCAAGTTTGGTGGCGTTTAAGAGGTTAGTTGATAAGTATATGGAAGAGAAGGGAATGGTTTAGTTTGGAGGGTCATTGCTTTTTATATTAGTCGGCGCAACATCGAAGGCCGAAGGGCCTGTTCTGTGCTGTAATGTTCTATGTTCTATAATAGAATAGTTAAGTAGATGTTTTGCATCAGTCTTTATGGTGGAAGATAGTTTGAACATCCCATTGATGTTAAGGAATTCAGGGAAAGGGTTAAGGGGTTATTGGGGCAGCATGATGGCACAGTGGTTAGCACTGCTGCCTTACAGCACCAGTGATCCAGGTTTAATTCCAGCCTCAGGTCAGTGTATGTGTGGAGTTTGCACGTTCTCTTCATGTCTGCATGGGTTTCTTCAGTTTATTTTTCATTTCCCCTACTTTGTTTGTTAATATCTCCTGTCATAGCTGTCTCTCTCACCTCTTCACTTATCTTTTCGCCCTCGCTTTTCTTCTCTTTTTTCTTTTACTTTCTCATCTTATTTTTACCTTTCCCTTCTTGTTAATATTTTTATTTTATTTGCCAATTCATTGAAGCGATTGACTTTGGAAGAATCATGGAACAAAGGGTAAGCCAGATCAATCCCCCAGTTAGTCAGGCAAAGAAAATTCAAAGGAACATAAGGAGCTTAAAAAGAATGATATTGGGATTCAAAAGAGTGTATGCAGTTACCATCTTGCTATTTGTTTTCTTGGGGAATATTGAATAAAAAATAATCAACATCACAATTCAGCAAGACTGAGTCAAAATTCATGGAAATCATGAACAGCTGAGATCATACATACATGATATCATGAAACCCAAGCTCATCCCATTTTGTTTCAAGCATCAGTTAAGTGAATCTTGCTCATAATTGCTCATAATTAGCGACAATAACTGAGTAAGGAACTGTTTAGTCCATAAGAGAATAAACTTGTAGCAGCCTCACAATCTTATGAAATAAAGCCTCGAGCTGGTCTTAAATTGTATACTTAGTTTAGGCACCATCAGTAAGAGTACTGGGCACCTTAAGTGGTTAAACATGGTAGCCAAAGGGCTCTTGGTTCTCAGCTATTCAGCCTTCAGAGATAAGAAAACCGTTGCTACATCTTAGGATATTGAGAAAAGATGCAAGAGAACAGAACACTACTGTGAAGAGCCTAAAAGAAGCCAGCCAGTCTGATAAAGGTGGTTGTAACAATGTTGTGCAATGTTTGCCACAATGCTCAATCAACAATGGAAACAGAGTTCAGCACCAATTTATGCAATCTCTATAAATAACCAATCCCATTATCTTGTCATTTTACACATTTGGAAAGTTTTTTTTAAATTTGAACATCTGGCACAGAGAATATTTCAATACCAATACACTCTTTGTCCAACATACCACCAATGGGTTCAGGGATGTTTTTGCTGTCAAAAATACCAATGCAAAACTCAGCCTTCTCTGTTCTCTTACAACCTGAGTGGCAGTGCATCCACTGCCCACACTCACTGCTAGTGTTCAAGCAAGTAAATAACAATGCTGTCAGCAAAGCTTTGAAATGAGCTAGAAGAAGGAAAGAAGCATCTCATTTAAAAAGAGGCAAAGCTGAGAATGAAGTATCAGCAGGAGCCAGGCAAAGGCCGGACAGTAGGTTCAATGCACATCCTGGTCTCCAATGAATTTTACTGATTCATTACAGTTGGAAAGAAGTTAAAACAAATTAATGTTGGTTTTAGATGCAGTAGCGCACCAGCTGCAGTGTGGGGTGTTAAAAAAGAAATTATAGGCAGAAAATCGAGAACCCAAATCCTGCAAAGTGTAGATCGGGACTGTCCCAATTACCTGATCTAGTGCTGCATAAGTGAACTGAATGTAAAAAGCTTATATTATCACCATAACAAAGACAATGGGCTCAAATTTGGCTTCCATTATCCTCAAAATGGCACAACAGAAGCATTAAGAAAGGCACTCAATCAGGTGTGCCCTGGGTGTGCTAAATACAACTGATTTGGTGTTACCCTAATGTCACACATCTCTACCGGCTGACATGTTGCCAGACTTCATAACATGTCCAGTGCAGTGAACGAATTTACAAGTTCACACTGAGCTGAAAGGTATATCCTAGCTCGAGTGCTATTTTTTTAGAAGTTTTTTTAAAGTTTATTTATTAGTCACAAGTAGATTTACATTAACACTACAATGACGTTACTGTGAAAATCCCCTAATCACTACAATCACACTGAGGGAAAATTTAGCATGGCCAATGCACCTAACATGCACATTTTTCAGATTGTGGGAGGAAACCAGAGCACCCAGAGGAAACCCACGCAGACATGGGGATAAAGTACAAATTCCATGTACACAGTGCCCCAAGCTGGGAATCGAACCTAGGTCCCTGATGCTGGGAGACAGCTGTAATAACCATCATGCCACCCCGGGACAAGCAACCAACTAGCAAGTAAATTGATTTTGAAAAGCTTTTGTTACTGCAAAGTGCCAGAAGAATCATAGCAGAATAGAAATTTACAACACAGAAAAAAAACATTCTATTGTGTACACACCTGCTGACAAGTAGCCAACCAGCCTAATCCCACTTTCCAACAAGAATCTTATAGGTTACGACACTTCAAGTACATATCCAAGTACTTTGTGAATGTCATAAGGAATACCACTCATTCAGGCAGTGAACTCCAAAACCCCACTACCCTCCAGCTGAAACATTTCTCCTGAGGGCACAGTAAAAAGACAGGATAATGGCACTAAGTCACACTGCTCATTTGGAGGTCCAGTGCAGAGATGATGGGCTGAATGGCTCCTTCAGTGCCACAGCAATTGTGTGACTAAGTGAGTCCCATCTAATTCTCCTCCCTCTAGCTATAAATCTCCCCTGGTTTTGGACCCCTCAACAAAGGGGAACAGAATCTTTCTACCCACTGTATTTAAATTCCTCAGAATATTATACAGTTCAATTAGGTTTCCACTTGGCCTTCTCTGTTCCAATGAAAACAACTCTAGCCTTTCCAATATTCCCTCATGAATAAAATTTTTCCATCTAGAAAACATCCTTATAAATATCAGCTGTACTCTTTTAATGCAATCCACCTTTCCAATAGTGCAATGCCAGAGCTGTAGTATAACCAGGTGTTTTCCAGCATAACCTCCCAGGCACCTATATTCTATGTTTTAGCTAATAATGTTATGATGTTTTAGTCTGCTCTGGACTATAAAGAGACTATGAAGTAATTAGAAATAAATCAAACAAGAACAGCTTATTCAATATCCTAATAGTGGCACAGTCAGCGCAAGATTGACCTTGCAAGCTCCAGGTAATCTGGCCCGCTCTCTTAAAAGGGGCACATGCCCTATTACACATTTAACACCCGTCCCCTTGTTTCAAAAATTTCCCTAGAAAAACACACAAAATTATACAAAATAATGTGGGTGTTAACCCCAATACACACACACACACAGACACACATCAAAAACTATATATAAGGAACATGAAACAGGGTAACATGAACGGCAACTCCAATTAATATCTATATTTACATTTAGTCTTTATGAGGATAACAGGTATCATTTCCTGAATTCCCAGAAGTTCTTGTCGCGCATTTAGAGCTTCCTCTTGAGACTGAGGTCTGCTATCAATTAGTTTTGCCAACGTCTCTTTCATGGGTAAGATTACCCCTTGTTGCAGGGGTTGTCTTAATTCCATCGGTTCCTCTGGTTCCATCTGACCCACTTTAGGATCTTGGAGGATTCCCCTCTGCTGATAAGGTGCGATGATCAGCTCATCCTTGGTCTGCAGCATATATGACAATGGCCCAATTTGCTGGGACCCATTTCTCTCCTGATGTGTACTTCCTGTCCAGTACAGTCTCTCACTTCTGGAAATTCCTTGACTTGGAATTTCCTTCCCTTCAGGCCATCTGTCCTTTCTGGTTTCTTCCTGCCATTCCCTCATCTCTTTTGGTTGAAGCAGGACAAATATGAGTTCCTCAGTTTGTGACTAAACATTAATGACAATGGGGTCATTGCATATGGTGAATTATGATATTTTTCAGGAATAGATTCACTCACCTACCAAAGGAACCCTCCCCTTAGGAAACTTTCAGCACCTGTTTCAAGATTTAAAATGAGCCTCTCCATTTGGCCATTTGTTGCAAGGTGGTAAAGAGCCAACCTCATCTATCAGACTCCTTGGTGGTCAAAATAGTCTCAACTCCTTCATCACAAACTGGGGGCCATTGTCACTCACCAGTTCTTCAGGATTTCCAAATCTGGCAAATAGTTCATCAAGTCAATCTGTTATCATGTCTGTGGAGAATATCTTCACGTTTTCCACTTTTAGCCACTTGGAAAGAATATCGACCACCAGAAACAGCATTTGTTCTTCATTGGACCTACAAAGTCTATAATGGAAGCTTCAGGCCATTCCTATGGGTGAAGGGGTGACACTAGCCTTTCACACAAGCATGCAAGCTTTATAAAAATCTGCCTTTTCTTCTGTCTGTGAGTCTACACTTGGGCATCAAAAATAACTCCAGGTGATTTCCTTTATTTGCATCATGCCCAGGTCCTCTTCATGCATTTGTTCCAGCACTATACTCTTAACAACAACAGGAATGAGCATTCTCATTCTCTACAATAGACATCCATCCAATACTGACAACTTACACTTCCTTGACAAGTAGGTATGTAAATCTTCCTGATTTCTATAGCTGATCCTCCCCCTCAAGATTCAGTCCAAGACTTGATTTATGACTGGGTCGTTATAAGTAGAGTTCCACACCTGGGCTGTGGCCAACAGCTGTCATAGATGATATTCTAGTGTCTGGCCCAAAAGTGGCGATGAGGAGCCTGTGATCATTTAGCAGTAACATAAAATGCAAGTCATTTGGAAAATGTGAGAATTTCTTCACCCCAAACACAATACACAATCCTTCCTTTTTGACCTGGGCACAGTTTTCTTCCATTTTTGTCAAAGGCTTCGATGCGAAGACAATGGGTCTTTCCACTCCATTAGACAATATAGCATCAACACTATAAGGTGAGGCATCACAGGCTAATTGGTTAGCATCTCTGACTTAGTTTACCTCCCAGTAAGCCTCCACCTCATCACCTTTCCCAAGCAGCCAGTATAAAGGTTTTAGTATGGTTGCCAGATCTGATACAAACTTGCAACAATAATTTACCAACCTCAGGAACAATTGTAATTACAATATGTTTTCTGGTCTAGGAGCGTTCATAACAGTAGTCAATTTATTTGGGGTCTTGCATAGACCTTTCCTATTGACAACTTGGCCCAGGTATTCAATCAAATCTTTAAGGAATTTGCATTTTTCTTTCTTTACTTGCAAGTCGTGTTCCTGCAACTTTCCAAGGGTCTCTTCTAAGTTCTTCAAATGCTGGTCTTCGGTGGAACCCATCACTAAAATATCGTCCAGGTAACAATGAAACCCTGGTAATTCACAAAATATTTGATCCATTGCCCTCTGGAAAAGGGCTAGTGCCAACGTAATGCCAAAGGGAAGACACTCGTACTGGAAAAGTCCCCGATGAATTATTATCACCAAAGATGGCTTCCAATGATAACTATTTCAAAATAGGTTGTTAACAAGTCCATTTTCGAAAATTTCTTCCCTCCTGCCAATCCACTAAACAGCTCCTCAACAAGAAGTGGGTATTGATCCACACAAAGTGCTGTGTTGGTGGTGACCTTGAAGTCCCCACAGATTTTAACCATGTCACCCACTTTTAAAACTGGAACAATTAAGTTGGCCCATTTACCTGTGGCTACTGGTTCCAACACCACAATGTTCACCAGCCATTCTAGTCCTGCCTCCATGTTTTGCCGCAAGGCATATGGTACTATAAGCATCTTCAGACTCCTTGGATGAGTCTCTGGCTTCAACTGAATTTTAATTTTCACTTCTTTCATTTCACTCAGGGTCCTTACACTTATTTAGGACATCTTGTAAAACTGGTTCTCAAGTCTGCCCACTTATTCACTTCCCCCCAATTTAATTTAAATTTCTGCAACCAGAAACATCCAAACAAAGCAGGTAGTTGTCCTTGACCACCCACAATGATAGCTCTGCACACTGATCCCTTGGCTGTATCTTTGCCAGTACATATCCTTTCAATGGCACCATTTGTTCTGTAAGGTAATCTTGGTAGGTTTAAATGGCAGTGCTTCTAATTTTTCTCTATACACAGAATCAGGATTCAGTAACGCTGCTGCCCCCATATCAATCTCCGTTTTTATTGTCACTCCTCATATCTTGCAAGTACATGCAACCAATCAACTTCTCCTTGGAATAAGATTGTAAGAAATAGGAGCAGGAGTAGACCATCTATCCCTTTGAGCCTGCCCTGCTATTCAATAAGATCATCGCAGATCTGAAGTGGATCAGTTCCACTTACCCGTCTGCTCCCCATAACTCTTAATTCCCTTATCGATCAGAAATTTATCTACTCGTGACTTAAACATATTCAACGAGGTAGCCTCCACCATTTCAATGGGCAGAGAACTCCAGAGATTCACCACCCTTTGACAGAAGAAGTTCTTCCTCAATTCTATTCTAAACTGCACCCCCCTTATTTTGAGGCTGTGCCCTCCAGTTCTGGGTTTCTTTCTATGTGGAAGGAATCTCTCTACCTCTACCTTATCTAGCCCCTTCATTATCTTGTAAGTCTCTATAAGACCTCCCCTCAGCTTTCTAAACTCCAACGAGTACAGGCCCAACCTACTCAATCTCTCCTCATATAAGCTAATCCCCTCATCTCTAGTATCAGCCTGATGAACCCTCTCTGTACTCCCTCCATAGCCAATATATCCTTTCACAAATAAGGGGACCAAAACTGCACACAGTACTCCAGTTGCGGCCTCACCAGTGCCTTGTATAGTCGCAGCAAGATCTCCCTGCTTTTATATTTTACCCCCTCGCGATAAAGGCTAACATTCTATTCGCCTTCTTGATCACCTGCTGCATCTGCAGACTAAGTTCTTGCGATTTGTGCACAAGGACCCCCAGGTTCCTCTGCCCAGTACATGCTGCAACTTTTCACCATTTAAATAATAGTACAAGGTATTGGTAAGGCTGCAACTGAAGTACTGTGTGCAGTTTTGGTCCCCTTATTTGCGAAAGGATATATTGGAGGGAGTACAGAGAAGGTTCACCAGGCTGATACCTGAGATGAGGGGGTTAGCTTAAGAGGAGAGATTGAATAGACTGGGCCTGTACTCATAAGAGTTTAGAAGGCTGAGAGGGGATCTTATAGAGACTTACAAGATAATGAAGAGGCTAGAAAGGATAGAGGTAAAGAGATCCTTTCCATTTAGAAAGGAAAACAGAACTAGAGGACACAGCCTCAAAATAAGGTGGGGGGGAGCAGTTTAGAACGGAGTTGAGGAGGAACTTCTTCAAAGGGTGGTGAATCTCTGGAATTTTTGCCCATTGAAGTGATGAAGGCTATCACGTTGAATATATGGGTACATACATTTCTGAAAGACAAAAGAATTAAGGGTTATGGGGAGAAAGCAGGAAAGTGGAACTGATCCACTTCAGATCAGTCATGACCTTATTGAATGGTGAGACAGGCTCAAAGGGCTAGATAGCCTATTCCTGCTCCTATTTCTTATGTTCTTATGTTGATATTCCATCCTACTATTATTTCTTCCAAAGTGTAGGGCATTTGATATTTATAATGACAATAATAAGATATTGATAATGATATTTTGCCAAAATTCTGTATACTTAGGTTCTTTTGCTTCCTCCGCAGATTTAGCTGATCCTCCTGTCTCCTTCCTGGCTGGCGGTTCTGTTCTGATTTTGTTATGGAGGCCACGACTAAACAGTCTGGTAAAACATCTTGAAGAAAGCCACCAAATTCGTAATGCTCAGATACTGTCTTCTGTCTTGTCTTCAGGTTAATCTCTCTCTGCCTCCCCTTTTCCTCTTTAAGTGGTGCCCTATAATTTTGGGCAATATGCACCACCTGGTGGCATGGTGGCACAACAGTTATTTTTTGCTGCTTCACAACACTAGGGACTTGAGTTTGATTCCCAGCTTGGGTCACTGTCTGTGCAGAGTCTGCATGTTCTCCTCGTGTCACTGTGGAATTCCTCCAGGTGTTCCTGTTTCCTCCTACAATCTGAAAAACGTGCTTGTTAGATGCATTGGCCATGCTAAATTCTCCGAACAGATGCCAGAGTGTAGTGACTAGGAGATTTTCACAGTAACTTCATTGCAATGTTAATGTAAGCCTATTTGTGACACTAATAAATAAACTTTAAACTTTTCACATGTGGCATTGGGCATCAGTGGTATTCTACAGTTGGCACCACTTTCTCCTGCACTTTTTTACTTTGTGTATTCAGGCACCAACACCCAACTGTGTTACCTCTTTGGCTGCAAGCTGCATTGCAATAGATATTTCAAAGGCTGCTTTGAAGTTAAAACCTTTGTTAAAAGTTTTCATTGGATGGTTTTGTTATGGACGCCACGACTAAATGGTCTGGTAAAGCATCTTGAAGAAAGTCACCAAATTTGCAATGCTCAGGTACTGCCCTCCATCAGTGGTAATGTGAGTGATCATGATGCACATGATAGAGTTAATGGCTAATTGCCCAGACAGGCAGCTTGGGTGACATATATTTAAGAGGGATCTAGTGAATGGCCATGTGCAACGATTGGTGGGCATGGATTAAATATTAATTGATTGTTCAGGATGATATTCAAGAAGAAAGGTTTATGGATGGCAGAATGAAGAGAAAGAGTAGAGTGAAAAAGCATTGTGCAAGTACTGATAGTAGGTCTGGAAATGCCTTGTATCAGAAAACAACCACATACTGGACAAAGAGCCTCCATTGTCTCAAAGAGCCTTCACTGTCTTTCAATATTAATTCCAAGAAATATAATGGTAGAAGTCAAGTCTGTAGCTTGAGCAGATTGGACAAGGAAAGAAAGGCCACAGAACAGTTCCAGAACTGAACTAAATGCAGAAGTCCTCACAATCATAAAGTTTTGGTGGCTGGCAATAAACTAATAAGAGAAGCAAAACAAAGGGATCAGACAGTTGGAGAACGTTTGGAGTTTATTCTGAGATAACCGATAAAGAGCAACCGGCTTTTTTACATAGGTGGATTTGCACCAAAAAGTCCTTTTAGATAGAACTTTTAAGGCTAAAACTAGAATTTAAGTGAGTTTTGAAGAGTGATTGGGTGACGTAGATGTTAGAATGAATTTTCCCACAGCTGTAAAAATAACCTTGAAAATCCTTTTAGCTGTTTTAGTCATTTATCCATTTTTAGCATAGATCAATTGACATGAAAGCTATATTTTTCCAAAGTGATACTTTTCAGAAAGAAGTGTTCTCAAACTGTTTAAAGAAAATGCAGATGAGAAAAAAAAGACAATGGAAACTGAACAAATGTGGTCTATGGCCTGAATGATCCTTCTAGTTTGTAGTATTGTTTGGTGAAATTGGTTGGGCTGAAAATAGGTGTTGTTCACTAAAAGTAGATCCCATAATGATTTATTATATCATTTTCATGATGCATGTTAATGATTTTTGAGGGGGTGGCACTGCAAAGCTTGAAAAATGTGTTGATAATGAGAGTGACATTTAAAATTGGGAGCTAATTTTTGTATAATTTGCAAATATCTTGGTTTAGAAATTGAGCAGAATAGATTTACATATCTTTAAATCAACAATCCTATTTAAAGAGTGTTACTTCCATCCAGGTTAATTGATCTAGATCATCATGGAAGAATAATCCCTGAAGAAAAGATACATAACTTGTTGAACTTGTCAGGCAGTCTGACTGGAGCAAAAGCTGGTTTTGTTGTGTGTGTGTGTGTGTGTGTGTGTGTGTGTGTGTGTTGCGGGGGGGGGTTAAATAATATAGTGAAACACCCTAAGTCAAAAATATTTTCAGGACAAATAAAACATTTTCAAAAATTCAATCTGGAGAAATATTATGTATTTTTCATCTTTAGGTTGTCCAAACAAAATGAAATCTGTCATTGTTAGTGATGCTTCATGGATGGATATTCTAATGCAGCTGGTTAATTGTGGAATTATATGGCCTCCCCTTATCTGCAAACCCACTGGCAGAGATTGTAGAATACTGTCCCTTGAGATGCCTTCTTTCTATACTCAATTATTTGCCAAGACTTCTTTCTTCATTGCAAAATATCTTCTTTCTCACAGAGTCATAGAGGTTTACAGCATGGAAACAGGTCCTTCGGCCTAAGTTGTCCATTTTTTTAAAAAATCCTTAAGTTTGTTTCAGTTGCCCACATTTGGCCTATATCTCTCTATACCCATCTTACCTATGTAACTGTCTAAATGCTTCTTAAAAGACAAAACTGTACCTGCCTCTACTATTACCTCTAGCAGCTTGTTCCAGATACTCACTCCCGTCTGTGTGAAAAAATTGTCCCATTGTACACTTTTGTATCTCTCCCCCTCACCTTAAATCTTCTAGTTTTAGACCCTCCTACCTTTGAGAAATGAACCTACAGTACTGCTGAATGCCTAATCTAAATCTTTATTAATGCAATGCTCAATTTCTGCAATGCTTCTCTTAGTGGTCTCTTATTTCTACAAACCATAATATATTCAGAATGCCACAAGCCAGAAATTGGGCGGCATGGTGGCACAGACTCTTCTAACAGTTTAGCACTGCTGCCTCAAAACACCAGGGATATGGGTTGAATTCCTGGCTTGAATCAGTGTGTGGAATTTGCATGTTCTCTCGATATCTGTGTGGGTTTTCTCCAAGTGCTCCAGTTTGCTCCCACAGTCCAAAAGACATTCTGGTTAGGTGCATTGGCCATGCTAAATTCTCCCTCGGTGTATTGCCAAAACATGGCGAATAGGGGATTTTCACAGTAACTTCATTGCAATGTAAGCCTACTTATGACATTAATAAAATCAATAACTCAACTCTACTTTCACCTACACAAAATCCCACATCCCTTGTCAATCTCCTTTGCTCCCAAATTTCCCACCAATTTGGTTTCAATATCCCAAACGTCACACCCAAATTTCTTCATTGTTTTCTTCTTCAGTGTTTGACCATGATCCTGCTGGCCTACTACCCAACTCATGATATTATGTTCCCTATCACATGTCCCAGCTGCACTGTCCACTCTTCTAACTTGTTACCTATTTGCTCCATCCCACATTTGGCACTTGCTCATAACACGAACCCTGTAAATATCATGTGATTCTGAATACATTAAATCTAATAATTTTCAAACACATTGATTAAAAAAGCTATTTATCAAGAAGTGGCACTTCAATGAAAAATATCTAGTCAGCATTTTTTTAGATGAGAAACAAATACAATCAGCAAACAAAAAAACATCAAAATTAGTTTCAAATAAACATCAAGTCCCTAAGAGGCATAACAATGATTTATAATGTGTGTGTCTTAGTTGGCAGAAAATTAATTAAAGAAGAATCTTTTGAATATATTCTGAAAGGCAGATATAGTCACCATTAATGATAACACAAAGCATTATAAAAGGCATTATCGGTATTCAGGACTAAATGACACTTACACTAATGTTGAAAGACATGTCCTAGCTGTGAAGATAAATAAAATTAAAACAAGATAAATATATTTTCTTTGTTTTTGGTCATACCATGACTCAAAGTTTGGAAAATAATGCATCATTCATTTTGTAGCTCAAACAATTAATTCAGCAGCAGCCATTTAAAATATATTGCAACTATGTTAAGCAAATACAGTTCTATTTATTAATAAATCCAAGTTACATAAATAATTTTGTTGACCAGTACACTGCTATCTAGAAAGCATTATATTTGGTATATGCTATTAAAATTATGGAAAATCTCCTATCCATTCCTATAAAACCCAGGAAAAAAAGCTCATTTGCCTTTCTATCTATAGTATTTGGAACTCTAATCTTCAAAATAAAGATTTAAACAAAATGATTTAAGAATTCAATGAAAAGAAGCTTTACAATAATGTGAATGCTTTTTGTATTGTATTTTATATCTTTTATTGCCTTCATCAAAGTTGTTTATAGAATGTTTCTGTTTCTCCCAAAAGTGTATGCTTGGAATTGATCTTGATAATTTTTGACCACAATTTTGTATGTACTAATTTTAGCTAACAATGTCCAATCTATATATGTATGTATTATATTCAGTTTTCTAGGATGCATCAATACTGTTCAACTGTTGAACTGCTGCAATACTTTTTCTTCACTTCTATAAATGTTTGTTTAGTTTTTTTTCCATTATTTAAAGAGAAATCAAAGAATGAAATTTTTTTTAAAAACTCATTCAAATAGCATTTATGAACTGGAAATATTTTTACTGTCCTTTTACTATGATTTGCAGCATACCCAAGCCAATTCCAATAGAGATGGAGAGTATGAAAATATGGCACTCCCATCTCATTAAAATGGTTGGAATGTAGGTCATGAAGTGTACAATGTGGAGGTGTCAGTGTTGGATTAGGGATGATAAGGAGTGTCAACACCAGATCGAAGTCCAAATAGGTTTATTTGGAATTACACGCTTTCAGAGCAGTGCTCAGCAAGTGAGTGATGAAGAGCAACGCTCCGAAAGCTCGTGATTCCAAATAAACTTGTTGGACTTTAACCTGGTGTTATGAGATTTCTTACTATGAAGTGTATGTGCAGATGGAGGATTAACCCATTCTCCTCTCTCAGGATAATTGCATTTGTGCTATCACACTGCCACTCTGTTACTGCCACTGCCTTACAGTTGCCTCTCTGTCAGATAAGGGACAGTTTTGCCATTCATGCCAAAGTGGTGAAGTCCAAAGCTGGCTCTTAATTGCTTAAGGGCATCCTGCAACGTCATCCACTGTTTTCACTCATGAACGTTAACAGCCATCTTGAAAAGGGAGTAATCTAATGGAAGTCATAAAGTTATGAAAGGTTTTGATAGAGTGGATACAGAGAGAATGTTTTCTCTTGTGGCAAAAAAAATGATCAGAAAGTATCAATATAAAATGCATATGGATCTACATGCATATGAATTAGAAAGCCTACTTCACCATTCAATAAAGTCATTGTTGCTCTGATTGCAGTCTCAATCCCACATTCCTGCCTACCATCGATAATGTTCCACAACCTTGGTAATCAATAATCTCTAACTAAAAGATTCAGCTTCCACTACCTTTTGAGAAAGGATTTTCTAGAGATTCTCAACCCTCAAGAGAAAAAAAAATTCTCCTCATCTCAATCTTAAATTAACGGGCCCTTATTTTTAAACAGGGACCATTAGTTTTGGATTTGACGACAAGAGAAAACATCTGCTCTACGTTTCACCCTGCCAACATCTCTCAGAATCTTAAAGATTTTGACCAAGTTACCTCTTACTTTTCTAAGCTCTACTGAATACACACCTAACCTCTCCAACCTTTCCTCATAAAACAACATGTCCATTCTTGATATTAGTCTGGTAAACATTCTCTGAGCTGCTTCTAATGAACTTAAATCTTTCTTTAAATAAGGAGACTAATACTTTACACAATACTCCAGATCTGGTTTCATAAGTGCTTTGTACAACTGACACATAACTACCTCCACTTTTGTCATCAATTCCCTCATGATAAATGATAACATTCTATTAGCTTTCCTAATTACTTGCTGTACTTGTATATTAGCCTTTTGTAATTCATGCTCAAGGACACCTAGATCTCTCTGCGCCTCAGGGCTCTGCAATCTCTTGCAATTTAGCAAATAAGCCTCTTTTTTATTCTTTTAGCCAAAATGTTCAATTCCACATTTGCCATATTTTTTCCCTTGTATCTTCCTTATGTCCTCTTCATAATTTATTTTCCCACCTATCTTTGCATCATTAGCAAATTTAGCAGTCATATCTTCAGTCTCTTCACCCAAGTCATTTGAAGCCACAACACTGATTCTTGTGACACACAACTCATCATAAACTGCCAATCAGAAAAAGACAGTAAGAAGTCTCACAACACCAGGTTAAGGTCCAACAGGTTTATTTCATAGCAAAAGCCACTAGCTTTCGTAACACGAAGCAGCTCTGAAAGCTAGTGGTTCTTGCTACCAAATAAATCTGTTGGACCTTAACCTGCTGTTGTGAGACTTCTTACTATGTTTACCCCAATGCAACGCTGGTATCTCCACATCATAACCAGAAAAAGACTCATTTATGCCATCTCTTTGTTTTCTGCTTGCTAGCCAAAATTCAATCCACGCCAATATATTATCCCCTACATCATGAACTTCTATTTTCTGCGATAACCTTTGATGTGGCACCTTATCAAATGCTTTCTGGAAATCAAGAAGTCCAGAAGGAAATTCAGAAAAAAATACCTTTACCCAAAGAGTGATAAGAATATGGAATTCGGCACAACAGGGAATGGTTCAAGTGAATAGAAAAGGCATATTTAAGGGAAGGCTAGTCAACCATTTTAAGGAGAAGGAAATAAATAGGAATTTCCGATGGTAGATTTAAATGAGGAAAGATGGATTGAGACTCAAGATATCCTTGGTATATATTAAGTATATCCAATGTGTAAAGCAGTGTGGGAGTCCCTTTATGGAGTCTCATAGGTTCAGAGCCATACTCTAGCCATAACAGGAATAAATTACAATACCAAGGAATGTGTTAAAACAACAATTTTATTGAATAATAATAATGATAATTACAATTGATAATATATGAAAAGTAAAAAGGTATAACTTTATTGAAAGAAGCAAACACTTTTATGAGAAAGACTTTTTTTTAAAAGCATAAAAAATAATTTCAAATTGGCCTAGTTCACAATAGCTCCCCAAAGTTAATATGTCCAACTTAATTTGCTCCACAACACAACACTAAATTATTAAAAAATTCCCCTAGGTACATATATTACCATTTCTTTTGAATAATCTTATGGGGGTGCAGTCATTCTAATATTCTATCCTCTGTCATCAGTGGTTGACTATTCCATTACCATCCTGAGGCCTGGAAGCACTACCCTTTAAGCCAAATATCTAGCTCCCTTCCAGCCTTTAAGGCCTGATTCAGACATTCACACAACATCAGTCCTTACTAATTCTCCTCACAGGTATGCAAGTCCATGCGTTCTTCACAATACCAAAGTTGTTTATACATTTGCCATCCATCAAACAAACTTCGTCTCCAGATAGTTCAATGGTTGACCACTCCAAGTGAGGTTTGTAATCCAATGGTCATTGGGCTCTTAGAGATAAGAACAGTTCCTCTTTTTAAAACAATGGCAAAATATATATAACTTTGTTTTTTGTAAACAGCATCACATCAGTCAAAACAGCAGCTGTGAATATGATGTGTAAAAATTGTTGTGAATAGTACAAATCTAGTTAACCATTTATTACTGATTGTACGATTGTACTTTGATTATTGATCACATTTAAATTTAAATCAATGTCTACAAAGTACGATTCAATACAAAACAACCTTAAATATTCAATATAGCCTTGAAGCAAGAGCAAAGCAAAAATAAAAATACAAAATTGCAGAAATTAGTAACCACAGGCTTCAGGCCGACAACCAGGGTAGCACAGCATTAAAACATTGTAAAAATGTAGCAACATTGGAAATAGAAGAGAAGGCCATTCAGCCCTTGAAGCCTGCTCTACATTCAACTAGATAATTACTAGTCTTTTATCCCCCAATTGCTGGCCCCAAAGTGTGCTAGTGCCAGGCTGGCAGTGCCAAGGTGCCCAGTGGACAGTGCCAGGATGCCAGCCTAAGGCCACAAAAACATGGCCTCAGAGAGAGCATGTCAAAAATTGAATATTGACGACATACCTACTATAGCTTTAATTTGTGCTCATTTGTGTTATGAACTTCTGCAAGCACATAAAGTCGAGAAAAATCAGATAGTTCACAAGTGTGTGAAAACCAAATTTTTTACTTTGATGGTTTTGCGTAGTTTGAGAATTAATCTGAGATTCTCACATCTATATCCCTGTAACTACACTAGAAAGTATTAACTGAACCATTGAAGGAATCAATAAACTGGCTTCACTATCACTTAACTATATGCAACATCCAAGAGACTGGGACAGTTACAGAGTTAAAAAGAAAGTTTCAAATGATTGAAATTCCACTGCTATTTTTACTGCATTGACTAAAATTTACCTGTGATTCTATTTTAAATTGTTTGACAATTGAAATAGTACACAGAGGACTATTGCAGAAGGCACTGTAATAAAAATAATATTCAATTACTAATAGTGGATTAAAAGCAAAGCATTGATTTGTACATAAGCAGGTTTGAAAAAAGATTTTATTGAAACAAGTTCCTCCATCACTGGAGAAATCATTTGAACGGCTATCTACTTCACTGAAATAGGAAAAAAGGCAACCCCATTTTTCAGAGTTAAAATATTCTTTTTACATTCAATGCACCTCTTTTTGAGCACCTTACAAAAAAAAAACGCCATAAGAAACAACACTGCCTCACTTATCATTCAAATCTGCCATCAATTTCAGCAGTTAACTCAGCAGCCGATATGTATTGTGAATAAACTATTATTTCAACTCTATATTAATTCAGCTGCCTCAGGTTGACATAGAAACTCCTCCGAGCCACTTCCAAATTGTATAATTAGCACTCTCTTGTTGCTTAAATAACAAAAACAGTCATACCATCTTTATCATAGAAAATCAATCCAAAGTACAATGAAATATTAAGGAAAAAATACAATTGCCACTTCAACAGAGTTAACTAAAAGCTTGGCCAGATGTGAATAACAAAAAAACTGAAAGACTTGGTTGATTTTTTTCAAAGTAGCCAACAGTGCAAATCAAGCAAAGACAAGCTGAAGTAGACATTAAAAAAAAATCAGAAATGGATAAAAATACTAAGCATTACTTACAAATGGAGACTGCTGTGGCTCAATGGTAACCCCTTCGGGTTAACGGATAGTGGATCACATCCCATATCAAAGACTTGAACATAAAATCTAAGCCAACTTCAACTCTACCACAGAACTGAAGGAATACTGCACTATTGAGGTGCTGTCTTTCATATCAGACGTTAAACCGAGGCCCCGTCCACTCACTAAAATGGATGTAAAAGATCCAATGCCAACATTCCAAATGGGAACTGGGGAGTTATTCATAGTGTCCTGACCAATATTTACCATTTGGTGACCACCATAAAAACAGGTTATTATCACATTTGCTAGCAAGGTCACATTGTATACGAATAGGCTGTCGCTATCTGTGTGCCACAACAGTGACTAGACTTTAAAAGTATTTCATTGGCTGTAAAGCACTTCGGGATAACTCTAGGTCATAAAATCTGCTATATAAATGCACAATATTTTTCTAAATACCATAAACATAAAGATTGTAATAAATATAAAGGAAAGTGTAGCAAAAGTGACTACACTCAACTTTAGTTCACCTCTCTTGATTCATCCACTGTTGCTAAATTATCAGACTACTTTGGCACATCCAGTACTCGATAAGCAAAAAATGAGTATATTGGAAATCTAAAACCCATTGTCTTCCATCAGTGCTCTAAGGCATTCCCTGGTTACCGTCTCCATCCATCTTCTCAGCATCTGTCTCAGATTAAACCACATTTCACTTCGATATAAGCTACTGACCAACCCATCTGCACCAACTGTCAATTTCCACCTGTGTAGCATCGCCAGGTTCCACACCTACATTAGCTCATCAATTGCTGAGACCACATTCAAGCCTTTGTATTCCAAACATGGCTATCCCAACTCACTCCTGGATTGTCTCCCATATTCTACCCTCCTTGCAGTGATTCAAGACACTGTTGATCAAGTCCTTATTCACACCAAGTCCCATTCATCTGCCGCACCTTGGTCACTGACCTACATTGGCTCCTGGTCAAGCAACATACTGATTTTAAAATTTTCATTCTTGTTACCAAATCCTTTTGTACTCACATTCTTGCTCATCTCTGTATTCTCCTCTTCCAGCCCTACAACCCTCCAAGATATCTGTGCTCATTAATCCAGGCCTGTTGAACAAATCTGATTGTAACCAGAGGTGGCAATGACTGCAGCTGCATTAACACTAGGCTCTGGAATTCCTAGCCCACACCTCTTTGATTCTCCATATCTTATTTAAGATGCTCCTCTTTGATCAGGTTTGGCCACCTGCTCTCACATTGCCTTGGTATCTAATTTTGCTTTATAACACTCCTAGCAAGAGCGTGGGATGTTTTATTATGTTAAAGGTGTTGTATAAATATAAACAAGGGGCCAATTAGCTCATCTCGGCAGATAGCTATTCTGTGTTTCAGAATAGCAGCAACATAATAAGTTTGATTCCAATTCTGGCTGAAGTAGACTTGGGACCTACCCCCTTGTCCTCTCCTGAAAGTGGAAGGCAATGATTCGATTTAATTTATTATCTCACATGCATTGGTTTCCAGTGAAAAGTATTATTTCTTGCATGCTATACTGACAAAACATATCGTTAAGAGAGAAAGAAAGGAGACAGCACCCTAGCACAGTGGTTAACATGCTGCTTCACAGCTCCAGGGTCCTGGATTTGGTTCCCAGCTCAGGTCACTGTCCGTGTGGAGTTTGCACATCCTCCTTGTGTCTGTGTGGGTTTCCTCCAGCTACTCCATTTCCTCCCATTGTCCAAAGATGTGTGAGTTAGGTTGATTGGCTATGCTAAGAAACTGTCCCTTAGTGTCCAGGGATGTGTAAATTAGAAGAATTAATGGGTATAATATGTAGGGATACGGGAGTAGGGCCTGGGTGGGATTGTGTTCAGTGCAAATTCGATGGGCCAAAGGATCTCTTTCTGCACTGTAGGATTCTATGATCTACGGTACAGAATGAAGTGTTACAGTCATGGTTAAGGTGTAGAGAAAGATCAGCTTAATATAAGATAGATCCATTCAAATGTCAGATGACAGCAGGGAACAAGCTGTTCTTGAGTCAGTTGTTAAGCACAGACTTTTACTGACAAAAATTGCCAAGAAAATTGGATCAGGATGAAGTAACAGCAGACAATAGATCAAGGACCTGCCTTTGGGCAGAGCACATACATAAGTGGGTAAGTGTTATTTGCAATACAAAGTTACTAAATTTGCAATTATAACTGATGCTTGTCCAGTGAAGATTAGTGCCAACAACATTAAGACAGGGGCACTTTTGACTGTTACGCACAACATATTTTTCTGATGCCTGCAATCAATTACTGCAAAACTTAGCATGCAAAACAATAAGCTAAAGCAGCTACACAATCAAACTACAGGCAGGGTGAGGCTCCCATCATGCAAGTACAGGAGTGCCTGCATTTTTGCAAGCACTGGCACAACTCATCTTTTAATCTTTTATCGTAATGCACGACCTATAATATATAACCTATGCAATGCTTTTGGAAAATCCTGATTATCTTTTTTGATTGCAGGAAGCTGAATTAAATTAAAGAAATCCTTATTTGTGAGATGCAGGCAGATCTGTCTTGAGTGGGGCTTGATTCACACTGGCAGTGTCACTGGTGAGCAGCCCCTTGCAACTGGTGCCAACATGAAGACCAATTATGAGTAAAAACGCAGAAGATATATTCAGGAAAGGTGATGGCCTAGGTGTATTGTCACTAGACTATTAATCCAGAAACTCAGCCAATGTTCTGGAGACCCAAGTTCAAATCCTACCACAGCAGATGATGGAATTTGAATTCAATGAAAATACGTAGAATTAAGAATCTACTGATGACCATGAAACTATTGCCAATTGTTGGAAAAACCTATCTGGTTCACTAATGTCCTTTAGGGAAGAAAATCTGCCATCCTTACCTGGTCTGGCCTACACATTCCTCTAGAGCCACACAGTAATGTGGTTCACTCTCAACTACCATTTGAACAAGGGCAACTAGGAATGAGCAATAAATACTAAACAGCCAGCAATGCCCATTTCCCACGAATGAATAAAAAATAGCTCCTTGATGCAGATTATGAGAGTTTAATACAATTAACTGTGAGATAGCCTATGGAGAATGAATGATGCAGGAACGTTTAGTTGAAATGGAGGTTTTCACAGTGAAGACTCACTTTGATCCTTGGAAATCTTGCTGCAAGGTGTGTTGAACATTCTATTTAAGTCCAGGGGACATGGCCACACAAGGATTGTCTATGAGCTAGTTTCCCACAAAAGAGGAAGAGCTGCCATGAGATTGCCAGCTCATTTTGAGAACTGGTTGCCATGTTTTTACAATCTTGATTTCAGGGTTGGGCATTTGAATTTGGGGTAGCATATGGAGTTGGAGATCCCGACCACTGGTTTTGTGCTATCTTGACCTCAATCTCCCCAAGAAGAGGTGGAGCAACCAATTGCAATGGACATTCCCTGCTGGCTGGGACCTGTGCTCCTGCTCAACTGGGACAATGGCACGATGGAGGTGTGGCAACTTCAGTGAAATTTTATTTGATTTCTGGATATTTCTTGACGATCTGATCATGGCTGTGGTCTTTTTGCACTTTATGGATGGGTTATAATCCTGCAGTTTGTCAATAATCCTGAACTTTGTTCCCGTGTTCTTACTCCTGATTACGTGACACTGTCTTTTATCCTAATAAAGGCATGTGTTAAGCACTGAGACTTGGGATTTTTTTTCTTTTCCCTTGCGTGTTGTCCTGTAAATTCAGAATCACTATCTTTTATATCCTTGTTCATATTCTCTTCCATCAGTATGTTCCAATGATGGGAGGGGGTAAGGATCTTAATTCCCTGACTGGGGGTCCTCATCTTTCTTTTTACTTGCTGGGGAGCATTAAGAGTGGATTCTATGTCTTAAAGGTTGTGATACGTATTTTGTTTTTTTAATATAAATGTGCTATAATCCTTGCACAGAAAGAGTACATTCTTTCACAGTTCCCTTTGCTTTCATTATAGAAAAAGTGAGAAGCATCACAGCAGTCAGGTAGGTGGATGGATGGATGTAAATAAAAGCGATTTGTATGTTCTCATTTTAGTTAAGGAAAACCTCCAATTACAACTTTTTTTAAAATAATTTTTGTCAGTTATCCTAGTTTGTAAGAAATGTTATGCTTATCCTATAGAGGTGATGCGGAGATGCTGGTGTTGGATTGAGGTAAACGCAGTAAGAAGTCTTACAACACAGGTCAAAGTCCAACAGATTTATTTGATAGCAAAAGCCACTAGCTTTCAGACCACCTGCTACTCCTTCGTGAAATCCCATTCACCTGACGAAGCAGCAGCAAAAGTTCCAAAAGCTAGTTGGTTGGTTGGTGTGGAGGGGAGGTGTGTGATGGAGCATGGTTGGTAGGTGTTTGAGTATTTTTGGACTGATTTTCTGAGGTTATTTGACTAGGTAGGCAGAGTTGAGAGCTGTCTGGTTACTTGTTTGATAGGCATGATACCCTTGGTATGGGAGTCCTCTATGTAGAGAGACAGCTGCATTTAGGGATATCCTAAGTGGAAAATGCTCACTACAAACATTATTAAAAATAGCTAACACCAAGAACTGAATGGCATTCTTACCTTAACTTCAATGCAGTAAGTAGTTATCTTGCAAGATATGGCAGGATCCACCTGTCCTGTCACCAAGTTGGTGAGCCTTAGTTACCTTAGTTACAGTAGCACAGTGGTTAGCACTGCTGCCTCAAAGTGCCAGAGACCCAGATTTGATTGCTGTTTGGGTCACTGTCTGTGCAGAGTTTGCACATTCTCCCCATGTCTGCATGGGTTTCCTCTGGGTGCTCTGATTCCAGAAGATGTGCTGGTTAGGTGCATTGACCCGAACAGATGCTGGAATGTGACGACTAGGGGAAATTGCAGTGTTAATGTAAGCCTTACTTGTGACTAATAAATAAACTTTAACTGAACTGCATCTTAACTTGCCATTTAGAACAGATGAGCAAAATGTGTCACTGTTTCTCTCCTAGACTTAAGTTACTAGCCAGTTACCCCAATGTTCCAAACTGGAAGAATCCCAGTACTGTTTCAATATGCGTCTTGAATGTTACACACTTGCCCTTCTATGACACTAGTTTTGGGTTTGGATGATCAAACAATAAAAAGCCTCCGCTGAGCAGCTAGACTTTTCAGTTTCTTGGTTAGAAGTAAATTGGGGGCATGGACTATGACCTCATACCTGACCAGAGACCTTCCCTATGCATCCTTTTTCCCCCTTTGGGCAGGGTCACAGATAGAAGTGGTGGTGGGGCTGGGGATAAGGTATGAGCCACTTCCTTCTTGGAGGTTTCCTATTCTGTGCCAACTTTGGTGTTGGTGTCCCTTGTCTTCTTCCACTCCCCTTTCCCCGCCTCCAGGCATCATGTGACAAGTGGGGACCAAATTATGACTACAGTAAGCTGAGGAACTTGGTTGGCTTACTGATCCCAACCATAATCATGGGCCTCTTACAGTCCAAAGAAGTAATAATAGATATGTCAGAAAATGTAATAATTACTAATACATTGCTTGCTTCATTAAAGTGGGATATCATTGTCATATAATGATAACATATTTAGAGGTAAACTGCTTCTGTTTTAAAAACCTTGGTAAAATGCCTCACTTTTCTCTTGCAACATTGCACAGTACAGGAAAAACTTGGGAAATAATTTGCATAGCAAGGTACAATTGTGACAATCAATGTCACCCAAGTCCTTGACACAAAAAAGTTGACAGAATTAATGTTCAAACAAAAAATTCTCTGCAAACATTTATATTGTGCTCTATTGTGTTCATATATCTTAAAATCAACCTTACAGAATCAGCTCGAGCAAATTGCTAAATAAAAAAAATTGATCTTGCAGGTGAGACAGCAATTGTAAGTTGCTAGGTTACCGAAACCACAGCTGATGATCTAGAGACTGCACGGTCCCTTTGTTGTGGATTCAAAAGCAGGTTTCAGTGAGTGAGAGACCCGCTTCTCATATCAATAACAGTTGTTCCTGATGCGCCAAGTGTAACAACGTGATTTATCTAATAAACTTACGTCGTCACTCTAAAACTTAAAATAGAGAAAAATTAAACGATTTGTAAGCATACAAAAAAAAGCTATTTTTATTCACATGGTAAACAAAAAGGATACATTCTGTAAAAGCTTCCAATGAAATACGTAATATTATTAATCTGCCCCAAACATACCATGATCAGGAACTTTCCCGATATCGGCAAAGGCCAATGATAGTCGAGAAAAGCGGCATTAAAACCGCCGACAGCAATGGCAGTCTTCTGCCATATAATGCGGCGCTCTGAAAAGAAATTAAAGTCACGGGTCCCATAATTTTTTGCTGGCGGGGAAGGCAAATCATAGCCTCATTTGCCCACCCCATCATCGGTGATTCATGGTTCCATTTTTTAAAGACCAGTGAGCAAACCAATTCATCCAAGCGCACGCTCCGACTCCTCCCCCACCCCCCCGGCACTATCTGAGCTGGTTGATCCCCAGCCCCCGCTCCCCACCCACTGAGTACTGCACATATCCAAGCTCCCCTGGGAGTACTGCATGCCATAGATTTCTTGGTGATGACCTTACATTGACAGCTTCTAGTTCTGCCCTTTCCCAGAAAGAGGTGAGGTTCACTCAAAAGGTTGTGTATCTTTGAACTGCCTACCACAGAGGACTATAGGTTCTTCACTGTTGGGTAAATTTAACGCTGGATTAGCCAAATTTTGTTTTACCACAGCTTCTAATACAAACACCCAAAATCTTAGAGCAAAAGCAGCATCTACACCCCTCAAAGTCATTGATGAACGGAAGATCGTTGGATGCACGTCATTTATATACAGTTGGGAAGAGCCCATTCCAATTATCCACTGATGAGCCCTTAATTTAGAGAGGAAACGTCGTTCCGGTGAGTTCGTCT
Organism: Sphyrna mokarran; assembly: GCA_024679065.1. Taxonomy (NCBI): domain Eukaryota; kingdom Metazoa; phylum Chordata; class Chondrichthyes; order Carcharhiniformes; family Carcharhinidae; genus Sphyrna; species Sphyrna mokarran. The sequence continues at coordinate 40,694,536 of JAGIQG010000002.1, forward strand.
TTTAATGAGCAAATATGAGATGCAGATGAATATAAATATGGTTCTGGCATGGATGAACATGAAAATATTTTAACTCGCCAACAGATTTGGGAGAACAGAATTCTAAAATAATCTTCTGCCATCATGCCAAATGTTGTGACCTTCACTGCTGATATGTGGAAAATTCCATCTTAAATGTGTGATTGGTATGATGCAGCGTTACAGTGAGCAATATCTTCAACCCACATGGTTATCGGGGAGTTTTTAATTTGGAGGAAGAGTTGATGCAATTTTTCATAGACTACCAATATCCAACAGTTGTATATTTTGCAGGAAATCATCTTGGTTCCACCTTTCTGAATGTATTTCCCTCTGTTAGCATTAATAAAAAAAAGTCGATACATACCTAAAACAGATATCCCTCTAGATGTAAATTCTGTAGGTTATAATAATGTAGTGGCTAAAACACTTGATTATCAACTCAGAGGTCATAAGTTCAAATCTCACCATAGCATGCATTGAAGTTGTGCGCTAGCAGCAGTACAAATGACAATGAAAGCTGCTTGTCACACTGATTCACTAATGTCAATTTACTGCCACTACCTGAACTGGTTGATTTTACTGACTTCTGAAGTGGCCTAGTAACGTATTCTAAGGTAAAAACAATCAGGATGATGTATAGTTGGTATCAGCTCCACATGCAGCAATCAACTTATTTTAAAATTTAAAAAACTCTTGTACAGGCTCAACATTCTCAGGAAATTCCAATATTCTCCAACTTTAATATCAATTCCTATAGCCTATGTAATGAATACTGACTCCTATTTTTGTGACCAGTCATTTTTTGCACTTATTGTAATTTGGTAAAAATTGGGTATCTTTAACTTAGACACTTGAAGAATAAAAATCATGAAATACCCTAACTTCTCAGCTAAAAAGTAATCTTGCTCTCTTAAAATTCCATTTATTATGCATTGATCGCCTTTTTTGAGATATATTCTGTGAAGGAGGTTTTCCTGAATTCATTTCTAACTAATTTAGCTCAAACCCTGGAATTATTCCACTTGTTCTAGAATTCCCCAGTCAAGATTGTTCCCTACATACCTGGTCCTGATCTTACAGAACTTAACACACTTTCAAATTACTTATTTTTCTCCAGGAACACTACCCATTCTCTCACAACATTCAGGTTCTTCAACTCAGGTAACATCCGGGTGGACTGCCGCGGAATTTTTGCCAACACCATTAAATGCTCTCTAATGTAGCTTCTTAGAACTGAACACAATATTCCAAAATGACATCAAGTCAGATGATTTATAAATGAAGTATCACGCAGGAGGCCATTCAGCCCATCGAGCCTGCACTGACAATAATCCCACTCAGGTTCTATCCCCATAACTGCACATACTTACCCTGCTATTGCCGATACTAAGGGGCAATTTAGCATGATCAATCTATCTAACCTACACATCTTTGGACTGTAGGAGGAAACTGAAGCAGCCAAAGGAAACTCAAGCAGACGTAGGAGAATGTATAACTACATACAGACAGTTACCCGAGGCCAGAACTGAACCCAGGTCCCAGGTGCTGTAAGGCAGCAGTGCTAACTGCATCATGCCGCTGTGCTGCTCACTTCCTTGCTTTTTCATTTTACACCTCTACTGATGATGTCCAGCAATGCATTAGTCTTTAGCACTTACCCAATCAGTTCAGTTATCATTTCTCACTCTTCACCACCCCCTAATATAAATACAGACGTACAGAATTGTGACTCCAAGTGAAGAAACTCTTGACCAGATAATTACTATGGCCAATATTAGATGATTACTTAACATAGTCACATGGCATTCCTCTGTCATTCTTTTGGTAGAGACATGATGGTGCAAGATTTTCCCTGCAGGCTTGTGAATCCTGTAGTCAGGCTCAAACTTGGGGCAAAACCCACACTGTGTAAGAAATAGTCACAGTTATTTTTGCCAGAGCTGCCAATTAACAGCTAGTCAGCAGGCTCCTCTATCCAATTAAGGATCATGGACAGGTTATTGAAACTAAGGGCCTTCTTGCTGAAAAACAGCAGTAGAATGCCATAGCAGTGAGTGAGAGAATTCCTCAAAAAAGAACACTTCCACTTTTTTGATTTTATCTGATTTGATTTATTGTCAATTTAAGAATGGTCTTTTCAGTTGTGCCATTACTGTGAGGTTAGTCAGGGGGTTGGGTTAGAAGCAGTGACGAGGCACTGTGCAAGGTATACTCCTTTACAGGGTGGCTGGTAGCTGCTACTACACCCACACAGGTTGACAGGACCTGGAATATGAGTCCTCCCTGGTCTTCTGCCAGAAGGTTGCTTCCAGGGAATTAAACTGACTTTGATGTCTCTGAGAACCTGGTGGCAGATTGGAAAATCTCAATCCATCTTATTAGCTGATTCCTGATAGAAATTTAATTGGGACAATAGGCTACCTGCCGCTTGCAAGCCAATAACCTGGCCACATCCCTCTAATCCCACTCGCCTATGGGAAGATAATGCAGCAAGTATACCGGTGAACTGGTATGCAGGCCAGCAGCATGAAATTCCATGCCTGTCTGCCTCCATTTCAGGCTAAAAATTCTACACAGCCTCTTTTGAAGTATCAAATGCATGCAATATAAATGCACAAAATATTTTTCCACAACATCACTAACAGCAATTTTTCATCTTAAAATGGTATGAGAATAGACAATCCATTCTATTAAGGTTACTTAGGTTTTTAGGTAATCCAAAACTTCTATCCAAAGAAATAGTTCTAAAATCAAAGGAGCAAACAAAATTTAAAAAAGGTCTGTCAGTACTCCTCCCCTCTGCTTACAAGTTAGTTTCTAAGGGGCAGCTAATGAGATAACGTATTACTGGTGGAACAGCTTGGGGCCAATTAACTCTACAAATTAAGCTTCATGCCCATTTTACCACGGACCACCTACTAAGAGATCATCACAGAACTTGCATAGAAAAATAATTTTGAAACCAAGGTAAAGAAAATAAACAGTTTATCAAAGAAATATTTAATAAAAAGCACACTAATCAGTCTTAAAATAATACATAATAATATCACTCATCACAGACCTTAAGAAAAAATGCCCACAATGATCTATCAATTTCTGTAGCCTGGACTTCCCCTTTCCAGATCTCTGTCTGAATCTGGCACCAGGCATCCAGCAATAGTGATACCATCAAGCAGAATAAGCAGCCAATCATGTTGAAGCATTCTCACTTCCAGCATGAAGAAGTGAAACCCATTGCATTCTTTCACTATTCACTTTTAAAATATACGTATAGCAGAATATATGGTTGGAATGTTCATATGGAATTTAGCTAAAAGCTAAAACATCAAAGAATCTTTAAAGTATATCATTCCAAGAAGTATATGCAGTTTTTTTATCATTGTATAAATTTGAGATTCGATTGGTATAAAATTATTCTTTTAGGGCTATGATGCTGGCTGGTAGAAATTATGAAATCAATGCACCATTAAAAGCCTCGTTATACCTCATTCAACAAATATATAGCTTTTAAGAATTTTTACAACAAGACTAAGAGTCCAATTTTAACTCTATGCAAGTGGTTTTCAGTGAGTTAAAATCTTGCCCTAAAAGTGGAAGTTCTTATCGGTTCATTAACTTCCTATTGAATACAGCCTTAAAAGTGTACACACTGGAGAAGGGTAGAATCACTGACTCAACCTCTAGATTTCCATATTTAAATACACATGTCCAGATTCCAGAACCTGCTCAGTCGCGGAGAAGTAATGATGGCAAACGTTGATAATTTTCCTAGCCTTACTTTAGCAAAATGTGAACCATTTATATTCACTGAAAGAGGATGGTACTGAGAATTACTGTAACAAGGACAACTGTCTCGTACATTTGGCCATAATTGTTGAGAAGAACATAATGACAAACGATGGTTCAGACCTCTACAAATTTCAAACAACTTCTCTTGCTTAATTTCTAATCAAATGTTTCAAATGTAGAGTCCAAGAGATAACCATATCAGTGGCAGAGAGATTACTGGATGAAACCATGCACATGGCTTCATACTTCAGTCAGAGCAAATTTTTAAAGATCATCACCTCTATTCTGACAAAAACACGAACAACTCCTTTTCTAGTGACAATCCAGTCACATCTCTTTCGCCATTAGAATTAAGCCCTTAGTTTTGATTTTAAGAATGTAAAACCATAAGTACTTTTATTTTATTTGTTTATTATTTTCCTCATCAGATTTTTCCCACTTCCTTCCTCTCAAAGGCATTGTTGTCTTTTTTGCTGTGGCAGTATATACAAATGTTGGATACCATTGATTTCAACATCTTCCAATGATACTTCTCATCTAAATGTTTGTCCAGAAAAGTAAAGATGGTTTCTTAGCAACAAATTTGAAAGTAAGCATTTTAGACATCACTTTGTAAAAGAAAGCTGTAACAAGGGTATGGAAACAGAATCTTGATTGAACATTTGCTATTTTTGTGCCCCCGCACCCCCCTCCCCTCCCCGTCCCGCTTTTGTTTCCATGTTCAACTGTGGCTAAAGATGGGGAGAGTCCCCATTAATGATTCAATGAGTTTATTCACTGAGTAGCTTAAAGATAAAGGCAAAAGAGGTCCCCAGGGTTGATATAAAAGCAAACAAATGTTGAAAGTGCTCAGTAGATTAGGCAGCACTTGTGGAGAGAAACAGTGTTAACATTTCAGGTCGATAACCTTTCATCAGAACTGATGAAAGATAAAAATGTGTTTTTAAACAAGTGAAAGGGGGTGGGACAGGAAGAACAAAGGAGAATGTTTGTGATAGGTGGCAGGCAGAGAGATTAAATAACGAATGATTAATCATGCAACAGGCTAAGAAAGTGGTAGTGGAAATGGTGAAGACAAAGTTTGTGTCCAAATAAGACTACATAGCAACCATCCAAATGCAACACTAAGAAATAAAGAAAGGAACAACGCCAACCCAACAATACTAAAACGTGGGGAAAATAACAACACTTGAGATAAAGATATAAGTCATGGTCTAAAATAGTTGAATATGATGTTCAGTTCAGAAGATTGTAGAGTGCCAAGTTGAAAGGTAGGGTGTACAGCAGCCCATGGACAGAAAGGTCAGCAGGCGAGTGAGATGGAGAATTAAGATGACAAGCAACCAGAGCATTTAAACAAAATGGAGATGTCCCATAAACCCAATGTGCATTTGGTCTCCCTGCTGAAGAGGAGAGACCACATTGTAAACAGCTAATGCAGTATATTAAATTGAAAGGAGTACAAATAAGTCACTGTTTCACTCGAAAGTCGTGTTTGGGGCCTTTGATAGTGAGAAGCAAACAAGTGAATAGATAGGTACTGCATCACCTGTGCTTGCGTAAAAAGATGCTGTAGGAGGAGAGTGTGTTAGAGCTGAGTAAAGAGTGAGCTCAGCACAATGCTATACTCTTCTCCCATTAGCTCCATCTCTATATTACTTATAAAACAAAGAATTTTCCTCCCATCAAACTGTTCATTCATCTCAAATATTCTCCCTCCATCCTGGACCCGCCACCCCCACCCCATCACCCACTCCTTTCATCTTCCTCCCAATCCTCCTTTCTGACCTCTTATCCTTTCTAGTCTCTTCATTGAGAACTGCCAGAATGACATCAGCCATCTCAATTTCTCTGCTTTTCTCACTCACCTGTAACCTACTTCAATCCCTCTATTTTCCATTCCCCACCAGACAGTCTCAGAAGTCTCTGCTTCTTCCTTGAATGAAGACCCAACTAGTCTCCATCCACCATCATCCTCTTTTCCCTGATAGAGCTTGTTCTCATTCTAAACAATTTCTCCTTCATCTTCACCCACTTCCTCTATATACAAGGTACCAACATGGGTCACAGTTATGCCTCCCTTTTATGCAATAAGTGGAACACTCATTATTCCACCAACACTGGCCGCTTCCCTCATCTCTTTTTTTGGTACATTAATGACTATATTGATGATACCTCCTGTTCTTGCAATTAACTGGAAAACTTCATTGACTTTGTTTCCAATTTTAATCCTTCTTTTACCTGGTCCCTCTCTGATTCTTCTCCTCCTTTCACTAACTTCTCGGACTTCATTTCTGAACATAGGCTATCTATCAATATTCAGTTAAAACCCATAGATTCCATAGCCAATTTGACTACTCTTCTTCATACCATGCTTCCGTTCAATTTTCCCAGATTTTCCATCTCATGACATCTGTTCTGATGAATCAGTCTCCATCTGTTTTGATGAAGCAATCTTTGACACCAATATTTTCAACATGTCTTCCTTTTTCTTCAATCAAAAAATCCCACCCATCATGATTGTTTGTGCCCTCAACTATGTCCAATCCATTTCACGCTCTTCAGCACTCATCCCTTCCACTGCCTCCCAGAACTTCTTGTTGTCACCTTCCACTCCACCTCTGTATTCAATGGATCATCTTCCATGATTTCCACCTGCTTCAGTGTGATACCACCACCAAATACAACTTCTTTTCACCTCTCCTTTCAGCTTTCCAATGGGACTGTTCCCTCCATGACATCCTTGTCCACTCCTCAGTCATCCACCCCTTCCCTAAAGCACCTTTCCATGCAAGAGCAGGAAATGCAACACCCATCTGTTGTCTTTTCCCTTCTCTCCACCCAAGGCCCCAAACACACTTTCCAAGTAAAATAGCAATTTACTTATATTTCTTTCAATTTAGTACACTCTATAAACTGTTCATGATGTGGTCTCCTTTACACTGGGGAGACCAAATACAGACTAGGTTATTGTTTTGTGGAACATCTACATTCAGTCTGCATGGCCTCAGGTTTCTGGTTATTTATCTTTTTAATTCTTAACCATGCTCGCATGCTGGACTTGTCTGCTACAATATTTCTGCCTTCATCTTATTCTATGTGCTTTTTTCATTTTGTTGGATTGGTCATACATATCATGTTTCTTTTTTTAATCCCTTCATGTTGAATTCAGATGATTTCTATGTAGCCATTCAGGCTTCATTTGGCCATAACTTTTGTTCCTTTACCACATGCATTACCAGTCTGTTTAGCTGATGCAATATCAAATAGTTTGTTCTCCACCCTATCACAAACTTCTCCTTTGTTTTTCCTATCCCCTCTTCCACTTACATTTCAATCTTCCTTCAGTTTTGATGAAAAAAATCATCAACCTGAAATGTTGGCCAAATTTTCCAATCTACCTTGTGGTGCGAGTCATTCAAACGTTCATTGACTTCAGTGGAACTAGAAGAACCTGCAGGTGGGAGGGGCCAGTAAATTCAAGCATTAACTTGGTTTCTCTCCTGGGGTGCTGCCTGATCTGCTGAATATTTAGTCCGTTTTTTGCTTTGATTTCAAATTTTCGGCATCATCAGTATTTTGCTTGTTATTTGTGTCCACAGGTTTGATCCCTACTGTTATATGGTTACTGATCTCCACTGGAGCTGTCATAAGAACATTACAATTCTCATAATCGATAGAAGAAAGGGAAACAATTCAGCCAAGGTTGCGCTTTTCTTCAATAATGATTCCCACTTATGAAAGTAAACATAAATATCAAGTACAAAAAGGAATAAACTAACAGGCATCCCATTAGCATGCAGATATTCAGGAAAATAACAATCAATTTAGTATGGTACTACAGTATATCTCATGGACCCACATTCAACCAGTTAACTCCTTTAGATGAAATAGAGGAGAGAAAATTGTCAAAAATAAAACAACAATCTAAGCTAAGACTCTCATATGGTGCTATACTGAAGATGTGAAAGAATTGTTCGAACTCCTTTCAGTGTCTGTGTGGAGTTTTCACATTCTCCCCATGTCTATATGGGTTTCCTTCAGATACTCCTGTTTCCTTCCACAATCGAAAGATATGCAGGTTAGGTGGATTGGCAGTGCTGAATTGTCGTTTGGTATCCTAACCAAATAAATAACAGTATGGCCTTTTTTGAAAGCAAGTGTATCAGAGACAGAGAAAAAAATGCAAAGAGAGAAAATCCCGAGCCAGCAACTCATTCAAAACTCAATCGTCATAGTATCCTGTCCCATTTGCAGCAGAACCTACTGGGCACAGATCAGCTTTAGCTGTCACCTACATGTCCACTGGAACACTGCCAAATACTCCAGATAATAAATATAATCACCTTTGCTTCATAAAACAAACCACATATACATTCACAATTTCAGTCACATGGTCATTATTTACCCCATATTCAACAGGTCAACCATATCACCCTAACTGACATTCAATATTTAGTACATTATTCCTGCAGAAGTTGCACGTGAAGCCAAAGCCCATTCGCAAATGGTGATTCTCAGATATCAGATGGTGCTTTCTGTGATGACCACTCTTCTTCTCACTTCCCACCTCAAATTAGATAAATGATTTTCAATCTTGTCAAAAGGTAGCTATAGCAACAAAATACAAGACTCAAGAAGTGTTTCTGAAATTGCACAAATCCAGTCCAACTGAGAAGTACTGCCTATTGAAGGGAAGTTTTTCTAGGCACTGAAGCCAAGGCTCAGGAATCTTTAACATAATCCCAGTTCATGCAAGAGACCGTGAGATGGATAGAAAGCTGGTTCGCAGACAGGAAACAAAGAGTTAGTATAAATGGTCATTTTTCAGATTGGCAGTCAGTGACTAGAGGGTGATCTGTACTTGGCCCCCAGTTGTTCACATTATTGATTTGGAAGAGGCAACTGAATTCAGGAACTGAAGGCACTGTTGGTAAGTTTGCAGATGATATAAAGATCTGTACAGAGACAGGTAGTATTGAGGAAATGGGAGGGCTGCAGAAGGACTTGAACAGGTTAGGAGAGTGGGCAAAGAAGTGGCAGAAGGAATACAATGTGGATAAGTGTGAGGCTATGCACTTTGGAAGGAGGAATGGAGGCATAAACTATTTTCTAAATGGGAAAATGCTTATGAAATCAAAAACGAAAAGGGATTTGAGAGTTATTGTTTAAAATTCTCTTAAGGTTAACGTGCAGGTTCAGTCGGCAGTTAGGAAATCAAATTTGGTTTTTAATCCATAGATCTATAAACATGGACAGGGATCGCGTGTAGAAGTGGGAACATCGAGGTGGCAGCACGGGCTCATTGGGCCGAAGAGCCTGTTTCCCATGCTGTTTTGTTCTTTGTTCAAATGCAATGTTAGCATTCATGTCAAGAGGGTCAGAACACAAAAGCAGGCATGTACTTCTGAGGTTGTATTGGGCTCTGGTCAGACCCCATTTGGAGTATTGTAAGCAGTTTTAGCCCCCATATCTAAAGGAAGGATGTGCTGACCTTGGAAAGGTTCCAGAGGAGGTTCACAAGAATGATCCCTGGAATGAAGAGCTTGTCATATGAGGAACGGTTGAGGACTCTGAATCTGTACTCGTTGGAGTTTAGAAGAATGAGGGGGGGATCCTATTGAAATTTACAAGATACTGCGAGGCCTGGACAGAGTGGACATAAAGAGGATGTTTCCACTAGTAGGAAAAACTAGAACTAGAGGGCACAGCCTCAGGCTAAAGGGACAGAGGAACTTCTTCAGCCAAAGAGTGGTGAATCTGTGAAACTGTTTGCCACAGACGGCTGTGGAGGTCAGGTCATTAAGTGTCTTTAAGACATAGATAGATAGGTTCTTGATTAAAAAGGGAATCAGGGGTTATGGGGAAAAGGTAGGAGAATAGGGATGAGAAAAAAATCAGCCATATTGAATAGCATAGCAGACTCATGGCCTAAATCTGCTCCTATGTTTTATGGTATTATCTCCAAATTTGCAGATGATACAAAGTTGGGTGGGAGGGTGAGCTCTGAGGAGGATGCAGAGATGTTTCAGCATGATTTAGACAGGCTGAGTGTGTGGACATCTGCATGGCAGATGCAGTATCATGTATAAATGTGAGGTTATCCACCTTAGTAGCAATAATATGTAGAAAGATTATCACTTGAATGGCTGTAAATTGAGAGAGGTGGATACTCAATAAGAGCTTGGCATATTCATGCATCAGTTACTGAAAGTCAGTTTGTAGGTACAGCAGACAGTAAAGAAGGCAAATGGCATGTCGGCCTTCATAGCAAGAGGATTTGATTTTAGGGATAGGGATGTTTAGCTGCAATTGTAGAAGACATTGGTGAGTGGTGGAGTATTGTGTGCAGTTTTGCTGTCCTTATCTGCGGTAAGATATCCTTGCTATACAGAAAGTACAGCGAAGCTTTACCAGTCCGATTCCTAGGAATGGCAGGCGAATGAAATGTTGGCCTTTATAGCTAGGGGGGTAGAATATAAATGTAGGGAGGTACTTTTGCAGCTGAATAGGGTACTGGTGAGGCTGCAGTTGTGGAGTACTGTGTGCAGTTTTGGTCACCGCATTCGAGGAAGGATATATTAGCCTTGGAGGGGGTGCACAGAAAGTTCACTAGGTTGATATCGGAGATGAGGGCATTGGATTATGAGGAGAGACTAAATAGGCTAGGTTTGTACTCGTTGGAGTTTAGAAGGCTGAGAAGGGATCTTATAGAGATATATAAAATAATGAAGGGGATGGATAGGATAGAGGTTGAGAGACTCTTCCTGCTTAACAAGGATAGCAGGGCACAGCTTCAAGGTTGGGGGGGGCGGTTCAGATCAGAGTTGAGGAGGAATTTCTTCACACAAAGGGTGGTGAATCTTTGGAATTCTCTGCTTGTTGAAGTGGTGGAGGCTTCCTCGCTGAATATATCTAAGTCAAGAGTGGATAGGTTTTTGACTGGCAAGGGAATTAAGGGTTACAGGGAGAAAGCAGGAAAGTGGTACTGAACCACTGCAGATCAGTCATGATCTTATTGAATGGCGGGGCAGGCTCGAGGGGCTGGATGGCCTACTCCTGCTCCTATTTCTTATGTTCTTATGTCATATAAGGAAAGATATTAATCATATTAGTAGGTTAGGATTATATTTATTGGAGTTTAGAAGAGTGAGAGGAAATCTTTTGAAACTTATAAAATTCTAACAGGGTTAGAAGGATAGATTCAGAAAGAATGTTCCCAAGGGAGGGGGAGTCTAGAAAGAGGATAAGAGGTAAACATTCTAGAGCTGAGGTGAGGAGAAATTTCTTCATCCATGATGGGGGGTAAATGTGTGGAATTCACTACTACAGAATGTAGTTGAGGACAAAGCATCGTGTGATTTCACAAAGAAATTAGATATAGCTCTTGGGGCTAAAGGATCAGGAAATATAGAGAGGGAAAATCAGGATATTGAATTTGATGATCATCCATGATCAAAACGAATAACAGAGCAGGTTCAAAGGGCTGCATGGCCTACTCCTGCTTGTAGTTTCTAATGGGGCAGAAAGGCATTGTCTCATGATGTGATTCCATCCAAATCTAGCTCATCAGGTCAAGATCGCTGGATAAGTTTCAGTAAAGCACACTGACTGAGTGCAGCTTTGTATTTCTTTCATTATTTTCCCCTAATACTCTCACCATAGATATGCATATCCATGTACAGTTTCGGACAAATTTTAACCAAAAATGTTGCAAAACTATACATATTTATATGTGTAATCTTTTATTATATTAATGCTACATTTTATATGCTCTGAAATGGTAAGTTAGCAAGCAGATGAAACGGATGGTTAACTTCTTAAAACTCTACGTTATGAATATTTCCACAAAAAGTAGCAGCAAATTTACTTTCACAATGCAAAACACCTATACTTACCACTGAACATTGAGCACAAAACTGACTTACCTGCATTCTGTAGAGTTTCAATATTTTGTGGTCTTGTTGCAAGTTCTGCAATTGTTTGTACAAATTGTGCTCTAGCTTTCTGGTATTGCTCAAAAACTGTGATGAGGAGGGAAAGGGCAGGGTTAGAAATAAAAGTAAACAAATTCTTGAAACATTAATTCTCATATATAATGATTCAACAAGAGTTCTAAAACAAAGCAGATAATACTAACTGTGGTTCAATAGTAGAACTCTTGCCTTTGAATCAGACAGTTAGTCTAACTCCAGAATACAAAATATAAGTTGACACTTCAGTACAATACCAAGAGAGTGCTGCACTGTATTGGAGGCCCTGTCTTTCAAATGAACTCTTAAAAGTGAAATCCTGCCTTCCCATTCAGGGGCTATAAAAGATTTTGTGGCACTGTTTGAAGAAATGGGAAATTCCCCTGGATAATATTTACCCCTCAAATAAGATCACAAAACAGGTTTATCACCATATTGGTGCCTGTAATAAATTGCAGTCCAGTTTTGTGTCATGACAACATTAATTACAATTTATATAAAATTCGCTGACTATGAAGCACTTTGGGATATCCTGCAATACTATATAAATGCAAGTATTTATTTTTGTATAAATAATTTCTGCTTAATTGCAATTTCAGATCAAATAAATAACTTTACATCTTTCCCTTGTCTATTAAGATCAATAATTTACAACTGATTCATTTCTAATGAAAAGCAGCCAGCATAATCAAGGACCCCAAGCACCCTAAACATACTTTCTTCCACCTTCTTCCATTGGGAATAAGATACAAAAGTCTGAGGTCATGTACAAATTGATTCAAGAATAGCTTCTTCTCTGCTGCCATCAGACTTCTGAACAGACCTACCTCATATCAAGTTGATCACAGAATCACTGCAGAGAAGAAGGAGGCCATTGGATCCATTGAGCTTGCACTGACAACAATTCCATCCAGGCCCTATTTCCATAACCCCATGTATTTACCCTGCTGGTTTCCCTGACACCAAGGCGCAATTTGTTATGACTAATCAACGCAAGCCGTACATCTTTGGACTGTGGGAGGAAACCGGTCTTTCTCTGCACCTTAGCTATATAACACTCCATTCTGCATCCTTTCCTTTCCTTCTCTATGAGCGGTATGCTTTGTCAGTAAAGTGCAGAAGAAACAATACTTTTCACTGTACACTAATACATGTAACAATAATAAGTCGAATCTAACAGTAGCCTTCATGAAACAAGTCAATAATGCTTATAATTTCTAAAAGATGGTTACCTTGTAAAGCTAATCTTTGAGTCATGATGCCCGTACAGTGTGTAGATATATATTGGATGAAAAATACAGTCTGTCCCCACACACACGGGATCTGGTGCCTCTGCTGTACTCTGTGCAGTGTCCAAGACAACCGGTGAATTGTGCTGTGCCGCGGTTACCACGGCGACGAACCGGAAGGGGATGCTGGCCGATCCTTGGTGGAGGTCGCCACTTTGTGATTGTGAGCTGAAGCGCGTGAGCGGAGCAGTTTGCAGAGTTTGAGCTCTGCTCATCATTATCGTTGTCACTTGTTGTTCGCAAGTGTTTAGAGTGCGAGTTTGCAACTTGAAGCTCTCAAGCATTCCCCCCCCCCCTCAACACACACTATTTTTTTCTCTCTTGTTCCACGCTTTGATTGACAAGCACTCCGTGCATGAATTGTTCGCATTCATCCTGCCTGTAGCAGCAGCAGCAGCTAGCCAGCCAGCCTTCCAAGCTTTGTTATAGTACTGTGGTTCTCGGCCTGTGTCGCTGATTCAACAGTGCAAATGCCATATTTTCCGATGAAAAATGTAATCGGCTGTGCAATACTCCACAATACAATTCACCTGAACATGTATTAAGCATGCAGTTTGTTGTACAATCTTGTTAAGCATGCTCTCTTGGCGACCAAAAAAAATGTCAGGAACCCCAAGAGTAAAACACGAATTCAGTTAAAAATATTCACGTCTTGAAAGGTTAAACGGAAACGATTCGAGTAGTAGCAATGCAAACGGGAGCTCTGTCTCAGCATCTTTGCGATCGTTCTGAATACAAAACACCTTTGCTCAATATTAAAGTGATTTGGGGCTAGTGTTTTGAATTTTGATTGCATTTCGTGGAAAATCGTTTATAGTCAATATCATGCAACAAATGCTTCTTGACTGGAGGTCCTAGCTAGATACCAAGAAAACTAAAATCACGGAATTGTTACATTGCATAAGGCGGCTTTCAGCCCATCGTGCCTGCACCGGATCTCCAATGAGCAATACACTTAGTACCACTTGCCTCGTACATGCCTCGTACACGCTTCTTTTTCAGATAAGCCTTTTGAATGCTTGATTGAACCTGGTTCCACCATACTGTCAGGCACTGCATTTACACCTTAACCACTCCCTGCGTGAAAACGTTTTTCCTCGTGTCATTAAGTGTTTATTTTAACCAGTTATTATAAGTCTGTTCTCCCTAGTTCTTGATCCTTTTACCGTGAACAGTTTCTCCCTATCTACTCTATCCAGGACCCTCATAATATTGAATACCTCTGTCAAATCTCCGCTCGGTCTGCTTTTCTCCAAGGAAAACAGTTCGTTTTTTCCATTCAATTGTCATAACTTGTGTTTTTCACCTAGAACTAGTCTGGTGAACAATCATGACCATTTTCGCAGAACAAAATGTGTGCATATTATGTATGGAACAGTATAGGTGAAAAAATAATTCGCCAAGAACAATGCATGTTTCGGCTAGGTATACGTCTATGTTCTACTTTTTGAAAAGCACTAGCCAGCTACCACGAACAGCAATTGAAATTGTAAATTGTGTCCATCTAACTAAGGCCTGAATTTAAGTTATTCACAATGATATGTTAAATATATACAATTTATTTTACATCTGAACCCTCTTTTAATGGTCGTGTGTTTGTAAGAATATACAAAAAGCTTCTTTGGATGCAGCCATTCATATCCAGTTTGTCCTGCTATTCATGTTTTGTTCTTCGTTTTCATTAACATGTGCATTAGGTCTTCTGATTCAACTGCGTCCAGTCACATTTTAGAAACATTTATATTGGTAACCTCACTGTCTTAAAAAAGGAACGGTTTCCCGAGATTCAAATGATCCTTTATTACATATACTTTCAGCTCCTGAGCATACTCCTCTCTACGTGTCCACTTCAATAGGATTTTCTTAGGAAAAAAAGATTGAACGGATCCTTCCGTTAAATTACGTTATAACGGATTTAAGTTGCATACTTAAATCTGCATTGCTTTGCAAATTCAAACATCGTAAATTCTCTGCAGTGCTCAGAGTGATTGCACCTGAATGTAAAATAAGTATTAGTGTCGCTCTCTAACGCTATATTTGTGTCAGATACTGATGACGCAGGCGCAAACGAAGCGTACACGATGGGCATTTCCTCGCTTCGCGAAGAGCGATTAAGTTTTTAGTTTCGTTCCTTTTTGCGATTTATTGCCAATCGTGAAGTTTCACCACACAGGTCAAAGTAAATAAATCACAACTGACGCAAAAATACTTAAACAAGAACTTACTTTTAAAATGTGAGGGTCGCCGCATAATAAACCAGTGCGAGTAACCATGTTTCCAAAATGCTGTGTAGAGTGGAAAGTGAAACCGTGAAACCAGTTTACTAACTCTGGCCGTCCTACATCTGACTTAATCCGTTACTGGGGTAATTACGCATCGATCGGCATTTCAAGGCCCGCCTCTAGTATTTGAACGTCACAGCTTGGAGCTGCTGAAATGCATCTCATTGACCCGGCGCTAGGCTGTCAATCAGTGGCTCTTGTCGTAATGAAATGGCTGTTAAGGAGGTCCGATATAATTTAGGGAATAGGTACGGAACATTCTATAAATGTCTCAATTATGATTTGGGTATCATTAAATATTCTATAATAATAACAGAAAAAATCCGAATATTTTAAAGATTACAATTTTCTTGGTTGCCAGGATAAAAACCTACGTCTGAAGCCATTTGCGAGACGAAATCGGTTAGTAATTTCGACATTTGTCTATCTTTGAAAATTGAATTGTTGTGATTTCATCGGCCAAGAGCCAGCGATGCTCAACATTCACACTGAAACTTTTGAACTTTCTCAAGGGCATTTAAGCAGCTCATTTGTCATCTCATTACTATATCCCGTTAAACAGTGTTAAGAATGAATGTTTAGACATTGGCGAGTTCTGACATGTTTCAGATTGCGGAGTGCACGTTTATTTTTTTTTGACATATTCGGTTATATATTACTGCGCAGTAATGGATCAGCGTATTGATCAAAAGGTTTTGCCAGCTTCATGTATTAAAACTGTTGGCTGCACGACCACCAAATCTTACAACCCTTGGAGAGACCAAGGCGATAGTATGTTTAATGATTAACTAAATTTACAGGTCTGAATAGGGAGGAGGGGATTAGCCATAGCAACTAACACATAACTTCATAATTTTGTACAAATAATTGGATTGGCATCATAACCTAGGGAGGAATGTAAACCTTAAACACGTGATCTTCATCTGTGCTCGCTTTAGCCAACTTACTTCAACACAAAGCATTTCCATGTCTCCACTGGAATTGATTATCCAGGGGAAAAAGCTCTGAAACTTACTGTTTACACCATAAGACATAGGAGCAGAATTAGACCACTCAGCCCATCGAGTCTGCACCGCCAATGTTGGCGTTTGCTGTTGGACGTCTCCTGAAGAATAGTTTGTACAATATTGTATTTATGAACTGTTTTCTCACCAAAAGAAATATTTCTGAGGTCCAATACTATAATGTTAATATCTACCATTTATTATTAAAGTGCATTTTAAAGGATATTTTTGGAATTATTCAAAACTAGTACGTTCATGTAAACTCGATTCCAAACAAATGCAAAACTACAAATATTCGATACGCAAACAATGCACAATCTGGAATATAACAACAGCCGGACAAGTTCAATATTTGTATATAATGACGATACGACGCTAATGCTGCGGCAGTTTTTCCATGAGTTGATATAAAAGGTCGTATAGCCCACGTAAGGCGCTGTTGCTGCTGGGTTAAACCCAAAACCAGCCCACGCGGAAAATAAAAAAAACAACATCGAAGGAGTGGATTTCCGTAACGAAACTCTGGTTGATTTTTGCCATCATTTAATGTATTTTGCGTTCAACGTATCAAGCAAACTGGCGAGGAACTACTAGAATATGAAAGGTTCGCATTGTAATGCCATCGCAACCTGCTCAAGATGAAATTGTTGTGACATTCGCGTGATAACTCAAGTCTCTGCTGCCACGGGGGAAGAAACATGGCAAGAAAAATGCGCATGTGCAGGCACTTTCACTACGTATACTCTGCTTAATAATAAAATAATGATTTTAATGAAATAAAAATCTTCTTTACCACTGTATGTATTCAAATACAAGAGTATTTTTCCTCTTATATTTTTACTTTAAACTTCTATTTCTAAGAATAGTTATATAGAGAAAATATCCCAACCGTGCAGAACAGATATGGTGTTGGAGAACGAACTGCGTGTGGTTCTTCTGATCTCTGCACTACTTTTCATAGATATTTTTAAAAATATGTTTGGCTTCAAGTAAATTATTCATCTCGACTGGGAGACAAATCATCGTCAAATGTGCCCTGGTTCAAATGGAAGGCTAAATGGAGGCTCCGTCTGTCCTCTCATGTAGACTATGGCACTAGTTCGAAGGAGAGCAGAAGAATTATATCTCTATCCTCGCCAATATTTATCCTTCAATCAACATCACAGACATGATCTGTTTATTGTTACATTGCTGTCAGTGGGTAATTGCTGTGTGCAAATTGTCTGCCGCATTTCCTTTATTGCAATGGTGATTACACTTCACAAAAAAGTCCATTAGGTCGAGAACGCGTTGCGAAGTCCTGAGATCCTGAAAGACGCCATATGAATGTATATCATTATTTTGTTTTTACGACAATTCATCTCTACTTTTTTCGGAACTTTGGGGCACTAATTGCACCACTGCCAAATCCATTTGCCTCTCAAATCATAAAATACGACTGGCCTGCATTAGGTGTAATGCTGCGATTCAAGTTTGGCAGAAAATGTAAACTTTCTTCGCCGTTTAGATAAGCAGACAATGATACAGCATTGATATTACAATTCAAAATCACATAATCATCAATACACTCACAGCCTTTCTTTACCCAAAATTATTTCTGTGCCAGGGCTGTCATTTGCAAGAAGAAACCGAATATTCATAGAATCCTTGCAGTGATAAGGTCATTCGGCCCATCGAGTCTGCACCGACCACAATCCCATCCGGGCCTCTCACTGTAACCCCACATACTTACCCTTCTAATCCCCTGACACTAAGGGGCAATTTTGCATGGCTAATCCACATAACCTACACATTTTTGGACCGTGGAAGGAAATCTCGAGAAACACAGAGAGAAAGTGCAAACTTCACAGTTATTCGAGGCCGGAATTGAACCTGAGTCCCTAGCGTTGTGAGGTAGCAATGCTACCATTACTTGCTTTCGGTCTCAGACAGGATGTGGATCTTTAACTTGACGTTCGCTTGATGCATAAAGAAAAATGTTGAACCTATAAATATGCATTCCACTTAGTAATAAACTGCAGTAGAAATTATTAAACAAGTAGTCATGCGTTTATTAAAGCAATATCCACGTGCTTTTACGAAGGGCCATTCGAGCTGGCTATGGAATATTCATTTGGTCCAATCTCAAGTTGACATTTTTACAGACACAACGTGTTGGTAATGAGTCATTTTACATTTCAGAAATAGTAATATTAATGCCAGACGTGTTAACTACATATCATGGTCATATCTCGTGGTCCATTGACACCCACAGGAGCGAGGAAACTAATAATGTCGAGCCTGTGAATAATGTTTGTTCCCACATGTCAAATTCATGTATACGAAATACTGTATATCGTGTCTTTTTTCCCTTCTGAGCTTCATCCACTGTTCCCTCCCACGCACCGTACAGGGGTCCGAAGAATACAGATTAGATTATTTATGTTGATGTGCAGTTAAAAAAAACAATGAAGCGCATTTCTTTGAACAACCAATCTCATGTGAAGTAAACGTGACGTTTTTAATGACAACGTCTTTCTGTGCACGTTCTTACGTGTTTTTGGAGCGCCGCTCTTTTTCTAAGCTGTACGCTGGTTTTTACGGTTCGTTTTTGCCACTTAGCATATTGCCACTGTATTCAACCTTCCCTGCACAACATTAACACTTCAACTGAAATAGGCGAGGCGAAATTCTACTAGTAAAGTCATCATGCAGTGTTAATGAAGCTGATAGTTTTACTGAAACGATGGTCAGAATCCACAGTGAGCTGCGTGGGAGCGGGGAGGTTGGAGGAGGGGGGAACAGGCTGAGAAAATGTCTCTCCTACAGGGGGTGCTGGGTGGGTGGTGGTGGACGTCAGTGTTTGGGAAATATTGTCACAGTGATACTGGATATATGCCTTATTGGAATCCATGCATCATGTTTATTTTTAAACAAGGGTTCCTCGTATTCCGGAAATAAAATTGACCTTCCTCACCTGCGCCTGAAAGACAAAACTAATCCCTGCCTTAGTCACTATGGAATGGGAATATTCATTTAATTGCAATGGGGAGAGGGGGTGGGGGGGTTGCATTCGACGTTCATCGTATGATATATTCAAAAGGATGCCGTGTATCAGAAAAAAATATTCAGGTTAAAGCAAAAAGCCTGCCACTAAGTTCCAAACTGCAACTAGGTAAGAGGCGAGAGGCAATTTGTGGAAAGAAAGTGGGAGAATGCTGTTTTGTTTTCTTCATATTGTTCATTTTGCCTCTATGGAAGCCACTGGCAAAAATGTAGACAACCTTACAATTCAAGTAAGCAATTTAATTTTGTACGGTTTGATCATGGCCTGCCGACCGACCGGCCTTTTGCGTTGTATTTTCTCATTGCACGTCAAAAGTTGACTCAGCACGTTCGCCGCCCACGAAGCAGCGAGAGCTGTGATTTTGGCTGAATTCTTCTAATTTAAAATGTTGCGTAAACATCTCAACACCAACAGTAAATGGTGAAATGCTTCGAGATTTCACTCCCCAAACTCCACAGCTACAAGGGGATGATCTGATTATTAATCACGTGCATTTTTTGGGGTATCCGACCTGTGATACTGAAGACGTATTTCTCTCGTTTTTTGTGTTGTTTGCAGTTAATTAGCTTGATTATAAGATGTAGTGCATCCGCGGCTGGTTTCCATTTGTTTAGGGAACGATGTAATTGATGTCACTGGGCTTTCGCTTCACAGCGTCGAAAGAACTATGGTAGCCGTGTTCACACATGCTTCTAATCTATCCTTGCGGGAACGCTGAACGGGAACATGTGGCGTTTTATTCGTTTAGTGCATTCATATGGCATGTTTTGAGTCTCTGACATTTTTCTTACTCGCCATTGAGACAAGATGACCTGTAGATAACAATGTCACAGTAGCGCGAGCTTCCGGGTCGAGAAGGTTGTAGCTTCAAGCCATCATCAGATGTGCCAGCTTTCAGTTAGGGTGTTAAACTTCGGTGCATTCTGTGTTATGGTTTCTACAGCATGGTTTAACCTGGCTGGTATAAAATGGAAATGAAAACTCGGAACCCGAAATGCAAACAGAATGCTGAAATACACGTAGATCGGTCAGCGTGCGTGGAAAGAAGGCAGATGCTAAACGACTTGCTGCGTATTTCCAGAATTTCTTGTAATTATTATTTGTGAAGTCCTTCACCATTATGATGGATATTCTTATCTCAGTCAACACTACCAGTCGTTGTTACATTGTTTTGACTATGTTCCCAACGGCTGCCATATTTGCTTACATAAAAACAGTCACTGCACTTCTATTATATTAGCAGTAATAACTTACAACCCAACTGGCGTCAGTTGGAAATCTCGATTAGACGTGAGACCACCTGATCAAATTATCTTCTATTAACCTCCCCAAATTGAATAAACGCCGGCAGTGCCAAAAAGAAATGAAGCTGGAGTTAAGTCGCAGTCCAAGCAGAACAAAGATGTAGAATTTGATTCAGGACTTCATAATGTTAGTTCCATTCTGTTAAGGAGGCGTGTCAATGATCAGGAGGACCGATCTCCGCAAAGGGGGCGAGAGCTACAAGCAACAATTACTCTTATATCTTCCTCCTTGAGGGGGGAGAACTGGGCTCTAATTATTTCCACCAGAAAGCAAATAAACCAACACTTTTATGCAATAATCTATTCAAAGAAGTAGATGTTAGAAAATGCAGCCAGCAACTAATGTTACATTGTGGCCGAAAGTAACGTTGGCTGCCAGGTCTAAGCAGACATGATGTGAAGAGTTCTATTTCCTAGTGGTTGTCCTTTTTTAAATATCAAAGTAGCCAGTGACAGTATGCGTTTTCCCTAAGACAAATATAACTCATTGCTGGTGAGCCCACTCAAAACTACCACAGAGCTTCTTGAATCCGTCCTCATACCGGACTGATGTCCTATTACTCGTCCCGGGAGATAAATTCCAACAATCTGGAGGAATCTCAAACATCTTGGCTTTAACTCATGGGTTTGTCAGATTGGGTCTATGTGATATTGCAATTTTGACGCACATATCCGTCGAAGCTTGAATGCGTGACTGCAGCCTGCGCTTCCGATGTTACAAACTAAATCTTTGTTTTCTGTAATTAAGATTTCACCGGCGGTAGACGACAATATGTGGATAAAACAGAACATCTCATTCAATCAATTTGTGTACAGGAATTCTTCCTTAAGCTTTTTTTAAATTTTTCACGCAAAAATTTTAAATAATATTTAAAATTGTAGATATGTTCCTAATGCCTTTCATATTCCGAAGAAGTTACACTCCAAACTGCGTCATTAAAATGTAAATATTAATCAGATTCTTCAACAAGTTTGAACCACCTGTTTTAGGTTGTACTTCACGAGGCAGCGGGGTTGCTGAGAACCCCAAACCCCAAAGCAGAGCTCCCCTACTCTTCCTCCTTGAAGAACAGTACCTTCTGGCTTCCCATTACAAACCGACCACGAGTTTAATCTGATAATCTATTCAAAGATCTAAATGCAATATTATTCGCTAATTCTGCTATCTTTCATGTACTGGTACTGACTTCCACTAACTCTTAAGAATCGTTTGCCATTTATCTCAACCCGAACATTAAAATAGAAGCTACAATCACATCAAAGGTTTCGGAGATTTGCCTTGTTCACAAATAGATTCACAAATCACTGCCCTTTTTTGAACTGAATGTAGCAATGTCATTGTCCTAAAAGAGTGGCAAGGGGTATTCTGGCCCTAAGAGTCTCCAGTTAAAATTAAACATGCTCATTAGAATATTTTATTTCCAACTCTAAATTTTCCTTTATCTCTCTCTTTCTCTCTTTCCCCTCCCCCATAACCTGACTGAAAGGGCGACAAGCCATCTGCCGTTGCTTTACTGGCTAGCCGCCGGAAAAAAAATGTAATGGGAGAATAATCACCGTGTTATGCATCACCTCTCATAAACTGGCGCCGTATAATGTCCTGTGTTGGGATTTTCCTCCAATGAAATTGTTAACATGGATTTATGTTCAAACCACCTGCAATATGATGGACGTTTATTTTAATGAAAGAGGTTTAATTCAACGCTCAATGCAACCACTTGACACTGCAAATAAATCTAGACTATCCGAGATCCTTTAAACCTCACCATTTCAGACACCATTCGCTATGTTATCATGTTAAATAAATAATTCGAGTTTTATCAGTTTACGTGCTTCCTTGACCCATGTTTTTCCAAAAAAATCTTTATAAATGTCTGTTCCGTGTAGAGGCACATAAGAAAAGGCGTTCCCTCAAAATGTCTCATTTACCCAACCCCACCTTCACACACAAGGTCTGGAATAAATGCACAGTCATTAAAAGCTGGAACCAATGCAAGGCAACACGTTTTTTTCCTAATGTCATATTTCTTAGAATGGTTCTGTCCTCAAAAAACAGCGTGTACCTGATAGTCCACGGCAGCGATCTATTGCTTCATAAAGTACTGCCTTCTTGGTCTGTTCAAAATCGTTGCGAAGAGTTGGTGTAATTGGGCAAATATTGTGTAGTTAAAAGGCTGACACCACCTACAAAAGTCAAACGTTTGGCACTTGTACAAGCAGTTCGGTAAAGGAGTAGAAAAATGAAAGAAAAATCAATAATTCTGATGAGGTGACACATTAACTTGCCAATACTCTCCGCGAGTGCTGACTGACCTTCAAAGTGTTTCCAATATTTTCTGTTTTTACCTCATGAGCAGCTTTTTTTTGCCACTATTTCTATTCACGCGTTTAGGCAAAATCTTTCAGACAGCACATGGTACAAATAGCAAGACGAAGTCAGCTGTGCCAAACCCATCATTCAGAAACATTCCTGACATTAGGTGGCAGGAAGTGAAAATAGGGAATTCTGGAAGGATACCGCTTTCTCGGCTACAGTTCAAGTGATGATACATCTTTAGGCGTTAAACCTGATACCAATCCTGCAAGTGAAACTTGATCTTTCTGAAAGGGCCCCAAAAGTAAAATCTCGCAAAGGCTTAAAAGGCTGTTGCTTGAATGCTGACTCTGCGTCGAGGGCTAAAGCACGACAACAAAGCTACCGATACGCCGCGGGTAGCAGAGAGTGAAGGGGTATCAGCCACAGATACACACAATTAGCGCCTTTAATCAAGTCTTTAAATTATATGGCTACTTCATATACATAAATCTTTCTTGACGTTCCACATAACGAGAATAGTAAACTTGACAAGTTGTTGGCTCACGTGCCAAACCAGAAGTAAAATCAAAGGCAAGAGATGGAATCAAGAGTTGCCAAAAGTGAAATCTTTACGAGAACTGTCAGAAACGTCCCAACTTTAGCTGCAAAGAATTGATATAAATGGACACATATTAAATTACTTTTAAAGATGGCAACAAAAGAAAATACTTTCCGTGCCCATCGTGAATTGTCAAAATATTTCCTACGTTTTAATTTATAAACAAAACTGTAATAGACCACAGGGCTTATACAAACTGCAGACACCGCCTGAAGTTTAACAGCAGGTTTAAGCTACTTTTTTTGAACAAAAATAAACGAACAAGGCATACTGTCCGTCTTCCAGAGACCACTGTTAACCACCCTTTAAAAATACCTCATCTAAAGAGAATATATTCAATATTCAGACACTTATATTGTGAAATTTTTGCTGCCAGAAATATTTCTACACACATCCTGTACAGATGTGTAGAAAAACGAAGTTGTGAAAACATGCGAAATTTGTGTTTTAAACATAGCGGTGTGTCCTACAAGTTCGGATCTATTTGAAAATAATAGTATGGCTTTGTGTCTGATGTCTATAATAAAATGAGAAAGTACTGTATATGTCCAATACGTTTGATCATATGTGTCTTCCTCCATAAGCTTATGTTTGGTTTCATATCATGTTTGTCTGAAGTGTGAAAGCTGAATTTATTGAATATAAATTCATTCCTTTCTAAGTTATATTTTTAAAGTAACAGCGGTTCGACATTTATGTTCAAAGACTGTGATCTCAGTTATCTACACTTTGTTTTCTTAACAAGATCTGTATGAACTATTTCCCACGAAGAATCTTTAAACCTGTTTAAATATTTGGCATAGATTCCAATACGTACTCACTTTTCGAAACTTTTTTTTGGAAATTGTTAAGTATTGGCTTTTGATGTTTCACATGATGTAGGCATCTGTGACTACGCCAGCGTTTGTTATCGATCGCTAATTGCCCCTGAGAAAGTAATAGTGATTTGCCTTCTTGAGTCTCTGTCGTCCATCTAATTTAGGTACGCTCACGTTGCTGTTAGAAAGTATTGCAGTGATATATGACTATGAGCTTTATTCTGTCCGCTGACGTGTTTGAATGGAATTATTGTTAAAATAATTTCGTGTGCAGCTAAAAAGTTTATTACATATCGATCACTATAGCATACAAATGTCTGTAACTCCAGCTTAGTTTATTCCTACTTTTACTTATTCCATTTTAATATCTCAAGCGCAGATTAAAACATTTTTCCCAAAGCTAAATCATCATTGCTGAATCAAGCAAACCTATTATTACAATAACAGTAAGTGATTCAAATCGTAAAATGAATTGTCCCCTGCGTGACACATAAAGATTTCTTATGAACATTACGTCAGCGAACTTATTCATAAGTTGACTTTTTAAAAAGCAATCCAACTGGAAAGCCTATACTTCATTTAAATTAAAAGAAAGAATGGTTGCATATAAATTTAATGAATGTCACGAAACAGCGTTTAGTTCCAGCATATAATACACGAATTAGTCATCATTATAGGAGAATTATGATCTTTTTAATACATAATATGCTCTGTTTTCAAGCTTAACTACAAAACGGCGAGTTACAGATCTGTGAAATTTAGTGTCATTTAGTGTCAAATCCAAGCAGTAACCACAGTAAGACACACCAATGAGAATAACGTTATATCGATGATACCATGGCATGACAGCGATTTTTCTTAAAGCTGGTGCATGTTATTCGGATTTACGGGTTATGTTTCTATTCGTTTTCTTAACAATCTAATGGAAACACTGAAGCGATGTCAAAAACTCACATATGAAGAAGTATAAGGATGTCTTTTTAAACCTAAAAACTAACTGAAGTGACGTAGTGCTTCAACTGGAATGGAACTACCGTCTAAGTGAACATGTTACTCCAGTTCCAAAAGGGTTAAGAAATAGTAAAACGGATTGTGTTGCTGATTTCATTCTCATTCCGTTTAACTTTGTAAAAGCATTACTACACACATGTAGCAAATCCTAATATTACAAGCTGCAGAGAAACTATCAACACTTCGAAAAATCGTCAGGAGTATAAAATTGCACATTCTTTGTGTCATATCTGCGACCTTTGCTCCGTTCACTTCGTAGCATAAAATAGAATACAGGTTCTCTGGAAGTTGTATCAGAATGTATAGAAGTAAGAATGAGTTCAAATGGGTTGCATTTGATGTGGATATCAAAATAGATATCAAACGTGATATACTCTATTAATAAGCAATAATGTATTTATGACACAATAATGGAAGGTCTTATGCCTGAAACGTTAACTCTGTTTCTCTCTCCACGGATACTGTCAGACCTGTTGAGTATTTCCAGCTTTCCTTGTGTTATTTGAGATTTCCAGCATCCGCAGCATTTTACTCTTTTATTGCGATCAATATGTGCTTTAACGTTAAGTTACACTTTCTCTATGTAAAGTGTAACATTTAATGTTAAATTACATTTTCTCCATGCCTGCAGAAATAGCAAATCAGCATTATTTTGTAGTCTGTAGAAATGATGTCCAGAATAAGAGATTTAAAATAATGTGTAAATACCAGAGCAGATAATCTGCAAATTGAGTTCAAATATAGAATTTAAAATCATCTGATCTATATTTTAAACAACTTTGCTGTTTAGCACAACATTGCCCGCTTCTTGGGCCTTCATGTCAATGGTTGCCAAGGGTTCTCAGTATGAAACCTGTAAGTGTTTGATCTTGTGGTTTAGAAACGAAATTTTAACATATGTGAATAAAAGCAAGTTTTGAAGTTTCGATTTGTGGATAATGATTTGAATTCTGGCTTTCATTTTTTTCACACGTCGAATGTTCTAACTAATGAATATGATTTCGAACACGATCCAAACCACTGGGGGATTTGAGAGTGCAGTTACACAAATATAACGTTCGTCCTAACCAGTTTGGCTTTGCACTGACACAACGGATACCATATGGAATCAACTTGAAACTGCACCGGAGGTCCATCCTATATTGGACATTCTGGAATCAGTCCACCTCAGCACCCAATGCAGGATTAGCATTATGGAATAATTTTAGCACAGTGGAGGTCATTCAGCCCGCCCTATTCATGTCGGCTCTCTACGGGGATCCCATTCTCCTTCCGTTACCCATTGCCTGCATATTTTTTCTCTTCAGATAATTATCCAATTTCATTTGAAAGCCTCAATGATAGCATGGCGCCAAACCAAAAACCACAAGCAACAATATCAAACATTGTAAATGAAAGAATTCAGTCATCATCCATGGTTCTATTAAGTTTCTAAACTACAGTGGTAAAGGTTTACCATGATAGGAAATTCCAAACTATTCGCTTAAAAACACACATTGGGTTTGCTAATATGTTTTTTTTAAATGTTGGGATCTTTACATTGGCTTCAATGTCTTATTTGATGGCTACATTGAAATTGAGGGGGTAAGATTAAAAGACAAAGGCGTGCTTTTTATCTTTTTTTTCCCGCCCGGGAGGAGAATTTTAACATGCGTGCGCTAGCAATCAGTAGTCATTTAACGTTTTTTTTTTGTAAAACGTGGGCGTTTTCTTTTGGAGAAAAATCCAGAGAGCGCTGGTGTGTTTTGGTGTGGATTGTGGTGGTAACACAGGCCGGGGACATGTGCTCTGCACTAGTTCTGAGGTCTGACCATTGCACTCTGCGGCGGGGAGCCCGGGGAAGGTGGGGGTAGAGGACGCAGGCGCGTTGCAGACTTTTCCGACAGGGTCACGTGGCTGGTGAGCAGCCGCTCGGCGGGCTGCACTGGAGCTGCCTTCCTTTGTCATTCAGAGAGAGACATGTGGGCAGAGCGCTGGCCGGCCCTGCCTGCCTGCTCATACATTACGTGCACAACCCCATCCAGCTGGCCCGCATAACCGTGCCAAGATAATGCAAAAGACAATGTGAAGAAGCACCTTCAGAGGATGCGGGCGGATAATCAATGCTGCCATTCAAATCCCCTCTGCGACCCCACCGTTACAGGATCATGTTCATTCTCACTCCCCTCACCCCCGTGGCTGCGATTTAAATTTAAACCTCTTTCTGCTGTCAAACACGACCCCACCCACCTTCCCCCACCCAAAAGAATGTCAAGGCGAGAAATTAAAATTAAGCTGCTTTTTCTTTTCCCCTACTGTTCCCAAGACGTGGCGTGTTACCAATAACCGTTCACTCTGCTCTTGTACTAGTCGCAAAAAAGAAACTGGTTGTTTGTGAGAAAAGGAAATCCGCTCGTTGAGCAAAGAGCTAAAAAAGATCATGCAGGAGACAAGAACGTTACCCACCGCTGACAAACAGGAAGCAGTTATCTGAATAAAACATTTACTTAGAATTTTGATGTAAGGTAATGTTTTTTGTTAACGTCACAATGACACCTAACTGTTATTATGGTATTTTCAATATACAATGAACGCCCCTATAAAAACTCTTTTATGGGCGCATTTCCTTAGCCCATATGTATATATAGAGACAGAGAGAGATAGAAATATAGTTTACACTGGATTTTCAAATGTAGGAGAACCAGTCTGCATTACGTTAAAATAAATTAGTTATTTTTATGAAGTAATATATTACTCAGTGTACATTGCCGCGTTTAAGAATCCTACATTGCCATGCCTTTTGCACGAAGAGAATTTGTTTTGAGCTAAGATTACAACATTGAGATGCATTTATATATAGTTTACAAAATTGTAGCATCAGGTCATGGATTGTTATCAGGAAAGGCAATCTCAAGATTACATTTAATCCAATGCATTGATATCGGATGCCTTTGTATTGTTACCTGACGTTACTGTGAGACATAAGCATGTTGGATCCTTAAGTACCTGCACAGGCTGCTCCTTTCTGTAGGCCAGAAAATGACAAATTGAAAGAGGTACATCATCTCCTACAAAGCAACCCTGATAACTGTGCATCAGTTAAAACATTTACCAGAAACAATAAAAGTAGTGGAGATCAGTAATAAACTTCGAGTGGATGCCACGTACTCGTACTTTCCTAACGTACTCGTCGTTTAGGAAAGTGACGAAAAGATTAGAAATAGAGTATTTGCTTAATTCGGCGGAATTGTCTTCGTTGATTCTATTGGAACTAGGGAGGCGGTGCCTTCGCATCACTGACGTTCATCTTTTCACCGGCAATTTAAAGCAAAAGCAGAGGATTGGGATACATTACCCCCCCCCCCCCCCCCCCCCCCCAACAGCCTCCCTTCCTCTCCCTCTTTGCCCATAAAATTACATGAGAATGAATCCAGTGTGCACCATAGTGAACTCACAACCACAACATTCACTCGAATTATCTGAAAAGACGGTAAAGGTGGTATGAGAATATCTCACTTGTAGGGTGGTGAGGGAAATCATTTTTGTGAATTAAAGATTAAGGTACTTAGATTTTTCCAAGTGGAACGACTTATCGGATCAGTATTTTAAACGGGCCTTGGAAGCAAGGGGAGGTTTAATTCTACTGTTAGTAACTTTCATGGACTCTCCACAGTTTAAACACAGTAATAGCAAGATTTTTTTTGTATCTGTGTCAGTGGAAAGCTAAAAAGCCTGTAACTGACTTAATGCCCATGGGCCTTTCTCGGTTTGTTTGTGATCACCATCAAAAAAGTATTGTTGATGCGATTGCAATATAAGCTTCCTAATTACCTGGTACTCAACTTTTGGTTTGCTTTACTTGAGTCTTTGTTGTTATTTTACTTTCCACTCACAGGGGTTTATTTCATGCGTGTATAAAGTTAAAGGAAATTATTTTCTTAGACTGTTATGAATTGCGATAATTTGTGCAACACAAATAAGTTTCTTATTTCACTCTTTTCACAGGAAAAATGCCAATCTCCAACAACTACATTAATTTGGTTCTTACAAAAAGATTTCCTGTCTAAGTGAAAGCCAGAGGAATGGTCGCCCTTATCTGCTGTTCCAGGGGTGGGCTGATTTTTTTATTGCCCTTTTGTACAAGTGAAGTTGTCTTTGAAAAATACTGATTTTTTTAGACTGATTTTTTATTGCCCTTTTGTGCAAGTGAAGTTGTCTTTGAAAAATACTAAATACATATTCAGTGAAATACTGGAAATAAAATTAGCCACCGTATTTACATAGCAAATCAAAGTAAACGTTACATAAGCCTGTTAAAATAATCAAAGTATAAAACCAAGAATATTTACTGTTATTGCATTCATATTAATATAAAAAGACAACATGATGCTAGCTTATTCACGATTGCCTTGTTACACGTATTTCCAGCTGTTTTCAATTGTGGATATCAAGAGTAACGAAAATAATTTGATTACCAGTGATTAGTGAACTTTAATTGGGTGTTACATGGCGTTCTCTGGGTATTTAAGACATGAAAATGAAGGAAAATCGAAAAAAAATTATCTTTTTTGAAACATCTTCTTTGTCGACTTGTGCTGTATTTATTAGTGGTAATGCCACCAGCTACTTCCGGAAATTAGAAAATTGTAAATCAGATATAATTGTTCACGTTTACCTTCCTTGCAACATTAACTGACCTATCATTAGCTCAGTAGGCTCATGTGGAAGTAGAAGTGATGTAAAAGAAGATTGTTTTTATAGGACGAGTCGCCCAGGAAATAGTTAACAAATACGCTTCAAAAACTTTTGATCTTGTTTTTACTTGAAACTTAGAGTCACAGTTGCAACATTTGAAAAGAAAGCAGAAGGACATGAATAGCGTTTTAGGTTTCGAAAACTAATTGAAGATCCATTTCCAATTCTGTTGTACTGCAATAATCTGAGAGCGGAGTATAAAGAGAGCGTATTTTCTCAAACATGAATATATGTGTGGAATAATGCACTTAACAGGATAGTATAGGGAAAAGAGGGTTCGCTATAATGCCTTGAAGGCCCGAGGTATATTTCGTATTTGGTACAGTCCAAGCTCTGCGGACTCTCTTAGAAGATTTCTGATTTCGAATTGTTCAAGAGTTACTTGTTGACGTGCATCTAAAATCATTAACCATTCTGTAAACGTTACAGTATGATCGCACTTTGAGGGTACTAGATGAATGTGATCTCATTCGCGCATAGCATTGTTACAAAATGGGAAGTCTGAGGGAGACATTCTATCATAATATCTTACGCTTTCACGAAATTCAGAATCACTACTTTCCTTCTGCAAAACCACATCATCATAGTGACGCACGACGAAAATTTTGAGTGCAATTTACACCTTCACTAACTTGCACAATAAAGATTATTTAATTTCATCCGCAATTATGAAAATTGTTTACTAAATGGTAAACGTTTTCTTCAACATTGTATTTGACGGTTGTGTCGAATTTACAACATTGCTGATTATTGTTGCTATTGAAATGCGTCTGCAAACTCTAACCATACTTCCCCAAGAAAGAGCACGTTCAGGAGAAATAGGAAACAAAAAGTGAATACTAAGAGCTTATGCAAAATCATTGCTTTTAATCGATCTCACAAGAAAATTAAAGCACGACTTGCATTGTGCTTTTCCTATTTAGGACGCAAAGAACTGTATTGTTCATTTGCTAATTTGTCTACAATATTAGCGACAGTAAAACTATGCCAACATTCAGACAAAAATACTGTGTTTTCCTACAAACAAAATTTGACCATCGTAGAGGAGAAATTCTTATAAAGCCCTCTGTAGAGACGGAGTTTGGACCGACCACGATAAAATAAGGCTAGCTTAGACAATCATTGTTCACGAGTAGATAGACATCAGTAGTTAAACGGTTGATAGATTGTAGGCAATCTTATCCCTTTAAACCATCACTTAAAACAATATGAACTGTTTAATACCCAGTACTCTAAAGATTAAAACTCCAATATTTTTTGGAATCTATTTTCATACACTTTGCATTACAAATTAATACTTCATCCTCAAGAATGCCATTTGGAGTCAACCTTTGCAGCGTTAAATGTGAACCTATCAACATGCTGAGATGTGAAGATGAAAACAAATGCTACACCTTTCAATTTCCCCAGCATAAATTAGATTGTATTATTACAACACATCCCTCAATGCTTCATGTTTACATATATCATAACAGAAACAAATATAGAAGAGATTTTGCAAGAAAATTACACATATAGATCTGATTTGCCAAATGGCATTGGGCCTGGTGACATTTGATGATATTGCATAACAAGTATATCTTCTAATCATTCTAATTGAAGTTCTAAATCATCTGAAGCTTATTCCTTATACCCTAGTGTTAATTATTTTGTGTGGTTCAAATGTTGTCAGTTGAGTGTCTGAAATTTAATTTGTATATGTTACAGCTTGAAACAGTAATATTCTTAAACTATTCTGCTCAAGATAGTTAATCTTTTAGTGGAAATAAACGCTAGCAAGTATCTGAAATCATCACTGTTTGGAAATTCAAACATCTTTATCTATTATATTCTTAAAATCATTTAAGACCACCAAGTTTACTGGCACGGGTTGAACAAATATCAGGTTCAGTGTTGACCAAGATTCAATTCATAACAATATCAATGGGAAAACCCCTTTGTATCCCCTTTAAAAATATCAACTATATGTAATTCTTTAAATATTAAAATTTAACAAGAGATGGCATGCCTAATTTTAAAAAGTTTGTTAATAGTAATTTGGACTGTTAAATTTAAGTAAAAACAATGAAATGAATATTTCAAGTAAAAGACATATATAGCATGTACACATTGTTTGGCTATGGTGATATAGAAGGCAGAATTTCTCAAGTTATTTGAATTCACAGGGGCAGTATATTTTTAATTTATAGCTTATATTTATGCTCCATAGTAATTTATTGGATGTTTGGCTTCTATCTAAAGATACAACACCTTTGAATTTTCTTAAGCATTTTTAAGATCTAGAAACTTAACTGGTCAATGAAATTGAGATGTAAATATTGTTCTGTAGGCAATTCAAATACTTCATACCCACATAAGGTCTAAAATGATAAATCATTAAAACAATTTTATTTTGGGGTTGATTAATTCAGTATTTTTTGTAATGTGTACTAATGCTGCAGGAAAACATTTAACAACCATAGATGCCAACATCTATTGTCAATCGGTTTTCACAGTGAAATGGCTAAAAATAATATTTTTCTAATTTTTTCTTAAATTCCTTCTCAATTGGTGTCGTTGTGTAAAATCGCTAGCCTTTTATATTTCATCTGTACAGCCAATATCACAATGCCTACTACTGGTAAATTAAAAGTATGTTGATATACAGATATAGTAAACTTCAATTCAATTAAACAGTTGTACAAAATATCTTCCAACGTTTACATCTTTACAATAATTTCCTGCCCAGCTTTCCTTCCTTCATTTTTCATCTTGAGTTTCATCTCCTGCAAAATCATCGAGTCATTAAATCCAACGTGGTTAGCTGTAAATATCTTCAAATCTTTGCAATACGCATTTCAGTGATGTAGATCCCTTGCTATTTTGCATTCCCAAATACTGGAAAATTGTCTTGAGGAGCAAAAGATGTTGTCAAAACTATTTGTAGTATAGCCACATATTGTTTCTCGCTTTGAACAAAAATGTACAAGTCACTACAAAATAGTGATGTTAAGGATGCTTGCAATGCTAAGCATTCTCTATATCTATATATTATCACATGGTATGAACAGGTCTTCGAATATAGATGTTACACTGTCTATTTGGTGAATACTGTCAGCCTGATGATGCTGATGAGCCATTGACAGATGATTTGCGTGCTCTGTTGTTGCTGAATGGAATCTGATGGTTGGTACTGGCGTTGGAGGAACCATTCATGGTAGTAGATATATGAGGAAAGTGTGGATGTGGAGACTGCCCTGGAGTACAGGGACTGGGCAGTGAAGATGATGTGGATGGTGCAGCAGCTGGGCTGTTAGCCTTATCACTCCCAGAGTCACTTTCTACCTCTCCACTGGTGTTATTTAATCCATCTTGTTGATGACCAATCTTGATTCTTTTGCATGTTGGCCGGACTCGATATTTTAGAGGAAGTGGTCCATTCTGAAATAAAATGCAAGATACTCTGGTAAGGATTGAAGTCTGAGATTAAATTTTACAGGATCATTAGAACAGTCTGACTGGACTTACCCTCCTCCATGCGTAAATATAGGCAATATCCATTAGAGTGTAATAATCTTTCAATGGTTCATCTTCATACATAACATCAATCTAAAGTGAAGAGAAAAGAGAGTAGAGTTTATTCAATTACAAAATATCTTCCAATGTTTACATCTTTACAATATCATTACAAAATATAACATGCTTCTTGCAAACGTAGAGCTCATTGTAGTTTTATGTAAATAATAATGCATCACTGTAAAGAATGAAACAAGCAAAATACAAAGATATTCACATTACAAGTTATATTAATTGTTTTATTAACTCATAGTCAGCAATATAATTGATTTCCACAAAAGTAATCATGAAGACTTTGAAGCTAGGCAAGAAAATCTGTAATCTGTTTTTCAGTCATGAATGATTTGTCAGGACTGGCAAGATAAAGACAATTTGTCAGCTTACAAATAACAAT
The DNA here is from genome assembly GCA_024679065.1 of Sphyrna mokarran. Classification (NCBI taxonomy): domain Eukaryota; kingdom Metazoa; phylum Chordata; class Chondrichthyes; order Carcharhiniformes; family Carcharhinidae; genus Sphyrna; species Sphyrna mokarran. The sequence continues at coordinate 40,728,671 of JAGIQG010000002.1, forward strand.
CTTACAATATCTCATTGTCCCATTCTGATTTTTTTAAATTACATCTGATCCTTTGAAGTTGATAGAAACTCTTTAATAATTAGATCCTTTGCAACACAACTGATATGTTTAATTTCATATTTAAGTATAAAATGTCCTGGATGACAAAATAAATTAGCTTGGAAACATCACTACATCTTGAAGTAATTTACATTTATTAAAATAAACATAGATTTAACTATTATTTTTAAACCCCATTTCACTATAATTTGTACTACAGAAATAGAACATGCTGCATTCAAGTTGTATGTGTATAATTGCATGTATGCACACTACAGGGGCCTTCAAACTGTCTGTATAATATTTAAATTGGCACTTTAAGATTTCAGAGCTATGTTGCAAAGGAAGAAATAATTACATTGATAAATTCTCAGTGTCCCAAATGAAATCAAAAATATTTGTAAGAAAGCAAAATCTGTCAAGATTACTTTTAGTATTAGAACATCACAGTTTTTTTCTCTGACGGAACACCATTGATTCTATATGAGGAATCATAACTCCTCTATAATTTTAATAAAGTGTAGCACTGTGTACCTGAAATGCTTGAGGAATATCCATTTTACTCCTCAGGAATTTTCTTAAATGCATCACAGTCATGGCTGCTGGGCACCGCAAATATCTCTTGTCATTCATCTAGAGAGAGAAAGACGATTTCAGATATAGTAGCAGTGCAATTGTTGATAAAGTAAAAATCTCAGTACTTTAAATATCAGTAGCAGCTTCCTCTGTATAAATATATCCATCTTACATTAAAGATACTAAAGCAGCTTCCTATTTATTTTACTAATCTTTGCTTGTTTAACCCCATTTACTATTAAGTGTGCTCAACGAAACAAATACACGTAATCGTCACCTCATCTTTTGTCTTCTCTTTTTCTGCAATTCCTTTTCGTTCTGTCCTGTTATAAAAGACATTTAGTAATAAGGCAAAATGCTAAATCGCAAATAGTTTGTGATATAGTTTTTTTTATATGATTGCTGAACTTACTTATTTTGTTCATAGAATTCTATTGATAAGCTAATGATTTCATCATCTGTTATAATTCTCTTTTCTTCTTCTGTGACTTCGCCTCTGTCTTCGTTAGAGCCATTTGCTGCTACAAAATTTTGAATGTTAGGAAACAGTGATTTCAGAATATGTTCACATAATAATGCTTCAATACAAATTAGGAAAATAAATCAACAAATATAATATAAAGACTTGGACCACAAGATGTCAAAAGAAATGTGTGTTAGATCTGCGGCTCAATTTCACATATTAAGTTAACTTTTGTATCAACATTAAAGAATAACAGCATAAAATTATCCTAATATGTACCAATTCAACAGAAAAATATAAAATGTAAAACAAGTGTGGGCTTATGCAGATTAACCTCATCATAACAATTACAGCAACAGCTGCATTCGAATTTTCAAACCTAAAATCCATTTACAAAGTATATTCCAAAAGGTCTATGGTACAATTAATATGCATTACCAACATAAAAAGTGAAGGAAATTTTAAATAGTATCACTTCACTATTTTGTGAAAAATAAATTAATGACAACTAAAGCTTGTCCTTTTTTCCAAAAATATTCTATTATATTCACACTTACCATCAGCAGAAGGATGAGCTGCATAGAAATCCCTTCTACGTTTCATTTCATCTATAAAGACAAAACCCTGTTAGTCAAGTGATTGACAAAGAGGAATTCAATTCAAATGTAAATTTGTTTTAAAACATTGCTACACTTACCTTTGAAAAGGCCAGGAACTAATTTATATACAATATCTTGTAACGTTTTGTCTGACCTAAAGAAAGGATTTGAATATGACAGTCATACTTTACAATACAGTAGAAAGATTTAATTCCACTTATTTATTCCACATAGCATTATCAACATGACTTTCATTTACATTTATACTGGAATAATTTAGTAAATACTAAAAAACAGATAACTTTATTAGGGATCACAGTATTCCAAAATGCAAAATTTGATCCTGTACGTATGCTGCCATTGTTGGATTAGAAATTGGATCTTTATAGTCTGTAAATATAGAAATTGTCATAAAGTGAACATTTTCACCAAAATAGGAATTTATAGTTAGCATTTTTCAACTGATAATTAATTGCTAGTGTAGTTAAAGAGTAACAAGAAATACTTGACTGTTTAGTTTCCATTCAGGAATTATGTTAATTGTAAATTGAGGTGGAACTTATAGTATTTCTAGAGCAGATCAGGAAATTAGATACATTTTCCTATTGCTTTTGCAATATTTTCTAGCATGTATCCAACATAATGTTCTTTCAATACAGTAATAGTGGAACTAAATTTAGTAATTCAAATTTGCTTTGTTTTTGTTTCAACTTTGTAAGAACTGGCAGAATGTGGGGGCACTGTTGCATGCTTAATTTGAACAGTAATTGGATAATTTCTCAAAGTATTTCAAATTTGTAAACCTGGTTGATTTTGCAACTTAACAATACTTGCAGTAATTTCAGTCAGTTAACAATCAAACATTAGCTTAACCATCAGTTAACATAACAAAAAGGCTTAAATTTCCCATTTCAATTCACTCAGCAGAAACATTCATTTAGTGGAAGTGACTATAAAATATTTTTAGAATAGCACTGAATATCACCAGCATGATCTCAATGCTTGGAGTTCCTGTCATTAACACTTTCCAAATGCCAATTCAGAATTGAAAACATGGCAACACCAGATTTTTCATTCAATCATTGCAAACTACTTTCAAATGAGATGCTTGATATCAATAAAATGACAATTTTCTTAGATTCCAGTTTACAAAATATCCATAGTAAATGGGTAAGATGACAATGTAGTTAATAAAGCACATTCAAAATAGATCGTTTGATTTAAAATATATTAGGTGACTTTGTCTCACTAACCAAGTACACAATGATGAGTATATCATATGTTTAGTTTAAGAATTGTATTTGTGTCAAACAAACATGTCTACTCCATATAGTTGTTCAGTCACACTTCTCAAAGACGCACATCCAATGGTGCAATCAAATATTAAGATCACCATAAGTACACGGATACATACCTAATGTTAAGAAGGGGCCTAGTTTTGTGAACTTGCACGTCGCAAATAGGACAGTATTTGCTCGTTTCCAAGTAACGGACGATGCAGGTCTTACAAACTGTGAATAAAAGCAGGAATGGCGTGCGGTTATAAATAAGTCAGTTGTAATGATTGTTTTACGTTGACGAAATCACTTTTGCTGATATATGTTAGAATGTTTTCTTTAATTCTAACATAAACGAGTAGCCTGCTGGTCTGCAGCATGCCAACGTACTTACATGAATGTAAACACTCAATGATGGTTGTTGCATCTATGAAGTATCCTCCACACAACACACACATCAAATGAGGATTCAGTTCTGTTATTTTGATCCGTGTTGTTCGGTGCATTTTCTGACTAAAATGGCCGCGTTCTGGAAGCTGAACAGAAACATAGCCCACGTTAAAAGGAATAGTTTTTCCTACTATGGAATTCCATTCTATATCAAGTTCACTGGTTTGGCTTAACGTAATTGGTCCACGTTACAAATCGGATGCAATCATTAAGCGAGAAAAAAACGTAGAATGCAAAATGGCAAGATATAAAAATGGATACATTATTTCCTAAAGCTACAATGATCAAATTATAATTTACGAACCAATTTCTAGACAAAATGTTCGCAATATACCGGGTAATCAATGTTTTGACGTTTCTCTTTCCTGAGTTGACTTCATCTCAATTGGCAAGGTCGTAAAACAAAGCAGTTTTGTAAAAACAATTGATAGCCCCAAAGCTAAGAATCGTTTTTACTGAAGTACTGACAAGCTGACATTACCGGAGCTTTCCATGAGTTGTAAAATCCATATTGTTTGTGCCAGATCACACCCAATGAAAGCAAAGCCATTGAAAAACACACTGAATATTTTCGTAGTCAGACAGATTTTAAGATGATCATATACACATCACCTTTCCCCTGACCTTCTCGGTGATAATGACAAAAACATAGACCATAAACATGCAGGTTTATGACAATGAATTTTGAACACCGCTCCTGCTCGTTTTGTTGGCTTTGTTTCCTTCATGTTTTAAGCATAACAAAACCGCCTTTTCTACACTTTACTCTCGGATACAAACCGGCTGCACCAAAACACATTTCTTTCCGCGAAACCCGCATGCCTTTGGGCTCATATTTGTGCCGTTTCACGGCACGTCGGAATCGATGAAAATTTGCGGAAAAAAAAGGACAAAGCGACTATCTATTTAGCAGAACACTGTTGTATTACAAGGGTAATCGCATCTGGATTTGCAATCACACGTTTTATGCTTGACATGAAACCGACGATTCTTTAGCCCCGCGTAAAGCGAAACAGGAAGAATTGTATTCTACAAAGCCATTTCCGGCAATTACATGTTCGTTGGAAATATTTTAATGAACATCGGGGTGCTGCATAGTAATGCGATGCAGATCCCAAAGCTTGAGCCGTTACAAATTTAAATAAATAAAATAATGTTCGTGTCCTACACGAGGACCGTTCTTAATGATCGAAAAGGCAAATTGACGTCTGCTGGTGCCCATACTCGGCAATTCTTACAGTTACTATAGCAACTTGGGTTACACTTGGCATTTCGCCAGAGGACCGAAAATAGAGCGAGCTTCTGCGGGAAGACCCACGGCGCTCATGTGGAAATATCGCAAATGTATAAACCTTCAATCTGCAATCACGACCGGAGGAAGATCGGAATAATCTAAACATGCAAATCTCACCGCCATTTCAAATGAGCCCTAACACAGCGCACATCATCGTTTTTTTGGCTCTCCTTGAGATAGACTCCACGTCGACACTAGCTGTAAGTAGTGGCTTTTGTGATCATACGATTTTCTTCTGCAAACGCCTGTCTCCTTCTCGGGGCGATTAAGAGGTGGCTGCGGCTCCACAGCAGAGGATCACTTTGATAGTGCACGCCTATTGATTAATAATTAATTAATAAGTAATCAGGAACAGGAATTAATAAAGATCCAATGTTTCACTAAACTTTTGTGGTTTGTGGTCCATTTAAACACGTGAAAAAGAAAATACTTTGTTTTACTCCAGAAACCAGCAACAAAACTGACAACATGCAAATAACTGTGACGCACAGAATTCAGAAGACGCACAGAAACCGGAGCAAATAAATACCAGACACTAGCGGCCAAGTGAAAAAAAGTCACTGATGCTAGCACTTATTTACAATACCTACACCGGTTTGCATGCTATCAAAACAAAGATATTTATTAAGGTTCGTGTACGTTTGCTTTAAAGAAAGCATTTTTTACCCACAGCGCCGACGCGCGACGTTCCGAAGTAATCAAACTACATCAGGTCAGAAGCAATCAACATTTCTGTAGTTTCTTATATTTCAGTTGGCGTTAAGACACACACAAACGATATGTAGACCTCAATGAAGTTTCAGCCTTCACCCCTTCAGCAGTCTGACACAACCAATAGAACTCACAGAAGTTCCCCGTTTATTTACCCGTTTTACACGGCTTGTCTTGCCGCCCTAACTCGATGCCCAGAAACACTCAAACCCACCTCCTCCCCTCTTTTCTCATTGAGTTGGAGGTCGCAGAGATCGCGACACATTCAGCAATTTGGAGTTCACACGCCAGCTTTTAGGCGGCTCTCGTTGTGGGGAATACCCTAGACTCGTTCCGCGGGGGAAAATAGAGAGGGAAAAAATAATTAAAAAACAAACCACGTGTTCCCAAATGCTCCGCTCTCCCCGTCAGGCCCTTCTGATCAGAATGAGATTAACAACACGGGTGAGGATTTACTAATCAATAGATTAAACACTCCATCTGTGAAACCTTCATGACGGACAGACAACTCGACCTTGGTACACGCAACCATGTAAACACACGTGTTTTATTTCACAGACCCATGGGCTTCCGTTTATGCTGGTAATTCATGTCAGCTGTGGAACCTGATGTCTCCTTGAGTATTTTTTAAACCTCGATGCGGGATGAACAATTAACTTTCATAACATCGTACTCAACCGTTCCCAAAGCAACAAAGAAATAAGTAAGGATGAAGTACAACAAAACAACGTAGACCAACTGACACATGGATCTTCACGACATTGTACAAGAGAAAACACACCTGAAAAATGCATAAAATGTCCTAGGACAGCCAGTAGCAATTCTGAGAAAAGCATGATCTACTATAATATTTCAACTGTAGTGTTCAGCATGTATAATTGCAAAATAACCATAACCAGAGCCAGTCAAAACATTGCCACTATGATATAAACACACACACATATAAACAAGATTTCTGAAAGCTACATTAAAGCTATTCAACAGCTCAGAATATAAATATTAGCTTATTAACTAAAACCAACACGTAGCATGACTGAAATCAAAGGTATGGGTAAAAGGAGGAGGGTGGGGAGGGTGTAAATTGCATTGGTTTATTTCCTTTTGAAAATGGCCATTCTGATTTTGGAACAATCAAACTATTAGAAGGAAAACAAGGTTATTTGGCTGTATATCATCCTTAGCTGCTCTCAGAACTTGTTCTCAGTCATTTCGCTTAAGTACATCAGAGACCATTCTGTAACATTAAAACCTTGTATGACCGAGGGGTCACGTTTATAAACACGGATTGTGTGCATGTGTTCTCACACAATCTCAGTTGTCCCTGTCAAGTTGCTGCTCGCTTGGATTAAGCCGAAAAGGTTTTGCGACCAAGGCCATCTTGGCCCCTAGCAATCGGCGTCCTCGCAATCAAAACATCACTAGATTATATTGCAGCTCTCCATCCCCAACCTAACACCAACCCCACCTCCCCTCTCCACCCCCACCATCCCCTTCCCCAATACTACCGCCATTATCACTATCAACAAGACAACACAGGACTGGGATAGCAAACGACGCCAACGCGTTCTCGGAATCCATTCTGATAAATCTAACTGGGCAAAAAGGCGAAAATAAAACACTTGCTCACTCCCACTCATTCAGCAAACCTCGTGCTCTGCCGGGAAAATCACTGGTGTCAATCTGATACAGTCCTGGCTACCACTCACAAGAGACAAAAAAAAAGAGAAAACGTCCACAAACAGGCAGGGAAAAAAATGTTTCAACATATTAATAGTTGATTACAACAAAGCTTTACAGGCTTCTTGGTTGTTTATTTACTTCTTGACACCACAGTACTGTACAAGGATCCGAGAGACACCACCACCGACCGCCATGTTTACCGTCAAAACCCAAAGTAGCACTCCTGAGAAGTTAAGTTCAGAAAAGACCCCAGATTCGACTTTTCACCCAAACAGCCAGACAGGCACAAACCTCACCCTGTACGGATCCTAAGTCTATAAAATCGTTCCACTGGCTTCCCCGTTTGATGTCAAAACACACATTTGTACACGAGCTGACTAATAACACTTCGGCGAAACAGCAGCCAATTTCCACCGTGGTCAACTTTCAAAGAAATATAAATAAAAATCCGCCACACTTCGAATGCCCCGACTTGCACTGATCGAAAGCACGAATACCATCCCCTCGATACAAACGAGCAGAAAGGTCGCAGACTCAAACGCGGCGGAGAATCGAACATTTTTTTCGCAAATGAAGTGCGTAAACGAAACTGGGTGGAAATAAGGACGGGCGATAAAGCCGCGGAGTTGCTGTCAGCCTTAAGAGCGAGGAGAGAGAGCGAGAGAGGAGAGAGAGAGAGAGAGAGAAAAGAGAGAGAGAGAGAGAGAGGCAGCACCGGGTGCATTTCAAACAGAGAAATCGGCCTCAAGTGGCGGCCACAATGTACCTGGGAGATCTCTCCCAGACAGCGCAGCCTTGGCGAGACCATGCCCGGGGCACGGCGACTCGCAGCTACAAGCCTGCACCCCGCGGAAAACAATGAAAGTTGTAGATCAGGGGGAAAAAAATGAATCGCAGCCAAGCGGCCATCTTGCATGAGCTGCAGACGCTGTCAATTGCAATCGCAGAAGCTGCAGCTTGGAAAGAGAGAGAGAGAGAGAGAGGAGGGAGAGAGAAAATAACATTCGTTAAACACTGCCTCCCCCCCCTCCTCCTCCTCCTCCTCCTCCCCCTTCCCCTTCAACCCCACACACACCGAGCCTGGCAGGAGCCGAGCAGCGCCCGTGCAATATTTGTCCAGCCCGTTCTACCTGGTAGCGAGGCGGCCGGGCTATTCCCCGCTCGGAGAAGTTGGGAGGGAAAAAAAAAACCCACCCCCGGAGCCCCAGTGATGGGTGCCGTGAAACTGACACCGTCCCCAAAATGGCTCGAGTTCGACCGCCCCGCTCCGTCACGTGGTCTCATTCCTTAAGGGTGGCCTGGGAATTAGAGTCGGTGTAATCAGAGCCGATTCCACCCCCCCCCCTCCCCCTTCCCCCTTCCCCTCCTCTCCCTCCGCCCCCTCCTCCTCCCCCCACCCACCCCCCCTCTCCTCTCACCGCACCGCCCTCCTCTACCACCCATCTACCTCTTCAAAAAAAAAACACCCAATAATGCACCCTTTACCAGCCTCACTCGCACATCAGCTCCACTCCACCAATATCAAACCCTTTAAAAAGAAATCTATACATGTCGCCGGGTAAAATAAGAGTCTCGTGGTTACAATACAACAGAAAAAAAAGAGGATGTTATACAATAAAATATGACTGCAAACTTTTATTTCAGGCTCTTGTTCGAGAGTACGTCTCAGCCAAGATATCAGATGAAAGCTTCCCTTTATTAGGAATCTGCACGCTCGCATTTATAAAGTGCCGATAGAATATTATCATCACGATTGCTGAATGATGTGTAAAATCCTCATGTTGTAGCAACTGGGGATTGGCAGTGGGGTGACCCCCTGTTTTGATCCAATTTTTCATTTGAAATATGTGTTGTTACTGTTCATAGCCTCACGATTCTTCCCCAGCACAGATTAACTATAGCCACTGGAACGTGGACAAGTTCCCACAACTAGTTCACTTCACACATCCCAACTCTCCGTACTGATATGCCGTACAACCTCCGAGGAAGACTACTTCTTTGTGTTTTTGTTTAAATTGGAAAGCAGAAACAAATACAAACGCGCGTTTCGAACGAGGGAAGAGCTCCGAAGTTGAACGTAGCAGTATTGGTTACCTACAAATGAACGGACTGACAGACATTTTAGGGAATATAGGTTTATTAAAAGTTTAAGAAAATATTCCGGGGAGGAGGGGGAAGAGAAAAGAAACCTACTTTCCCCTTCCGATATCTTATTTAAAATTGACGTTTCTCCAATTTCCAACGAGTCTTGCAATGTTAACAAGAATACGACAATAGCCGCCAAAGGACTCCCAAGATGTGAATTATATTTATACACACATAAAAATCACATCATTAAAGAATTGCGTCCAGTTCAGAAGCTTCCCCCTTCATCCAAACTGACACCTGGAGACGTCAAGAATAGTAAGGTATCTCTTCAAAAACGTTGCTTTCATTCGAGGGGGGTCGGAATCAATTCGAATAGGTTTAGATTTTTGAAAGCGACTTAAAAATATCAATATTTTGACTTCTGGCAAAATATATTACGTAGCCAGCAAATTTGAAACAAGCGTGAAATCATATCAAACAAAAAGTGCGAAATAAGATAGTTCAGACTGTAGGAAGCATATCTTTATTGTGGAAAAATCGTATATACACAGTCAAACGCGACACATGATACAGCAAAATTCTCCCTCCACACAAGTATAGGGTAGAATACATTCGCTAAATATAAAGTTTGAACTATTTATAGGTTCTCTGTTATTCGTCTTTTGCATAGAATGTGGAAGCACGCAGGTTCTGGAGAATTCTTTTTATACCACCCACAGCCTCGAGTTCAATCGCGGTTCCCACAGCTTCATCAATTACATCTGACTCGCCTTCTCCATGCTTTTAGCTGCATCCTTCAACTTCCCCAAAAGATCCTGCAATGGGAAAGCAGATTTTTATAATTACATACGCACGGGCGGGAAAAAAATCACTTCAAATCTTTTCCCAAGGTTGAAACCCAGGTAATTTTATGTAAAATATCTGCGACTCATACAGATGTCTCTCCTTTTTCCCCTCCCCCCCAACTCAACTGTCGTTATAAAAATAGAAACAATTCAGTCAAATCATCAACACTTCAATGCATAGACTCTCAAACAAGTAACATACCAAGCTTTGGAAATTAGAAAAGAAGTTTAAAATCTTTCTGGCTTAAAATAAAACGCTATTTTGCTAATATTTTCACTGAACAACTCCAAGTCGCAAAATTCACGTTAATTTGTAAATTTCGAAGTAGAGATAGCTTTTTGTAAAATATCCCAACTGGAAAGCTGCCGAGCATAATGGCTCTAAGGATCTTGTAAATTGCTGAACTTTCCAAAATAAAATGTGCCAAATGGCATTAGTAATAACACTGAACCTTGTAAAGGCAAATGGTCATTTACATTAAGTTTGAGAATAAGCCAGGAGGTGGCTTCAATTAGGTAGTCAGTAACATTCCCCTTAAAAGTGGAATTAAAATAACGTTATATACAAATTTATTAGAATTAATACACGCATTAGATGCTCTTTAAATTTAACACTTCAAAATGTAAAGTGTGTGTAAGAAATGAGGTTTTTCTCTATCAAAATAAGTGGCGTAAATTCAGTGAAGGGTTAATCTTTCCACGGGCAGAGACACAATAATTGAAACGCGGGTTCTTCCTCTTCCAATCGATAGCCAGGCAACTATTTGTAAAAATCACTGCACAGGAATGAATGAAAAAAAAAATCTTAATAGTGGCTCCTGAAATCAACGCGGTTGAATTATAAACTAGAGTTTGTATCTTTATGAATCATACCCTCAAACAGAAACCGACTTTTAGCCAACATGCAACTTGCCTTTAGGTGATCCCAGAATGTACTTTGAAACAAACAAACGATTTGTGTTCTTGAAGTTATGTTAAAAAGTGAGAATCATTGACGCAATAGCATCAATCCAAACTAGCTATATGTAAAGTTTCCATTTTACAATCCAGCCTAAAGTGTAACAAACAACAGTAAAATAACCTCAATCTTGCCATTTCGGAGGGAAAGCGCCAATATTTTTTTTATGGGAGATTAAGTTTTGCTGGTCTACCTGCAATTGCTCCATTGTACAACTGAAAGTAACATCATGCGCTGGCCGGGACTCGCCATTCTGTAACGAAGTTAAAACAATATTAAACGGCGTTAAATGAGCAATTCAAACCCAAAACATAATCTGCTTGTTTTAATTCTTACCTCGACATTCAAGGTGAGTAAATATGCTGGTTGATTGACTTTATGAAGATGGTTATTCTGGAATACAGATATAAAAAAATGCACTTAGCTCGGATATATGCGACACCCTAATAATTTGAAAGAAGTGACCGGGTATTGTATGAAAAACGTTTACCCTAATGTGATACTCCAGGCGCCAAGAAGCATCAATGATATGAGAGGGAAATCTTCCTAAACTGCAAGATATTTAACAGGAATAAAAATTAACGCATCTCACAAAAAAATACATCACTCTCAATCGCACAATTCCTTTCATTACATTTTCCGAATTCGTCAGAACCCACCCCTCCCCAAATTAGTATTAACAGTTTGGGGCAAACTTTTTTAAAACTCAATTTGAACAAGTTGTCGTTTTGTTGAAGACAGTTGTCAAAACGAAAAGGTGATTTTTAAAGAAAATCCATTTCAATGGCAAAGATGAACTGATCTTTAGAAGTAGAGTTCGCTGTGTTTGTAAACACGAGTTTCAAAAAAAAACTTCACCTTCAAGTGAATGTATGGCTGATACTAACTAAATGTGTGAACAGGGACATGTTAATTAGCCAGGCTGCAAGTGCTGATTTGTTAGAATAATTGGATAGTTTGAAATTCTTCAAATTTTATAAATAAGTTCATGTACCGAGGTTATGACGAAAATTGAACTTTGGGGAGGCAGTCTACAATGGATTGGGCTGGTGTTAAAATAATTAACTATTGCCTTGCATTTATAATTGAGGCAGCGTGCGCAGTTTTAACTAAACGACATCGTATGGTCAATTGAACTAAACAAAACGTCTAAAATAGTTTTAGTATTTCAATTGTTTTAAACCCTTGCTGAGAAACATTTGCTAGGTAGAGAATGGAATGCCTTTATGATAAGCAAATTATAACCCAAGTTGTTCGAGTGAAACAAGTTATAGATACGGCACCCAAGATGAAACACCATTCTAACCCCCCATCTCTACACAGACATCAGACAAACTAATATATGCAATTAATACTCACCTGCCTAGTAAGGTTTCCACTTTATCTTTGTTCTTCTAAATATCAAAAGAAAACATAGGAACTTAGCCGCCTTATCAAAGCTACAATAAAGGTTAGCTTCGGTTACTAATTTTCAGAAATGATATATAATGTAGATGCTTGCTTCATTTTACTTATAGTTCCATGTGAATTTATCAGAGCACATTCATACAAGAACTTAAGGCCTTTTTTTAAAAAAAGTTATGTTGTCAGCTGTAGGTTAGAAATTTAGTTGGTTTTAATGAAAAAAGTGAACCATTTTCCCGACTCGATTTTCTTTTCGTGACAAAACTGCAGCACTCCCAATAACTTTACAAATACAGTATGGTATGTGAGGGACAGCAAACCTGGTATGCTGCGCAAAATAGGTCTATTCTTTCTCCTCCAAATCTACAGTCTTCAAGTAACGTGCTGGAATTGAAGAACATCAGTCACAAAATGCCTCCAAATCCGAAAACAATGTTAAACTGAATACACAATATTCATTAATCTTGGACAGGTAACCTTATAGTCGATTTGTCGGCGTTTTGTTTTGCTGCCTCCAATACGCAGGTGGCGATGGCTACATGGCATTGTTTCAGCAAAGTCAAGTCCAAATTTCTCAGCTCTGTATGGTCTGCACATAACGGTAGATAGTGATTTTCAATACCATTTCTACACAAAACGTTCCACTTATTAGAGGCCTTCGTCTAGTCCAAGGCTTACGTGACATTAATAAAGAGGTTATTTTGTCTGCTACTTCAAAAACCAAAAAAGACCATTAGTTCGAAGAAAAACCAAGTCCAACAGTTTATTCTGCTTTTGAAGAACTATTTTGATACATTGTACCTTCAATGATAACACTACACAAGTCACTTGAGACAGTATTGTGTCCGCTTTTCCTTACACAGAACATATTGGGACCTTAAATATTTATTAAGCAACTCGTAAAACAGAATACACTTTCAGTTGGCTACCCTGATGCATTAGGCCCCAGGATATTCGTCCACAACAATGAACAATATACAGGCTCAGTGTGCATTTCGCGCCATCAAGTCGACAGCTCGATAACAAGGAATCGGCCAACAGAAACACATTTAGCAAATAACACCCTGTCCCAAATGTTATTTATAACTGGATTCGGGAGTATTGCGACGCAGAGCCGTTTGCAAAAGGAACAAACCGAGCGTAACCTTCCTGTATTAAATCAGTATAAAGAAGCAGCAGCAGCCGCCCTCCGCAAATAGCTCGAAAATACGCGCTCACCAAATACCGCTCCGTCTGTTTGTGGGTTTATGAGGCTCTCGAAAGCCGCTTCCACTAAAATGTGGAATGTTTTGTTGGAGAAGTGGCTGGGATCGGCCAGCAATTGCAACCCTTTCAGAGCGTACTCTGGCAGCTCCATTGTGCTGGACTGACCTTCGACACACAGCCACGTGATCCAGCTCAGCTGATCCACGCGGATGTGACAGTGTTAGCAATGAACAGCAGCAGCCAGAATATCAACACACTCTGCCCCAGCAAGCTGCTCACCACCAAACTCAGCCCACTTAGTAGCTATTCCTACAGAAATATTACCATAATTAGTGTGCAAAGTGCGAATGCATAATCATTTGTGCAATAATGTGAACATGCTCTTGCAAGCTATTTCCGCAAAGCGTTGCACACATTGAAACCAGTACATCGTTACTGTCTCCTCGCACAGGACATTTAAACCGCTGTTTAAAATGCAAAGATGTAACAAAAAGATAAAATGCCAATGTTACTGTTAATTCAAACATCAAAGAAGATCTTCAACGAGTTTAGAATTTACATACTTCTAGCTATAAATGGGACAGTAATTGTAAATATAGTCGTGTATTTTACTACAGCTATAGAGAATACGATAGAACAAGCGATTATGCCCAGCTAAATAGTTATCACATTGAAATGAACCGCCCTAGTCCGCCTTATAGAACCTTTGTCCCCGGAATTCAAGTAATTATTTTTCAGGTGCTTTGATGCAATTGGTACTTTTAACAATACACCAAATAACAGCTACTTTAAGTAGCTAGACCGAGAGAAGTGGATTAGGTGTATTAGGCCAATCGTTTATCAATAATAATTTTGATTTTATTCAGTGTGGTTTTTCCATTTGTAGAGCTCCTATAGAGTCCACATTTACTTTGTGGCTGTCATCAGCTGCAAGACAAGCACAACCAGGGCATGGTCACCACTGCTTAAAACACATGTTTGATGACATTGATTAAGGACAGCTGTGATGTTTTTAAAGTTATCATTTAGCGTTTCATGTTCAAACTCAATGTGAGTGGTATTATCTGGGAAATAGTATCCCAATTCCTTGAAGGATTACTTTCATGATGAGAGGAAAGTGGTATGTACGTTTATTGTCACAATTATCCCAGAGTTATGTACAGCAGGGTTGCAATTTTCTGTTGAATGATTTACTAGAAAACAATAGGGAAGAACATCCATCTCACTGATTTAGGTGAATTTAAACCCAGTTTAGACATAACAAAAAACAGTCTTTATAACTTATTATGCCATTTAGACCTCCATGAATTATTTTGTGGCTGCAATTAGTTCAAAACTGATTGTTTTCAAATTTTGATTGTCAAACAATTTTATAAAGCTTTGGGATTACTTATGTGTGCTGAATTTTGATAGTGTCTAAAAATCACTTTGTATTTGTTTTGTATTTTATACAAACAGCTGTTTTATGTTTTTTTTGGTGAAATATATAGTCTTCTGATCTGGTTCAGACAGTTGATAATTGTCCTGGTTAGCTTTAATGATAAGTTAACAAGCAATGAAGCTAAAGATGAATCTATCCACAATTTTGCAAAATTTAACATTAACTTGATAGTACAATGCTGATAGACCACAAGGACAGCCAGCTTGAAGAGAAAATAGTTTCCTACATTACAATTATTTATTGAGTCACAAGGTGGCAATTTGTTGAAACAAAGTGAGGAAGCTTATTTACACCAAATGAAACAATGCAATGTTGTGTACGTCAAAATGGAAATGTGAGTGGATAGACATGTACATGCTATATATTGATGATGACAGGCATAAACCAGATCTTCGTTCGTGTGTACTCAACATATGAATGGATTTTCACTCAACAGCATCTGACCACATATGAAATTTGCATTCATACAGAAAAACTGATAGTGTTATTCAATTCTTTATTATTGAAAAGCTACAGTTAAAAATGTTAATTTTGAATTAACTTCAGCTATGCTTCATCAGATGTGTAGTGCTGACTGCTTTCAGTGTAAAGGATTGTACGTAGATGCCGTAAAGCATAAAGAACAGTACAGTACAGGAACAGGCCCTCTAAGCCTGCACTGATCATGATGCCTGCTTAAACCAAAATCATGATGCGCTTACGGAGTCTGTATCCTTCCATTCCATCTTATTCATATATTCATCTAGATGCCTATTAAATGCCGCTATCATTTATGCTTCCACTACCGCTCCAGGCAGACATTCACCCCCTCTGTGTTTAAAAAAAACTTGCCTCGCGCATCTCTGCTAAATTTTCACTTCCCCACCTTAAACCAATGTCCTTTTGTACTTGATTTTTCTATCCTAGGAAAGAGCATCTGACTATCCACTCTGTCCATGCCACTCATAATGTCATAAAACTCTATAGGTCATCTGTCAACCTCCATCATTCCAGTGAGAATAAATCCAACTTCTCCTCAAAGCTAATACCATCCAGACCAGGCAACACTCTGGTAAATCTTCTCTGCAGCCTCTCTAAAGCATCCACATCTTTCTGGTAGTGTGGTGACCAAAATTGTACACAATATTTCTCTGAGGCCTAAGTAAGGTTCTGTACAGCTGCAGCATGATCTGCAAATTTTTTTTATAATTAAATCTTTGTCCTGCATTAGGCCTGTGCTTGGCTTGAGCTGAAAATACTATAGTAGGGTGACAAAACAGAATTGCGTAACTTTCCAATACCTAATAGACTACAGTTCACCAAAAATAACAGCAAAATAAATAGGATTAAACAGTATAGAATTATTGTAAATTTGCATCTGAGATGTAACAAGATTAGACTACAATGTGAGACTTTGGAAAATAATTTACAAGAGATACAAACTGTTCTTAGTACGTATATAATCTGAAAAGCAAACTCTGATGTATCTACTAATATATGTACCCAACTCTTATGTATAGTAATCCTGTAGCAAATAATTTTTCATCATTATTTGATATTCCAGATAATACCAAATGTTAAATGCTCCCATAGGACAAGTGAACAACTGAATTAGCAATAAGTCAAATGTAGACATGAGGAAACAGAAAATGCTTCAAGGTCTCAGCAGGTTGACATTATCTGTGGAGGAAGAATAGAATCAACATTTCAAGTCTGGATGGCCCTTCATCAGAGTTCACTCTGTCCACTGATGCTGTTGGACCTGCTGAGATTCCCCAGCATTTTCTGTTTTTGTTTTAGATTCCAGCATCCACAGTATTTTGCTTTTATTATAGATGTACACTGAAATTCTATCGCCCTATCTGCCACAGAATCAGAGCAAGTGAAGGGTGAACAATGAAAATGTCTGTTGACCTCAGACAGGAATTTCCAGTCTTGTGTGAGAGGGGCCATAAATCCTGCTCACGAGGAAATGTGACTCAGATCAAATACCATCTTCTTCTGGTCATAATCCTGAAACTCCATTTCTACTAGCACTGTGTGTGCATCTACATCACACAGACTGTACCAATTCAAAAAGCATCTCACTTCTACCTTCTCAGGGGAAATGGGGATGGGCCACGATTACTGGCCTAGTCAGCAAAGCCCACATCCTGTGAATGAATAAAAGCATTAAAACACAGCAAGGACTATCTAGGTAACAATGTGTTAAGGGCACTTAGTGTCCCCTTATAGATCAAATGTTTTATCAGAGCAATAGGTGCTAGCTAGCATTGGAATCAATTTCCCAGCTCTGTGCTTGGGAAGGAGAAAATCATCCAGTCCCCTGACTTTGACTGCCAGCCAGTAACTCACTGCAAAGTATAACTTTGGAAACATTGGATGAGAAAAGAGATTCAGTCAAGCTCTTCTGTGACTCCCATTTAATAGCTGCCAACATCATTCATCAGTCTCCCTTCAAAGATAAACATGGTTTTGTGAAACAGAAATAGTGTTTGAATAATTTACTGGAGTTCTTTTGAGGAAATAACAGCAGGATCGATAATTGGGAATCACTATGTATGATTTATTTGGATTTCCAAAAGGCATTTGATGAGGTACCATACGCAGGCCACCACACCAGGTAAGAACTCAGCCTTGTAAATAATATATTAGCATGGATAGTGGATTAGTTAGCTAATAGGCAGCATGATGAAGGGACTATGTTTATGATAACTAATTTTGTGTGTATACAAAAGTAGGAAATCAAGTTGTGAAAAGAATACCAAAAATCTGCAAATAGATATAGTCCAAGTGAATGGGCAAAAACTTAACAGATGAAATATAATGTAAAAAAAAATGCATTTTATAGCAGGAAGAATGAAAATCAGAATATTATTTAAATGGAAAGAGATTGCTGAAATCTGCTGTCCTGGTACACATAACAAAAAAGTTAGCATGTAGGTACAAGGTAAAGTCACCATAGAATAGAACCAGATAACTATAGGCTGATGGTGACTTAACCTGAAGATCATCACACCTCTGATGAGGGGTAACCCTTCATGAATAACCTAAGCTGGTATGGGAATTGAATCTGTGCTGTTGGCATTGCTTCACATCACAAACCAGCTATCCCACCAACTGAACTAACCAATCCCCTTTCTGTAAGCACAGCAAGTGGTTGATGGAGAAAATAGACTGTTGGCATTAATTACAAGGGAATGGAGCACAAAAGTTGGGAAGTGTTGCTACAGCTGTACAATGGCCCTAGTGGGACCTCATTTGGAGTACTGTGTAAAGCTTTGGCCCCCTAACTAAAAAGGGAGATAACTGCATTGGAAGCAGTTCAGAGAAGGTTCACTTGGCTGATTTCTGGAGATGTTGTTTTATGTGAAAAGGTTGAGCTATTTAGGCCTGATACTCACTGAAGATGAGAAGAAAGAGAAGTGATTTTATTAAAACATATAAAAAATTTGAAGGCTTGACAAGAATGGGAGGATGTTCACCCTTGTTGGGGAGTCTAGAACTGGATGACACAGTTCAAAAATAAAGGCCCTCCCATTTAAGACAGAAATAAGTAAGAATGTTTCCTCTGAGTGTCTTTAGACTTTGGAATTTTCTTCCCCAGAGAGTATTAAAAGCTGGGGTCTTTGAATATATTCAAGGCTCAGTTAGACAGATTCTTGACCAGGTAGGCATATGTATTTGAGGCTATGATCAGATCAGCCATGAACTTACTGAATAGTGAATCAGAATTGTTGGGCTGAATTGTTACTCCTACTCCTGTTTCTTATTTTATGATGTTATTTGATGAAAGCTTAGGGGCTTTCAGGATCTTGTGACAGTGTACCACATTATGAGTCCTTTCTGAAAAAGTGGGGAAATAAAATTGCATCGATAACTGTATTTAAAATTAGAAAATGTTTTGAAGCACTTTATAGGAACATAATCAGCCAAAAATTGTCATTATTCAAAGGGGTGGCAAAAGTTTGGTCAAAGAGAGGGGTTTAAGTGGGGAATCTTGCAGTCAGGGCCTATGCTGCTGACGGAACAGCCCAGTGGGATAAAGGGACCGGGAAATGTGTAATCAGCCAGAGTTGGAGAAGAGGATTGTAGAGCTGGAGGAAGTTTAAAATGAGGAAGCATGGAAATACTGTGAAAAGTGCACCAAAGTTATTTTGTAATCTTGCAACATATTTTGCTGTTTGTGCACTTTAAACTGGATTTAAATCTTTGTCTTAGCAAAAAGCCAACTGTCCCATCAGCTTTTTTTTAAGCTTATTTATTAGTATCACAAGTGGGCTTACATTAACACTGCAGTGAAGTTGCTGTGAAAATCCCTTGTTGCCATACTAGGGCACTTTTTCAGATACACTGAGGGAGAATTTACCAATGGCCAATGCACCTAACTAGCACATCTTTCAAACTGTGGCAGGAAACCAGAGCACCTCGAAGAAACCCATGTACTCACGGGCAGAATGTGCAGACTCTGTACAGATAGTGACTCAAGCCGGGAATTGAACTTGGGTCTGAGGTGCTGTGAGGCAGCAGTGCTAACCATTGTGCCGCCCAGTGATGTTAACCAAAAAACTGGTAAGTGCTCTTTCATTGGTTCAACAAGTTCATGTCTCCAGCAGCTGTGCCATTATTTCTCTCGAGAGTTTTGTTCACTACTCTGTCGTGGATGTTGCTTTTATATAATTTAGAGGTAGGAATTCTATCTAGAGGAGGGCAAAGTCAAACCCTTTTGTGATAGCTTCTGTAGTTGAATTGCTAATCATTCTCAAAGCAATTCCCATTTGACTAAGGTACAAAATAGTTATTGATGCTTGTGAAATTGTAATGTAATGAAAAATAGTTAACATTTTTAAGAGATGCAAATAGGCCTAGTAAAATGAAATGGATGAGCAGAGCTCGGAATAATGTGAAGGTGATATCACTTGGCACTGGCAGTTTTGTCATGAACATAAGAAATAGAAGTGGATCATTTAATGAATTATTTGACCCTTCAAACCTACTCTACCCTTCAATATGTTCATAGCTAATCTTCAATTTCAATCTCTTCCCTGCATTATTTTCCTTTTCATCCATTTCCTTGGTATCTAAAAGATCTATTGATCTCTGTTTTAAATACACACAATGATTGAGCTCGTGCAAGCCTGTTATGCTGGAGAATTGCAAAGATCCACATTGCATCCCTTGCCAAAAATTTAAATCTATGTCCTCTAGTTAAATGGAACAGTTTTTAATAAGGCAAGAAATAATGTGTGAGCAGGCCATTTTATCCCTTGATACTTCTCTGCCATTTATAAAGATTATGGCCAATCTAATCATGGCTTCAACTCTGCTTTCCCACCTGGCATCCCCAAACTCTTGACACCCTTGCAAGTCAACAATCTGTCTTTGATACAATGATCTAGCCTACAATGCTCTCTGCAATAGAGAATTCCAAAGATTGAAATCCCTCTTCATCTTTGTCTTGCGTGAGAGACCACTTATTTTGAAACTGGATCTAGATTTCTCCCATAAGGGGAAACATCCTCCCAGCAGCTACATCATTAAGCACCTTAAGAAATTTCATGTTTCAATGAGTTTACCTCTTTCTTCAAATCTAGAAAATGTAAGCCTGAACTATTCAATCTGTCCTTATTTGACAATCCCCTCTTTTCAACATGCAGTATAGTGAATCTTTATTGCACTTCCTCTAAGGCAAGTCTACCTTTTGTTAGATACAGAGACCAAAATTCTTTAAAGCACTTAAGGTGTGGTCTTGGTTAGGCCCTAAATAATTTCAGTAAGGCATTTTAGTTTTTATACTCCAATCCCTAAGGCTAACACACTACTTACTTTCCTAAATGCTTGCTGTTACATGCACTTAACTTGCTGGGATTGTCTGCAAGGACACAAGTGCCTCTCAATAGCAATATTTCCTAGTCTCTCGCCTTTTAGAAATATTCTGCTTCTCCATTTTTCCTGTCAAAGAAGATAAGTTTACACCTATCTATATATCCCATCTGTACATTCTCACCCACTCATTTAACTTATTTATATCCTTTTGCAATTTCTTTCCTTCCTCCTCTGAGCTTGCTTTCCACTTAATTTTGTACCAGCAAACCTGGATATATTAACCAAACTAGTTGATGTAGATCATTAATATTGAGATTGAAGTACTGATCCTACAGTACCCAATTCATCTAGCATGCGAATTGAATACTTTTTGAAAATCGTAATATACCACATTCACCAATTCTCTATTTACTTGGCTTGGTGTAACATCAAAAACTCCAGCAGATTTGTCAAACACTGTCTCCTGTTCGTAAATCTATGTTGACTCTGCTCAATCACATTATGATTTAAGTATTCAGTTAACATCCCCAATGATAGATTGCAGTACATTCTTTATTATTGTTTGATAACATTCTCAGTAAGTTCAGAAACTGCTACCTACAGGATATCAGCACACAAGAAATAACAAATAAAACAAATATTTTAAAATTAATTATAGTGCTTTATATATTGATGTTATATCTTGTAAAATAACTCAATTAATTGCTTCGCTTTTAAACTTCAGTCAATGTGTTTGTGTTTAAATATATACTCTTCTTCAAAAGAGTATGTTGGTAACCTTCTACTTTATCTGTTAATGTCATTGTGGCAAAGTTGATAACCCTCAGCCTTCCTGGTAACCTGTCCTTGTGAACTGCCTGATAACCCTCCCTACACCTGTGGTGTTAAACTGACACTCCTACTACGCCATTGTTGATTGGACACTGTTCATAGCTTTAGAGGATAAATCAAACTTTTGAGGGAAATGTCCTTGAGACCAAAATCCTTTTTCTTTAGTCTTGTGGATTCACAATACAACACAGCAGGAAAAAAAATACAAGGCACTTCTTTAAAAATTTTTGTAAAGTACATACCTTTCAAGGCCCTCTCAATGCATATGGATAGCTACATAAGGTGTTCACACTAATTTAATGATTATGGCTCATTTTCTGACCTGTTTTTAATGCATATTCATGTACCAATATATTAATTTCTTCACAACATTATAACATGTTGGGAATAAATACAATGTTAATTATCCTCATCTGAAGTTGCTGAAGGTTAAGACTTTCAGTCTCACTACCTCGTGATAATTAATATGATCACCCTTCAATGTTTTGATATATTTTCTACACCATATAAAACATGCTATTACATTTTCTAACTCTGTTCAGCATATGTGAAAACTAGCAAAACCTGATATAAATTATCTGTATTTCTTAAAAAAAAATTACCTTGGTTCAAATATGACAACATTATGAAAATGAATGAAACAGACAATTCCATAGGTAAAATAAGGAGCCAAAACTAAACTTGGATATGTGGTAACATAAAATAAAAGTATACATTCATTAAGTATATTTTGCAATGAAAGTATTAATTGCAGATCAACAAAATGAGGTATGAAAGCTTGATAGTTACATTCAATGAATCCTGTAAAGAGATCAAAGACATCTTGTCAATTATTTTCTCTCAACATGCATGATTATCCTCATCATACTGCTTTTTATTTTGATTTGAATTTACCTCAACCTTATTGATTGCAATTGAATAACAGTCATAAACTACATTACGTGATCAGTAAAGAAACAGTTCTCTGTGAATTTTGTTCTGTTGCAAATTAGGGTGCACTGACACAGAGCAATTCAGAAATTGTCAATTGCAGCTGAAAATGTTACTGGGGAAGCCAACCCATGTGCAGGTGAAAGTGACACTTTTTCTACAAAATTACCCTGAGAAAATATGCTAGTTTAATACAAAGAAAATTACAGCACAGAATCAGCCCTTCGGCCCTCCAAGCCTTCATCGACCATGCTGCTCGACTGAATTAAAACCCTTCTGAGGACCATATCCTTCTATTCCCATCCTATTCATGTATTTGTCATTTACATTTTCATTTCCTGCAGCTAACAAAAGAAGGAACAGAGACGATTCAGCTTTAGAACAAATTTAATAGGAGTTCACTAACATCTCATGACAAGAAGATGAATGTGGCCCAGATATGCCAGGACATTCTGGAACAAACAGTTTGATTCTGCAACACCTTCTTGTTTGTGCAACTGAACCTCAAATGACATGCATCAAGTGAACATTTAGTCCATGGCTAATTAAGTATTGTTGTTTTGTCACAATAACATATTACTGTCATGAAAATGCTTATTGATCAGAATTTAAACACATTTGTCTTTAAACAATTCCTGCATCAGTGTCAGATTACAGTCACTGTTTCATTGGAAGGATTCAGGAGGAGGTGAATCAAAAATTAATTTGATTCAGAATATTTAATTAATTTGATTACTTGATCTTGGCGCATTTTGAACAGACAAACTTGATGTAAAATTGAAATTGCCATATTGATTTTTTTTTAGCTGAGGCTTTGTTGGGCTCTTATTACATATATGATTCTTTTTAATTTGAGTCATAAAATATTCCTTGTTCATACTCAGTACTGGAAATATGCCAGCTGAATAAATCCAAAATGACTGGCTCTACAGACACCAAGGTAAATTTTATTTTAAAGTAACAGCAAAGTTTAAATCTCCTGTAGCTAAAATTAATATTGCTAATTTCATGATTTAAAAATTTCTGGAGCTTAACATAGTTTAAGTTAAAATACAATCCCATAAAATAGGTGATTATTATTGTAGGGTTTATTTGACAAATTAAATGAGTAAACTGAAGATCACTTTCTATTCAAATGTGGTAATTATCAGTGAGCATTGCCCGAAAGCAGGTCAGCTATTTCTATCAGCAACTTTTCTAACAACAGATGCTGATCAATTCCATTCATAGTTAAAACCAAGGCTTTTGAACTTCTGTTTCATCTGAGCAACACTATTGGAGATCCTAATTGTTATATTCCAAACTAACCAATATTCCTCTTAATCTTATGAATAAAAATCACTTTTTTTACATCAGATTCAACTACTTTGCTCTTATTTTGTTACTTTCTGATAATATCTTGCAGAATATATTGTTATATTTTCAAATTCTATCTATTTGTTAGAAATAGATTATTTAAAATGAGGATGAAGTAAGTACAACTTTATTTATAACTTAATATTCTTAATGTGCAGTTTGATATGATGTAAAAGTTTATGTAGAGATTTTTTTCTCCTGTTAACCAGGAAGTGAAAGATCAGGTTTAAAGAAGGAAGTTAGTAAGACATAGTTTAATTCAATAATATTGCTGCACAGTGTTTCCATCTCTTTCTATGTTCCATTAGATGATACAATTCATCAAATCAAATAA
Organism: Sphyrna mokarran; assembly: GCA_024679065.1. NCBI lineage: Eukaryota > Metazoa > Chordata > Chondrichthyes > Carcharhiniformes > Carcharhinidae > Sphyrna > Sphyrna mokarran. The sequence continues at coordinate 40,752,958 of JAGIQG010000002.1, forward strand.
TTACATCATTTGAATAGAAAGTGGTCTTTGGTTTGCCCATTTAATTTGCCAAACAAACCCTAACATTGGTTTACAAATTATTTTAAATTCTATCAATAATTTCATAAATCAAATTGAGAGAGTACATATCAGTTACACATTTGTGGATTCAAAATAAATTCATATTAATATCTGATGCCAGGAAAAAAATGTATGGAGCTTTTATTTTACATGCAAGTATTAGGGGAAACAAGATAAATTTAAACTTGCCTTCAGAGGTTAAAAAATCTTCTCCTTAGCTTGAACAGAAAGCCATACAACTTCTTCTGAAATGTCTAACTTATGATAATTGTGGGTTTTAAATGTAACTTGTAGTTCCAACTCTGTTCAGCACAAAACGTGTTCAGTTCTGCTTGGCATGATGGTGAATTATGAAACTGATTTGGGAAAAAAGTTCATATGTATGTAGATACAGAATTAAAATGACGTATTATGTATACAGCACACGGCTTTTTGATTTTTTCACCTCTTAAATGTTACAAATTTCAGCTAAACTAATTCATAGGAGTGATATTTGTGTGGGTTACAAAATGTTATTTTAATTAAACAGTGTCAAATTCTTACTGAATATATGGTGACATTTTTTCTAGGTTAAGGTGATTTAGTGATTTTTTTTTTTCCAAAACTGATTAGTTAAAATGAATCTTATTTTCACTACTGACAGCTTCTAACATAAATGCAACATAACATTAACATTTGTTCAAACAACATTATCCTCTAATGATGACAGGAATTTGTATCAAAATGCTTAGTGTTAATCATTTTAAATTTGATTGTTTATGTTACTGTCATTTACAAAGCTATTCATTTTCTTTAGCTATATGTATTAGCTAAGAATATTAAATGAGAAAATGATTGCACAATTTACTATGAACATAGTACAAGTTGAAAAGCAATACAATTTTTTTCATTAAATGCTGTTCATATAAAATGGAATTCCCAATGGATGCATTGAATCAGTGTTCTTAATTTATTACACTATGTATTTGAAATATTACCTGTGATGTCTATTTTCACTAACATTTTGCATTATATGTCTGCCTAAATCACGCGCGTTTGTGTGCCTGTTTATTCATGCTAACTCTTTTATGGTGAAACTATGTGCATACAGATGCTTAATGCACAAAAATGGTCATTATGCTTTTCGTAAGTATGGCCTCTAGACATGTGAGAAGTTTGTATCAGCCACATGTGGTTAATTCAAATTGAGTTCTATGCTGTATGAATGCAGACCAGCTGCAATTCAATTGATTTGCATTGATTCTGATGGTTGGACAAGCCTCCGGATCCTTAGACACATCTAAGGACTATTGTTGTGAAGAGTAAATAGAAATTCTATAAGCCAATAGAGAAATGGTATAAAGGTTTCTACAGAAAGACAGTATCTGCATATTGAGTTTCAATGTCTTTAAATCAAACTTTTCTCAATGATGCAATGTACTTTAAATAAAAATGTTTAATTCATTTAATCCAACTATAGTAACAATCATTTTTTTTCAAATGAATCCTAATGACAGTTCAATGTTTATTTTTCTGATACAACAGCAAAGAAAATAAATAACTTGTTTCAAAAGAGAAATAAAACTAAACATCCTATTTTAATACAATACTTGTCTTCATCTTGCATGTTATTGCTGCTTTTTGGATATATAAATAAAATGCATTCAATTTTTAATTACTCTATCATGAATAATCTTCCTATCTAAGTTTTAAGAATGCTGGTTTGTGCTGTGGGATTGCCATCTGGCCTGCATCTCAGATAAGGGAATAAAGAGGAAATTAAAGTATTACTGACATACCTTGCTATAGATTCAATCCACTAATGATGAAAAGACTTGAAACATGAGTCAATAATACATGAACACCATAAGATTATTTTGAATGAGGTGGGGGATGATGATATGCGTTTTCTATTGTTACTATTGGTTAGAATGATCAATATAAAGGAACTCGATTGACTGAGCATTTACAGTTAGAATGATAATTCTATACACAGACAGGCAAGCTTTGGTTTGCTGCAGAATCTCAAAGTATCTTCGAAAAATGGAAGTGCTACAAGTTGACTGAAGTGTGACATTTTACTTTGCCATTTTAAGGGTGATTTATGTTTGCTTTTGTCGATTATCATTGAACCCAGAATTTCCAAAGAACAGCTCTCTATTTTGTCATGCAACAGTAACCAGGTTTACATTTCAAACTGAATCCTTAATAACTGGGGTTCATTAAAGTACAGATGTAAATGGTAATTTTAAATTCTGTTTTAATGAACATGAAAATCTAATTAGGACGTTCCTGTTCCTTTATTGATGGTAAAATAAAAGATGCCACTTTTAAAAAGCTTTGATTTATTTTACAATAATTAACTGACTACATAGTAAAGATTTCAAGAGATCCCTGTCTTTGGAATAATCAATTTCATATAACTAAAACTCTGGGAATTAAGAAATCGGTATATATTAATTATCACACAAATGTTGTGTTTTAAAAACTTTATGACTACGTAAAATGTTCTAAACTTACGTTGTAGTGAAACACATGACGCGGATGGTATTTAAATGCCTGCCGCTTTTGCAAAGAAGATTTGAAGTTTAGAGAAGTGAGCAAAAGTGTCAGCGTTTATGAAGGCAGCACCCTCCTCATATTAATAACAGAGCGAGAAAAATTACAGACATGAAAGTCAAACGTCTATATTTTTCTATCCATAGTTGTGCACTTCTTAAAAGTATCTTTTTGTTAACCATAGCCAGATTTAATTTTAAAAGTAATGCACTTTTACCAAGAACGATTTGTCAAAGGGAAGACTGCGAATGTCTTTTTAGTGTTGATTGATATACGATTCGTCTGATACTGGAACTTTAATCTATTTTAGTACCATCCACATAAAGACTGGAATTCATCGCGCTGTTGCATGCAAATTGAGAACGTCACTGCAAGTCATTCGGATTTTTCCCCCCAGCCAGCGGGATCTTTAAAGAAAATCAATCAGCAAAGCCGCTTTTACTTTTTAAAAAATAAATAAATTTTAAAGTTTATAAAATTTTTGCCAAGCAGCAATTGATAAGTCTAATCAATGCACAATAATGTTGCAATTTACCAATGCAACCGCGGTGATGGCAACATTTAAGGAAAATCAACTTATTATCAATTTGATTAATGAAAATACTTCGTTTTGCAAACGGGGAGATGTGGATTGCCGAGGAAATTCTTGTCGTGCCAGTGATGGATGATTAGAGGGAGGGAGAGTGGGTATTTGCGGACAAGATCGCTGAGGGGCGAGCGCCCAGCAGGAGCTGCTGGTGAATCGAGTCAAGTCCGGGTCCCCTCACTGGGATCCATTCGGTCAGCAGGTGACGCTCTTCACCTTTCTCGGGGGCTGCCAGAAGATCAAAAAAGAAGCTGGAGGAGGCCACAATGTTTCCAGTGATCCTTAACTCTGGAAAACAAACTGGTGTTTCCGATCGCTTTGCCCCACTCCCAGCCCCCGGCCCTTTGTTGCGAAGGCAGCTCTTGCTCCTTATTTCTGCAAATCCCTTGTTGGCTTAAAGGAGCCGCCCCTTTTCGCGCCCCCCCACCCCCCCATCAACACCCACCCTCTGAAAATTAATCCCGATCCCAGATACATTCAGCAAACGATCATCTGGCAATCCGCTCCGAATCGGGGCAAATCTACGCCTTGTCTCTTGCAATTATTTTTTTCCCCCACGCAAAATACACTAGTGACCCGAAGCTAGTGCGTTTCCAATGTGTTTTGTCGCTGGTTTAATCTAAGAAATGTTTGTGGAATGGGCTGTAAAAAAAATACATATAGGGAATCAATCAACACGAACGTTTGCACCCACCCTGTTATTCTCAGCAAGCGGACACTGTTTTACGAGCTTGTCTCTGTGGCGCAATCGGTTAGCGCGTTCGGCTGTTAACCGAAAGGTTGGTGGTTCGAGCCCACCCAGGGACGCACTTTTTCCCCTCGTATTATCTGAAGCCTCTTGTTATATTTTGGCTTGATCTTGTATATTACTATCGCCCGTACATTTTGTACGTTATTAGAAAAGCGCTGCAAAGCAACTGAAGAGTGGAGGACTTAGTACGTAACTGTGTCTCCATGACCCTCTTGGCCGATCACATCTTTAGCCAGCAGTTGTTATGAAACACCCATCATAACCTCATGTTCTCACTTCAAAAAAATAACGCGGACAAGATCATAAATCGGAATCGGCCCTTCGGCCCATCGAGCCTGCTCCACTATTCATGAGCATGTAAGAAATTGTGTCAGGAGCCCAAATACGAGGGTTTGTTTGCGCACTTTTAAAATAGCATCCATGCTATTTTAAAAGAGCAGCCGCAAATTTTTTTAATATCTCTGTAAAATCGACCGTCTATAGCTATTACTGAGCGATGGAAGAATACACGGACGCAACATTCACGTGTGTTGTTTGGAAAGTTTCTTTTTCAAAGTCAATCTTGCAGCATGTCGTAATCACAAAACTCAGACGATTGTTCAGCCAAATGATTTGTTGTTCATAAAGAAAGCATTGCACGGTTTAACCTAAGGTGAGGTCCCTGCATTCGGCTTTTTCTGGCGAGGCCATCAGCAGGGCTTCGTAATTCAGTAAATATTTTGGAGTCGGGGATTTGCCATTGGAAAGAATTATAGCCCAAGTTTTTCTTCAAGAGCAATGGAAAGTTTCAATTTGAATATACTAACAAAATACAAACTAAAAATAGTTAAAGTAATAACTCTTCAAATGCTCATAGATCTCGATAAGAAAGCTTTTACAGTTCTCTAGGTTAGATTAGTTTCGAGACCTAAACATACTAAACACTGCAATACACTAAAAACAGATTAAATCAAAATAATGTGTGAAAAGAATCAATTGCAACTATTTAAAGAGATGCAATGCATCATTAATAGGAAGGATACTTAATTTAGTCCGTTCAATCCTTTGCTCGGTGTATCCAGGCATATCACAAAAGAACGCGACATGTACTTTAATTTTAAGTCTCCAATTAACAGAAGACCTGCCGTCTAAATGTTGCATAAACTCCTGTAGATCATATTGCCTACTCTGTCTCCTGTCTCATAATTACATTGCCTACAGTCAAAGATCTATCTTAGTTTAAAAAAAGCATTAAATATAAATGATTTTGAACATATGTTCTGACAAACATTATACAATAAAAGGCTGGTCATTAAGTATAGATGTGCTTAGATTTGTTATGTTTTCTTGCTTTTTTTTACTTATGCAATCTGATTCAAATAAAAATCTGTCTTATAAATCTTTCTTCCACAATTTTAAAGCCACCAGTACAGGTGCTAATCAAAACATCAGCAAAATAAAGTTTAACTTGCTTCTATATGAGTGCATTCCAGCCTTTGAAAATAAATAATTATTGTCTCTTAATTGTTGTATAACGTTGTAAAATGTTCTGAGATTGTGAAAGATGCAAGTTTAGCAAAAAATGACATTTCATGGAACTTTTAGCTTTTAACATCCTAAGCTATCTTTTCTCTCAAAATTAAAACTGACAAATAATACGAGGACAATTACTAATTAAAAATAACAATAAGGAAGGCCATGCCACAACTCAGGAGTGAATTGTATCCCAATAGATGGAGAAAGAAAAACACTTGACTTATAACCTGATTGTTCTTTTGGGCACTCATTGGCAAAATACTGTTGTTTATGTTAGTTGTTATTTAGACATTCACTTGCAGGAACAATTCAATAGGTACATGTAGAACACGTGCATTTATATGACTTCTTTTACGACCTCCCATCGCGCTTTACGCCCAATAAAATATTTTTGGAATGTAGACACTAATGTAAGAAATGTAACAGTACTACAATTCCTTAAATAAATACTTCAATAAATTCAGCCTTGATTTACGCACCAGCCTTCGTCAATTACATTGACCACTTTTTATTCATAGGGAAAACGCTTCATATTCTAACCGTCGCTATAATTCTTTACTTGAATAACTTGCCACAAAGGAGAATCAGTGCAATACCGGACTGGGAGGCAAGAGGCACTCAGTAGAATATTTATTATATGTTTTAAATAATTAGCCCGATTTAACCAAGTTATCATCTTTTGTTCAGAACAACAAAACGGCCTGCAATACTTAGTGTGTTGAATTTAGACATACACCAACCCTTTCAAATGTTGTTTTCTCCACTTGTAATTTATTTTAACTTTGTGAAAATCCTAGATTAGAATAGGAACATTTTACACAAAGGAAACATATAGAACCATGTTATTCCAAAAAAATACTGGTTATAGAAATAATACTTTTTCTGGTTTACTAAACCTCTATCAAAAATAATAAAGGTTGTATATAAACTTTGACTAACAAATCACTCTTGCTGTAGAATCTCGCAGACTTAAGAGATATTTTAGTGAGGGGGAGTAACGGAAATTGTAAAATGTAGGTTACCAATAAAATACAGCAAAATCAGGTGGAAATTTATACTTTTCAAGAACAAAGTTTCTTGTACTCCCATGAGCGATGTCTACCGTGCCCAAGGAAAGTAGCTATTGGAATCCCTACACAATATAAACCGTGTTTATTGATTCCAACATGGACCCCTGAGCTCTTCAATGTGGAGGAAAGATTTGCCCAAACAGGTTAAGAATGGAAAATAAATCTTCACAAACATATAATCACTGAAACACTTCGATGTGTTCTCAAGGAGTCAGGTTTTTATTGGTTTCTGAATTAGCAAACACTAAAACGTCCATGAAACGTTTCTTCATGTTTATGGCAGTAGAAGAAGAAGCAACTCTATTAACAAAGTTGTCGATCTAGTGAAAATGATATAACATTAGGGTAAGTAAAAATAAATGAGAAGATCTGTCAATTCAAGATACGTCGGTGTAACAGGAACATGATCACACTCAAGAACTTAAACATGATTTTTGACACAAAGTTTCTGGAAGTATAGTTTCTCTGTTTACTCAGCCTTTGGGGCTACTTTATGTTGTTTGGCCTGAGAGCCCCTTTCAAAGGTTCCAAAGTTTGTGGCGAAACACCAACCAACTTTTAACTTTTCCACGTTTAACTCTTTTTAACGACCGGAATTCGACATTGATTTTAAAGTCATTTACAACGTTGAGATTTACCACCCTGGATTATCATTTGGTCTTCACTGACGATCAGTGAAACATTGGAAATTCATCATTAACAATTTCATTCCGCATTTAAGTAGGGCGTGTCCTTTTAATTGATGTTTATCACTGACGAAAAGTGAAAACTTAAACTTATTCAGTCTATACTACCTTGCCATTTTACGGCACTTTTCAAATTAAAACTAAGTGGAAAGTGCTCTCCAGAAAAATGCAGACAAATTCAAATGGTTGAGACTGATTGTATGCTCTATTTAAACTGTATTCTGATAAAGGGTCACACGCCAAATGTTAACTTGCATGTCCGATATTTCCTGTTCTTTTTAAGTACGAAGCTTTCTTTTATCTCTGGTCTAAATCATTTCGTGATTAGTTGTGATTAAGGACTACTAAGTTACTACATCGAAACCCTAGAAGAAGTTGATCGTGGTTAAATTCAACATTTTCTGTGACAACCTTCAAACACGCGATGAGCAGAAGATTCTTGGGATAGGTGAACATTGTGATAAAATTCAAGACATTACATTAAAATGTGTGAAGTTGAGGCTGGGTTTTTGTTTACTCAATGGACTTGTCGTTTTTCAATTACTTTTAGTTTCTGAACACAGAAACGTGATATTTTGGTTGCAGATAGGTGACAAATCATAGAATTTTCGCTCACAATCTAGTTTGTCTTCATATTTTTCAATTAATTATCACGTTATTATCCCCATGTTGTTGTTGTTTGCTGATTGAATAATATTTTGAGCTCAAAATACAAACTTAGTGAAAAAGATTAATTGAATGTTTAGAGAAGTTCAGGAACATTTAAAGGAATAAAAGAAATACATACAAAAAGTTACCTTTTGATTTCTTTCAGAATTTCAAGAGAATGACTTTACGTTTAGGTTTTCTAAGCCTTTGGTTCATTTTATGTTTTTCATAGTAAAATTATAATCCACATCACCCGTTTCCATCCTTTACCTGAAGTTTCATTTCATACTGTTTTTATTCTGGATGACAACTCCATCCAGGGAGCAACTACAAGCTATTGCTCAATTGCGGCGGGTACAACGACGGAGTTTTAGACAAACATTCTTTATACATAGCAGTGAAAGTGTGCGATTTATATATTGAAGAAAGCTGCTCTTTTCGCTGAAAACAGCCATCCGGAAAAGTCAATTAATCTCAATCCACATATAAATGCAACCACTATGTGCGTGTATGTGATTGAGAGATAGAGAGAAAACACGCGTACATGCACCATGAATCACCCCACCCTCTTTGTCTATCCATTTATCATCAATTTAAACTCTTCGCAGTGTACAAGAAGCTCGTTTTAACAGAGAGCTATAGTATAAGAAGTGTCTCACGCGACGGACAGCAAACGGAATCAGTGAAATGTAACATGAAGAGTAGTTCAACATGCCATACTTTTCACCTCCCAGACAGCATTTCCGGCAATTAACTCTCCTGCGACTCGGCATTCCAGTTGCATATTTTAACATTCTGATAGGGGAGGACGTGATTTGCCGAACACTCCTATTCCGTATTGAAGGAGCCGTGGACTATTGATTACAGAGCAGCAGCTACATTGTTTCGTTACTATAACCCCGAAAACGAGAAACAATCTGGAACTAGTGGACAAACGGTACGCACACACACACACACACAAAGACGTCAACACCCTCGTTTGACTGTAACATTACATTCTACGTCCTCTCCTCTCCTTTTCTATGTGCTGTACGCTTTGTCTGTATAGCGCGCAAGAAACAATACTGTATACTAATATATGTGACATCAATTCAATTCACCCCTTTTATTTCTTTAAAAAAATCATTATTTGCCAACAGCACACTCAAGTATGTAAATCATTTAGAACGTACTACCCGAGAAACTAAAGCAGGTATTCACCAAATAAACTAGAAATAGCCAGCCTGATTCTTCAATTGCAAACCGTGGTGGATGGATAATCATAATCATACCACAAGGGATACTTCGACAGGTCAGACAATTCGCGAGACCCCATTTTACTGAGCATACAAAATCACTCATCAGGAAATGTTCCGAGATTTATTGGCAACAACTGTTTGACATATTAGATCACAGCATCATGCAAGTTGTACCTCCAGCTACATTAGATCACGCTGAGAAATTCTACATTAAAAGCACATTTATAGCAAGAACATTCCTATTTCAGGCGATAAAATTAGCAATGGGCGACGAACTGCCGCCTATATAGCGCCTCTAACGTCCTGGCGACCCCGACGTGCATCCTTGCCGATGACTTTAACATTCGAAAGTAAACACCTATTTGTTTACGGTAAACGTCAATTGCATTGTTATGAAATGTGATGGTCACCACCATTCCGGCCACCACCACCACCCCCTGCCACCCCCCCCCCCACCCCCGCCTTCCCCTCTGGAAAACATTGTAACTCGAGCCTTTTGACCGTCTAGTTTAACATATCGTTGAATACAGATTCAATATATGCAACATGCACAAATGTTGCACCAACCAGACTATGTCACAGCTAAGGATATGCAAGATTCTATTAAAATTTCTTTCCATTCCTCAAAACTGAAGGAATGACAATCTGGAGTAGAATAAGAAGCATTTCCCCCTCCCCCCATACCCCCAATCCCCCAATTCACTGTGTCGAGCGTCCTTTAAATGATCCTATACATTTGTTATATATGTGAGCTCGAACAGAAGATGCATTTTCTGATCGCTGCAGTTTTCTTCCCTAAACAATTTCGAGTCGCCGATTTTCATTACATTCCGGCCTTTGTTATGTCCATTCTTTGAAGTGCCTATCTGAAAGAAGGGGAAAAAAAGGAAATCAAAGGAGTTTCTTGGAATGTCAGATGAAGGAGTTCACACGCCCGCTCTTTTCAATTCGCTGCATTTTTATTTACATTTCCGTATTTGTATACATTTGAACATTATCAAAACTAGAATCTTCTGTGGTTTCCAAGTCTGATGTAATCTGATATCAAAAATACACATCATTGCAAGATGCAACATCCTTACGCAGATGTTTTCTGTTCGCAAACATTATCAATCAGACACGGTTGAAGTTCCACCATGCCAACTTTTATCGCTGTTATATAATTATAACCAATCCTTCGCCATGTTCTTGTGTTTTATTGCAGTGAGCTCCCATTAATGTAAATAACACTACACTTCGTCAATACTTATTCTTACCTGCTACTATAATGGCTCAGGGATAGCAGGCAGCATTCAGATGATCTTATGACAGTTTGTGTAAATCCGAATTTCAATCCCTATGGTATCGGTTTCTGCATTTGATATAACATGTAATGATTTCATTGCATCTTGTATTTCAGCGACTGAATGTCTATTCCGTTAATTTTCAATCTCTTTCATATCCACCACCATTACTGCAGCAGTGTCCTGCATCCATGTCATGCATGTCTAAAAGACAATTTAATTCTGACCCATATGCTGCTTTGTAGATTAGTTAGGATCAAGAAGGCATTCATGTGATCTCACTGACAGTCAGTCTTATCTTTGATAAGTGACATATCTGAGAGTTGCTTAAACTGAGCAGCTACAACTATGCGTTTTTGGCTTATATAGCTACAGAGATTTGGCTATTTGTTTTCATATTTTAACTCTTCTTACATTTGGAAAAATACATGTGAATAGGCTAAGTATAAAATGTGGACCGTGTTGTTAATAATTATAACCTTTGATCAATTTCTCATGGGATTTGGACTGATGAATGTGAATGCAGTTTGATAAATTTTAAAATCTCTACAGTACAATTACAATAAATGGCATGTTACATTAGTGCTTAATTTTATAACACAGGGTATTTGAAACAGTCAACATGGAAAAAGTAAACTTGTTTTGTATAATTGAGTTTCACCATCACTACTGATTTTAAAAATGGAAATCATAAAGATTTGCAATTAACTCAAACATGCTTTTTATAGCTTTCTGCAAAGGCCTTAGAGTATTTATGTTTAAACAGTGCTGATTACATCTGCAGGAGAAACTCTTGGAGGAATCTGATGAATGAAAGAACTGAATTAATCAGCAGCTGTTATTTTAACATTGCATGTTGATTCACATTAATTCCTTCAAGCTAGTAGTCCATCATTGATTAGCATTCACAAACTAAACAAAAAAGTTGCTGTCATGCTCATGGTAAATTATGTCCATAGTAAATATGACACCACACATATCTCAAAAAATACAAGCCACTGCTATCAAATTGAATTACACTGAATGTTTAATTGCATCCGGCAGCTATCAAAGCATCCCAGATGTTATCAAATCTGTGAAGTCTTCTTCAGTCATAAATCTCTCACAACAGAAAAAAGTATTTTTCAAAACTTCTATAGACTGAAGAATTATCTTTTTTTTTGCTCCACCTGATGGCTGCAGCCAATACGTCTCATGTAGAAATCATACAAAGAAATCAGAAAATACTACTAGTCCCCAAAACTGAATTCTGTGGAGAGCAAAGCACAAACGAGTTTAATTAGCTCCCATGGTGTTTATACAAAACTTGGAGGAAGACGCCTACCCAAAGCATTATTTTTATTTTTGTTAGTAACCTGCAAGGTCTTGTAGATAGTGTATGTGTCTCTGAGCAAGAAGTTTTGGGTTTGAACCCTAATCCAAGACTTGATGGCATGGAAATTGTATTCATGGTGTGGCATAACAGGTTGATTATCAACTTGTGAGTCCTTCCAATATGCCTGATGGCAAGTGTTAAGAATGGAACAATCTCTCCTGGTTTGTTAGATTCTGTAGATAGCCATGACAAGACACTGCAATACCTTGCCAAACATAATCATGGACCAATTCCATGACTGACAGGGCCCTTCTAGGGCACTGTATTTGAAGAAAAAGAGGGTTAGTAATGTCTAATCCCCAAGAATTAACATAAAAATAATTGTCAGGTTTGTGTGAGGGACTGATCATTATTGACTTCAATTTTGCCAGAGCTCCTTTGTGTCACACCAGTCAATTGTTACCTTGATGTCAAGGCAATGACTCCCTTGGAATTCCTTCTTTATATTTGGATTATAGCTGGAGCTGAATGACCCCATTGAAACCTAAATTGAACATAGTGGAATCAGTTTTTGGTAAGCAAATGTTGGCAGCAATGTTTATAATTCCTTCCATCACTCTGATGATTGAAAATGGACTTATAGGGGAATAATTATCTGGGTTAAATTTGCTCTTTTCCTGGACAGGGCATATCTGGCCTATTTTTCATGTTGTCAGTTAGATTCCAAACCTTTTTAGCTATATTGCATTCGCCTATCTGTAAGCGTAAATAGTCCTGGAGTTTTCATCTCTATAACTAACAGAGTCTACAGCCCAAAGTCTTTGTTGTTTCCACCTCACTTAGTTATTTCTTGATATCATGTAGACTCAATCAAATTGACTAAAGACTGGCTTCTATAGTACCGGGAAGCTCAGAAGGAGGCCAAGAAGAGTAATTTACACCAAACTTCCTTAAGTTCTTTTGTACTCCTATGCTGAGATCTGTGATCACTGCAACTGGGAATATTTTTGTAGCCTTCAGCACACCCCATGATTTACTTTGTTATTTACCATCATCTGCAATTTAATGTGGTAAAATTGCAGAGCTTTCATCTAATATGTTGGTTTGAGATCACTTACTCCCTCATTAGCATTCTGCTTCCATTGTTTAGCATACAGTAATCCTGCATTATAGACCAGTTAGTCTTACTTCAGTGGTTCGTAAGTTAATGGAAAGGGTCCTGAGAGTCAGGCTTTGTGACCACTTGGAAAGATGCAGTCTAATCTGGGATAGTCAGCATAGTTTAATCCAAGGACAAAGGTAGAGCCTTTGATGTTGTATACATAGATTTTAGTAAGGTGTTTGATAAGGTTCCCATGGTAGGGTCATGAAGAAGATAAGGAGGCATGAGATAGATGCAGTCTAGTCCAGAATAGTCAGCATGGTTTCGTGAGGGGTAAGTCCTGCCTCACAAATTTGATTGAATTCTTTAAGGAGATAACGAAGTATGTCGACGAAGGTAGAGCAGTTGATGTCATATACACGGATTTTAGTAAGGTGTTTGATAAGGTTCCCCACTGTCGGCTCATGAAGATAAGGTGTGGGATAAAAGGAAATTTGGCCAATTGGATAAGTAACTGGCTGTATCATAGAAACAGAGAGTGATGGTGGAGAGAAAATTTTCAGACCGGAGACCAGTTACCAGCAGTGTAGCACAGGGTCAGTGCTGGGTCCTCTGCTTTTTGTGATTTTTATCAATGACTTGGAAGAAGGGGCTGAAGGGTGGGTAAGTAAATTTGCTGACAACACCAAGATTGGTGGAGTAGTGGATGAGATGGGGGATTGTTGCAGGCTGCAAACTGACATTGATAGGATGCAAAGCTGGGCCGAAAATTAGCAGATGGAGTTTAACGCTGATAAGTGCGACGTGATTCATTTTGGAAGGACAAATTTGAATGCAGATTACAGAGGCAGGGTTCTAAGGAATGCAGAGGAACAGAGAGATCTTGGGGTTCATATCCACAGATCTCTGAAGGTTGCCACTCAAATGAATAGAGCCGGGAAGAAGACTTATAGTGTGTTAGCATTTATTAACAGGGTTTTGAGTTTAAGAGCTGTGGGTTTTTGCTGCAACTGTACCAGCCATTAGTGAGACCACATTTGGAATATTGTGTTCAGTTCTCGTCACCTCACTATAAGAAGGAGGTGGAAGCATTGGAGAGAGTGCAGAGAAGATTTACCAGGATGCTGCCTGGTTTGGAGGGTAGGTTTATGAGGAAAGGTTGAGGGAGCTGGGGCTTTTCTCTTTGGAGTGGAGGAGAAGAGAAGTGACTTAATAGAGGTTTATAAGATGATGAGAGGGATTGCTAGACTGGACGTGCAGAGACTATTTCCTTGGGTGGATGTAGCTGTTACTAGAGGGTATAATTATAAGGTTCATGGTGGGAGATCCTTTACTCAGAGAGTGGTTAGAGTGTGGAATAGATTGCTTGCCGTGACAGTGGAGTCAGATACTTTAGGAACTTTCAAGTAGTTATTTCATAGGCACATGGAGCACACTAGAATGATAGGGAATGGGATAGCTTGATTTTGGGATTGGACATAGCTCGGCACAACATTGAGGGCTGAAGGGCCTGTACTGTGCTGTAATGTTCTATGTTCTATAGCATCACTAGGTTAGCACAGGTCATAGCATACTGCTCCTCACTTCTCATTGAACCTTTTTCTGGTTTTCTGGTTTGATGGTAATGGACAAGTGCCATAAGATTTATGCCATCTACAGCATGATGTCACAACCAGCACACTTTTCCTCCCATTCCCTTTCAACACTCTAAAGAGACCATTCCCTCCCTAATATCCTAGTCCACTCCTCACTCACTTCCAACACCCACTCCCTTCCCAGGATATCTTTCCAGGCAAGCGCATCTCCTCTTTCCTCACTGTCCACTGCCCTAAATATACCTTCCAGGTGAAGGAGTAATATATGTAAAATTTGCAATGATCCTGTGAAACTTAATGTAAGTTTTTTGGAACAGCACCTCATCTTTCATTTAAGCATGTTATAGCCTTCTGGATTCCGCATGGAGTTCAACATTTTTCCAATCATAAACTCTGTACGCCAATCCCCCAGCCTATTTTCTTTCTTTTTCTTTGCATATTTTGGTTTTTCCTCTTACTTTTATTTTCAAACAGCAGCACACCCACTTTTTTTATTTCTTTCTTTGCCCATCATCATTCCTTTCGGGCCTATAAGACTAATTCTTCTGTCATTCAATCTATCCTGTTTTCTAATTTAGGTCTTGTTTTGGCCTTGTCCACTATCTCTTGCTCAAAACCTATTACATCTCAAACTTTTCCCAGTTCCTATGAAAGGTCATCAATCTGAAATGTTAACTCAGCTTCTCTCTCCACATATGCAACAAGATCTGCTGAGGATTTCTACATTTTTTTCTTTCTGGCATCTTTGGTATTCTACTTTTTGGTAACAGATTGTATTGGAATACAATTTTGCCATTGGCCCACAGTGCCTTATTGTGCAGTTTTGAGTTGTGAGATCTGTTCCTAACCTGTGCTTTTTAGCAACAAGATAGAGCCTCACATTAGGTATCCTCAATGTAAAATCAAAAATTCACCTTCACTATGCATTGGTGACTCTTAACTATATCACATCTTGTCATTGACAGAGCAAACTATGACAGGTGAAGTAAATTATTCTTGTTGTCGATGTAATGGGTCATAAGCCACACCTCACTATTTCCAGGGAATTAGCATTGTAGTTCCATCTGGCAAGAAACCTCAAAATCTTTATCCATTTATGTACCTTTAAAAGTTTTATTTATTCACCACCACCTACCTAATATGCTTCTAATTTTGCTTCTCAAATAAGATTGATTACAGCTAGTAAGTTAGGTCAGACTGAATTTTAACATTTATCTTAACTTGCTTCCTCGTTGGAAGTGAAACGGTCCAGTATCTTCCAAACAAGCATACCTCACAAAAACATTACCATTGTTATTATGAAGAAAACGTTGAACCATTTATTCTTTACATCTGCGATTTCCCAAACTGTGGGTCATGATCCCAATTGGTGTCTCACGTGGAACCAAGGCCCAGGCAACATTAGGCCCTCCCCTTGCTTTGCTTGTCTTTCAGTCTCTACTTCTGGACCATAAGTTCCTGCCTGTGATTGCTCAACTGAGTCTTTTGTCACAAGGGAAAATGGAGAACTTGGCTGAAACCACAGTGGCTGATAACTGTCACACGTTATGTTCCACGTCCACGCAGAAGCATTCCATTTTGCACATAAACCCTGACCCTGACCGTGAACCCAAAAATGATACCTCCTCTACAGAAATGCAGCCTGTCTCAGCTATTAGAATCTAACTTCAACTGTTAAAATAGGTCATTGGGAAATAACTTGGGAGGGCCTGCTATACATGTAAATCTATAATGTTTACCTTCTCAGAACAATAGAGATGTTTATTTCATGTTTTAATATTGTTTTAAGCCTTTCAGCTTCTTCAAAGTAAAAAGGAAAGTATTTTGTATCTAGACAATTTTAATCCTGAAACTGTCATCACAATCAGGTTTCTGACCTAATTATTGAAGAAATAGTTATCAAGTCCTGCACAGCAGCCAGCATGAAAAAGTCTTATTTTACTTTGCACAGACTGAGAATGGTTTCGGCTGAAAAGTTGATGTTCATTCTTCACACTGTCACAATCATTATAAAGGCAGGTATTTATTAAAAGAATACAGCCACAAGACTCCATGGTTTAAAACAGAAGTTTTATTTTAACTACACATGGTTAAAACAAAGCAAACATTAAATATTATAAACCATCTATGTTCTATGCCCAAATTCAACATGAATTAAACTGTGGTCAATAATAAATGATAAACTACTAAATAAATGGCAGATGCAGATAAGATAGAGCTTACGAATTGGTTCAACAATCCGCAGTACTTTTTCTTATTCTTTTACAGGAAGAGAGTGTTTATAGCCAGATCCAGAAGTTGAGAATATATTGCTTCAACTGCATATTTTACTTGAAGATTCTTGAAAATCCAGTCAAGGACAGCATACAAGCAACACATCGGCACGATCTTCATCAGAAGTGATGCACACCTGCAGAAATTTTATTCAGTCTGGATTGTGCAGATCCAAAGTGTTCATAGAATCTCTACATTGCAGAAGGAGGCCATTCAGTCCATCAAATCCGCACTAACTCTCTGACAAATTATCATACTTGGGCCCTACTCCCTATCCTTTTTTCAAGAAACAGATACAGTTGCAGCAATATATTCTCAGCTTTTGGATCCAGGTATAGCTGGATGGCGAAATGGTGAAAAGCTGCAGCATGCGACAGTGCAGAGGGACCTGAGGGTCCTTGCGCATGAATTGCAAAAACACAGTATGCAGGTGCAGCAGGTGATTAAGAAGGTGAATGCAATGTTGGCCTTTATAGCTAGGGGGATAGAATATAAAAGTAGGGAGGTTCTGTTGCAGCTGTATAGGGTACTGGTGAGGCCACAGCTGGAGTACTGTGTGCAGTTTTGGTCGCCACATTCGAGGAAGGATATATTGGCCTTGGAGGGGGTGCAGAGAAGATTTACTAGGCTGATACTGGAGATGAGGGCATTGGATTATGACGAGAGACTGAATAGGCTAGGTTTGTACTCTTTGGAGTTTAGAAGGCTGAGAGGGGATCTTATAGAGATGTATAAGATAATGAAGGGGATGGATAGGGTAGAGGTTGAGAGACTCTTCCCGCTTAACAAAGATAGCAGGACTAGAGGGCACAGCCTCAAGATTGGGGGGGGGGTCGTTCAGATTAGAGTTGCGGAGGGGTTTCTTCACTCAGAGGGTGGTGAATCTTTGGAATTCTCTGCCTGATGAAGTGGTGGAGGCTTCCTCACTGAATATGTTCAAGTCAAGAGTGGATAGGTTTTTAATTGACAAGGGAATTAAGGGTTACGGGGAGAAAGCAGGAAAGTGGTACTGAACCACTACAGATCAGCCATGATCTTATTGAATGGCGGGGCAGGCTTGAGGGCTGGATGGCCTACTCCTGCTCCTATTTCTTATGTTCTTATAGCACAAAGTCAAGCTCGACAGAACTAATTGGATTAATTGCTTAATTGGATTAATATTTTCAGAAATCTAGTCAGGTTTGCATTCAGCATTTAACTTAAAATGTAGTTTATTGACTATAAATATCGCTTATTGTACTGACTAAAATTTTCTATAAGCGTGTAAAGAGAAAGAGATTGACAAAAAAGTATATAGGCCCCTTACAGTCAAAATGAGAATTCATATGGGGCATAAAAAATGAAGGAATTAAATTCATACTTTGCTCTGTCTTCACAAAGGAAGATATGAATAATGTACCAGAAGTTCTAAGAGAACACACTTTAATGAGAGGCTGAAACAAATCAGTGTTAGTAGAGAAATGATTTGGGGGAAATTGATGGAATTGAAGGTGGATAAAATCCATGGCCTAATAATCTTCATCCCAGAATACTTAACAAAGCGGCCCTAGAAATGACTTACAGTGGTACTGTGGTTAGCACTGCTGCTTTACCAATTCCGGCCTTGGTCACTGTCTGTGGAGTTTGCACATTCCTCCCATGTCTCCGTGGGTTTCCTTCAGATGCTCCAGTTTCCTCCCATAATCCAAAGATGTGGAAGTTAAGTTAATTGACCATGCTAAGTTAACCCTCGCATCAGAGGATTAGCAGGGTAAGTGTATGGAGTTGCAGGAATAGGGCCTGGGTGGAACTGTAGTTGGTACAGACTCAATAGGCCAAATGGCATCCTTCTGTACTGTAGGGATTCTATGATTCTAGTAGATTTGTTGGTGGCTATTTTCCAAAATGTTTTGGACTCTGTACTGGTTCCTACAGATTAGAGGATAGCTAATGTAAACTTGCCTATTTGAAAAGGGAGGTAGAGGTAGAGAGAAAACAGGGAACTATAGACCAGTGAGCCTAATGTCAGTACTGGGGAAGCTGTTAGAATCCATTATCAAGGATTTCATAGCTCAGCATTTGAAAAGCATGGTATAATCAGACAAAGTCAGCATGGATTTACAAGGAGGAAGTCCCTTGATGCTTGATAAATCTATTGGAATTCTTTGAGCGTGTAACTAAGAGAGTTGACCAAGGAATACTAATGGATGTGGTTTATTTAAACTTTTAGAAGGCTTTCAACAAGGTCTCACATAGCAGACTATGTAAAATTAAAGTACATGGAATTGCAGGCAGTATCTTTAGATAGATAGAAAGCTGGTTAGCAGATAGGAAGGGAAGAGTTGGCATAAATGGATATTTTTCCTATTGGCAGGGAGTGACTCGTGGAGTACTGTACAGATCTGTGCTAGGACCCCAACTGTTCCCATTATATATTAATGATTTGGAAGAGGGAACTAAATATATTATCTCAATTTGTAGATGATACAATGTTGGGTAAGAGAACGAGCTGTGGGAAGAATGCAGAGATGCTTCAGTGTGATTTGAACAGACTGAGTGAGTAGGCATGTGTATAGCAGATGCAATATAATGTGCATAAATGAGAAGTTATCCACTTCAGTAGCAGTAATAGAAAGACATTATTATTTGAATGGGTATAAATTGAGAGAGGTGGATACTCAGCAAACCTTTGATGTCCTCATGCATCAGTTGCTGAAAATTAATGTGCAGGTACAGCAGGCAGTAAAGAAGGCAAATGTATATTGGCCTTCATACTGAGAAGATGTGAGTATAGGAATAGGAATGAATTCCTGCCTTTGTACAGAGTGTTGGTGAGATCACATCTGGGGTACTGTGTGCAGTTTTGGTGTCCTTATCTAAGGAATGATGTCTTTGTTACAGAGGAACTGTAGGTTCACCAGGCTGGTTCTGGTATATGAGGAGAGACTAAATCAGTTAAGATTATATTTATTGGAGTTTAGAAGAATGAGAGCGGATTGCATAGAAACGTATAGAATTCTAACTGTAATAAAGTAGTTTCAGAAAGAATTTCCCAATAGTGGGGAGTCCAGAACTAGGGGCATAGTTTGAAATAAGGGGTAAGCCTTTTAGGATTGAGTTGAGGTGAAATTTCTTCATCCAGAAAGTAGTGAATTTGTAAAATTCACTACCACTGAATGTAGTTGAGGATAAAAGTTGTCTGATATCAGAAAGATATTAGATGTAGCTCCAAAGGCTACAGAGATCAAGAGATTTGGGGAGAAGGCAAGGTCAGGACATTGAATTTGATGATCAGCCTTGATCAAAATTTATGGCAGAGCACGCTCATAGGGCTAAATGACATATTCCTGTCTCTATTTTCTATGTTTTGATACTTCAGTCTTAGTCAGTGACGCTAACTGCCCTGCTATAACGTTGGAAGCAAAAACAAGAAGGCAGATTACTAATCGAATGGCTTTAAATTGGGAGAGGGGGGTATGCAGTGGGACCTGCGTATCCTTGTGCACCACTTGCTGAAGGTAAGCATGCGGGTGCAGCAGGCAGTATAGAAGGCAAGTGGTATATTGGCCTCAAGAGGTTTTGAGTACAGGACCAGGGATGTGTTGTTGAGGCCATACCTAGAATATTATGCATGGTAAGAAGCCTCACAACACCAGGTTAAAGTCCAACAGGTTGATGTAGCATCATGAGCTTTCAGAGCGCTGCCCCTTCATCCTTCACCTGAAAGCTTGTTGGACTTTAAACTGATATTAACAGAGTTCTTACCATGCCCACTCCAGTCCAACACCAGCATCTCCACATCATAGAATATTATGTGCAGTTTTGGTCTTCTTTTCTGAGGAAGGATGTTCTTGCTCTCAAGGGATTGCACCCAAGGTTTACCGGGAATGGCGGGACTGACATATAAGGAGAGATTGAGTAGGGAAGGATTGTTTTTGATGGAGTTCAGACGAATGAGGAGAGATTTCATAGTGACTTTTAAAATTCTAACAGGACTAGGCAGGGTAGATGCAAGAAGGATGTTCCCAATGGTGGGAGTCCTAACAAGAGGTTACAGTCTGATATTCAAGGTAAACCATTTAGGATAGAGATGAAGAGACATTTCTTCATCCAAAGAATGGCGAGCCTGTGGAATTCATTACCACAGAAAGTAGTTGATACAAAAACGTTGAATGTATTCAAGAGATGGCTAGATATAATACTTGGGCTGAATGGAATCAAAAGTTGTGGGGAGAAAGCAGGATCGGCTATTGAATGGCAGAGCAGACTCAAAGGGCCAAATGGCCTCCTGCTGCTTCTATGTTACTATGTAACTCATTTAATATAGATTCCAGCATATTCCCTACAACCGATGTTAAACCTGTAGATTCCTGATTTTTGTCTCCATTCTTTCAAAGAACACAAGAACAAAACAGCACGGGAAACAGGCCCTTCGGCCCAACGAGCCCACGCCACCACCTTGACATTCCCACTTCTACCCATGATCCCTGTCTACGTTTATAGAACTCTGCATTGGAACCAAATTTGCGAGACAATTTAGGGAGAATTTGTTTTACCAATCAGCCTAAAAGCACATCTTTGGGGTATGGGAGGAAAACGGAGCTCCCGGAGAAAACCCATGCAAGCATAGGAAGAATGCGCAAACTCCCACAGACACAGGCCCAAATCCATGTATCTGCACAGCACAGTGATAGTCACTGAGCTGTCGTGTTGCCCATCAACTGGTCCAGTTCAAGCGTACACTAACGACGTGAAGCACTAGGATACTCTCGAAAAAAATCCAAGAGCAGTCCTCTCACAACTCATTGTGTGTATGGCCCTTGTTAGACAACAAGATGCTCTGAATATAAGATATTCTAATATCTTAGATATAAGAATATCTAAGGATATTCTTATATCCTGTAGAATAAAACAGAAATACATCAATATCATTCACAATTTACTCAATTCCCAGGGAACCCCCAAGGCTCATGATCCTTATTTTCAATCAGTCTTCTATATCCCTCCATCCCCATTCTGTTCGTGTGCCCATCTAAGTATCTCTTAAATAACTCCAGAGTACCTGCCTCCACTACCTTACTTGGCAGTGTTCCATACCCTCACAACTCTCTGTGTGAATATACCTTACCCCCTCACACTAAGCCCGTGACCCCTCGTGATATTTGATTCCAACCTAGGAAAAAGCTTACCACTGTTTACTCTATCTATACCCCTCATAATCTTGTACACCTCTATTAGATCTCCTCTCAGTCTATATCTTTTTAAAGAAAACAGGCTCAATTTGCCTAAGCTCTCCCTTCATACTAGGCAGCATCCTGGTAAACCTCTTCTGCACTCCCTCCAGAGTCTCCACATCCTTCTGGTAGTAGGGTGACCAGAACTGGACGCAATATTCCAAATGAGGTCTAACCAACGTTCTACACTTCCAGTTTTCCAATTTGAAGAGACCTTTCCAGAATTTAGTGAATTTTGGAAAATTAAAGCCAATGCATCTACTATCTCAGCAACCACATTGTTCTTAAGACTCTGGGAGGAAAACCATCAGAACTTGGGACTTGTTAGCTTTTAGCTGTAATAATTTTCTCAGTACTTTTTCCCTGGTGATTGTAACTTTTTAAATCCTTCTTCCCTTTCAATTCTTGATTCACAGTTATTTCTGGGCTTGGTTTTGGGCCTCAACTATTTACAATCTATATTAATGATTTGAATGAGGGGATCAAATGCATTCAAATTTGCTGACTATTCATAAATAGGCAGTGAAGCAAATTGTGAGGAAGATACAAAGATATAGACAGGTTAAAAGAGTGGGCAAAAGATTGACCATTTTTTAATTCATTTCATTGGATATGGGTGTCGCTGGCTGGCCAGCATTTATTGCCATTCCTATTTATCCTTGAGAAGGCAGTGGGGAGCTGCCATTTTAAATTGTTGCAGTTCATGTTCTGTTGGTTGATCCATATCACCTTTGGGGAGGGAATTACAGGATTTTGACGCAGCAACTGTAAAGGAACCACAATATATTTCCAAGTCAGGATGGTGATTGGCCTGGAGGAAAACTTGCAGGTGGTGTTTCCATGTATCTGCTGATCTTGTTCTTCTAAATGAAAGTGGTCATGGGTTTGGAAAATGCCATCTAAGGATCTTTGATGAATTACTCTCCACTTGCCTGGATAGATGCAGCTCCAAAGACAGTCAAGAAGCTTGCCACCATTCAGGATAAAGCAGTCTACTGGATTGGCGCCACATCTACAAACATTCAATCCTTCCACCGCTGATCAATAGCAGCATCTTGTAGATAGTACACACTGCTGCTATTGATCAGTGGTGGAAGGATTGAATGTTTGTAGATGTGGCGCCAATCCAGTAGACTGCTTTATCCTGAATGGTGGCAAGCTTCTTGACTGTCTTTGGAGCTGCATCTATCCAGGTAAGTGGAGAGTATTCCATCACATTCTTGACTTGTGCCTTGTAGATGGTGGATAGGCTTTGGGGAGTTAGGAGATGAGATACGTTGCAGTATACATAGCCACTGGCCTGCTGTTGTAGTCATTGTGTTAATGTGGTGGGTCCTGTTGAGTTTCTGTTCAATAGAAACCCCAAGGATGTTGACCATGAGAGATTCAGTGAATATAATACCACTAAATGACAAGGAGATGGAAATGGTCATTGCCCGGCATTTGTGTGGCACGAATATTGCTTGCCAATTGTCAACCCAAGCTTGGATATTGTCCTGACCTTGTTGCATTTGAACATGGACTGTTTCAGTATTTGGAGAGTCACGAATGGTGCTGAACATTGGGCAATCATTGGTAAACGTCCCCACTTCTGACCTTATGATGGAAGGAAGGTCACTAATGAAGCAGCTGAAGGTTGTTCAGCCTAGGGCACTACCCTAGGGACTCCTGCAGAGATGTCCTGCATCTGAGATGATTGACACTCCGCAACCGCAACCATCTTCCTATGCATCAAGTATGACTCCAACCACAAAGGGTTTACCCCGATACAGATTGATTCCAGTTTTGCTAGGGCTCCTTGTTGCCACACTCATTTGAATGCAGCCTTGGTGTCAAGAGCTGTCACCCTCACCTCACCTCTGAATTTCAGCTCTTTTGTCAATGTTTGAACGAAGGCTGTAATGAGGTCAGGGGCTGAGTGACTCTGGTGAAACCCAAATGGGTGTCACTGAGCAGGTTATTGCTGAGCAAGTGCTGCTTATAGCACTATTGATAACCCCATTCCATCACTTTACTGATCGAGAATAGACTGGGCAGTAATTGGCTGGGTTGGATTTATCATGGCAATTTTCCTTATTGGTGGGTAGATGCCAGTGTTGTAACTGTACAGGAATGGCTTGGCTAGAGGAGTGGCAAGTTCTAGAGCACCAGTCTTCAGTACTATTGCTGGAATGTTATTAGAGCCCATTGCCTTTGCAGTATCCAATGTCTCCAAACGTTTCTTGACATTACGCGGAGTAAATCAAATTGGCTGGAGACTGGCATCTGTGATGCTGGGGATTATTGAAGGAGGTCAAGATGGACCATACACTTGGCACTTCTGGCTTAAGATTGCCGCGAATATTCAGCCTTATCTTTTGAACTGATGTGCTGGGCTCCTCCATCATTAAGGATGGGGATATTTGTGGAGCCTCCTCCTCCTCCAGTGAGTTGTTTAGTTGTCCACCACCATTCACGACAGGATGTGGAAGGATTGCAGAGATTAGATCTGATCTGTTAGTTGTGGGATCACTTGCTATTTTTTCATTTGGCACAGAAGGAGTCCTGTTTGGTAACTCCACCAGCTTGACACCTCATTTTTAGGTATGCTTGGTGCTGCTCCTGGCATACTTTCCTGCACTGTCTATTGTACCATGGTTGATCCCCTGGCGTGATGGTAAATAGTTGATATGTACTGAGACTGTGACCTTCCATATGGTGGTTAGTTAGGTGCAAATCTAATAATAATGAAGGCATCTTGGGGTAACAGTGCTGTGCTGCTGGTGGTGCATTACTAACTTCACCTTCTGTTTCCTCATTTTTCTCCTCCTCTGAACTCTCCCAAAATACTCTGTAATCAACACCTTGGTCCTTTTGCCCATCCATCCTTGCTACTGGATGGTGTTGTGCAGAGTGCAGCACACACTGCTCATTCTGGAGATCCGAGATGGTGCATGCTCAGAGTACATCTCCAGACCAGTCCAGGCATTTGAAGCTCATACTTACCATGTCCATGGCTTGTTCAATGAGAAATTTGGTATTCATTATGTCACCTTTAGGCTATATTCCTATGAATTCTGATAGGTGCCATCAGCCATGTTTTAATTGGAAAATCCTGGTTTCTGAGTAATTAGACAATGGCTCTGCTTCAATGAGCGAATAGGTCAGGGATATGGACTGCTGCAGGATGATCAGTCCTAAATTGGCCTATTTTATTATTTATAAGCCAATAGAACTCTTTTGGATTCCTTTTTATGTTAGCTGCCTGTCTCTTCCCACATTCCTTCATGTCTCTCTTTCTCACCTCCCCTATTATCAGCCTGTCATACATACCCCTTTTCTACTTCATTTTGCTCTCCATCTCTTTAACCACATTGTATGATTTGGTCATGTTGCATTTGAACATGGACTATTTTAGTATTTGAGTAGTTGCAAACGATGCTGAACATTGTGTAAACATCCTCGCTCCGACTTTTAGAAGGAAGGAAGGTCTTTGATGAAGCAGCTGTGGACACTAACCTGAGGGACTTGCGCAGTGATGTCCTGGAGCTGGGATGATTTGTATTTTTCTTGTGTACAGGATGTAACTGGGCAATTTTGAGCTTGGCTAGGCACACAGCAAACTCTGGAGCACATTTACTATTATTGGAATATCGTCAAGTCTCATATCGTTTCTTGACATTGTGTGGAGTGAATTGATTTGGCTGAAGACTGGCATCTTTCATGCTGGGGACCTCTGAAGGAGGCTGAGATGGATCATCCAGTTGGTTAATCTGACTTAAGATTGCAGCAAATGCTTCAATCTTCTCCTGATTTAAAAAGCTGGGCTTCCCAATCACTCTCCAGTGGGAAATATCAGTGCTGCCTTCTCCTTCAGTGAGTTGTTTACTTGTCCACCACCCTTCACAGCTGGGTGTCGCAGGATTGCAGAACTTAGATCTGATTCATTGGTTGTGCAATCATTTAGATCTGTCTGTCACTTGACGCTTTTGCATCCTGTGTTGAAGCTACACCAGGTTGACACCTCATTTTTATGTATGCCTGATAGTTTACTAGCCTGCTCCCCTGCACTCTTCAGTGAATCAGGGCTGATGATTTGAAGGTAATATGGAGTCGGGTATGTGCCTGGCCATAAGATTACTGTTACAAATCACTCTGATGTTATCAGCGAGGGTGTCCCAACTTGAAAATACTGGTTCATGGTGTAGAGGGCAACAAATTGGCTAGCTAACAAGAAACAGGGGGTACATATTGTATTTTTCTGGTTGGCAGGATTCAACTTGTTGTGTGCCACAGGGATATATGCTGGGGCCTCAACTTGTTACAATAGAGCAAAGGTATAGTGGCTAAACTGGCAGATAACATACACATACAGTTAAGATAGTAAGGTGTGAAGAGGATACAAGGCTACAAGGGGATTAAATAGGTTAAGTGAGTGGGCAAAGGCTTGGCAAATGGAGTATAATGTGGAAAAATGTGCAACTGTCTATTTTAGCAAAAAAATTAAAAAGACGTATATTATGTAAATGGTGAGAGATTGCGGAGCTCTGAGATTCAGAAAACTCTCTAGGTCTAGTGCATGAATTGCAAAGGCTAGATGCAGGTACAGCAATTCATTAGGAAAACCAATAGAATGCTATCAATTATTGCGTGGATAATTGAGAATTATGGAGGTTATATTTCAGTTACACAGGACATTGGTGAGACCATATTTGGAGTATTGTGTGCAGCATTGGTCTCCTTATTTAAGGAAGAACATAAATATGTTGGAAGCAGTTCGAGAAAGTTTACCAATTTAATATCTGGAATCGAGGGTTTGTCTTATGAGGAAAGGTTGGACAGTCTAGGCTTATATCTCCTGGAGTTTAGAAGAGTAAGAGGTGACTTGATTGAAGCATACAAGATCCTGAGAGGTCTTAACAATGTTGATGTGAGGAAGATGTTTCCTTTGTGGAAGAATCTATGCAAGGGGCCACTATTTATAAATATGAAGTCACTCATTTAGGACACAGAGGAGGAGAAATCTTTTTTCTCAGAAAGTTGATAGTCTTTGGAACTATCTTCCTCAAAAAGTGATGGAAGCACAGTTTCTTAATATTTTTGAGGCAGAGCTAGATAGATTCTTGATAAGCAAGGAGATGAAAGGTTTTCAGCATTTGTGGGAATGCGGATTTCAGGTTACAGTCAGATTAGCCATGATTTTATTGAATGGTGCGGCAAGCTCAAAGGGCCAGGTGGCCACCATTGCTCCTAATTCATATGTTCGTATGTTCATAGTTGTGCCATCAGAGGGAGATGCAGAGCAGATGTTGCACTTTTCCTCATTCGAAAGGAAATAAAATAATTTACTCTTGCACCTTCAATGATATTACACCACAATCTGTACTGTAGGTATGCCTATACCACACAGGTTGCAGTAGTTCAAGAAGGCAGCTCATCATCATCTTATTAAGGATGAGCAATAAATGCTAGCCTTGGCAGCATTACTTACATTTCACAAATGAATAAAAAGTACATTTACATTACATAGGCATGCTGGTTTAGTGTATTGGCCATGCTAACCTCTCCCACAGTGTACCCAAAGCACCAGACTGTGACGACTAGGGGATTTTCACAATAACTTCATTGCAGTGTTAATGTAAGCCTACTTGTGACACTAATAAATCATCTTGCTGAACAATAAACATTGTTTTAGTTTGGCAAAAAAGTAGTTAATAATTGTGAAACAATCATGGGATGGAAATCCTGTGCAAAGAGTCAAGCTGACATATCTTCTGGAAGGTTTATTACTCCAGTATTCAGTTGTCTGATGAGATTCAATGATAATGTTCCTTAATAACCATAGTTTGCAGCAGACTGTATTGGTTCATCCTAAAAAACATGTTATATAGATTTTGGTTTGTTATGGGGTGTTAGTATATATTAATACATTATTGATAAAGAAACCTTAAAAACCAGTCTGTCAGCATAATGACACACGAAGCTAAGAATGAATTGCAGGTTGGGTATACTAGCTTACTACTAAAATAGAGGGCTCTTCTGGTAATAGCAATACAAATAAAACTTCTATAATCTCATGGCTGCTTCAAGCTTCCTGATAATAGTTTCAGTAATTAGGAGCCATGCCCAGCTTTACCTCATATATTGTAAGGAGAGTAGCAATGGCAACAGTATTAATAGTCATTACTACTAGCGGAGAGTTTGACAACAGACAATCCCTCTGCTGTGTAGGGATTTGCATCGAGCACATGAAATGTTAAATGGAATGGGGGGAAAATAAAAGGAATGAAAAGTTAAAATAAAAGAATAGGGGGTAGATTGAGTATTTTGGACTAACTTTTCTATCCTATACAATCACTTAAGCCCTGTTTGGTGTCTTCTTCCCTTGAGGTATTTTCAGTTGTTCCATTATGGTAAAGCAAGAACAAAATAGTTAATAATGTCTCCCTTAATATCAATAAAATGAAGGAGATTGTCATCGACTTCAGGAAGCATAGTGGAGAATATGCCCCTATCTACATCAACATGGATGAAGTAGAAAGGGTCGAGAGCTTCAAGTTTTTAAGTGTCCAACCTGTCCTGGTCCACCCATGCCAACACTATAGTTACAAAAGCCCACCAATGCCTCTACTATCTGAGAAGACTAAGAAAATTTGGCAAGTCAGATACGACTCTCATCAATTTTTATTGATGCACCATAGAAAGTATTCTTCCTGATTGTATCACAGCTTAGTATGGCTCCTGCTCTGCTCAAAACTGTAAGGAACTACAAAAGGTTGTGAATGTAGCCCAATCTATCACAAAAACTAGCCTCTCATCCATTGACTCTGGCTACACTCCCTGCTGCCTCGGCAAAACAGCCAGTATAATTAAGGACCCCACGCACCCCGGACATACTCTCACCTTCTTCATCGGGAAAAGGGTACAAAAATCTGAAGTCATGTGCCAACTGACCCAAGAACAGCTTCTTCCCTGTTGCTACCAGACTTTTGAATGGACGTACCTTGCAGTAAGGTGATCTTTCCCAGCACCCTACCTATGACTCTAACACTACATTCTGCACGGTCTCATTTCCTTCTCTATGAACAGTATGATCTGTCTGTTATAATGCACAAGAAACAATACTTTTCACTGTATAATCATACATATGGCAATAATAAATTAAATTTTAATGTATATAAGATCACCTTAGTAAATGCTGGATTGGGATGATCATTCAATATAGATTGAAACAGAAAGGCTGAGTTCAACAGTGAGTACTGGGAATGTGGGCGGTTAACATAGGGAGCAAAGCCCAATTGAAATGACCAGGTCTATGCTCCCTTCCCAAAGCACCACAAATAGAAAATGCCCTCTACCATCATCACATGTTTTTTGTGTGTTTAGGGAGATTGTTAAGACTGTGGTGCTGAAATGCTACTCTGGTCTATAACGTGAAACTAAAATTTATCAGTCAGAGGACAGGAATTTTTGTAAGCCTTTTAAAGATGTAATTAAAATGCAAGTTAGTAAGAGTCACATTTTATTTCAGTGGCTTTACAAGACAGGAGCAGAGAGCAGCTGTCACCACTTGTCTAAATTATTTCATAAGGGCAACTTCACACTTGAATTTTACTACAGAATTTGCATTAATATAAAGTCAAAACTATTCCATATTGAGACAAGTTGTGCAGTACAACTACTGATTATATGTTCTTTGCAGGAAGACAATTTTAACATTTGGAACATTTTACTATAATAAAAATGCTTCTAAATGCAAAATGTTAATACAATAGTGAAATAGAACATTGTGCGACTAGTTGATTTAAAAAATGATGCACAATAACTATATTCAATTGAGACATGGAATACAATTTCATGTAAATATGATTTTTCATACACAGTAAAGAAGTGAGTCTATATTACTTAAAGTATATCTCTCTATACATCTTTGATTTGATTTATTATTGTCACATGTATTAACATAGAATGAAAAGTGTTGTTTCTTGTATGCTATACAGACAAAGCATACTGTTCATAGGGAAGGAAACAAGAGAGTGCAGAATGTAATGTTACAGTTATAGCTAGGTGTAGAGAAAGATCAACTTAATGCAAAGTAAGTCCATTTAGAAGTCTGAAAGCTGTAGAGAAGAAGCTGATCTTGAGCTGTTCGTATATGAACTCAGACTTTATACCTTTTTCCTGACGGGAGAAGGTGGAAGGGAGAACGTCCAGAGTGTGTGGGGCCCTTAATTATGCTGGCCACTTTACCGAGGCAGCTCAAAATGTAGACAGAAGCAATGGATGGGGAGCTGATTTGCATGATGGATTGAGTTACATTCATGACTTTTTGTAGTTCCTTGCAGTTTTGGGCAGACCAGAAGCCATATCAAGCTGTGACACAACCAGAAAGAATGCTTTCTATATTTCTATAAAAGTTGATGAGAATCATGGGTAACATGCCAAATTTACTTTGTCTTCTGAGAAAATAGAGGCATTGATGGACTTTCTTAACTATAATATCGGCATGGGGGATCAGGACAGGTTGTTGGTGATCTGGACACCTAAAAACTTGAAACTCTTGACTCTTTCTATTTCATCCCCATTGATGTAGACAGGATCATGTCCTCCTTTATGCTTCCTGAAGTCAAAGAACAAAACAGCACGGGAAACAGGCCCTTTGGCTCAATGAGCCCGCGTGCCACCTCGATGTTCCCACTTCTGTCCATCATCCCTATCTATGTTTATAGAAATCTGCATTGGAACTAAATTTGCGAGACAATTTAGGGAGAATTTGTTCTGCCAATCAGCCTAAGAGCACATCTTTGGGGTGTGGGAGGAAACCGGAGCACCCGGAGAAAACCCACGCAAGCATGGGGATAATGCGCAAATTCCCACAGACACTGACCCAAATCTGTGTACCTGCACAGCACAGTGATAGTCACTGAGCTGTCGTGTTGCCCACCAACTGGTCCAGTTCAAGCGCACACTAATGACATGAAGCACTAGGCTACTCTCAAAAAAATTGTGAGAGCAGCCCTCTCATGACCCATTGCATGTATGCCCTTTGTTAGACAACAAGATGGACCGAAGTACCTGTAGAATAAAACAGAAATACATCAATATCATTCACAATTTACTCAATTCCCAGGGAACTCCCAAGGCTCATGATCCCTATTTTAAACCAGTCTTCTATATCCCTCCATCCCCATTCTGTTCATGTGCGCATCTAAGTATCTCTTAAATAACTCCAGAGTGCCTGCCTCCACCACCTTACTTGGTAGCGTGTTCCATACCCCCACAACCCTCTGTGAGAAAAAACTCCCTCTAGCATTCAAATTATACCTTACCCCCTCACCCTAAGCCCGTGACCCCTCGTGATATTTGATTCCAACCTTGGAAAAAGTTTACCACTGTTTACTCAATGATGATCTCCTTCTTCATTTTGTAAAACTACTTTGAATTGTAATGATTTCTTAAATAGACAAACTAATTAGCTAAATAATAGTTAACCTGTTTTGATGGTGTTTTTTTAATGTAAAATATTGGCCAGAACAAGTCCCTTTTCTTCTTCAAACAGTACAATGTAATCCCCAGTGTGCATCTAAATACAATGTTCCCAGTATGCTGGACTGTCAAATTTCATGTGCTTATATCCTGGAATTGAGGGTGATCTTAGAATTTTCTAATGCAAGAATGATAGCAACTAAGCCAACCTAATAATTGCTTTGCTAGAAAAGAACAAAATTTACTTCAAAGATTTCATGGCGATTGTGGTGCTGCATGCTACTGAATTAGAGGGGAATCAAAGATTTAGTGACAATGAGGAACCTACAGAAGTTAATAACAGCAGATAAGTAGTATTGGAGAAATTAATGGAACTAAAAGTCAACAAAGCTCATGAATCTGAAGGCCTGCATCTGGGGATTTTAAAAGAGCTAGCAATGGGAGACTATGGATGCATCAGTTTTGATTTTCTAAAAGCCTCTTGATTCTGAATCATTCCCCATGGATTGAAAGGTATCAAACATCAACCCACTGATCAAGAAAGGAGGAGGAGAGAAAAAAAAGAGGATCTAAAATGTCTTACATTGTTATAATAGGACTTATTTACTTATATATTCTAATCCTTTTTTCATACACTCCAATCCCTTTTTCATAAAGGCTAAAATGCCATTTGCCTTCCTAATTGACTTCTGTACCTGCATGTTAACTTGCTGTTCATCTTGTATGTAAACAGTCAGAAAGGTCCCTCTGAATGCAAATATTTTCCACTCTTTCTGCCATTATATTGTTCCTGCCAAAGTGGAGAACTTCACATTGCTCCTCATCATGTTACATTGGTCTTGCATTTTTCCACTCACTCAACTCATGCAGCCTCTTGGCATTCCCTTTGCAGCTTATTTTTCCAAGTAACTCTGTCACCAGAAAACATGGCTAGCACTTGATGCCCTCAGCTAAGTCATTAATGTAGATTGTAAATAGCTGAGGCCCAAGTACTGAACATTGTAGTACTCCATTTGTTACATTCTTTAAACAGCAAAATAGCTCATTTATTTCTACTCCGTTTTTTATCTGTTAACCAATCCTCAATCCATGTCAATGTATTATCACAATCCATGAGCCCTAATTTAGTGTAAAACTTCTTTTAATAACTTACTGAATGCTTTTTGAAAATTCTAACACATCACATCCATTTGTTTTCTTTCATCTACCCTGCTGGCTATAACTGCACAGATTTGTCAAGCAGGATTTTCTTTTCATAAACCCAATTTGACTCCGTTTGTTCATACTATGATTTATTTTATTTATTAGGGCCACAAGTAGGCTTACATTAACACTGCAAGGATATTACTATGAAAATCCCCTAGTTATCACACTCCAGTGTCTGTTCAGATACACCTAACCATCCTCTGGCTTCTGTCATCAAGCCAATTTTGTATCCATTTAGCTACCTCACCCTGGATCCCGTGAGATTTAACATTATGCAACAATCTACCATGTGGTACCTTGTCAAAGGCCTTGCTCAATCCATGTAGACAACATCAACTGCACTCCCTCATCTACCTTCTTGGTTACCCCTTCAAAAAACTCAATCAAATTTGTGAGACATGATTTTCCACTCACAAAGCCATGCTGATTGTCTCTAATCAGTCCCTCTGTCTCTAAATGCCTGTACATCCTGTCTCTCAAAATACCTTTCAACAACTTACCCGCCATATATGTGAGGCTCACTGACCTGTAGTTCCCAGGCTTTTACCTACTTCCTTTTTAAACAAAGACATTTGCCATCTTCCAATCTTCAGGCACCTCACCTGTGACTATTGATAATTCAAGTATCTCTGCTAGGGGGCCTGCAATTTCCTCCCACAAAGTCCTGGGATACACTTCATCAGGTCCCATCAGATTTATCTACCTTGATGCACTTTAAGACTTCCAGCATTACCTCCTGTGTAAGTGGACAAACAGTGGAGTTGCCTCTTCATAAGTTCTGTGGTAATTTTCCAGCTCTTTGGGAGTACGGTTGGAAAAGAAAAAAATTAAACAGAATTAATTGATTGGTCAATGCCAAAAAGCACCTTCTGGATAAATGCAAGATGATCAATGAAGCGAGTTCAAGTGAAACTCAAGATAAAACATCACGAGAAGATGTTGGCTGATAGGATTAAGGAGAATCCTAAAGCTTTCTTTCGATATGTTAAGAATAGAAGATTGGTTAGGGCAAGATTAGGGCCAGTCATAGACAGCAGTGGGAAGTTGTGCGTGGAGCCTGACGAGATTGGTGAGGCACTGAATAAATATTTCTCTTCGGTATTCACGCAGAGTGCTGGAAATGTAGCTGTGGAGAGCACTGAGGTACAGGGTTGCAAATTGTGGAGTATTGTAGTAGATAGGGAGGATGTGTTAGAAATTCTCGAGGGTTTGAAGTTGGATAAGTCCCCTGGGCCGGACGGGATTTACCCTAGGATTCTCTGGAGGCAAGAGAGGAGATTGCAGAGCCTCTGGCTCTGATCTTCAGGTCCTCGTTGGTTACGGGTGTGGTTCCGGAGGACTGGAGGATAGCGAATGTGGTCCCATTGTTGAAGAAGGGGAAGAGAGACCTTCCAGGGAATTATAGGCCAGTGAGTCTTACTTCTGTTGTGGGCAAGGTATTGAAGAGAATTATTAGGGATAGGATTTATAGTTATTTAGAGAGAAATGAATTGATTGGGGATAGTCAGCATGGTTTCGTGAAGGGTAGGTCATGCCTTACTAACCTCATTGAGTTTTTTGAGAAAGTGACCAGAGAGGTGGATGGGGGTAAGGAGGTTGATGTAGTATATATGGACTTTAGTAAGGCTTTTGATAAGGTGGCCCATGGAAGACTTCTACAGAAAATGCAGATGTGTGGAATAGAGGGTGATTTAGCTAATTGGATTAGGAATTGGCTAGCAGATAGAAGACAGAGGGTGGTGGTGGATGGGAGATATTCATCGTGGAGTTCGGTGACGAGTGGTGTGCCTCAGGGGTCTGCTTTGGGGCCCCTGCTGTTTGTAATTTTTATAAATGATCTGGATGAGGGTATTGAGGGATGGATCAGTAAATTTGCAGATGATACTAAAGTTGGTGGTGTGGTAGATAGTGAAGAGGGGTGTTTTAGTTTACAGAGTGACTTGGACAAGTTGCAGAGCTGGGCCGAGAGGTGGCAAATGGAGTTTAATGTGAAAAAGTGTGAGGTAATGCACTTTGGCAGGAACAATAAATGTGTAGAGTATAGTGCTAATGGTAGGGCTCTTAATAGTGTTGAGGAACAGAAGGATCTTGGTGTATGTGTCAATAGATCCCTGAAAGTAGGCAGTCAAGTGGATAAAGTTGTTAAGAAGGGATATGGAGTCTTAGCTTTTATTGGTAGGGGGATTGAATTTAGGAGCCGCAGCATCATGTTGCAGCTGTACAAAACTCTAGTGCGGCCGCACTTGGAGTATTGTGTGCAGTTCTGGTCGCAACATTATAAGAAAGATGTGGAGGCATTGGAGAGGGTACAGAGGAGGTTTACCAGGATGTTGCCCGGTATGGAGGGCAGGTCTTATGAAGAGAGGCTGAGGGATTTGAGGTTGTTTTCGTTAGAAAGGAGGCGGCTAAGAGGGGATATTATTGAAGCATATAAGATGATTAGAGGTTTAGATAGGGTGGACAGTGATAGCCTTTTTCCTAGGATGGAGAAAGCTAGCACGAGGGGACACAGCTTTAAAGTAAGGGGTATGAGTTATAGGACGGATATCAGAGGTAGGTTATATACTCAAAGAGTGATTAGGGAGTGGAATGCCCTGCCTGCAGCTGTTGTAGATGCGCCAAGTTTGGTGGCGTTTAAGAGGTTAATTGATAAGTATATGGAAGAGAAGGGAATGGTTTAGGTTGGAGGGGCATTGCTTTTTAGTTTGGTCGGCACAACA
Organism: Sphyrna mokarran; assembly: GCA_024679065.1. Taxonomy (NCBI): domain Eukaryota; kingdom Metazoa; phylum Chordata; class Chondrichthyes; order Carcharhiniformes; family Carcharhinidae; genus Sphyrna; species Sphyrna mokarran. The sequence goes on from JAGIQG010000002.1 coordinate 40,788,223, forward strand.
TCGAAGGCCGAAGGGCCTGTTCTGTGCTGTATTGTTCTATGTTCTATGTTCTATGTTCTAAAACCTAATTGTCAAACAGAAAGTCACAAAGCAAGAGGAAAGCCATATGCCATTAATTTGATTTATTAACACTGCTGTGTTAGTGTCAGTTATAATGAGTATCTGGGCTATCCCCATTGTACCTGTCATGAAACCAGGTGGTTCAGTATAAAGAACAAAGAACAAAACAGCACGGGAAACAGGCCCTTTGGCCCAACGAGCCCGCGCCACTACCTCGATGTTCCCACTTCTACACGCGATCCCTATCCATGTTTATAGTTCTATGGATTAAAAACCAAATTTGAGACAATTTAGGGAGAATTTGTTTTGCCAATTAGCCTAAGAGCACATCTTTGGGATGTGGGAGGAAACCGGAGCACCCGGAGAAAACCCACGCAAGCACGGGGAGAATGCGCAAACTCCCACAGACACAGGACCAAATCCATGTATCTGCACAGCACAGCGATAGTCACTGCGCTGTCGTGTTGCCCATCAGATGGTCCAGGTCAAGCATACACTAACGATGTGAAGCAGTAGGATACTAATAGAGGTGTACAAGATTTTGAGGGGTATAGATAAGAGGAAACAGGGTTAAGCTTTTTCCTAGGATGGACTCTAATAGCACAAGGGATCACGGCCTTAGGGTGAGGGAGGTAAGGTATAATTTGGATGCTCGAGTGAGTTTTTTCACACAGAGGGTGGTGGGAGTATGGAATGCACTGCCAAGTGGTGGAGGCAGGTACTCTGGAGTTTTTTAAGAAATACTTAGATGGGCACATGAACAGAATGGGAATGGAGGGGTACAGAAAACTGATTTAAAATAGGGATCATAAGCCTTGGGAGTCCCTGGGAAGTGTGTAAATAGATGATGATATTGATGTACTTGTTTTTACCCCATAGGTGCTTTGGTCCACCTTGTTGTCTAATGAGGGGCATACACGTGATGGGTCGTGAGAGGGCTGCTCTTGGATTTTTTTTCAAGAGTATCCTAGTGCTTCACGTCGTTAGTGTACGCTTGACCTGGACCATTTGATGGGCAACACAACAGCTCAGTGACTATCGCTGTGCTGTGCAGATACATGGATTTGGGCCTGTGTCTGTGGAGTTTGCGCATTCTCCCCGTGCTTGCGTGGGTTTTCTCCGGGAGCTCCGGTTTCCTCCCACATCCCAAAGATGTGCTCTTAGGCTAATTGGCAAAACAAATTCTCCCTAAATTGTCTCAAAATTGGTTTTTAATCCATGGATCTATAAACAGGGATTGTGGATAGAGGTGGGAACATCGGGATGGCGGCGCGGGCTCGTTGGGCCGAAGGGCCTGTTTCCTGTGCTGTTTTGTTCTTTGTTCTTTGTTTTTGTCCCTGTGATAGCTTGACAAGCTAAGAGATGTATCAGAAATTATCCCATGATTGGGATAGTGATAGATATGATATTGAAAGGAACAACAATTGGAACACATCATCCACGTCTTGATTTGAAACCATATGTGTCACAAAAACTTGAGTTGACCATCTAAGTAGGTGTGTATTGTGGGGAATCCTAGTGATTATTTCTCCTAGTCTATGTGAAAGAGTTCTTGAACAACTACATGAACATCCTGGTAAAGTTCAGATGAAGAAATTAGCACATTGTTCCATTTTTGCTTCAATCTGGGCATCCAGACATGGCCATCAAAAATAAAATATCAATCCTGTGAAAAGTGAGAAATGCACCACTTTTGTGTCTGAGCTACTATACCATGGGAAAACAATGTAAAATTATTTCTAAGAGAAGTGTCTAAAGAAGTTCCAAGAGTCAAGACTTCTAGAGTCAAGGACAGCCAAATTCCAGAACAATCAAAGAGAAATAGCCACCCTCTTGGTCAACTTTCCTACTGACTGTGTATAATGATTAATGATGCACATAGTACTTTGTCTAGAGTATTATTTATCCTTCTGTATAATGTAGTAATTTGTTGTCATGACCACAGAAGGAAATAGGGAGGGATGTTGTATATTTAAGTGGTGCACAATTGCTTTAATAGCTGATCACATGATGGTGATATCACTGTGGTGTTCCACAGGCTTTTGTCCTAGTTTTATTTTGTGGGCTGTGCCCAGAAAACATCTCTTTCAACAAACTTGTCATGTGTTACTTTGAATCTATGTATGCAAACCACATCTTTTCTTTTTGCTTAAAACCCACACCCTTAACATTGTTTCGACATTACACTATACAGGCTGAAGATACTCTGAGCAGCAGGTACATTGATATACACCTTTGTTCATGCCGATGGTTACAAATTCTCTGGATGCCTCATCTAACTGAATCTGCCGATAAGCATGACTCATGTTGAGTTTCGCACAAGTCAGCCCTCCAGCTAACTTGATATATAAGCCTTTGCTTTTCAATTTAGTGTACCAATCCAGTTTTGCTGCTTGATTGATGGTAAGCATATAACGTCCACATATCCTGACAGTCCTGTTCACTTTAACAAGGACAATGTGGGAAGCACACTCAGAAAATTGCAAAGACTTAATTATTCCTAAGTCCTCCAGCCGCTTGAGCTCAACTTCTACTTTTCTCATGTAAAACAGAGCTCTGTAGAACTTGGGCATTGGTCATAAAAATTGCCATTATTAATGCTGAAGATCTCTAACCAATTTAATTGGATTTGACGGAGCCAAACTCAGCCTATGAGATTTGGTCCTTGACCTCAATGATAGGTAACTGGGCAAATTGATGTTGATGTCGGTAGGTTACTGGTGCTGTTGTAGTACCAAGTATTTTCAAGGCTTCTCCTGTATATGTGGCTCTCATGTTTTTCCATTCCAACGATTTGCATCCTGCAAATACATCTACTGTCCTACAATGGTGACAGAGACTCCTGTGTCCATCTTTGTTCTTAGTGGCTGACTGTTCATCATTAATACAATTACAATTGGAGCTGACTTGCTTACTTTAATATTGTTTAATCTGTAAACTTCAGATTCTTCTTCAGAGTCTTGTTCTAAACTATGCACCGGGATCATTTTTTTTTGTCGACCCTTTGGTAGACTTTGTTTTACCCTGCATTTAATCCTAATATTTCCTCCTTCTGTTACAGGTAAAACATGTTCCATCTTTCCTGGGATTGCTCTCTTTCACACTGATAGCAGTCTCCTATATTCTTGGTCAGCAGACTTGGCTTTCTGTATCTTTGTGCCCTGATTGCTCACTGGTCTTTGGCTCATGACTTTCAGTGCTCTAATCCCTAGTGCCACAACTCCCTAGGTTTCCCACCAAAGTTGGTTGACCTCGTCTAGCTGCACGCTTTGCACTTTTATAGGTGCTTTCAATAATCTAAGTAATCTCTAATGCTCTAGTCCAGGTAATTTCTGTCTCTGCTAATAGTCTTTTTTGTCTGGTAGGATTATTCACGTCATAAATTAACCTGATTCTTAGCATATCATTGTTTGTCAATCCAAATTCATATTACTCAACTAACTGTCTTAACCATGCCATGAGTGCTGCTCCCCTCTGCCCTGGGCTTCTCAGTGTTGAACTGAAGTTGTATTGCTGCATTATATCCAGTTGTTTTGGGTGATAGAATTTTTTTGACAAATGCAACCAACTGGTCAAATGTTTTTACATCTGGGGCCTTAGAAAGAAGTTATGAGGCCTTAGAGAGAAACTATGAATTGGATTGTAAGTCTGAACCCTGTAGATTGTTAGAAGGACTAACTTCTGGATTTCTTCCTCCCCCAACCCCTCCCCCCATACTCCCACCCCTACTAAATTGTATTGGCCCTATGCTCCACATATTGGACCCACTGCTCTGTTTCAGGGTCAATGGTTCCAATGTTCCAATTAAGGGCATATTGGCATTCAGATTGTTGCAGTGGTATTCTTTGAAGGGTTTCAATTCAAGGACCACTCTCTTGACTTGCAGCAAAGGACAGAAAATATTTTTAAATTTACCTCATCATCAGATGTAAATCTGCAAGGAACTGATGACCAAAAAGGCAGACAAACAAAACAGCATTTTATTTGGTACAAAATAACTACATATAAGCTAGAGATAAGAATGCTTCTGAACTCTACGACTCACAAACTTCAACTTCCAGAAAGCCTGTGTTCTTGCTCTCAATTCACATATCTCATCACGATTGACCTGATGGGTCATGTGACACCCCTGATAACTCACCCCTAAAAGGGGCATGCTACCACAATGGTGAACTTCATAGATTGTCCCCATCAATATGAACAAGCACAGCATAGGATTGACACAAGAAAATAATTACAGGGGATACAATCCAGGATTGCCACTCCTGGATTGTATCCCACTCCGAATCAATGTCTTTCATAGATTGTAAAACAGCTGAAACTTCAGCAAGGTTGTTGAACGTCCTAACTGACCATTCAAAAGCAACCCTTAGGACAGCAAGGTAGTGAAGGGCAACTGAATTCCAAAATCTTTCAAAAGTTTCCTGATCACATTGAAGCAGAGGGCACAGCACCACCCTGGGTCCCTCCGACTGTTCCTATTTATTAAGGATTTTCTTGATGCTCCTTCGCATTCTGTCATCAATACACCCAGTCATCCCAAAGATTTCCCAAGGATATAGCATGGAATATATGCCAAGATAAAATTATGAGCGGTGCATTAGAATTTTTTAAAAAACTAAAAACGAGCAGCATCAGAGTTTGCAAAAACACAATTATTCCTCATATATCATGACATTTCAACCAACCACCCACTCCCCCCCAACCGTCCGCATCCTGACATTTCATTTATAAATCTATATAAATCCTCCTCCTTCCCACCACAACTATGCCCTCATCCACAGATGGTTCGCTCTGGATATAACATAGTTGCGTTCATGCTGCCTCATCATACTCTCAAACGTTGCCAAAACCTATGTTGCAAACATAGCAATGTTACCGTTACCATAATCTTATTCAGATTCTGTGGAGACAGAGTTCCGGATGTCAGGGAGATCATAAATTGGCAGATTAATTATCTGTAGGGTGGCGTTCGGGGGAAACAGCAGGAAAATTTGAGCTGTCAGTTTTGACTTCATCTAAAAAGCTGTGCAGGAAACTGTCTGAAAGATGTGCTGGTTAGGTGTATTGGCTATGCTAAATCCTCCCTCAGTGTTTCCAAACAAGTGTTGTGCTAAATTGCCCTTAGCGTCAGGGGACTAGCAAGGGTAAATAGAAATTACAGGGGTACAGCTTGGGTGGGTTTGTAGTTGGTGCAGATTTGATGGACTAAATGGCCTCCTTCTGCACTATAGGAATTCTATTTTAAGTAAGAGGTGGTGAGGAGACAAGGTGGTCCATGTAGGGAAATAATCAAAGGGAGTGCGGAGTCAAGTGGGTAATAGGATGGTTGGATTGTCAGAGGCAGGTTGAGATGGTTGGGGGCTCAGTTGGTCAGTGAGAGGAAGGTCAGTAGTAGGGGGATAGTTTCAGGTAGACATTGAAGACTGGGAATCTGGTAGTTAGTGAGGGGATTGGTTAGTCAATGAAGGGGTGGTCAGTGGAAAAATTGGTATTCAATGGAAGAATGGCAGGTTAGATGGTTAGTCAGGAAATGGGTTGTTGAGTGGTCAGTGGAAAGGTCGAGTGGTTGGTAATGGGTGTTTCGTGATCAGTTGGGGGTGTCAGTGGGTGGGGTCCAAGCAGTCAGTGGGGAGCTGGAAGGGTAGATGGGTCCAATGAGTGGTCCAGACTAATGGTGGGTTGGGAGGATTAGTGAGAGCCAGGGTAGTTGTGGTGTCACATGAGGAGTTGAGGTGGAAGAGTCTCTTGGATGATGTCATCTGGGTGGGGGACGAGTCCTATGGGTCACTAGTGTGGGAGGTTCAGTACTGTGGTCATCTCTTCTAACTTCTTCTGGGTAATCATTACTGTAAACAGGTGGAAGCATCAAAGTTTGAGATTTGAATTATACTTTGGGATGGTTCCCAGTGTAGGGCAATTGGCAAATGAAAGTTTGAACTTCCTGGACAATTACTATCCAGTCCTTACATCTGAACTTCCAAGAACAAGGTAGGGGAGGGTGAGGCATTCTTCAGTACATCTTTGGGATACCTTCCCAGTTACGGCACCCTGGAGTTCAGAATTTTTTTTTCTTATTCATTCATGGGACATGGGCGTCACTGGCTAGCCAGCATTTATTGCCCATCCTTAGTTGCCCAAGGGCAATTGAGCGTCAACTACATTGCTGTAGCTCTGGCGTCGCATATAGGCCAGATTAAATAAGGATGGCCGATTTCCTTCTCTCAAGGACATCTGCTCTTGCACCATCCCTTCCCCTGTCTACCACCTTAGTTATACTACTCATCAGAAAACTGGTCCCAGCACGCTTCAGGTAAAGCCTGTTCTTAGTTTTGCCAGTTACTGGTGCCAGTCAGTGCTGCAAAATTAAAACCCATTTCTCCCACGCCAATATTTGTGTTGTGCATTCGTCTCTCTAATCATATTTACCTTACACCAATTCATTCGTAGTTCAGGTAATAATTTAGAAATTATAAATTATTACTTTTCAGTTTTGCTTTTTAGTTTGCCATTTTGCTGCTGATAATCCCTAAGCGGAAACTCTTTCCTAGTCCTAAATTTGTTGTTGATATCAACATGGCCCATGCCACCGGATCATCTCTCTGCAATGAAAGTTCCTATTCTGAGCCTGATACTGGGCAAGCAGTATTGCTGCCTGGACTCATACTCTCAATTGCATGTCAATCCTGTTAATTATATTGTATTCTACTCTACTACCATGACATTCCAATTAGGTACCCCCCCCATCCCACCTGAATGGTTTCCTGTATCATGGTGTCATGATCAGTTTGCTTAACCATTCTGCAGCCTCGTTTTCATCCCCACAAGCTGCAACAAGTTAAATGCATTGGCAAGGGTTTCTATCTTCAATCACCTTGACCTCCTTAGTTGCAGCCATATACATCTATCCTTGATCGTTATCCAAATCAGAAGGCTCCAACCTAAGGAATGTGACTACCTCCTGGGGTAAAGTATCCAGATAGCTTTTTCCTTTCCTGATGTGTTGCAGTACGCAGCTTGGCCTCCAGCTCAGTGACTGTGAGCTATAGGACCTCAAGCCACAAACACTTATTGTAAATTTATTTGCCATGGATTATACCATGCCCAGTTATTCCCATATTCTATAGTCACAATTCTTCTCCTGCCCTAACATTTTTATTATGTGTTACTTTATTATTTTTCAATGAATTTTACTATGCCAGTAAATCTTACTATTACTAATGAAACTACAATTATTTAGAAATTGCATGAATTGTGAAAACTGAATGAGTAAAATATTCATCAACCAATCATTTACCTGTTTCCTTCCTCCTTCACTGATCAAATTCTCCAGTTCACATTCTGTGACTAGCTCATTCAGTGATGAGCTGCTGTCTTTGCATTTGCTTGCTTTACGGTATTTCACTCTATGACTAACTCTATTTATGCTAGATGAAATTCTATGGAGATGAGTCAGCACTACTGGCTAGAGAATCCAATTCAAACTAGCTACCTGATTAACTAAATGAAGTTGCCTCCCCTATAGGTACATTTTATATCCATGACTAAGGCTAAAAGAAATTTAACGTTGATTGTTTCCATAAAGCTAACTGCATCTGTATCTCACTTTCTTTCTTTAACAGTTTATTAACATCTATTTAACAGTTTTTGGTCACCTGTCTTAAATTCAAATTTAGTTTTGACAATATTTTATGTTAAATGCCTTGGGATGTGAAAGGGATGATATCTTGTCATGAGGTGAGATAATCTTGTTCAGGTGTGGATGAGGCCAGGGTTTTGGAGTCTTGTCTCTTGTTACCTCAATTAAAGTGCACCCCCTCCCCACTTTTAAAAGATGCTTGCTTCTACATGGCATCAAAGATGCCTGATTTTTATCTTGCCCTCATAGCATTGCAGCCATTGAACAGGATAAAATCAAAATATTGTGGTTGCTGGGGATCAGAAAAAATGTGCTGGCAAAAACTCAGCATGTCAGGCTGCGTCTGTGGCGACAGAGGCTACAGCATTATCGTTGGGAATGGTTGAATTTCTAGGCTGATCTTTCTTATCATTTGTAAACATTTCTAATGGACATTTCTGTGTTAATTATGTTGACATCTATATTTCATCTGAGGATGCCTACCCTATCATGTTTTTTACAAGATTTTTCTATTATCCTCAGTGGCATTGCAACTCCATACTCTGGCCACCAGGTTATTCTACTGACACAGTATCTTTCTCTTTCTAGAATTTCTTACAAGAGCTTGGGTTGAATTAAAAAAAACTTGCATTTATTTATCTCCTTTCACAACCTCATGAATTTCCCAAGTATTCTAAGCTAATAAAGTACAATCACTCTTCTAATGTACAATTCACAGCAAAGTCCTAAAAACATTAATGTGACAATGACCTGACAATGAATCTGTTCTGGTGATGTTGATGGATGGATAAATATTGGCATCTCTGTTCTTCTCTGAAACGGTATCTTTTACATCTTCAATTACTTTAATTTAGGAAAATAGAACTGTTTTAAAGGCAAAGGTCCTCATGATTTACTGGGAATAACCAGACTGAGCTGAGCTTTATGTTTTGAATTTATTGTTTTGAACTCATTTGAAAATGTACTGAGAAGAGAAATGCTGCCAAGCTCATGCTGTCCTTACATTGCCTGGTTTTCAGTTTGCAAACCTCATCTCAGTGGAATCTGTCTGTATTTGGAAACACAAGAGGCTGGGAGCAGAAGGATTTATCTAGCTATATTTTCTTCCACAATGAAACTTCATTGATGATAACCTCCAGGCACCTACTAGGATTAGCAACCAGTCTTCATACAAGGGAGTACCAGATCAACAATGTCAAAATCCTGCAGACTTTATCTTTTTAATAAAGTTTTCTTTTCTTCAACCACCCATCACTGCAGAGACTCCATTTGTTTATAATCTCTGTGTGTGTGGGTGGGATAAATTTTATATTTCCAGATTACAATTGTGTGTAAACTAATACTTGCAACTTGTTTAAAAATGTTTGGTTTTATAATAAATCAATCATTGAATTTATTGAAAGAAACATGTTTAAAGTCTATTTTACTCCGGGTCTAATAGTAGTGAAATAAATAATTGGCAATTATGGTGAGTGAATTAAACATTCACACTAATGGTGTGACCTGTGGAGTAGTGGAATAAGTAGTAGAATAGTCCACTCCATTCATCCCAGTCATAACAACATCTCAACAGAAAAATAGCATTTTTGACAGTGCAGCATTACTACAGTTCTAGATCGTGACGAATAATATGGTGAATAATCATAAAAATCTTACCATCACATCAAATTCAATATTCTATGCAGCAGGTTCCTGTACTTTAGTTACTCAACATTAGTTTGTTTGTATAAGTTATGTTGGGGCTAATAACATAAGCTACCAGACTTAGGTTGCCCCTTCAATACTCAAAAAAACTCAACATTTAAGTTCACTAATTTTTCACTGGAATCTGTCCACATTTTGTTTAATTTCTAATTGCTGCTTTAGTTCTGTCTCTTGCTGCCCTCATATTTCCTTTACTTTGTTTTCAGGAGGCAGCTATTTAGGGTTCCGCCATTCTCTAAACATTTATTTTGTTCCTTTACTAGTACCCATGCCATTTCCTTTGAGTTTGTGCATGAAATCTTTTGTCATTTAATCTCTCCTGAATTCAGACTTTCCCTTTTGTTCTTTACCTGGCCTTTAAGAAGCTAGTAATATAGAAAACTTTTGGGCTTGGTGGTCCTCTATTCCAGGCCCATCTCCTCCTGTGTTATTGGCCTTAATTGGCACAGACTCTAATATTCAATATTAGGGAACTCCCATATTCGATGGGATCTAACCTATTAGGTGCAGTGGCCATACTAAATTCACCCTCAGTGTACCCAAATAGGTGCTGGGTTTTTCACAGTAACTTCATTGCAGTGTTGATGTAATCCTACTTGTGACAATAATAAGTACACTTTAAAAAACTTATCTGGAATTTGGACCTTTTGGTAGTGTACTTACTGCTATTGTCCTACATTGTTGTGGTGGGAGTGCATGAATGGAACTGAGGATGTTTGACTCCCTTAAGGAGTTAACATTTCAAGAAAATTGGTGTAGGAAAATACTTGGGAGACAAAATATCCAGGCACATGGAGATTGGTTTCATGAATTGGACTGATACTAAACGCTGAGCTGCATTATGTCACTAGGATTGAGCGAGACATTTTACTGTATCTTTGTACTTATCTCTGAACCTCCTTTAACTACAAAGTTCTCTGTGACTTCTGGCCTTTTGCAAATCAATTTTAATCAGTTCACCCATGGTGGCAATGCCTTCAGTTGCCTGGCCGCTGAATTTTGCAACTCCTTCTCTCAACAAATCTGCCATTCTACCTCTCTCCTCCTTCATGGTACTCCTTAAAATGTACCTTGTTGATCAAGCTATTATCCCTATGTGGTTTGGTGCCTAAATTTGTTTGAAAACATTCCTGTGAATGTTACAGCATTAAAGGTGCAAAAAACAATGCAACTTAGTATTTGAAGGATGCAATGGAACATTAGTAATGCTCGATAGCAGATTTAAAAATAAGCATTTGGGCAAAGGAGAATTTTTCTTCTACTCTGAACAAGTGTAAAATTGAAAATTGCCTTCCTCTTTAAATCAACTTTCTACTTTCCAGGAAGTATTTTTTGTTTATGATTTACATTCATTACAGCACTAATGTACAGATAAAAACATTGCTGACAGAGTGACATTAGCAGAAAAATGATGTGTTGCAAATTGTGTCTAAAGGTTAAATTGAATGAACACATGAATGGGTAAAAATGAAATTCCTTCTAATTCATTTCAGATTTTGCTCTGCTCAGAAGGAGCACAATGAAATTAAAACTGAAGTGTGATATGTTTATGTACAATCCCTAAACAGAGCCTGCTACACAGTGGTTAAAACAAATCTATGCTGTACTTGATTAAGGAAGAAATTACACAGCCCAAATGGTATCTATCTTGCAAGGATTACAATGCTATATTAAACAGTACTTTTTCTTTCTGATCACACGATTTACCTGGTATCTGAGTAGATCTGTGAATCAACACTAGATAGAAACACCCATGAGGGAAAAACATAAGCACTCATAAGCAATAGTTGGTTTATGAGGACTTCTGTTATTTCTAATGGAAGCCCCAGGAGATATCACGCTGTTCCAGAATTCCCTTCACATTAAATTGGTGAATTGTTGCCAGGACCTCATGTCCAGAAGGGAGTGATGTTGGAACTGATCCAAAATTCATGCTATAAGAAGTCTTACCCATCACAAAGGCACGCTTCATCATGACACTGAAATTGCTTGGGGATATAAACCAGGATTGTATGTGTCAGTGCCCTCCAGCTCTGCTCCTGCTGCAGGATGTGAGGCCAGTAGGAGGGCAATTAATTTGTGTCATCCCACTGAGTGAGTTTTAGCCCACACAGGATGGAAACTCCTGCATTAGCTGTTTGGGGTAAGTATGTCCACCCCTTTCCCTAGCATTTTTCTGTAATTAAAACAAATTATAATTTTTTTTGAAAGTCCAGTCTTCTTATCTGGCCTGAACTCCCTTCATCCCAATGCGTCCACCTGGACCTTGCCTTACTGGTCTGTAGCCTCATTTCACCAGGTTTCAGGAGCCTCATTATATTTGAAGATCCCTGCACAGTCTAAATTTAAGAAGTCCTGATTTTAGGAACCATGTTTGGGGCTGATGGGCAGATCCACATCAGGCATGGGCCTTGGAAACTATAAGAAAGAATCAAAATCCAAGTGTTGGCATATGATTAGGACTTACGACTGCACACTTGCTGGAATAATTTTGTGTGTCTCAGAGCATTTGAGAATTATTCAGCTGTGTCTCTGAAAAACTTTCTATTCACAAGAAAACTAATCCTATTGGTGGCCACTTTAACTCCATTCCCATTTCACCAGAGCACCGCTTCCCCCAACCCCGAGCCCACCAATAAAATTTCCAGCACAAAAATAAATATGAAACTGTAAAAACATTTCATGAAAGTTACACATGCTATTAATTAATTCTACCCAAAATTTTGCCCCATGCTGGCAATGCCTCTGCCAGAGGCTCAGGATTGCCTTTTCATTATTACTGTAGATTAGGGTTTTTAGCTAAGCTTTGGATTGCCATCTTTTCAGGCCTTTACACTTGTCCAAAAAAATGTGAATGTGTAACTGCTGTAATATGAGATCTTTAGATGTCTCATTATATATTTAAGCATGAACTCTTTATTTTGTTTCGCTATTTACAGATCCAGATTATTGTCATGCATTGAGCTGCTTTTCTATATAGGGAGGTTTCCAGAGTGTTTTCTCTGAGTCTTTTACTGAGCGACTCTATAGATCAAGCAGCAGATGATGCTATTCTTGAATTCCATGTTAACCCTTGCTTTGCCAAACACCTTTACTTTCCAATTGCATGCATCCCCCTTTCTTCTCCAAAGAAAATGTTCCATTCCAATGGAATATAACTACTTGCTACCCCTGCTCCCCCATCTCAAACAGCCTTGAGCTTGACAGTTTTTTCACATCTCAGTCCATCACATTTGGAATAATAGAAATAGCACTCTGAGTTTCTGGCACTTGGATATCTTTGTTTAAGTCACTTTTTGCACTCCTTTGAGTTAAGTTTCTCTTTATTAACAACTTGTCTTTTTTGGACTTTGTGGGTTTGTTCTAATCCTTCTGAGGGGAATGTACAATATATTCATTTCTAGAATTTTCTTTTCCTGGTATTGACTGGATTCTCACAAGTGGCATGCATTTGCAAATGAAACATTTGTTTCCACATTTTTCACAGTCTCAGTCAAGCATTTGTTTGCTGTTTTATTTTCAAACAGTTTAGCAAGCTTATGAATGTTTTCCATTTTGTTTTGATTTAATATTGTCACGTATTAAGATAAAGCGAAAAGTATTGTTTCTTGTGAGCTATACAGATAAAGCATACCATTCATAGAGAAGGAAACGAGAGAGTGCAGAATGCAGTGTTACAGTCATTGTGAGGGTGGAGAGAAAGATCAGTTTAATGTGAAGTAGGTCCATTCAAATGCCTGATGGCAGCAGGGAAGAAGCTGTTCTTGAGTCAGTTGGTACATGACCTCAGACTTTTGTATCTTTTTCCCAATGGAAAGTGAAAGACAGAATGTCTGGGGTGCGTAGGGTCTTTAATTATGCTGGCTGCTTTGCTGAGGCAGCAGCAAATGTAGACAGAGTCAGTGGATGGGAAGCTGGTTTACGTGATGGATTGAGCTACATTCACAACCTTTTGTAGTTTCTTGTGGTCTTGGGCAAAACAGGAACCATACCAAACTGTGATACAACCAGAAATAATGCTTTCTGTGGTGCATCAGTAAAAGTTGGTGAGGGTTACATCTGATATGCCAAATTTCCTGACCCTTCAGAGAAAGTAGAGGCATTTGTGGGCTTTCTTAACTATAGTGTTGGCATGGAGGGGGGATGGGTGGGGGGTGGGGGAACCAGGATAGTTGGTTGGTGATCCAGACACCTAAAACCTTGAAACCTCCTACCTCTTTGAACCTTGAAAGGTTCAAAGAGCTAGGAGATGTTGGGGATCTAGAGAAGTATAAGGCTTATAGAAGAGAGCTTAAAAAGGAAATTAGGAGAGCCAGAAGGGGTCATGAGAAGGCCTTGGCTAGTAGGATTAAGGAGAATCCCAAGGCCTTCTACAAATATGTGAAAAGTAAAAGGATGAGAAGAGAAGGGATAGGACCTATAAAAGGTGAAGGGGGAAAAGTCTGTATGGAACCGGAAGAAATGGCAGAGGTGCTTAATGAGTACTTTGCCTCAGTATTCACGGTGGAAAGTGATCTGGGAGGATGCACTACAAGTTTGCGGCAGACTGAAAAGATTGAGTATGTAGATATTAAGGAAGAGGATGTGTTAGAACTTTTAAATGCTATCAAGATAGACAAGTCTCCGGGACCAGATGGGATGTACCCCAGGTTATTGTGGGAGGTGAGGGATGTCATTGCAGAGCCCCTGGCGATGATCTTTGCGTCGTCGATGGAGACGGGAGAGGTTCCGGAGGATTGGAGGATTGCGGATGTGGTCCCTATTTTCAAGAAAGGGAACAGGGATAGTCCTGGAAATTACCGACCGGTGAGTCTGACCTCAGTGGTTGGTAAGCTGATGGAGAGGCTTCTGAGGGACAAGATTTATGAGCATTTGGAGAAGTTTAGGTTGATTAGAAATAGTCAGCATGGTTTTGTAAAAGGCAGGTCGTGCCTTACGAGCTTAATTGAGTTCTTCGAAAATGTGACTGAACACATTGACGAAGGAAGAGCAGTGGACGTGGTGTACATGGACTTCAGCAAGGCATTTGACAAGGTCCCACATGCAAGACTTCTTGAGAAGGTGAGAGGCCATGGGATCCAAGGGGCTTTGGCCTTGTGGATCCATAACTGGCTTGCCTGCAGAAGGCAGAGGGTGGTTGTGGATGGCTCTTTTTCTGCATGGAGGTCGGTCACCAGTGGAGTGCCCCAGGGATCTGTTCTAGGACCCTTGCTGTCTGTCATTTTCATAAATGACCTGGATGAGGAAGTGGAGGGATGGGTGAGTAAGTTCGCCGATGACACGAAGGTCGGTGGTGTTGTGGATGGTCTGGAGGGATGTCAAAAGTTGCAGCATGACATCGACAGGATGCAAGACTGGGCGGAGAAGTGGCAGATGGACTTCAACGCTGATAAATGTGTTGTGGTCCATTTTGGCAGATCCAACGGGATGAATGAGTACACTATCAAAGGTAGGAGTCTTAGCTGTGTGGAAGAGCAGAGGGATCTTGGGGTCCGGGTCCATAAGACTCTCAAATCGGCCTCCCAGGTGGAGGATGTGGTTAAGAAAGCTTACGGTGTACTGGCCTTCATTCATCGAGGGATTGAGTTCAGGAGTCAGGAGGTAATGCTGCAGCTTTATAGGACCCTTGTCAGACCACACTTGGAGTACTGTGCGCAGTTCTGGTCGCCTCACTATAGGAAAGACGTGGAAGCTATTGAAAGGGTGCAGAGGAGATTTACAAGGATGTTGCCTGGATTGGGAGGCATGCCTTATGAAGACAGGTTGAGGGAGCTGGGACTGTTCTCCCTGGAGAGACGAAGGTTGAGAGGCGACCTGATAGAGGTTACAAGATGTTGAGAGGATTAGATAGGGTGGACTCTCAGAGACTATTTCCCAGGGCTGAAATGGTCGCGACGAGAGGGCACAGATTTAAGGTGCAGGGAAGCAAGTACAGAGGGGATGCTAGGGGAAAGTTTTTCACTCAGAGGGTGGTGAGTGAATGGAATCGGCTGCCGTCGGTGGTGGTCAAGGTGAACTCGCTGGGGTCTTTTAAAAGACTTCTGGATGAGTATATAGGATCCAATGGGATTGGGGGTTATAGATAGGTCTATGGCTGGGTAGGTTTTGATGTGTTTGGCACAACTTGTGGGCCGAAGGGCCTGTTTGTGCTGTAGTGTTCTATGTTCTATATGTTCTATTTCTACTTCATTCCTGTTGATGTAGATGGGGGCATGTTCTCCACTATACTTCCTGAAGTTGTTGACAGTCTCTCCTTTCTTTCGTTGACATTGAGGGAGAGATTACTGTCATTGCACCACTTAGGTCAATGGGTTAATTGAGTCAATGGTTCTCAGCACACCTGAGGCGTCCGGTACATTTTCTTCTACTAGTGTCTTGCGCATCACAGTAGGATTTACCTTTAACCATCTTATTTGTGTCTTTTCTTTCTCTATCAGCAGCTTGGAAATTTCTATGATTTTCCTTCAATGCTTCCTCTTTCCTGTCAACTGCTTTTTCAGCTCTTTCCTTTTCTTTCCTCAAAGATTGAATATTGCTGAGTTTGTTCTTCAGTTTTGTTGAGAGTAACATTAAATTCATTTTGCTTTCCTTAGTAATTTTCCAGAGGAATGAACTTTGAGCTGAAGGATTCTTGTAGTGTGTGTAGATCTGCCAACATGTTTTCCTTTTCTTAGTGAAGCTTGCTTGCTTCATCTTGAGCTTTCCTGTAATTCAGTAGAGTCCCCTCGAGTTTCTTCTGGTGTGCTTTGACTTTGCTGTTTCATGTTGCTAAGTGGTGACACATTCTTGACCTTGAAGGACAATGAACTTTTTATTTTCTTGTTGACTGCTTGCCAGCTCAGTCTGGGTTTCAGTGCATCATTCCATTGACTCAGCTTGAATCTAGTGCTTCAAAACTTTTAGGTCAGTTCTAATTCAAACAAATTAATGTCGAACAGTGATGAAGTTTGCTGTCTCATAGCATTAGGGACCCAGGTTCAATTCCCAGCTTGGATCATTGCCTGTCGGAGTCTACACATTCTCCCCATGTCTGCATGGGTTTCCACCACAAGAAGTCTCACAACACCAGATTAAAGTTCAATCAGTTTATTTGATAGTAATCCCATAAGCTTTTGGAATTGTTGTTCCTTCGTCAGGTGTGTGGAAGGTTCTGATCAGAGAAGAGCATATAAAGACACACACAGTTTACAGAATACTGATTAGAATGCAAGTCTTTACAGTTAATCTGCTATTCAAATCTTAAAGATGCAGACAATGTGAGTGAAGATAGCATTAGCATAAGTTAAAGAGATGTGTATTATCTCCAGACTGGAGACCTTGTGCGATCTTGCAAGCCCAGGCAAGTTATGGGGGTTACAGATAGTGTGACATGAACCCAAGACCCTTGTTGAGGCCATCCTCATGAGTGTGGAACTTGGCTACCTGACAAAGGAAAGAGATTCCGATTGTGGGATTACTATCAAATAAACTGGTTGGACTTTAACCTGGTGTTGTGAGACTTCTTACTGTGTTTACCCCAGTCCAATGCCTGCATCCCTACATCATGGATTTCCATCCACGGTCTGAAAGATGTGCTGGTTAAGTGTATTAGCCATGCTAAATTCTCTCCCCAAGTACCCAAACAGATGCCGGAGTGTGGTGACTTGGGGAATTTCACAGTAACTATTTCATTGTTAATGTGAGCCTACTTGTGACACTAATAAATAAGCTTAAACTATTTATTTTTTGTACATTTTGCTGCTTTTGAGTTACTTCAGATTGCTTTCCTTCATTCACAGCCATTTGTGCACTCAACACTGCCATTTGACATTACAGTTTGGTTACTGGGTCAGCATTTTCAAGAAACAGTATTTTTAAGCCATATATCTACTTCTCAGCCATTTCTCTTTTTTTGCACTAAATTCTTTCGCTTGTGCATTTTGTCGTGCTGGTGCAGAGAGCAACTATCTTGTAGTTTACTTGCATGTTGTCTCCCTCGTTTTGGAGTCTTTTGTCTCCCTCATTCTGGGATCTCTTGTTGCCTTCTCTCTAGGGCTTTTTGCTGCCTTTGGTGTTTTATTGCATGTTACCCTTTCACTGGGATCCTCTGTTTCCCTCAATGTGTTATTGGGAGTTGCTGTCTCTCTGGGTTTCATATTGTCCTTCGCATTTTATTGGATGTGTGCTGAGCCATTCTTCTGTATGTTGTAGCCATTTCCTTATCCAAAATGCATCTAGCTCTTCTAATTTTCTGTCCATGGCTATTTGTATTTCCTTATAGTTACATTTTTAAATGTTATTGACCCTTTGAGGTTGGCAGTGCAGTAATCATCTTTTCATTCAGGTTGTAGTTGCTAGGACACAGGTGGTTTCCCTCTGTGTTTATTTTGAGCGTTGTTGTTGGGGACCTATCGATCAGGATCTTGTAATTTTGTATTTTGGCTCATTGTCTTTGTGATCTGACCAGCTTTTCTATATTTTACTTAACCACTGGGGAGTTTCACTCATTCTGGTAGATTCCTCAACTTCTGGGTCTGAAGCCAAGCTTTTTCTTCAATTTTTCTTCTTAGGCAAATGTCTCTCTTGTTAAGTTTCAGGTGCTCATAATCTTTCTTATCATTGGGTATTGTTCTAGGTTCATTTTTTTAAAATGTCATCTTTCACGTTGCTGCTGATTACTTTGCTGTGTTATAGTATTGCTGATGTGATATTTTTAGGGGCTCCCACTGCTGCCAACTATGTTGTAATATTAGTTTCTCTGTAAAGTAAAAGTGAAATTTATTCATTAGTCACAAATAAAACTTACATTAACACTGCAATGAAGTTACTGTGAAATTCCCATAGTTGTCACACCCTGGTGCCTGCTTGGGTCAATGCACCTAACCAGCATGTCTTTCAGATTGTGGGAGGAAAGTGGAGCACCTGGAGGAAACCCAGGCAGATATAGGGAAAATGTGCAAACTCCACACAGACAACGGACCAAGCCAGGAATTGAATCCAGATCCCTGGTGCTGTGAGGCAGCAATAGTAACAATTGTGCTACTGTGCATCCCAGTAGCTAGAAGCTTGAGATTTGTATATTTAAATACGAACTATTTGTTTGGCTTTAGCTGTTTACTGATCCCAGGTTACTATTTTATATGAAATTATTTTTCCATGTAAGTAGGCTTCCAAAGTGTTTATTCTGATTCTGTTACCATGTGACTCAGCACCTCATGCTGTGGATGGTGTTATTCTCCAGTCTCACTTTAATACTTAAACTGTCAAGCATCTTTACATTACAATGGCATGGAGGCATGTGCAACATCATACCACAGTAACTATTGTAAGATTGCCATTTTTATTACTCGCAGAAGATTCAATAATGTGATCTGAGATTCAACTGGAAGTGGTGCAGTGTGGTACTAGTACTTTACTGATCTATCATGCGTTTATTTCTGGGGTCAAGCATTATTTGAATAATATAGTCAATTTTCTTGTTTGGAAAATGCATGGCTTGGGATCTTTGCCATTGGCGAATATGAAATTGCATTCAGAATCTGAAGTCTTGCAGCAATTTAAGATGTCAATCTTGGCCAATTCGAAACAGTAAAATTGTTCAAAAAAATCATTGTTTGTAAGGAGTGCAGGAAGCCACAAAGAGCCCTGCTTCCTTAGATGAATAGAAATTTTTCTGAAGGAAATGAGGCTGAGCTAAGTGCAACAGACTCCCAGGAAGAGCAAGGAAGAGATAAAAATGCTGTATTCTTGAAATAAATATAGTAAAAAGAGCTATGTTAACAATGGATGACAGGATCTTCAACTTTTTCTTCAAACATGGTTGTGTGTACAGAAAGTGTATTTAATAATAATATAAGTCAACAATAACATTTCACTTACTCTCTTCTTCATACACTCACACTTGCTCTTACAGAACTTCTTGGGTTTTCCCTTTATTGCCCAATTTCCCCTTCCCCACTGCTGGGAGAAGACACAAATTCAGTTACTCATAGCCCTTAGATTCAATGGAAAATAAAATAGCAGAAGACAAAATATTAACTTCCACTGATATGCTATATTGAGCAAATAAAGCTTTGTACAAAATGGTTCCCAAACTTCCATAAACCAATAACTGAAATGGTCATAGATCTGTAAGCAATGCAATGGAAAGCCCAGAAATTAGACTATAGTTAGGTATAACGGATTCTGGTCTCTACCTTGTTTCTGTGACTCAGGTACAAGCCCTCCCTGCTCAAAACCTGTTTTTCAAAGCATGATGGGGATAGGCCCCCTGGTGGGTGGAACCAAGGTTTCCCACCACCAGCCAATGTGCCACTCTGCTGACTTCGTTTCTACCCACGGTAGCCAATAGAGGTAATTAATGGCCCTTCTGCCATGCTCGTTGGAATTTTCCAGTCAATAGAACTGCATCCCTGTGGGTCCAAAACACAGTCAACAAGAAGAGGTGTCTCCTCCTCGTAGCAGACCGTTGCGGGGAGGAGCGATAAATCAGGCTTTTTAACACTCTGTCTCGCAGCCACAGCTGTAGCTGTAGGCCACCCTGTGGGGTAAGCTGGGGTTTGGGGGGGCATCCTCCTCCATAAGGAAAATATGGTCATTGAAACCTCTTGGTATTTTTGTATTTTTATATTTTAATGCGAGTTCAGAGACAGCCTATCAGCTGCACGGCTCATGCACCTTCTGGCTATCAATTGATCTATGACTTAAATTCACATCAAAAGTCCACTTCTTTTTCAGTGCCTTCACGATCTCCCCATGTCAGGTTCCCGATCCCAGTAGAAACATTCAGCAAAGTCGTCAGGGCCCTGCTACCTACATCTGATCTTGCACTAAAACTCATTCACCCAAAACCCTTGTGTTTGCTGACCTATTCTGGGGTCTGGTAGCAATGGCTCAATTGTAGAATTCTCATCCTTGTTTCAAATCCCGCCATGGCTGCATCTCTTCCTAACCCTGTAATCTCCTCCAGCCTCTAAACATCCTGATATATCTGTGCTCATCTAATTCTGGCCTCTTGAGCAACTAATTTTTAATTATTCAGCTATTAATGGTTTTAATTCTGGGTCCTAAACCTTAGGACAGGAATTCCTGTCCTAAACCTCTCCGCATTCCTACCTCCTTTTGCTTCTTTAGGCATTTCTTAAACTACCTCTTTGATCCCGTTTTTCGTCATCTGTCCAAATTTCTCCAGATGTGGCTCAGTGTCATATTTTGTTTAATATTGCTCCTGTGAAGCATGTTGGGACATTTTATTACATTAAATGTGGCTATAAAAATTCAAGTTGTATTGTAATCCTGGGATGACACAAAACTGCACTTGAGATTAAAGGCAATTAGACGTTAAAGTGATGTAATTCCACCTACCTCGTCAATTTCCTCCCTTGACATTTGTCATAGTTCTTGTGCGAAAGGCAATTCCCAGTTGTTGACACTCATATGTGCTCCTGAACTCAGCAATATCCCATATATAAATGCAAATATATTGACTACATATATATAGTTCAATTTGTTCAATTTGCGCATGGCCATTTATTGCCAGATAATGCAGGTAAGGGTGAAATTCTCAAGCAGCAAATATGATACATTAATTTCACTATCTTCTACTGCAGAGATCCAGTAAGTCAAAAGTTGAGGCTTGGAAAGCTATATCCTCCTGGTTGGGCCTTCTACAACACCCTTAAGTACCCATAGAGTACAGATGCAATAAAATGCATACCTCCGCTTCATTTATTTTGTCGACTATGGAAGTAGTTGGCAGTGTGTTGTTTTACACCATCTACTGAAGGAAATGGTGCAAAATGCAGAGTGCAGCGTAGTGGACACCACGGATGGGTAAAGGTATGCTTTGGCTTAAAAAAAGGAAGAACTTTTGATGGTAATAGATGGTAATAGTTTGCACAGTGTGGAAATAACAGTTCACATTATAGCAAGCACTCTTCTGTTTCTTCTGACGAAATCAATTAAATTCTTATACTAGAGACTCTGCACAATTTTGGAATCTCTCACTGTCAATTTTCAATTTTTCCACATTCATTTCTCCACCATCTTGCTCTTCTAATGTGTCCATCTCAGATATAGAGAAGGCACCTCCTGAAATGCACATGCAATTGTCAGCAAGACTTGATAGTCTCCTCATTAAGTCATTGTGTCTTGTATATGCTTAGATTGGTGCTGCTTCAGCTGAATATCTTCTCGAACCTTTGATGAAAAAAGTAAAAATTTTAAACTGGTGCAAGCCTTAAAGGTAAAGACGCATACAGATTGAGTATTTTCCAGAAGTGCACTGAATTATGCATGATGTGGGAGTGTTTACATATCAATCCCATTTCTGACCACTAGATAGCTCTATACAACTTCCACATATCTACCTTTTCAAGAAACTGTTGTGCTGCTTTTCCTTTCCTGCTGGTACTGGGGGTCAGTCATTGCCCTAAGGTATGCTGCATCGTTGCACCTCTGTGGCCAATTTTCCACTGTTGCATTACGAGGATGAGTTCGGCTTAGACACACCTCTGTGATAAACACTCCAGAACAGCGCCAAGAATGTAAAGGTGAAAACACAAGCATAGCTGCAGGTTGGACAGTATTGTACTTTCAGACCTGGCTGTTAGTCTTAGGATCTTCCAGCTGCTCTTATAGCAGCTTGAAAGCCTGAATATCTGCTGGGACATTTAAAAAGTCCCGACTATAGCTATTGTTCTATTTTGGTTGTTGCTGGGCTCAACTCAGGCTCTCCAGCTTGTTGAGATTCCTGATATAGGTCCCGCTACTA
Organism: Sphyrna mokarran; assembly: GCA_024679065.1. Lineage (NCBI taxonomy): Eukaryota > Metazoa > Chordata > Chondrichthyes > Carcharhiniformes > Carcharhinidae > Sphyrna > Sphyrna mokarran. The sequence goes on from JAGIQG010000002.1 coordinate 40,810,377, forward strand.
AACTTTCGGAGTATTTGTGTAATTGACTGCTTGGATATAACTGGAGGATATTGGGAAGAGCAGAACAAGAGTTCCCTCCTGTGCCCGTGCTATAATTATGCTGGACCTGTATTTATATCAGGCGAAGGTCGAGACACAGACACAAACCTATGATCACTCATTTGAAAATTGTCACCATCATTCCCTCCCTGTCGTGTCTGGTGACAGTAATAAGGGAAATTGGCCTTTTTTAGTTCAAAATTTAAATCGCATCTGTATCATAGAATATTATAAATTATACCGCAGTATAATTTTTTCTACAAGTAGAACATAAATCTAATTGATTAGATATCTTTTGCTTTTTGGTTTGATATCTCTGGTTTAATTTTCCCAACATGTTAACTTGGTGCACAGATGTGATACAATAGTGAGTGATATAGCATCCAAGATACTTACATCTATGTGCACATAACAATATAGTTTTAACTCTTCTCAGATACTATAAGAGTGTAGAGAAGTGAGAAAGGTCAATTTTTGACCAGTAATTAACCTATATAACCCTCGTTTGTTGTTGTAATGTGTTAATTTTTTTTCCATCAGCTCTTTTTACATCAATTCTCATTTTCCTTTGCCAAAATTTTCTCCTGGTGACCAGCTGTTATTATAGACAATCATTACAATATAAGGGTGTCAATATCTGGTGGAAGCTGGATAGGTCAGGGGTTATATAGGTTAGTTACCGGTCAGAAATTGCCCTTTCTCACCTCTCTACATTGTTATAGTATCTGAGACGAGTTAAAACTATATTGTTATGTGCATGTATATGTAAATATCTTGGATGTCATATCACTCACTATTGTAGCACATCTGTGCACCAAGTTAACATTGCACCTTTCCACAGTACACAGTGAGATCTGACAGATGCATACAAGGTCAAGTCCTTGCGTAGAATAGTGTGATCATTTTTGAATTTCTGGGAATCACAAAATGTAACATGGAAGCAGCAAATGTTTATGAGTTAAACACAAGCACTGTGTATGAAATAAATGATAAATCAGATTAAGAAAAATCAAGTTGAGTTAGTGCCAGGGAGAGAGAGAAATAAGGAGTGAATAACATCAAAAGCATCGCTGCAACAATGAACATACAGTTCCAGATCAGGATGGATTAGAAAGCTGATGATGTCGTAGAGGCATTTAGAAATTTATACAAAGGTGCAGATTGTCATTCAGTGCTTTTCTAAAAGACACTAATGAAGAGGAAAGGGTTAACTACTTCATTTTGTGCAGGAGACAGAGAAAGGTTGAGATGCTTTACTTTGCTGCCTTGGCAAAGCAGGCAGAATAATTAAGGACCCCATGCATCCAGGACATTCTTTCTTCCATCTTCTTCTGTTCGGAAAAAGATACAGAAGTCTGAGATCACGTACCAACCGATTCAAGAATAGCTTCTTCCCTGTTGCTGTCAGACTTTGAATGGACTTACCTTGCACTAAGTTGATCTTTCTCTACACCCTAGCAATGATTGTAACACTACATTCTGCACTCTTGTTTCCTTCTCTATAAATGTTATGTTTTGTATAGTGTGCAAGAAACAATACTTTGCATTGTATCTGAATACATGTGACAATAATAAATCAAATTGAAAAATAGCTGGGAGAAGAATGACAACAACAGTAAAAAGCTAGATAACATTTTTAATATAATTCAGCACTCATCTCCAGCAAAGTAAGACCATTGGATCCACCAATATGAATTTCAGAATTTGAGGCTGGAACCAAGTGAGCCTGTTGACAATTTCTCAGTGAGATTGTGGAATGCAGCCACCAAGTGTAAATTCAAGAAAATGGATGAAAGGTGGGTAGATCATCTCATCTGAGGCTCTGCATATATTGACATACAAGCTATGATTGGAAAGGACAACTCACAACATTGCAGGCTGTTGAGACTGACAGAGCACATGAACCCCAGATAGACAGATGTAAACGCTCAAAAGATTAACATTCAATTAAGTCAAGAGAAAGGTAGCAAGGTTGAAGCAAGAGAGTAAAATAGTAATAACAGAACATAGATCAGAGAGTGAAAGATGTGCAAGGGCCATGGATTACAACAAGACTTCACAGACAGAAGAAAATGTTTTGCATATGGATCACATTGCAGAGCTTGTCAAAAGCCCAATTGCTGTGAAAATCTGTGTAGGACAAAGAAATAAAGTACTAGAGACAGAGCAACAGTATGGATGAGAAAGAAAATAAACCAAAGTATTCATACCTTGGAAAATGACAGTGAATTTAAGTATACAGTATACATAGGAACTACATGAAATGTCTGGATCTGACATTTCCAGAGAAAATAAATCATCCAGATCAGGAAGAAGGTGAGAAATAAGCTTACAACTGTAAATCTAGGGCTGAGGCTTGATGCCAGAGGGCAGAATAAAATTAACCCATTCAGACTATACCAGAAGATCTTTTCTAAAAATTTGAAAGAAAACCATTATCCAAAGAAAGATGCTCTGGAACTGAACATGCTTGTGGAAATACAGAGGAAATTAGATTGGACAGCTAGGGACAACCCAAATTACAGGGACAAACAAAAGAAGAGAGGTTAACTGTTGAGTTAATGTGAAAATCGCCTTGTCGCCCCACTCTAGCACCTGTTCAAGTACACTGAAGGAGAATTTAGCATGGTTCAATGCACTGAACTAGCATGTCTTTCGGACTGTGGAAGGAAACTGGACCATCCGTAAAAAATCCACAGAGACATGGGGAGAACGTGTGGACTCCACACGGACAGTAGCCCAAGTCAGGAATTGAACCTGTGTCGCTGACACTGTGAGGCAGTAGTGCTAACCACTGTGCAGCCCCACAAATGTTTCTCAAGGTTGAAGGTATACACCCATTGAAAATCACCCTCTGATCATAAGCAAGATAAACCTCGTCCAAAGTATTGGAGTGTTTTGATGAGATGGTTGAATGTTTTAAAGATTTTGAATATAAGATCAATAACGATTGAGGGAAGAATTTTCCTCCATGAAAAGTACCACGAGAACTAAAATGAAAGCTTGAGGAAGAACTCCAAGCGATGGAAGAAAATACAATGACTGCCAGAGTCACAGAGATTGGAAACTGGGTAAATTCCACCATTGTGCAAGATAATGTGCAAAGCCAAATGAATGGCTTGCATCATGTATTGAAATTCTCGAGGCCTATATTGAAAGACACAACTCTTGGAAGAGATATACTTGAGAGTGAATCAAGAGTTGTAATGATAAGTAACATATTTTCCCATTTTTATATATTGCTATGCATTTTTGGGCAATATTTATTCATAAGTGAGATGTGGCATTGTAAAGATTATAAATATGATGGTAAAGCTGTCAGAATTCAGTTGTAACAAATGGTAGATTGAAAAGAATTTCAGGTCAGAATGGGTGAGTATGGGAGTGGTGGGGTCCAGAAAATTGAGTGCAGATTCATATTCCCAGATCCCTGTCCATTTTGTACGGTGTGGCATCACCTGGCCGGTTATTTCAACTGCACAAGGATACTCTTGAACAAAATGTCTACCCTTCTCAGCAGACCAGTGTCTGTGTTGCCTGGAAACAGGTGTCATGGCAGCTGAACATCAATTTACATGGAGATGTCACCAGTGAAGATTAGGAAAAAGCTAGTTAAGGGTGTTTGCCATGACAATTGCACCTGCCTAAATTGAAATGTTATGGTATTTCTGCAGCAAATACTTTCATCTCAACCAATTTCCAAAGGACAAAGAACAATACAGCACAGGAATAGGCTCTTCAGTCCTCCATGCCTGCGCCACTCATGCACCCAATTAGATCATTCATTTGTATCCCTCTATTTCCAGTCTGTTCATGTGGCTATCTAGATAAGTCTTTAACGACACCAGCGTGTCCGCCTCAACCACCTTGCTTGGCAGTACATTCCAGGCCCCCACAACTCTCTGTGTAAAATATGTCCCCTGACATCTGTGTTGAACCTTGCGTTCGTCACCTCCGACCTGGGAAAATGTTTCCCACTGTTCACCCTATCTATGCCCTTTATAACTTTATACACATCTATTAAGTTGCCCCTCATCCTCCATCTTTCCAGGGAGAACAACCCCAGTTTACCCAATCTCTCCTCATAGCTAAGACCTTCCATACAGGCAACATTCTGGTAAACTTTTTCTGTACTCTCCCCAAAGCCTCCATGTCCTTCTGGTAGTGTGGCGACCAGAACTGGATGCAGTATTCCAAATGTGGCCTAACCAATGTTCCATATAGCTGCAACATCACATGCCAACTTTTATACTCTACGCCCCGTCCAATAAAGGCAAGCATGCCATATGCCTTCTTCGCCACCTTCTCCACCTGTGCTGCCACCTTTAAGGATCTGTGGACTTGCACACCAAGGCCCCTCTGTATGTCTATACTCCTGATGGTTCTGCCATTTATTGTATAGCTCCCCCCTACATTAGATCTGCCAAAATGCATCACTTTGCATTTATCTGGATTAAATTCCATCTGCCATTTCTCTGCCCAATTTTCCAGCCTATCTATATCCTGCTGTACTCTCTGACAATGTTCATCCCTATCCGCAACCCCAGGAATCTTTGTGTCATCCACAAACCTACTGATCACACCAGCTACATCTTCTTCCAAATCATTTATATATATCACAAACAGTAGAGGTCCCAGTACAGAGCCCTGCAGAACACCACTTGTCACAGACTTCCAACCCAAAAAAGACCCCTCCACTGCAATCCTCTGTCTTCTATTGCCAAGCCAGTTCTCCATCCATCTAACTATCTCACCTTTTATTCCGTGAGATTTAACCTTTTACAACAGTTTGCCATGAAGGACTTTGTCAAATGCTTTACTAAAATCCATATAGACTATATTCATCGCCCTTGCATTGTCAATTGTTTTTGTCATCTCCTTAAAAAACTCAACCAAATTTGTGAGGCATGACCTCCCTTGTACAAAACCATGCTGTCCATTGCTAATGAGATTATTCCGTTCTAAATGTGCATATATCCTATCTCTAAGAATCTTCTCCAACAATTTCCCTACCATGGACGTCAAGCTCACCGACCTATAATTACCCATGTTATCCTTGCTACTCTTCTTAAATAATGGGACCACATTGCTATTCTCCAATCCTCTGGGACCTCACCTGTGTCCAGTGAAGAGACGAAGATTTTTGTTAGAGGCCCAGCAATTTCATCTCTTGTCTCCCTCAGCAGTCTAGGATAGATGCCATCTGTCTTAATGTTTCCTAAAAAAACCTAACACTTCCTCCTTTGTAATTGAGATTTTTTCTAATGGGTCAACACATCCCTCTGAGACACTACCAGTCAACATGTCTCTCTCCTTTGTGAATACTGATGCGAAGTATATGTTTAGGATCTCACCTACTTTCTTTTTGTTCAAAGCATAATTCCCCTCTTTTGCCCTGAGAGGTCTGATTTTTTTCCCTGACAACCCTCTTGTTCCTAATGTATGTATAAAATGCCTTAGGATTCTCCTTAATTCTATCTGCCAAAGACATTTCATGACCCTTTTTTGCTCTTCTAACTCCCTTGTTGAGTTCTTTTCTACTTTCTCATGTTCTTCCAGTGCTCTATCTGATTTTAGCTGCCTGGACCTTATGTATACCGCTTTTTTCTTTTTGATTAGACCCACAATTTCTCTGGTTATTCATGGCTCTCGAATCTTATCTTTTCTATGCTTCCTTTTTATAGGCACATGCCTGTCCTGCAGCCCTATCAACTGCTCCTTAAAAGACTCCCACACGCCAAATGTGGATTTACCCTTGAGCAGCCTCTACCAATCAACAGCTACCAGATCCTGCCTAATCCAGCTATAGTTAGATTCCCCAATTCAGCACCTTATCCATAGGACAACACTCATCTTCTTCCATTACTATCCTAAAGTTTACAGAGCTGTGGCCACTATTTGCCACATGTTCTCCTACTGAAACTTTGCTGACCTGACTGGGCTCATTCCCCAGTACGAGGTCTAGTATAGCTTCCTCTCTAGTTGGACTATCAACATATTGTTCCAAAGATATGACACACATCAGAAGATTTAAATCCAAAGCTTTTCCATCAATGACCATGTGCATGTTGCATATTCATGGGCATGTGTTTTGGTGGGCAAAGTGACTTATATGGAAGAGTTTCACAAGTTTTCAAAGCTACAACACTATACTATTCTGTTCATGCTACATGAAAAAAATAATGATGATTAATAGTTAGGGGTGCCAAGGGTTCAGTAAAATGGAATTCTGATTTTCCAGGTTAATATTCGATGGAGATTTTGAGGCCTTCTGGCAGGTGAAAACAAAGCAGTAGCACCCTGAAAATGGTGGGAAAGGGCTGACTGACCAAGCAATATATAGATGAGGTCAGGAAGAGAGTTTGGAGAAATGGTGGTTGAAATATACCCCATCACTGCTGCATTTAATTCCTCTCCATACCTTTCACTTCAGTGTTCACAAGACTGGCTTCCAACAAAGCACATCTATTAGTTACAGAACAAAGTCGAAGCAATGTGAAAATGTTTTTACCATTGCATTTGAAGGTAAGGAATTAACTAATTTGCGGGGTCTTTATAAAACTGATCAATCTAACAGCATTCTTGGCAATTTGTTTTTACTCTCATGGCTCATAGATAATTGATTTTTTGAAAAATAATCATGGTGCAGGTGCTGATTGTAATGATAATACAAAAAAACAAGTAATCACAATTCATAACATTTTAGACAAGTATTACATTAAAATGCAGTATAAAATAGTAAACTATTTGCATAATTATGGGCATTTAAGTGTACAGTAATTACAATGCATTGTAAAATGCAGGTATCCGTATTTTACAGAATAAAAATGAAAGATTCACTGCATAGAGTCTTATATTAAAATCCAATGATTAGATGTTGTCAGGTTGAGTTTCTTAAATTCTTGGTCATTTATGCACTATTTATGAGAAGAAGATTGGGCTATCTCGTAGACTATTCATTCTATGTTTTATGTGTGGAATGGTGACTTTTCTCTTTAGTTCCATTATGTATTTGCTAACGAGTGGTTATGGCTATATTCTGTCAAGCCCCTTCAAATCTTATGTTTCAATAAGATCTAGTTTCATCCTCCTAAACTCCAGTAAGATATTGGCCCAATTTGTTCAACTTTTCTTCATGAAGTAAGTCCTTCACCTCAGGAATGAGTAAAGTGAACCTTATCTGAATAGCTTCTAATTCAATTATATGTTTTTCTCAAGTAGGGAAACCAAAACTATACACACTATTCCAGTCCATTGACCTGTACAACTGCTGTAAAAACTTCCTACTTTCATATTCCATTCCTCTTGCAGTAAATGTAAACATTTCATTTATCTTCCGAATCACTTGCTGAACATTCACAACACTTTTCCTCATCTATGTCCCGAATGATCAGTTCTTCATTCTGAAATTGTGTCTTGTGTTCTAGATTCCCCAGTCAGGGAACAACCTCTGTTTCCACCCTTATCCAGCCTCTTCAGAATCCTGTGTGTTTCAAAGAACAAAGAAAATTACAGCACAGGAATAGGCCCTTCAGCCCTCCAAGTCTGCACCGACCATACTGCCCGACTGAACTAAAACCCCCTATCCTGCCGGGGACCATATCCCTCTATTCCCATCTTATTCATGTATTTGTCAGGATGCTCCTCAAAAGTCACTGCCATATCCACTTCCAATACCTCCCCCGGCAATGATTTCCAGGTACCCTCTATTCTCTATGTAAAAAATCTCCCTCGTACATCTCTTTTAACCTTGCCCCTCACACCTTAAACCACCTTGACTCTTCCACCTTGGGAAAAAGCTATTGACTATCCATTGTGTCCATGCCTCTCATAATCTTGTAAACTTCTACCAGGTCACCCCTCAACCTCCATCGTAGCAGTGAGAACAAACCAAGTTTCTCCAACCTCTCCTCATAGCTAGTGCCCTTCAAACCAGGCAATATCCTGGTAAATCTTTTCTGTATCCTCTCCAAAGCCTCCACATCATTCTGGTAGTGTGATGACTAGAACTGAACACTATACTCCAAGTGCAGCCTAACTAACGTTCTATAAAGCTGCAGCATGATTTGCTAATTTTTAAATTCAATGCCCTGGTCGATGAAGACAAGCATGTCGTATGCTTTCTTGGCTACCTTCCCCATCTGCATTGCCACTTTCAGTGACCTGTGTACCAGTACACCCAGATCCCTTTGCCTATAAATACTCTTTAGGGTTTTGCCATTTACAGCGTATTTCCTATCTGTATTAGATCTTCCAAACTGCATTACCTTACATTTGTCTGGATTAAACTCCATCTGCCATCCCTCTGCCCAAGTCTCCAAATGATCTATATCCTGCTGTATCCTCTGACAGTCCTCATCACTATCTGCAAATCCACCAACCTTTGTCTCGTCTGCAAACTTACTAATCAAACCAGTTACATTTTCCTTCAAATCACTTATATATATTACAAACAGCAAAGGTCCCAGCACTGATCCCTGAGGAATGCTACTTGTCACAGCTCTCCATTCAGAAATACACCCTTCCACTACTACCTTCTGTCTTCTTTGAGTCATATTTGTATCTACTTGCCAGTCACCTCTGACCCCATGTGACTTCACCTTCTGCACCAGCTGCATGAGGGACCTTGTCAAAACCTTACTGAAGTCCATGTAGACAACATCCACTGCCCTACCCTCATCAATCGTCTTTATCACTTCCTCAAAAAACTCAATCAAATCTGTGAGACACAACCTCCCCTTCACAAGATCCTGTTGTCTCTCACTAATACGTTCACTTATTTCCAAGTGGGAATAAATCTTATCTCGAAAAATCCTCTCCAATAATTTCACTACTATGATGTAAGGCTCACTGGTCTGTAATTACCTAAGATCAATAAGATCACCTCTCATTCTTCTAAGCCAGTGGGAGTGGATGCCCAATTTACTTAGGCTTTTATTATAGGAGAACCATCTCATTCCAGGAATCAATTTAGTGAACTTTTCACTATAATGTCTCCCATGCAAGCATATTCTTCCTATAAATGTAGACCAAAACTGTATGCAGTGTTCCAGGTGTGGTCTTACCAAAAACCTGTACAACTGTAGCAAGAATTCCTTATGTTTCTATTCCAGTCCTATTGCAATAAAGGCCAACTCACTTATTGCCTACCGAATATTTTTGCTGTATCTGTATGCTAACTATCTGTGTTCCTTATAGAATTACACACACGTTCCACTGAACTTCAACTTTTGCCAACTTTGTGCATCTTAAAAATTATTCCGCTTTTCTATTCTATTTAACCAAAGTGAATAAGCTTACACTTCCCACATTATACTCCATTTCCCACCTTGTTGTCCATTCATGTAACCCATCTATATTGTTTAGCAGCCTCAAAGCTTATGTTCCACCTAGCTTTGTAACTTCAGCAAACTTAGATAAATTACGCTCTGTCTCTTTGTCTCAGTAATTAATATAGACAGTAAATAGCTGAGACTGCAGCACTAATCCTTGGCACAGTGCACTATTTACAGCCTACTTTTTGGAAATGCCCCATTTCTCCCTAATCTTTGTGTACTTTGTCTTAACCAACCTTCTATCCATACTAATACATTATCCCTAACTCCCTGAGCTCTTACCTTGTGTGGATCCTTATTGAATGCCTTTTGAAAATCCAAATCTATTACACCTATTGATTACATCCTCAAAAATTTCTAATAAATTTGTCAAATATGATTTTCCTTTAATAAAACCATGTTGATTTTGTCTGATCATTCTATAATTTTCTAAGTTCATTGTTAAAACTTCCTTAATGACAAACTCCAGCATTTCCCTGACAACTGACGTCAAGTTCCCTGTTTTCTCACTCCCTCCTTTCCTGAAATGGAGTAATTTGCTAACTGCCAATCTATTGAGAACATTCTAGAATCTAAGGAATTTTGGAAAATAAATCATAGCCACATCCACCACCTCTGCAGCCACCTCTTTTAGATGTGATCCTAGGGATTTGTCAGATTTCAGTCTCTTAAAAGTGTCCAAAACATTTTCTCTACTGATAATAACAACCTTAATTTTCTAATTCTTATTAGCCCCTGGTTACCCGCTATTTCTGATGCATGATTGTCATCTTCTACATGGTGATGGTTGCAAATATGTAGTAAATGCCTCTGGGTGGGATTTTTGTACCATATTCCCCACCTCCCCCAACCTCCGGCTTTAACAAAGGGTCACTTGGACCTGAAACATTGGCTCTTTTCTCTCCTCACAGATGCTGCCAGACCTGCTCAGATTTTCCAGAGTTTTCTCTTTAAGTTTGAGGATGGGAATATTTGTCCAGCTTCCCCCTTAGATTAGTTATTTAACTGTACACCACCATGCATGACGGCACTGTTTATTCTGATGTATTAGTTAGTATTGCACCGTGTCTATATATGTATTATATATATGTGTACACATATATGTAACTGAAGCTGTACTCTCCTGAGGCTGATGCAAAAGATTCCATGGCGCAATTTGGAAGAATGCATCCCTCAGGAAAAAACAAGATTATTTGGTCATTGTCATGTTGCTGTTGTGTGAGCTTGCTGTGCGCAAATTGGGTGTGACTTATTCCCCATTACAACGAAAACTTCAAAAAGTATTGCATTCAGTTGTAGAAAAAAGTGCTTTGAGGACGCTTGCGAGAGGCGCTACATAAATGCACCTTTTTTTGCTGGTAGACTCTTGGCGCTGAGTTTGGTCAGAGGAGTGTGGCCCCTTTAAGAAGTGGGTGAGTGAGCCACGTCCCCAGGCCGGTGCCAGGGAGTCAGGCAGGCGGAGTGAGTGATGCCGTCTCCGCTCTCGCCGGCGGCTTGGCCTCCGCTGCTCTCCCCACTCCTCCTTCTGCTGCTATGTGTGCCCCAGTCCCGGGGCTGGGACACGGCCGAAATGGAGCTGTTCGACCTGGTGGAGGAGGTGCAGGAGAACTTTTACCGGTTCCTCGGTGTGGAGCAGGTGAGGGGTGAGCAGGCCTGCCTCCGGCCGCCGGCTTTTCTCTCTGTCTTTGCTGCTGTTGTTGGTCCGGTTTGTGGCTCTGGGGGCCAGTCTGGGTGACGGGGCTGAGGCCGCTCCGGGCGCCTGGGGCCTACCTAGCCCCGGGAGCCGCTGCTTTCCTGACTAGGCGAGGTAGGGCTGAGTGGGTGAGAGAGGGCCTCTGATCTCCACGTCCTCCCCCTCACTATCCAGACACACTCTGGTGTCTGAGAAAATCCCGCTCCCCATCTCGTTCACCCCATAGCTTGAGACGCTTGGAATCTGCTCAGAAGTACAAACTCCGTTTTTATAAAAATGACTTAAACTGATGGCCAAGAGTTGACGAAAGATCCAGTGCTGCTTTGAATATGCATTTGTCACGTTATCTCTTAAGTGATGGTGATTTCTTGTGAAATAGCTGCTTAGCATTCTCGTTTCCATATCAACTGAAATACCTCCAGACTGTCTAACCATTGCTACAGTATGTGTGGCCTGTTAATATCTTGTGTTGTAAGTATGTTTTTAAGTCAAATGATTGTCAAATTGCACGTTGAAAAATCAGTTTTAAGAATCGTAATTGTGTTAATCCTCTTTTTCTTGACATACAGATGCTGTGTTCCCGCTGTTCTTTTGGTTCCCTAAACCACACTATTTTAACTTTGTAAAGATCAGAAACCTTGTATTTAATTTTGCCATTTTGTTTGATTTCAAAAGAAAAGTCAGACTGGACTTGATAGGTAACATCACTTCGGTCTCTACTGCAATTACGAAATATGGCTCCTTGGAGCACTTCCACATAACACCTTAGTTCCTAGCCATTTATAGATGACATTATGTAACATCCTTCCTTCTTTAAATTGTAATGTACCTATCGATGTAACTGCCAACCAACAAATTCCAATCATTAATTTTTTAGAAGCTAGAGATTATCCATTGATTTTTGGAAATAACTGAATCCCTTAGAGGCTTTTATATCATGTATCTTTTCTACCGTAATAATCACAGGATTGTTTACGTGATAAGACATGCCACCATCTTGTAAATTTGGATTCTTTGCTCTTAGTGGTTAGTTGGCATGCTGTATGGGCAACGTTCGGTATGTTGTCCCTGGTGTTAAGGTATTATGTTTGCTGTTGCTAATGTCTGATTTTCTGGTGGTATTGTTAATGTTGTCTCCTTGGATATTAATGTTTCTGGTGTGTGTTGCTGGTCTTTTCTTTTTTTCCAGCTTTGGAGTAGGTGAACATGGATTCTGTTTCTACTCATTTGCTTATTGGTTTGGGGTTCAATTGTCTATGACCTTGATGTCTCAGCTTCAGCAGCAACTTTTGCTGGACTTCAGGTTTTTGTGAATGGATCTTGTACATCTACACTCTGATCTTTCAACAGGGCAGTTAGGAATTTAGCACGTTAGCTTGAAGTGCTAACCTTCTGTTTCCTTTGCTTCAACTAGTTGACTCATTTTGGCCTGGTCAGTGGATGATGTATTTTGCCTGGCATGGTTGTCTTATATTTTCTTCTATTTAACGACTGCAGGGTAATTTCATGTCATCCTTGAGAGGTATGGATTGGAGTGACACTAGGACAATGTTTGGGTCTTCCTTTGTCTCTTGACATTTCACCAAGGTTCTTTTCACCATTGGGATGTGTCTTTCTAGAAACTTGTATCTTTCGAATGTATTTATGTGACGATGAATAATATGGATTGAAATTCAATGACGTGAATTAGAAGGACCTAATATATTGTGCTGATGGCGTACAGGTAGGTAGGAGAGCAAATTGTGAAGAGCCCATTTGGTTTCTGCAAAGTGACATAGGTTAAGTGATTGGGCAAAAGGTTGGAGATGGAGTTTTATGTGAGTGAAAGTGAACTTATTTATATTGGTGGAAAGAATAGGGAAACAATGTGTCGTGTAGTGGAGAGAAATTGCAGAACGTGAAGGCGGAGGGACGTGTGTGTCCTGGTGCATAAATAACAAAATGTTAGTGCTTCAACAAGTGACTAAGAAGTAAATGGAATGTTGTCATTTATTGTAAGGGGAATGAAAAATAAATGTAGCAAAGGTTTGCTACTGAGTGGTGCTGTGACCAGTTCTGAAGTGCTGCATACAGTTTAGGTTACCTTACTGAAGGAAGGATATAATTGCATTAGAAGCAGTTCAAAGAAAGGTCACTCGAGTGATTCTTGAGATGGAGGAGTTGGTTTATGAGGAAAGGTTGGCCCTGGATGATCTTATTGAACCATAAGGGGAAAAACTAGAATTAGGAGATATTGTTTACAAATAACACATCTTTTATTTAAGGTGGATTTGAGAACTTCTTTCTTTGTTAATATTTGGAATTCTCTTCTTGAGGGGGCAGGGTCATTTGAGTATTTCTAAGGCTGAGTTAGATTCTTGACTAACAAGGGAATCATTGGGGAAAGGTAGGTAGGAAAGTAGAGTTGAGACAACAGTCAGTCTAACTGTCTTCTTATGAAATAACAGAGCAGGCTTAAAGGGTTGATTGGTCTACTCTTCCTAATTCATCTGTTTGCATGTACTGATGTTTATATGTGTAACAAGTCCAAGATCAAGTGCATTGCTCAAATTGCAAAGTGTCATTAAAAACACAAAACAATGAGGCCAGATGAAAAGATAGAAAGACATTCAATTGAAAGGATAAAGTTTTATTATCCAACTTCTAGAGTAATAGCAAAACATAGCTGTGCAGCACATGACCTGTGTGGGGCATTTTCTATATCCTGGATAACCAAATGTTAAAATGTTGTCAGCTACTGCAGCCTGAGCTCTGGATTTTGGAGCGGGGCATCCATGAGGTTGAGACTTTTGTTGATAGCGTGTTTATAGGTGTGGCCACCTGCAGTTTAAGAATATGGAAGGAGAGACAGAGTGGGTAAAAATCAGGTAGTCATTAGCTCTGAACGCTCACATAAGTGATGGTTCATCTGTGGCGTACAGCCAGAGCGAATAATATGGCACCACTTCTGGCTCTGTAGTACAGGGGACTTGAAGAGTAGTTAGGGAGAAACCTTTGCCATTGGTGAAAGAATTGATAACAAGAGGGCACCAATTTACAGTAATTGGCAAAAGAGGTAATGGCAACATGAGGAGAGAGTTTTTCATGCAGCAAGGATAGGATCTGCAGTGCACTGCCTGAGAATGAGCTGGAGACAGATTCAAATCAGACATTCCAGAAGAACATTCCAGATTATAGTTTTCTCTGTTCATGAGTTTGAATTTAAAATGAAAACTGCAGAATTCGTGTGATACGATATTGCACTTGCTTGTAAAGTTAGAAGGTAATGATTTGAGTGTTTTATGGTCTTGATACAATCAAAAGTCTCCTGATGTGATAAATTCTGAAAAATAACTTTTACAGAATTTGGCACATCTTCCATTGCATTGTCAGCCCACAGGATGACATTTTGATTTAATTTTGATAACTCTATCCTTTAACATTTTGTCTGTTTATTACAGTGCTCCTTTCAGGCCTATTTTCCTGTTAAGTAGTTTACTTTATTGTTCTATGGACTGACGTGTAGGTACTGTTGTATTATTGCCCTATGAACCAGCAACAGAGTTATAATGCCAGCATTGCCACATTTTTTGATCTGCTGAAGCGTGTTTGCGTGTTATGTCTGTGAAGTTGTGAAGACACTCTACTTTTCAAAAACAGAGTATAAAGGGATCAGGTAACCTGTTGTGTTTTGTGTACAGACATCGGAAATAACTGACAGAGACTGGGCATGTCTGTGGAGAGTTAGTTAAAGTGTAAACAACCTTCCAAGGTGTGAATGACTGCCTCTCTCCACTTCAATTAAAGAGTCTGAGTAACAGTAATTGATAAACTTGGTGGCCTCACACAGATGGAAATGTGAATAAAGATAATCAGAAGCTATTTGTAACTGGAATGTTGTGGGGATATCCCTTTGGGTCACAATTACTGAGCCCATTAAACCAAATGAGGATACTGATACTATGATCATACAACAAAAACTAGCTTATGGCAAGAAACACTCTTTCAACTGAAATCTTGGCAAACCAGGACAATAAATCTGGGACTCAGAGATTCCAGCACCTTGCCCTGGAAATTCATCACAGGGCCAGAGAAGTAGGGCTTAGGGCTTATGTGTGAATATTATTACAGATTGGAAGATAGCTAATGTGAGCCTGCTATTCAAAAAGGGAGATAGGCTCACTGGACCATAGAGAGAAAACAAGGAACTAACATTGGTACTGGAGAAATTGCTAGAGTTTATTGTCAAGGATTTCATACCTCGGCATTTGGAAGGCAGTGCTATAATCAGACAATGTTAGCATGGATTTACAAAAAGGGAAATCATGCTTGATTGGAATTTTTTGAGGATGTAACTAGTAGAGTTGACCAAGGAGAAGCAATGGATCTGCTTTATTTAAACTTTCCAAAGGCTTTTGACAAGGCTTCTCATTAACAGACTACTATATAAAATCAAACATATGAGATTATAAATAATGTCTTGAGGTGAGGAGATTCTTCTTTACCTAGAGAGTGGTGAATGTGAGGAATACACTACCACAATGTGGTTGAGGCCAAATTGTTGTCTGATTTCAAAAAGAAATTAGATATAGCTCTTGGGGCTAAAGGGATATGGGGGGGAAGTGGAGATGAGAATCAGGATAATGAATTTGATTAAAATGAATGGTGGAGCAGGCTCGAAGAACTGAATGGCCTATTCTGCTTCTAGTTTCTATAATTTCACCACAGGGGTTCAACAACAACTTTTGACTGGAGAAAAATCAGAAACTTGCTGTTGCATGGAGCAAGTCATTTTACCAGAAACTGCCAATTCCATTGTGTTCAGTACAGCAAGGGAGGATCCTGAGGCCTGTAACATTTCCAACAACGTCGCGAGTGCTGGTAGCAATATTTAATTTTTTGAACTCTTTCAGAAATCTAAGTATATGCTACATCTTGTGTAATTACCTTTTATGTGTGCACGTGTGTGCTTTTGCTTTGAGAAAAATAAATGTTCATTTAACTTAAATCTCTGAGAAAGCCTGTCTTGTCTGTTAAAATTCTCAGCACTCGAGGGCAAAACACTTCTCTGAAACACATCTATTTACAGTTAATTGAGGGTTGGAATAAGGGGGAGATTATCCCACATCTTCTGTCCACACAGTGTTAAACATTTTTTATTTCAAAAATGTACTTTATTCATAAAAAAACTCAAACCATTGCAAACCAACATATCTAAAACTTACAAACAGTGCAGAGAAAGTTATTTTTACAATCCTATACAATCTTATTTACAAAAAACTTACAATCAATATATTTCAAAATTTAAAACTATATACATGCCTCAGATTTTACTGTGTGCTGTTATTTTTCAGAATGGCATACAGTTACGCAGGCCAAGAGTATTCTGCAATTCCCAGGCCCTCAGTCTGCCTCCATTGAAAGGTTTCATAATGTGGCCTTTCCCCATTGCGTCTTTGCGGCAACTGCCCCAAGCTTCAGCCTGTCCCTCAGCATGTAGTCCTGGACCTTGGAACGTGCCAGTCTGTAATACTCGGTCGAGGACAATTCTTTCAACTGGATGATCAGCAAGTTTTGGCTGGACCAAAGTGCATCCTTCACCGAGTTGATGACCCTCCAGCAACAGTTGATATTTGTCTCTGTGTGTGTGTGTCACCAGAAAACAGCCCGTAGAGTACAGAGTCCTGCGTCACGGAGCTGCTTGGGGTGAACCTTGACAAATACCACTGCATCTTGCTTCAGACTTTCTTTGCAAAAGCGTGTTCCACAAGGAGGTGTGCGACCATCTCATCACCCTTGCAGCCTCTTCGAGGGCAGTGTGCAGCAATGTTGAGTCCTGGAGCGTGCATAAAGAATCTGATGGGAAGTGCCCTTCTCACCAATAGCCAAGCCAGATCTTGGTGCTTGTTTGTGAGTTCTGATGATGAGGTGTTCTGCCAAATAACACCGACAGTCTGCTCAGGGAACCATCTGATAGGATCCTCCATCTCCTCTCTCGGAGCTTCAAGGATGTTATGTGCTGATCACTGCTTGATCGCCATGTGGTCAAAGGTGTGTTTGTGGAAAAATTTCTCCATGAAGGACAGATGCTGCAGTACAGTCCAACTACTTGGAGTGTTCCGTGGCATGTGGCCAGACCCTTCCTCTGCAACAGGTGGAGCCTCAAAAAGTAGTGGCACTTGCTGTTAGTGTACTGAGGATCTATGCACTGCTCGATGCAGCCGCACAGAAAGGTGGCGATTGGTTGACATCGTTGATGTTGTGTTCCCTCGGTTGGTGGTGGGGTTGCAGGCTGGTCTCTGCCTTGGATGTTGTCGGTGTCCTTGTTTCTGTTTTCCAGGGTCAGGATAGCCTTGACTGTACTGTGCCTCTGCCTCTGTCTGGGTGGTCCCCAGCTGCTTCAATATCGAGGTCAGTGCTTGCTGTGGTTCCTGTGCCGCTTGCTTATGGCACACACACTTATTGCCTGTCAAATACTTAGAGCCTTAAAAATGTAATATCAAAACCACAAGAAACTTTTACATCAGTCTAACTTCCTGCAACTCCTATTGGCATTAGCACTGTTGTGCAGATTGTAGGGTCTGAAGTTTTGTTTTTGAGCTGCGCTGTGCTGATCTCAGTACAGGGAAAGTTGGAAAGTATAGTCCATTTCCTAATCCTTGGATGAGTGAAGGGAAAATCACTTAAGGCTCCCACTCATCATTGCTCATCAGAGACTTCTGTTAGTAAATGTGTGGAAAACTATGTTCCAAAGGAGCAAATCCACATGTTTCTCAATAGGAAATCATGGATGAACAAGGATATCCACTGCTTGCTGAAGTCCAGATCTGAGGGGTTCAAGTCAGAAGAAGTATTCAAGAAAGCTAGATATGATCTAAGGACATCCAGCAAAGATGCCAAACCGAACTAGAGGCCCAGACTAGCTGCACAGACACTTGCTGACTATGGCAAGGTGTGCAAGACATAATAGACTACAAGCTGATGGCATGTAAAATTGCTGGATCCAACGCATCCCTCCCTGATGAACTTAGTGCATTTTGTGGCATTTTTTGAGCAAGAGATCAGCGAGAGCATGCCCCTCAGGCAGAAGTCTTGGATGAACCTGTCTCTGAGGTTACCACTGCCGATGTCAGAGCAGCCTTCTTGAAGATCAACCCATGGAAAGTGACTGGCACAGATGGGGTACCCGAACAAGTATTCAAATCCTGCACAGATCAACTGATAGGGGTATTCATAGACATCTTCAACCTCTCTTTACAACAATTAGAGGTCTCCATCTGCTTCAAGAAGGTGACCATCATTCCTGTACCAAAGGAAAACTTAATAATGTGCCTTAATAATTATCGCTCAGTGGCTCTGACACCCATCATTATGAAGTGCTTTGAGAGGTTAGGCATGAATCAATTTCAGCATCCCAGATTGCCTGGATCTACTGCAGTTTGCCTATCTCCCTGGCCCTGCACTCAATGTGGAATACCTAGATAACAAAGACAGATATGTCAGACTCCTACTTATTGACTACATGTCAGCATTCAACACCATTATTCCTACAAAATGCATTTCCAAGCTCCTGAGCCTTGTCTCATTCTAAATCTAAATCATGCAACTAAATCCTGAACTTTTCTAATCCACAGACTGCAATTAGTAAAGATAGGCAACAACACCTCCTCAACACTGGTGCCCCAAAAAGGCTGTGTTCTCAGCCCTCTACCATACTCCTTATATAACTAAGTGTGTGACTAAATTCCCGTTCAACCCGATTTTTCAAGTTTGTTGTTGATAGCACTGTGGTGGGTGGATCTCTAACAATGATGAGGGACAGTACAGGATTGAGATAAAGAATCTGGTGAACTGGTGCGACAACAATAATCTCTCCCTCAATGTCAACAAAAAGGAGATTGCTGTTGACTTCAGGAAACATAATGGAGAACATGCTCCTGTCTACATCATTCGGAATAAAGTAGAAATGGTTGAAAGCTCCAAGTTTTTAGATGTCCAGATCACCAACAACCTGACCTGGTTCCCCCCAATTCCAACACTTTTCAGAAAGCGAACAAAATCTTTACTTTCTCAGAAGACTAAAGAAATTTGGCATGACAACTACGACTCTCTCCAATGTTTACAAATTCAACCAGAAAGAATGCTTTCTATGGTGTATCACAGTTTGGTAAGGCTCCTGCTCTGCCCAAGCTTGCAAGAAACTACAAAAGCTTGTGAATGTAGCCCAGTTCATTACACAAACCAGTCTCCTATCCAGTGACTCTGGCTACTTCTGGCTGCCTCTGCAAAGCAGCCAGCGTAATCGAGGACCCCACTCACCATAGACATTCATTCTTTCCACTACCTTCTGTTTGGAAAAAGGTACAGAAGTCTGAGGTCATGCAACAACCAACTTAAGAATGGTTTCTTCCCTGCTGTCATCAATTTTGAATGGACCTACTTAAGTTGATCTTTCTCTGCACCCTAGCTATGACTATAACAACATTACATTCTGCATATTCTTGTTTCATTTTCTATGAATGATGTGCTTTATCTGTATAGTGCACAATAAACAATAATTTTATTGTCATATGCAGTGAAATCAAATCAAAGTGTGTTGTGTGGATATAAAGCAAGGACAGAATTGGACTCCTATACAAAAAATATTGTGTTTATACTTGCTCTCTTGGTTCACATGGGAAGCTTGGACAGCATACTAGTGAGCTGCTGGAATCCCAGTAAGTGCTGGCACTGTTGAAAAGATAAATTTTTAGCAAAAAAAATCTACTACACTGTGGGCTTAGGAATACCCTTGTGCTTTAGTGAATGGTTTCCAGTTAGCTTATAGAATGAAACGAGTTTTCCCAGGTCTCTAATTTTATATGGGTTCCACTGATCTACAAAGGAATGAATTATCTTTTAATGTATAGGTTTTAAAATTGTTCTTGCTCTTCCAGTGAAACAATTTATTGAATTATATTATGAAGTGCAATTCTTTAATAGCTTAATGGTTTGTAACCTCTGCTTACTGGTGGTCATATAGTGGGCCTCCACTGAACATCTCTAGTGGGCCAATAGCTTGAAAATCTAAGCATTTAAAAATCATCTTCCTTTGTCCAGAAAATAATTATATTTTTGATACAGTGATGCTCCCGTTTAGCATGGTATCTTGATATGGTAAATAACCCTTTTTCACTTATAAAGGGAAACCATTATTGATTGTACTAGTAAAAGCCTAATGGATCCTCAATCTTGGAAGATTTATAACATAATTTTTCTTGTGGAATAAAAATGTTTCTGCCATTGTTAGGATGTAAATTTGAGTATTGTGGTATTAGGTGGTCTAATGTTCACTAATATTTAATGATTACAAATCTCATCAGGATTTTATTCTTCCCTGAATGGTGAAAATGTGAAACTTGTAACAATTTGAAGTAGTTAAGATTAATAAGTTATTCTCGGAAAAGCTACATTACTTGAGTATGGGAAGAAGGAAAAGTTGGGAGGGGCTTGTGTGGAGTAAAAAAGGTCAGCACTATCCTGATGGACTGAAAGGCTTGTTTCTATGCTTCAAGGTTCTAAATCTTTTCAGTATTTTTCAGAATATTTTATAACAATGCAGTTTGCCTCTGTATACTCTAGTAAAGATCTACTACTGATTAAAAACGCATGAATACAAGCACTAAGGACACTTGGCTTTTATGTCCCTGTGGTTGAATAATCCCAGTAAGAAGTCTCACAATACCAGATTAAAGTCCAACAAGTTTATTTGGTAGCAAATGTGGCTTTTGCTACCAAATAAACCTGTTAGATTTTAACCTGTTGTTGTGAGGTTTATTACTCTGTTTACCCCAGTTCAACACTGGCATCTCCACATCGTTTGAATAATCCACCTTCACTCAGTGTAGATATACAGATGAAAAGTAATACCTTGGATTAGGTATTGGAGGGCTGTCAACTGTCATGGAATTGGATTGGCTATTCTGAACTTTATTCAGAAGTTTCATCATATGACCTCTTGCCTTCAAACTGCTGTGCCGCACACTTGTTCTTTTTGATGTTCAATCTACATAACAACTGAACAATAATGGCTGTGCTGCCCAAAATCCCTTCCGCTCTAAACACCATTCTATACATTATTTGCAGAATTTTCTGTTTTACTCAGCAATCAACCAGTGTCTTGCGGAGACAAAAATACTTAATGTTTCTGATGGTTGATCTTTCAAATAATTGACAAAATTTAGAGGTGTAATACAACAACGTGTATTCGTATGTTACCTTTGGCTAAATGAAAAATCCCAAGGTACTTTGTAGGAGCATTGCAGAGCTTAATCATGAAGAGCCCACTGTCTCAACCTTGCTTCTCACCTAAGATGGGGGTCATCCTCTTTTAAATCACTATCAATCAGCTCTCCTCTTCAAAGGGGAGAGTCAACTATGGTCATTTGGGACTGTGGGAACTTTGCCCTCAAGAAACAAAGTATGACACCGAACCACTTGAACTATTAGCACAGATCATTAAAAACTTGTTTGGAGAGTTAGGTTTTAAGTGTATTAAAAGAGGAAAATGAGATGTACAGTGGGTATTCCATAGCTTGACACAGACAGTTGAAGGCACAGCTCCCAGTTTTGAGAAATTAACCTGGGGAATGCATAAGGAGCAGAATTTAGAGGAGCAGAGGTATAAGAGGGTTGTAAGAGATTACATAGATGGGGAGGGATGAGGCCATGGATGTTTGAAATAGGTCCAAGAATTTCAAAATCAAACTGTTCCTTGACCTGCATCAATATAGGACAGCGAATACAGGTTTGGTGGATAATCAGACTTAGTGGAGTTAAAAAAAACGGGCAGTGGAGTTTTGGATGGAATGTGGGAGATCACCAAAAGAACAGTAGAACAGTCAGGTCTAGAGATAATGACAAAGTGAATGAGGATTTCTGCAATAAGTAGGCTGCTCTGGTGAAGTTGGGTGATATTAGAAGTGGAAATAGATCATCTTCAGCTAGGCTTCCTGAATCATTAAAAACTTTTTTTTATCTGTTTATTAAAAATGTGGAATAAGACCTCTGCTGTTTCCCTTAGATTCTTTTAAAAGATTTTATAAAAGAAATTGAAAATCCAACCAGCTTATGGTACGGTCTGTTAAGAACAAGTAGTCAAGAAAGATCTTTGTTTTGAAAAATGTTGTTTTGTGTTTAAAGCGTTATTTATTGTACTACATTCTCTAATTTGAAATGTGCCCCAACCTTAATATAAAACAGTAGCTGGAATCCAATGCTTTATATTGGTTTAAATGATTTCCTTCAGTGCTGGTCAAGTCTCTGCACTTGACATCAATGTCCTTGAATTGAGGGGAAAAATTAGCAAGAAGTGTCTTTCCTGGTGACTATCCATTGACCCTTTTGCTGAAAATGATGTATAAATACAAACTGTAAATCACAGGAGAGTACAGTTCTGCCTACATCTGAAGCCAGATTTAACAACGTAAGTGTAGAAACCAAATGTTAGATGCTGGATTTGCCAAAAATGAATTGAAAGAGCAATATTAAAAGTTACTTTTCCAATGAATCTTAGAGCTAAAGAATTCTAAATTACATGACTGAATTTTTTTTAGCGTGAAGTATCTTTGCAGCAACTGAAGGCATTGTATAAAATTCATCCCACCTTCCAGATTAGAGACAAATGCTCAAATTAGATACGATTGACTAACAAACTGCCATTGAGCTTTGTCTGTTCACACTTCTGTTTTTGTTTTAATAGTTGTTTTGAAATTTGGATCTTTGTGTACCATTTGCAAATGATAAACACACCCTGAATTCCTTCTAATTTTTTTTCAATTTTCATCCTTTTTTTTAATCAGCGACTGACCATTTTTCACTTGCATTACCGTTCAGCTCCTGTTGGTCTTTGCTCAAACTGATGATTTGTGAAGAGACAATATGATAAGCCCTCTTTGAAAAGCAGAATAGTACTGCTGCCAGAAATCTGAAATAAAAATAGAAAACGCCAGAAATTATCAACAGGTCAGACCTGCCAAGTATTTCCAGCGTTTTCTGTTAAACTCTCACCATGCAAGCAAGTCTTGTGCTAAAAAAGTATTTGCTAAATCACTCTATTTGAGCTGAAGTGCCTGTATACATTTAATAAGGTGAAAAAAAGAGCTGTACTCGGGTAGCATAGTGGACTGAGATGAAAGGAAGATAAACTAAGTTGAGCTGAAAATGGAAAATGAGGTCAGGATATGTTGAGATGTTTAACGGCATTCTCTGATTTTTTTTTTAAAAAGTAGTTCAGTTTGAATATAATTTTTTTTGATTAACACTAATTGTGAACTACAGGAATCCTTAAAATCGGTAATTCGAATAAAACAAAAGCCTTTTAGAAACAACCTTGAAAAAGGAACTAATTAACATTGAAATAAATTAAAAAGGAACCTTGAGAGACATGAACCATGAAGAAGAATGGAACACTTGAGTTGTGTCTCATTGTTGAAACTGATAATTGGAACTTTTGTATATGCTCTAAGAAAAAAGTGGATAACATTGTTTAGGTTGGGAGAATTTTGTAATCAACAAATGGGGTCTAAATAGAGCTTTACAGCACAGCTTTGAATCTTCTGAAAGAAGAAGCAACATCAAAAGATTGTGCCTTAGCCTGAAGGGAGAGACCACCAGAGTGAGGGGAAAAAGAACATTTCACTTCTGATTAAACCTGTGTGGTGTTGTGAAATTCTGTTTATTAGCCAGTGAAACATATGTACCTATCAATAATTTGTAATTGAGTAAGAGTTACACAGTGTGAAAAAGTGAGAGTATTCTTGGAACAACAGTAGGCCACTTGGTCTTTTTAGCCTACTCTTGCGTTCAATTAGATTTCAGTTGATCTGTATTTCCATTCCATTTACCTGTCTTTGTTTGATTTCCCCTTAATGCCATTGCTCAACAGAGATCTAGCAATCTAAGCCAATTGGCATAATACCCATTATCTTTTGGAGCACTAACTTTCAGATTTAACTTAAACATTATTTAGTGGGAGGAAGAATAGACTCCACAGCCCCTTGAGTGTGCTATTCAGTACAATCATAGTTGATTTTTTTGGTCTTGGAGTTTGTGCATTCACCCCTTTTTGTCTGCATAGGTTTCCTACGGGTGCTTTGGTTTTCTCCTATAATCCAAAGATGTGTAGGTTGGATGGATTAGCCATGGTACATGCATGGGGTTACAGGGATAGGGTGGAGTATGGGTCTGAGTAAGATGCTGTTTTGGAAAGTTGGTGCAGACTTGATGGGCCAAATGGTCTCCTGCACTGTAGGAATTCTATGATCTCCACTTTGCTGCTCACTCACCACTGTCCTTGATTCCCAAAAAAACAAAATTCTATCTATCTCAGTCTTAAATATATTAAATAATGGCACATACACAACCCTCTCAAGTGGAGAATTCCAAAGATTCACAACCCTTTGCATGAATTTCTCATCTCTGTCCTATGGTTAGTCCCTCACACCGAGACTATGCACCTGTGTTCTAGGTTCCCTACCTCGGGGGAAACAACGTCTATGTCTACCTCATGAAGCCCTTGCGTAATTTTGTATATTTCAATGACGTCATTTCTCATTCCTCTGAACTCCAGGGAACATAATCTCAATTTACTCTTATTGTGCTAAGACAAGAAACTCTCACCTAAAGAACCAATCTAGTAAATCTTTGCTATTCCTACTCCAGTTCAATTATAGCTGCCTTTTAAACCATGGAGAACAAAACTGTGGTTTCATCCAAAAGCCCTTTGCAATTCTAGCAAAACTCTTTTATATTCCAGCCCTCTTACAATAAAGGCCAATATGCAATTTGTCTTTCTAATTGGTTTCTGTACTTACTTATCAACTTTGTATTCCTGTGCAGGTAGACCCAAGTCCCTCTGAAAATCAATGTTTATATGTTTCACACCTTTTTCTATTATTAACAAAGTGAATGACCTCGCACTTCCTGACATTATACTCCTATCCATCCCTCTTTCATTCACTTTACCAGTCTTTGCAACCTCTTTGTAATCTCACAGCTTGCAATCCTACCTAGCTTTGCATCATCAGCAAACTTGGAGAAGTGCTGGAATCTGTTACTGAAGTAGTAGTAGCAGGGCATTTTAAAAAAAAAATCATAATACAGTTGATAGACTCAACATGGGTTGAGATGTACAGAGTACTGGTGAGGCTGCAGCTGGAGTACTGTGTGCAGCTTTGGTCGCCGCATTTGTGGAAGAATATATTGGCCTTGGAGGGAATGCAGAGAAGGTTCCCTAGGCTGATATCGGAGATGAGGGGGTGAGCCTATGAAGAGATTGGTGAGGCACTGAATAAATCCTGAAGAGATTGGTGAGGCACTGAATAAATATTTCTCTTTGGTATTCACGCAGAGTGCTGGAAATGTAGCTATGGAGAGCACTGAGGTACAGGTTGCAAATGGGGAGTATTGTAGTAGATAGGGAGGATGTGTTAGAAATTCGCGGGTTTGAAGTTGGATAAGTCCCCTGGGCCGGACGGGATTTACCCTAGGATTCTCTGGGAGGCAAGAGAGGAGATTGCAGAGCCTCTGGCTCTGATCTTCAGGTCCTCGTTGGTTACGGGTGTGGTTCCGGAGGACTGGAGGATAGCGAATGTGGTCCCATTGTTTAAGAAGGGGAAGAGAGACCTTCCTGGGAATTATAGGCCAGTGAGTCTTACTTCTGTTGTGGGCAAGGTATTGAAGAGAATTATTAGGGATAGGATTTATAGTTATTTAGAGAGAAATGAATTGATTGGGGATAGTCAGCATGGTTTCGTGAAGGGTAGGTCATGCCTTACTAACCTCATTGAGTTTTTTGAGAAAGTGACCAGAGAGGTGGATGGGGGTAAGGCGGTTGATGTAGTATATATGGACTTTAGTAAGGCGTTTGATAAGGTGGCCCATGGAAGAGTTCTACAGAAAATGCAGATGTGTGGAATAGAAGGGTGATTTAGCTAATTGGATTAGGAATTGGCTGGCAGATAGAAGACAGAGGGTGGTGGTTGATGGGAGATATTCATCGTGGAGTTCGGTGACGAGTGGTGTGCCTCAGGGGTCTGTTTTGGGGCCCCTGCTGTTTGTAATTTTTATAAATGATCTGGATGAGGGTATTGAGGGATGGATCAGTAAATTTGCAGATGATACTAAAGTTGGTGGTGTGGTAGATAGTGAAGAGGGGTGTTTTAGTTTACAGAGTGACTTGGACAAGTTGCAGAGCTGGGCCGAGAGGTGGCAAATGGAGTTTAATGTGGAAAAGTGTGAGGTAATGCACTTTGGCAGGAACAATAAATGTGTAGAGTATAGGGCTAATGGTAGGGCTCTTAATAGTGTTGAGGAACAGAAGGATCTTGGTGTATGTGTCAATAGATCCCTGAAAGTAGGCAGTCAAGTGGATAAAGTTGTTAAGAAGGCATATGGAGTCTTAGCTTTTATTGGTAGGGGGATTGAATTTAGGAGCCGCAGCATCATGTTGCAACTGTACAAAACTCTAGTGCGGCCGCACTTGGAGTATTGTGTGCAGTTCTGGTCGCCACATTATAAGAAAGATGTGGAGGCATTGGAGAGGGTACAGAGGAGGTTTACCAGGATGTTGCCTGGTATGGAGGGCAGGTCCTATGAAGAGAGGTTGAAGGATTTGAGGTTGTTTTCGTTAGAAAGGAGGCGGCTAAGAGGGGATCTTATTGAAGCATATAAGATGATTAGAGGTTTAGATAGGGTGGACAGTGATAGCCTTTTTCCTAGGATGGAGAAAGCTAGCACGAGGGGACACAGCTTTAAATTAAGGGGTATAGTTATAGGACGGATATCAGAGGTAGGTTCTTTACTCAAAGAGTGATTAGGGAGTGGAATGCCCTGCCTGCAGCTGTTGTAGATGCGCCAAGTTTGGTGGCGTTTAAGAGGTTAGTTGATAAGTATATGGAAGAGAAGGGAATGGTTTAGTTAGGAGGGGCATTGCTTTTTATTTTGGTCGGCACAACATCGAAGGCCGAAGGGCCTGTTCTGCGCTGTATTGTTCTATGTTCTATGTTCTAAGAGAGATTGAATTGACTGCGTCTGTACTTGTTGGAGTTTAGAAGGCTGAGGGGGGGGATCTTATAGAGATGTATAAGATAATGAAGGAGATAGGGTAAAGGTAGAGAGATTCTTCCTGCTTAGGATAGCAGGACTATAGGGCACAGCCTCACAATAAGGGCGGGTGGTGTGAGGTTTAGATCAGAGTTGAGGAGGAACTCCTTCACTCAAAGGGTGGTGAATCTCTGGAATTCTCTGCCTGTTGAAGTGGTGGAGGCTACCTCGCTGAACATATTTAAGTCACGGTAGATAGGTTTCTCATAGACAAGGGAATTAAGGGTTGTGGAGAGAAAGCGGGAAAGTGGAGCTGATCCACTTCAGATCAGCCATGATCTTATTGAATGGTGGGGAAGGCTCGAAGGGCTGGATGGCCTACTTCTGCTCCTATTTCTTATGTTCTTATGAGAAATCGATGTTTGACAGATTTATTGGAATAGTAGGGTGGCACCTAAAGGTTACTGCGCAAGATAAAAATTCATGGCGTTGGGAGTAATATAGTGGCATGGGTAGAGGATTGGCAAACTGGAATAAATAGATAATTTGCAGGTTGGAAAACTAACTAAAAGGTTGCCACACGTATTAGTGCTAAGACCTCAACTATTTTCAACCTATGTTAAAGACCTGAATGGAGGCTGAGTGTGTATTGCAGCCAAATTTAGAGGTTCATAATTACATACTAGAAACAGAAGGACATATTAAGGGCTATTAAGAGTGACAAAATTATAATAATCAATATCAGGAGAGGAAAAATAACTGGATTTCCAGAACTTGATGATCAACAACCTATGATTTTGTAAGTACAGGCAGCAGTGATAGTGGTTGTGCTGGCTCTGATTTTAGAAAATTCCCTGGATTCTGCAATGCTCCCAGCAGAGAAGTTAGAAAATCTAACACTGCTATTCAAGAAAGAAGCGAGAAGGAAAACAGAGCTATAGGCCACTTAGCCTGCCGTCTCACTTTTCTGGGTTGAAGCCCATTTGCCATTGCTTTGTCCACTTGACCAGTCCATTGATTGTGTCTAAGTGAGGTAAGCAATTAGAAAGCAAATGGTATATTGGTCTTTATTGCAAGGAGATTGGGGTACAAAAATACAGAAGCCTTGCTGCAATTGTACAAGGCTTTAGTGAGACCATACTTGGAATACTGTGTGCAATTTTTGATCTCCATATTTAAGGAAAGCTTTTGGAGGCAGTATAGTGAAAGTTCACTATATTGATCCCTGGGTTGAACTGGTTGTCCTATGATGCAAGGATGGGTAAATTATGTCTATATTCTTTTGATTTTAGAAGGGTAAGAGATAATATCAATGATCAGGATTCTGAAGCAGCTTGAAAGGGTAAATACAGAGACATTGGGCAGAATTTTACCAGCATGTCCACCCAAAGTTCGTACGATTCCGCCAGAGGCCAATGGAAAATGCTGTTCTCGAGTCTCGCCTGTCCCTGGAATTGGGGCGGGTCTGCTGGAAAAATTCTGGTTATTGTTTCCCTTGACTAGGGAATCTGGAACACTGGGCACAGTTTAGGATTAGGGGTTGATTATTTAGGACTGAATTTAGGAGAAATTTCTTCACCTGAGCTTTGTGAATCTTTGGAATTCTCTACTCCAGAGGATTGTGGATGCTCCATCATTGAATATCTTTAAGGCTGAGAAAGAAAGATTTTTGGTCCCTGAGGGAATTGAGAGATATGGGAGTTAATGTGAAAGTGGAGTTGAAGCCCAAATTTAGCCAACGTCCTATTGAATGACTAACAAGTTTGATGGACCATATAATACCCAGCTGCTACAT
Organism: Sphyrna mokarran; assembly: GCA_024679065.1. Lineage (NCBI taxonomy): Eukaryota > Metazoa > Chordata > Chondrichthyes > Carcharhiniformes > Carcharhinidae > Sphyrna > Sphyrna mokarran. Next base: position 40,839,301 of record JAGIQG010000002.1, read on the forward strand.
TTCTTGTGTTCTTTAAGTGAGTGGGCAAAACTTTGACAGATGGAGTATAATAGAAATGTGAAGTTGTCCACTTGTTGGAAAAATAGAAAAGCACAGTATTGTTCAGATGGACAGAATAAAGAACAAAGAACAATGCAGCACAGGAAACAGGCCCTTTGGCTCTCCAAGCCTGCGCTGCTCATGCTTCCAAATAGACTATTCGTTTGTATCTCTCCATTTCCAGTCTGTGGTTTAGAGGTATAGGAGTATCTTTGTACCATAAATGTCAAAAAATTAGCATGTAGGTAACACAAATGATTAGACAAATTGAATGTTGACTTTTATTGAAGTGGAATGGAGTATAAAAATCTTGTTCCAACTGTAAGCTGTGTTGGTGAGACCAAATTGACAAGCAGTTTTGAATTCGTTATTGGAGGCTATTCTTTTATTAGAGGCAAATTATGGAATCACAAAATTGTTACAACGCCGAAGAAGCCCATTCTATCAGTTGTCTGCACTGACCCTCCAAATGAGCAGTTCATTTAGTGCCATTCTCTCACCTCCTCCCTGGAACTCTGCACATTCTTCCTTTTCAGATAATCTAATTCCCTTTTTCATGCTTCAGTTGAACCTGCATCCAACACACTTTCAGGCAGTCATTCTGGACCCAATCACTTACTGCATGAAGAAGTTTTTCCTTGTGTTGCTTTTGCTTCTGTTGCCAATTACTTTAAACCTGAACCCTTTCATTCTTGATCCTATCATGCATGGAAGCAGTTTCTCCTTATTTGCTGTATATATTCCTCTCATGATTTTGAAAATTTCCATCAAATCTCCTCTTCACCTTCTCTAAGGAAAACAGTCTCAATTTCTACAATCAATCTATGTAATTCATAGAATCCTACAGTGCAGAAGGAGGCCATTCAGCTGATCGAGTCTGCACCGACCACAACCCAATGTATTTATCCTAGTTCCCTGACGCTAAGGGCCAATTTAACATGGCAAGTCCACCTATCCAGCACACCTTTGGACTTTGGGAGGAAACCAGAGCACCTGGGAGAAAACCACGCAGACATGGGGAGAATGTGAAAACTCCATACAGTGACCCAAGCTGGGAATTGAACCCAGGTCCCTGGTGCTGTGAGTCAGCAGTTCTAACCAATTGAAGTTCTTTGCCCCTGAAACTATTCTTGTGTATCTTTTCTGTACCCTTTCTAATGCCTCCAGAGCATGCTGTGTAGAACTGAACACAACACTTCAACTGAGACCAAACTATTGTTTCATTCAAGTTCGATGTAACCTTCTTGCTCTTGTACCCTATGCCCTGACTCATAAAACAAAGGATACTCTATGCTTTATTTAACTATTATCAACGTGTCCTGGAACTTGCAATTACTTATGCAAGGAGCCTCCTTTAAAATTCTACCCTTTTTTTTAATCATGTCTCTATGTGCTTCCTATCAAAATGAATCACTTTCGATTTCACCAGGCCACTTGTCCGTCCATTTCTCCAACATGTCTACATTCCTTTGAAGTTCTACACTATCCTCCTCACAGTTCACAATGTACCAATTTTTGTATCATTACAAATTTTGAAATAGGGCTCTGTATACTAAGGGCTAGATCGTTAATATATTCCAGGAAGAACAAGGGTCCCAACAGCAACCATGGGGAGCTTCACTACAAACCTTCCTCCAGCCCTAAAAACATCCATTAGCCACTATTCTATTTCCTGTCATATACTAACTTCGTATTCATGTTCTACTGTCATTTTATTCCAAGAGCTGTAATTTTACCCACAGGTCTATTATGTGGCACTGTTTCAAATGCCTTCTAGATATTGGTGTACATCAGATCAGCAGCCTCTGTTATCTCTTCAGAGGCTTTAGATGGTTAATTAAACACAATTTTCTTTATCAGATCTGTGTGGCCTTTCTTAATTAACCTGCATTTTTCCATGTGACTATTAATTTTGTCTGCAATTATAGTTTCTAGAAGTTTCCCATATTGATGTTAAACTAACTGGTCTATAGTTGCTGGAATTATCTTTGCAGCCATTTTGAATACTGTTGTCCATCCCTAAATCAAAAGAACACTGGATGACTATGGTCAGTGCCTCAGCAATTTTCATACTCAATTCCCTCTGCATTCTTGGATATATTTCTTCTGGTCCTGGTACCTTATCAACTTTTGGTATAAATGGCCTATCCAATAAAATTTTATTTATTAGTGTCACGAATAGGCTTACATTAACACTGCAATGAAGTTACTTTGAAAATTCCCTAGTCATCACGCTCTGGCACCTGTTTGGGTACACTGAGGGAGAATTTAGCATGGCCAATGACTTAATCAGCACATCTTTTGGGCTCTGGGAGGATATCAGTGTACGCAGAAGAAACCCACTCAGACATGGGGAGAATGTGCAGCCTGTCAACAGTGACCCAAGCTGGGAATCGAACCCAGGTCCCTGGCACTGAGGCAGCAGTGCCAACCACTGTGCTGCCCATGTATCATATACCACCTTCTTATCAATTTAAAACCCTTCAAGTGTCTGAATTATTTCCTCTTTCACTGTGGCCATGGTAGTATTTTCTTCCTTGGTAAAGATAGGATGCAAAGTATTTATTTATCTGAGCTACTTTTCCTGCCTTGTGTGTAGATCCTTTTTTTGATCCCTAATCTGACGCTCTCATCGCCTTACCACCTTTTACTATATGTTCCATAGAAAACTTCAGGATTCCCTTTTTTTTTATGTTGGCTACCTCTATCTTTCATACTCAATCTGTTTCTCTTATTTGCTTTTACACTTTCCCTCAGAATCTTCTATATTTGGTTAGGTGTGCCAATGTATTATTCACCTGACATCTGTCATAAGCACACTTCTTCATCTTAACACAAGATCGGAAACACTGCTGTAGAAAATCTTCTGATAACACTTCTATTGGCTCCCTGTTTTTTTGTTTTCATCATTATTTCAGTCTCTATTCAAATAATTGAAGTCTTCTATTACAACTATTCTATAATTCTTGCATACTTCTGTAATTTTCTTGTAAATTTATTTCTCCACATCCCTCCTGTTATTATGATGACCTATAGATTTCATTGAACAATGTAATTGCACCGTTATTTGTTCCTTTGCTTCACCCAAATTGGTTTTATCCTTGATCCCTCTGTCCCCAGTACCGCGAAACTCTTTTTCTTTACACTAACACTTCTCCCTCTTTTCTACTTTTGCTATCTCCTACTGAATAGCAATGGTATTTAATATTCATGCTCTTCTTTGAGCCAGACCTCTTTAATAGCCACAAGGTCATATTTCCACAGGGCAATCTGTGCCTATAACATGCCAATCTTATTAACCATTCACATTCATGCACATTAGTTCTGATTTTACATTTTATTAATTTTCTCCCTTTCTCTGACTCCACTTAATAATTGACTATTCCCAACTGTGCTGCTCTCTGTCTCTCTTCTTTCTGATGTTACCTCCTTGTTCCTACACCATTGCCAAGTTCGATTAAATCCTTACCAATTACCTAACAATTAGTCCTGAAAACAACTCAGTTCCAGTTTTATTTGGGTCCGACCCATTGGCCTGTACAGGCCCCATCTTCCCCCAAAGCTGGTCCCAATGTCACAAGAATTTAAAGCCCTTTCACCAGCACTGTCTTCCCAGCTACTCGGTCATCTGCTTTATCCTCTTATATTAATTTGTGCACGGTACCAGGAGTGATCCTGCGATGACTACTTTTGGGGTCCTGCTTGCTAATTTCCCACTTAAGCTCCTAAATTCTTCTAGGACCACGTCCCTCTTTCCACCTATGTGGATGACCGCTGCAGGCTATTTATCCTCTCCCTCAGGATGCTCTGCAGCCATTCAGTAGTGTCCTTGACTCTGACGCCAGGAGGCCTGGGTTCATGTCTCTGGCCACAGATGTTCCTTTTCTGTTTCTTTAACTATCCTATAACTATTGCTCTGTGCAGCTGAACGATTTGTGGTGCTGTGGACTTGGCCCTGGCTGCACTCCTCGATGAACCATTACTCTCCAGATAGACAGGAAATAATCACTAACCATCACCTACATTCCTGTGATGTTACCAATCATAAAATTTCTACAGTGCAGAAGGAGGTCACTCAACTCTTTGAGTCTGCATCAACCACAGAGTCATAGAGGTTCATAGCATGGAAACTGGCCGAACTTGTCTGTGCACCTTTTTTCTTTAAGCCCCTAAACTAATCCCAATTGCCTGCGTTTGGCCCATATTTTCTATACCTATCTAATCCATGTAACTGTCTAATGCTTTATAAAAGACCAAATTGTACCCGCCTCTACTGCTACCTCTGGCAGCTTGTTCCAGATACTCACCATCCATTTTGTGAAGAAATTGTCCCTCTGGACACTTTTTTGTATCTCTCCCCTCTCAACTTAAACCTATGCCCTCTTGTTTTAGACTCCCCTACCTTTTGGAAAAAGATATTGACTAGCTGATCTATCCCCCTTATTATTTTATAGATCTCTGTAAGATTACCTCTCAACCTCCTACATTCCAGAGGAAAAAGTCCCAGTCTATCCAGCCTGTCTTGATAAGTCGAACCATCAAATCTTGATAATATTCTAGTAAATCTTTTGTGCACTCTTTCTAGTTTAATAATTTTCTTTCTATAATAAGGTGACCAAAATGGCACACAGTATTTTAAGTGTGGTCTTATCAATGTCTTATACAACTTCAACAACCCCACCAGCCCTATCCCTGTAACCCTATGCATTTAGCCTTGCTAGACCCTGACACTAAGAGCAATGTGGGAGGAAACCAGAGCACTTGAGGAAACTCACGCAGACACAGGAAGAATATCTGTGCGGAGTCTGCACAGTGACCCAAAGCCAGGAATCTGTGCCACCCAATTCAATTTTCTTTTTTTCCCTCAAACATGGGTTTTGAACCCATAAATCACTAATCTTTTCAGTAATGCTGACCTGCTTCATATACCTTCTGATCTTTGAATTAACTGGTTGCCTTATAAAAAGAGATTGAGCATTTGGAATTTAAATGAATGAGAGGTGATTTTATTGAAATGTTTAAGGTTATGAGAGAGCATCATGGTGTTGGTGCTGCAAAAATGTTTTCCCTTCTGAGGGAATCTAGAATTAGGGGACATAGTTTCCTGTCATTTAAGAGGGAGATGAATAATTTCTAATGAGGTTTGTTTATCTTTTGAATTCTGTACTCCAGAGGGCAATGGAAGCTCAGTTACTTAAATAAATTCAAGGCTAATTGACACACAGTTTTGGTTTGAAAGATGGTCAAGGGTTAAGGGGATAGCCAGGAAAGTGGAGCTGGAGCCAAGGTCAGATCAGCCATGATACTGAGAGGCAAACGGCTGACTCCAACTCTTATTTCTTAGTGAAACCTTTTCCCGTTAGCTGATACTACAAGGAATGGGGGACACACTTTGTATTAGAGATCCATGAAGGTTATATGGCCTGAAACCTACTGTCCTTAAGGGTGATGAAAGTGGAAACCATTCATGATTTCAAAAGGAAATTGAATGAACAGTTTAGGAAAATAAACTTGCAGGGCTAGAGTTGTAGAGTGATGGAGTGGGGCTGATTGGATTGCTCTGCAGAGAACCAGACTAGATTCCCTGGACAGAATGGTTTCGTTCTGTACCATTATGACCCTCTTTGTCTAAGTTACTAATATATATTGTAAATAGTTAAGACCCCAACACTGACCCTTTCTGGACTCCAGTAGTTACACCCTGCCATATAAATATACCCTTTTTATTCTTGCTCTTTTTGCTCCCTGATTTACCAAATGGTTTCATCAGACTGTCCCATTGAAAGATTGGCGAAATCTGCAGTGTTGTATGCTAGTTTGCGGTATTCACCCTGTTAACATTATTACATGTTCCAGTATAGAAGACATAGTTAGGTGCATTGGCCATACTAAATTCTCCCTTAGTGTACTCGGACATGTGCCAGAGTGTGGCAACTGGGAGATTTTCACAGTAATTTAATTGCAGTGTTAATGTAAGCCTATTTGTGACACGAACAAATAAAATAAATGATACACTATTTAGGCAAATAACTGTGGGCTAGTGTGAATTTCAAGGATCTACTTACTGAATGTATGGCATTGAGAAGACATCAATGGTAGACCTGAAATCAACTTTTTTGTTTTCATTCATTTCGAAGTGGAAATTTGTAGGTTTGAGCATATCAGCCAAAAGTTTTGTGTTCTCACCAGGAGAAGCTTTCATGCTGCTGCAGCCCAAGAACTTCCTTTCCGTTCATGTGTGTAATTTTCATATTGGGTTCACTTAACCTATGAAAAGCACTTAGGAGTTATAAATTTTGCTTGTTGAAACTTTGATTGCATCTGGAAAGTGAAATAATGCAGATTATGTAATCATCTCTGGTGATGTGAACAACTGGACATAATAAATTGTTGCAAATGAAGCATCAAAGTGCATTAGCTTAAGCGTTATTTACTGAATAATGTATGTAAAGGTAAGGTTGCTATTGTCCCAAATGACTATAGGCTGCCCTCCCACTTGAGGGGGAGAGCTGACTGGTGGTGATTTAACCTAAGGATCACCATACCTCGGGCAAAAGGCAAGGTTGAGAAAGCAGGCCTTCATGAGAAAGGTTGAGAAAGCAGGCCTTGTTTTCGTTAGAAAGGAGGCGGCTAAGAGGGGACCTAATCGAAACATATAAGATGATTAGAGGTTTAGATAGGGTGGACAGTGATAGCCTTTTTCCTAGGATGGAAAAAGCTAGCACGAGGGGACACAGCTTTAAATTAAGGGGTGATAGTTATAGGACGGATATCAGAGGTAGGTTCTTTACCCAAAGGGTGGTTCGGGAGTGGAATGCCCTGCCTGCAGCAGTTGTAGATGCGCCAAGTTTGGTGGCGTTTAAGAGGTTAGTTGATAAGTATATGGAAGAGAAGGGAATGGTTTAGTTTGGAGGGGCATTGCTTTTTATATTGGTCGGCGCAACATCGAAGGCTGAAGGGCCTGTTCTGTGCTGTAATGTTCTATGAATAATCTCAGCCAGTACAGGAATAATAAATGTGTGTATATATAATAAAGGCTGTTAATTTATTGCTTTCACTAAATAAGGAACAGTTGTGAACTTTAATTCTGAAACATTATTTAAAAATCATGGAACCATTATATCAGTAAATTTCCATTTTTTTATTAAATCATGGAAACTCAGCAGTGATAAAATATTATCCTCTTTCTGGCATAAACATCTTTTTATTATCATAAAATAATGTTCCGTGAGCTCAAGTCGCTAATGCTCCCTCTATCTATAATTTTTATTGTCCAAAAATAATAATTCAAACATAATCCAAAAGCTAAATTTAAAACTAAAATATTCTCTGTAGTGGGTAAAGCAGACAGGACACCTTTTATAGCCTGTGCCAATTTGTCCTGTGAGGGTGGTGTTATTGTGAAAGTTTTTCTTTTGGTGCTGCAATCCATGTGTTTTCTCAAAAGATTCTGCTGTAGAAAGGCTGCCACCATTGAGCAGCATTTCTGCAGCAGATTGATGATCCATTAATCCTGACTTGTTTCCTGCTTGTACCAAATTAATTGGAGAGCTTTTCTAATGTGTCTTCCTCCTTTTTCCCATTTCCAAGCCCACCACCATGGGACTGGGATAATTTAGTTCTATTGTTTCATCTCATCGGATGCATCTGTGACATTTTAAGGTGCAACTGTTGCATATGTGCAGATCGACATGCTGGTTATAATTGACAATAATTTAGTCCGCTTTATCTTAACATCTTAAGTGCAGGTTTAAAAGCTTTAACTGCTTGATGTGAATAAGGTAAAATACAGAACAGTTTTAGAAGATTATGTTCAGTTGTTCAACAACAACTCCTTATTCGGTAAAACACCTTCATTGAAGGATCAGGACTTTTAACTTGCATTAACAGCATAGACAGACAAACCTTTGTGTGTGTGTGTGATCAAGGATTCAACTTGTCGTTCAAGCTGAAGGATGGTGTTATGGCCAAGTGTCTCTTGTACCGCTGGCCTTTTGTGGCACTGGCCAGGGGGTCTGAAATAGACAGCATAGTCACCCCTGACATCAAGATGGCAGATGACCGAGTGTGGCAACAAGGAGCCCTATCAGTATTGAAGAATAAAGGGAATCGTGAGTGTTGGAGGTGGGGATAGCTCTCCACTAATTGTAGTTATACTTAGCACGAAGAACGATAGTGCAGGGAGATCAATCTTCTTGGACGCAGGATATCATCTTAGGAATTCCCCAGGGTTGTGTTTTAGACCCAACCATCCAGCTGCTTCATCAATGATCTTCCTTTAGCATAAAGTCAGAAGTGGGGATTTTTACTAATGATTGGAAAATGTTCAGAACCGTTTGCAACTCTTTCAATGATAGGGCAGGCCCTCCTGAATGCATCAAGAACTGGACAACATTCGGGTCTGTGCTGATTAAATGGCAAATGATAATCATGGAGCACAAGTGTCAGGCAATGACCATCTCTATTGAGATAATCTCTCCTTGACATTCAGTAACATTACCTGAGTGCCCCACCATCAATATCTTGGGGTTACAATTTGCTTGAAACTTAAAACTGGACTAGCCTCTTAGATAACTTCTTGAGATCCAAGATGATTTGCTTAAACTGTGGCTCAACATGTTTTGAGATGGCTGATAAGTCCAATGCAATCTGCAGATTCTCCACATGGAGGGCATATGGTGCTTAAGGGTGAGATAACTGATTTGTTTGGAGGTTTGTGTACTCCATCACAACTTCACCTTTGCACATTCCCAGTGCTTTCTCTTGATATGCTATGCTGTCTCCCTGGATAAGTTTTCTGCATTTTGATCAATCACTGGTCAAGGACTCCCATGAGTCAGTTGGGAAATTTGACCTCTTCAGGGATATCCCTCAAGCATTTCCACTGTTCTTCTTGAAAGTTTTCCTGTCATACCCAAATTCTGAATTAAGCAGTTGTTGTGGGATTCTGGCATCTGATTTATGAACAATATGTTCTGACCAGCAGAGATTGTTTTAATGGGTTAGTGCCTCAATGCTGGGCAGTTCGGCATGGAAGAGCATGCTATCATTGGAACTCTTTTTGTCACCAAATTGGGAAGATTTTTGAAGGACAAGCTGTACAAATCTCTTGCATCTTCAAAGCTTATAATGAAGGTAGACTGGAGTGGAATTGACCTGCTCAAAAGGCAGGTACATGAATATGAAGGCATTCCTATCCACTGACTGTGGGAAGAGGTTTCGACTGTTTTAATGGCCTGAAAAAATCCATTGCATCATTCACAGCAGGAAGAAGTGTGTGTGTGTGTGTGTGTGTGTGTCGTTCAGACTGAAGGATGGTGTTACAGCCAAGTGTCTCTTGTACCGCTGGCCTTTTGTGGCACTGGCTAGGGGTCTGAGATAAGAGAGAGAATTGTTCCTAGGTTAGAAAATTTAGCTTAAGGAGCTGGGAAATTAAAAAAAAATTTTTTTTTGATAAAGCATTTCAAATAATCTCCCTATGTATAAATCAAACAGGTGAAAATGACTGGTAAAAATGGTGAATGTAAAGTAATAGGTGACATTGTGATAATACCAGTGGGCTAGTCAGAGAACCAAGCTAATTCTCTGTAGAGACAGGTTCAAATCCCTTCAGAATAATAACAGGAATAGATTTTAAAAATCTAGTATTGAAAGCTAGTCATGAAATTAGATTGGATTGTTATAAAAATCCTTCTGGTCCACTAACCATATCCACTGGCCAACAGAGTGCAGAACAAGGCCATTTGGCTCATTGAGTCTGTACTAACTTTCCGGCAGAGCATTCCACCCAGGCCTTTTCCATAACCCCAAGTATTTACCTTGTTAATCCTTATACCCAACACATCTTCAGACACCTAAGGAGCAATTTAGCATGGCAACCCACCTAACCTGCACATCTTCTGGATTGTAGAAGGAAATCATATTACTGATACAGAATAAGTTTGGTTAAAGGAATTAATGATCATTGACATGATAAACATCATATCCTCTGTCTCATTGATTGGAGTTGCCCTAATTTGTTTTCACTAGACCAGCTAATCTTTAGCGATGGCTTCTCTTATTGTTACCTCAGACCTATGCGTGACTTGAAAATTTTAAGATCACCCAAATGTATTGTGAAAAGTTTGAGGGCTCCTGCTTGAGGTTTAGTTATTCTATAATTACTATGACATTGTACTGGCTCATCTTTTGTGGTTTCACTTGTGATTGCCTAAAGGTTTCTCTTAACCATTTGGTGCATTGTGTAAATATTTATTGCTGTTTGAGCATTGAAATGAGTACCGGTAGCCTCTTGCACTGTGGAAGACATCACAGTGTACCTAGAACTCTCCTTGCCCAACATCTATCTGCATGCATGTCCAATAGATGTTGTATGATTTCGAGGGTTTTTTTTTCCACTTCTCCACTTCCAGGTGCCGCTTCCACTGCCTTATGTTAGATTGGTTAACCAAACACTGACCAATCCTTGGTGCCTGGCTGGTATCTGTGGTTCAGAGGTGGAGATTTTGTTTTGAGTTATTGGGATATCCTTGCTGTTTTTTGTGACCCAGTGGCCATTTTTTTAAAAAACCAATTCTATTTTCTTTAATTTTTTCTTTGATTCCTCTCCTTCACTCTGCTAAATGGTTTGACTATCTGTTGGGCTATAGTTTTATGTGACAGTTACTCGTTTACACCTTTTTTTCAGTTGCTATTATTCACACTTGCGCCTTGGCAGTTAGTGTTGGCAGTCAATTTGATTTCAGCATCATCACAGCTGAGCCTAATCCTGTTCTTGTCCAATGCAGACATAGGAGCATTTCCAATAGGATAAATGAACACCAACGAGCCCCCAATCTAGTCCAGAAGTGTATTTTTTTTTAATTATTGTGCAAACATCCTGTTTTAAACCATCTCCAGTATTCTCTACTAAGGTCACTGACTTAACATGGGTTGTGTTCTATGGATGCTAGCCATTCTCAAGTACACTTTCCTCATCTTATATGTGTGTTTGAAGCTTGATGTTGAGAACTGGCAGGCTGTGTTTGACAGTAGTGGATGGTATTGCAATTACAATAACTTCATTGTGTTAATGTAAGCCTACTTGTGACACTGATAAATAAAAAAAAGTCAAGTTGCTATACCAGCACCTGTTTAGTACGCTGAGGAAGAATTTGGCATTCGCCTTTTGGACTGTGGGAGGAAACCCACGCCGACATGGGCAGAACATGCAGGTTCCGCATAGACAGTGACCCAAGTCTGGAATTGAACTCGAGTTCCTGGTGCTGTGAGACAGCAGTGCTAAACAAAATTAGAGCAAAGAAACAGGCCCTTCAGCCCTCCAAGCCTGTATCGACCATGCTGCCCGACTTAACTAAAACTTCTGGATGCTATATCCCTCTCTTCCCATCCTATTCATGTGTTTATCAAGATGTCTTGACAAACGCCTCTTTAAAAGTCACTACTGTATCTGCTTCACTACCTCCCCGGCGAGTTCCAGGCACCCACCACCCTCTGCATAAAAAAAAAAATCTGCCTTGGACATCTCCTTTAAATCTTGCTCCTCACACCTTAAACCTATGCCCTCTAGTAATTGACTCTTCCACCCTGGGAAAAAACTTCTGACTATCTGCTCTGTCCATGCCTGTCATAATCTTGGAGACTTCTATCAGGTTGCCCCTCAACCTCTATTGTTCCAGTGAGAATAAACCAAGTTTCTTCAGCCTCTCCTCATATCTAATGCCCTCCCTACCAGGCAACATTCTGGTAAATCTTTTTTATATCCTCTTTAAAGCCTCCATATCCTTCTGATAGTGTGGCAATCAGAATTGAACACTATTCCAAGCGTGGGGTTCTATAAAGCTGCAACATGACTTGCCAATTTTTAAACTCAGTGCCCTGGCCGATGAAGGTAAACGTGCTGTATGCCTTCTTGACTACCTTCTCCACCTGTATTACCATGTGTATGCACTGATCCCTGAGGAATGCTACTTGTAACTGATTTATTTGATAGTAAACTCACACAAGCTTTCGACTCACCTGACGAAGAGCAGAGCCTCAAGTTTGTGAGAGTTTACTATCAAATAAATAGGTTGGACTTAAACCTGGTGTTGTCAGACTTCGTACTGTATTCACCCCAGTCCAACGCCAGCATCTCTACATCATCAACGCTACTTGTCACAGCCCTCCATTCAGAAATGCACCCTTCCACTGCTACCCTCTGTTCTTTACCAAGCCAGTTTTGTATCCACCTTGATAGCTCATCTCTGATCACATGCGACTTTGCCTTCTGCATTAGTCTGCCATGAGGGATCTTGTCAAAGGGCTTACTGAAGTCCACGTAGATGAAATCCACTGCTCTAAGTTCATTAATCACCTTCGTCACTTCCTCAAAACTCAATCAAGTTCACAAAACCATGTTGCCTCTCATTTAATATATCCACTTAATTCCAAGTGGGAATAAGTCCTGTCTTGAAGAATCCTCTCCAATAATTTTCCTACTGCTGATGTAAGGTTTACCGGTCTGTAATTACCTTAATTATTATTGCTACCCTTCTTCAACAAAGGAACAACAGATGCTATTCTCCAATCTGCTGGGACCTCCCCTATAGCCAGTGAGGAAATAAAGATTTCTCTCAAGACCCCAGCAATTTCCTTGCTTGCCTCTCTCAGTATTCTGGGGCATATCCCATCCGACCCTGGGGACTTGTCTATCTTGATTCTCAAGAACCCCAATATCACCTCCTTTTTGATCTTAACATGACTCAAACTATCTACACACCCTTTCTCATCATCCACTGAATCCTTCTCTTTGGTGAATATTGATGCAAAGTACTCATATCTCACCTTTGGGATTTTCCTTAATCATGCTGGCCAGTGCTTTCTTGTGACCCCTTTTTGCCCTCCTTACTCTTTGCTTAAGCTTCTTTTTATTTTCTTTGTATTCCACATTTGCTTTGTGTGCCTCCTAGCTTCCTTTTTCTTTTTGATTAGGTTCACAATATCTCTTGTTATCCAAAGTTCCCAAAACTTGCCAAACTTATTCTTCATCCTTTTATAGGAATGTCTCAATCCTGAATCCCTTTCAAATTACATTTGAAAGCCTCCCATGTGCCAGACGTTGATTTGCCCTCAAACAATCTTCATTCTTCAGTTCCAGCTTAATAATGTTGTAATTAGCCCTCACTCCGTTTAGGACCTTAACTTGAGGACTACACATACCTTTATCCATTAATACCTTAAAGCTTACTGAATTGTGGTCACTGTTCCCAAACTGCTCACCTACTGAAACATCGACCACCTGCTGGGCTCCTGTATGGTGCCTTTCCTATTGGACTATCTGTTCCAGGAAGCTCTCCTGGATGTTCATTACAAACTCCTATTCCATCCACATCCCCAGCACTAAGTGAGTCCCAGTCAATATAGGGGAAGTTGAAATCTTCCACCATAACAACTCTGTTACTTTTACACCTTGCCAAAATCTACCTACGTATTTGTTCCTGTGTCTCACGTTGGCATTTGGGTGGCTTATAGTAAACCCTCAATATTGTGACTACACCCTTACTATCCCTGAATTCTACTCATATATTGCCTTGCTGTATGAGCCCTCCGAGGTGTCCTTCCACTGTAAGGCTGTGAGATTCTCCTCAATCAGCAATGCAATCCAATCCCCTCCCTGCAACCTACATCCCCCTCTATCTTGCCTGAAACATCTGTATCCTGGAATGTTTATCTGCCAATAGCGTCCTTCCCTTAACCAAGTTTCTGTGTTGGCAACAACATCATAATTCCTAGTACTAATCCAAGCTCTAAGTTCATCCGCCTTATCTGTTACACTTCTTGCATTGAAACAAATGCACTTTAGTCGACTAGACTCTCTTTGATTAGCAACCGCACCCTGCCTGCTGTTTCCCTGAATCTTACTGGCTCAACTCTCTAGTTCGCCTTCAGCTAATTCACCTTTGCTTTGGTTCCCACTCCCCCTTACCAAACTAGTTTAAGTTCTCCTTTGTGACACTAGCAAACCTCCTGGCCAAAATATTTATGCCTTTCCAGATTAGATGCAACCTGTCCTCCTTTTACAGATACCACCTGCCCTGGAAGAGACTTCGATGGTCCAGATATCTGAAACCCTCTCTCCTACACCAGCCATGTGTTGAACTGCACTATCTTCCTATCTCTAGCTCATTAGCACATGGCACAAGGAGTAATCCTGAGATTACTACCCTGGAAGTCCTACTTTCTAATTTTCTACTTAACTCCTTAAATTGCTGCTGCAGGACCTCATCATTCTTCCTATCTACGTTGTTAATTCCAATATGAACCACAATCTCTGGCTGTTCACCCTCTCCCTTCAAAATGCATTTTGCCGTACAGAGACATCCTGGATCCTGGCACCAGGGAGGCAACTATTATCCTGGAGTCTCTTTCACATCCACAGAAGTGCCTATCTGCATCCCTAACAATAGAGTCTCCTTTAATTATTTGCTGTAGTGCTCTTTGTCTCTCTCTGTTTAACAACAGAACCAGCCATGGCGCCATTGCTTTGGCTGCTGCTGCTCTTGTTATATCCTGATAGACCATCTTTACCAATGTCCAAAATTTGTTATGTAAGTGACCACAAGGGATTCCTGCATTGACTGCCTGCCCTTTCTAGGGATCACCTATCTATCTGCCTGCACGTTGGGTATGACCACATCTCTAAAGTTCCTATCTATGATGCTTTCGACCACCTTCGTGCTCCTAAGTGCTTCCAACTGCTGTTCCAACCTATTCATGTGGTCTGTAAGGAACTGCAATTGTATACACTTCCTGCTAATGTAGTTGTCTGAGATGCTGAAAGCATCACAAATCTCTCACATCTCAAGTGCAGCACTTAACTCCACTGACTGACGTTTCAAGCATTGAAAAAATTTATAGAACTTTTATCTTCACTTTTACCGTCTCAGCATGGCCTTTTTTTTTGGCCAGAGGAGGAGGGAGCGAAACATTAAATAATGTTTTGGGCTTACCGCTCCTTGACACCAGATCTTCTGCTTCCTGCTTGGTAGATGTTACTGGCCTGACTTTTTCCAGAATGCATCAGTGAAGTCCCTCAGCCACTTCTTACCAGATCCACTGTATCACTGTGTTGGCTCTGGACTATCCTTTCCAGATATTGAGGCACATTGACTATACAGCAGGAGTAACTAAGTAACGTTGGAAAAGGTGGTATGAATTGTGTCCTACTTCTACCTGAGCTTTGTTTCAGTTCATTTGGCACAGACCAGCAATTGGATCTGATCTGTACCTGTTGTAACTCATTGCTGCACTGGTTCCCTGGGAGAAGCTGAAATATCACATTTGAAATCTCATTGTTTAAGCTAAATCTGCAGGCCTACCTCTGCCATTGCATGGTGTGATTTAGAGACATACAGACCTGGAGAGCTCCAGTTTCCATTTCAACTTGCTTTAGTATTAATTAATTTCAGCTAGGTTGCCTTTAGGGCACCATAACATTTTTCATCAACCCAGCTAGGTTTCCTGTTGAAAGTATGTTGAACCAAAGAAAGTTTACATAGGGGAAGAAGAAACTTTGCATAATGCAATGCCTACATTAATATGACACGGCATGAACTTAAATAGCATTCAATTACTTATGCCCCCATGCTCTGGAATTCTACTTCAAATCTGTTATGCCAATTGTTAAGAGTTTCCTTAAAACCCTCTCTGATCAAGCTAATTTTTTTCCTTTGTATACAGTGTAAAGCATGCCATACATAGGGAAGGAAAGGAGAAAGTGCAGAATGTAGTGTTACAATCATTGCTTGCATGTAGAAAAAGATCGACGTAATGTCTATTCAAAAGTCTGATAGCAGCAGGGAAAAAGCTGTTTTTGAGTAGGTATGAAATTTCAGAGTTATCTTTCTTTTCCTAACAGAAGATGGAAGAGAGAATATCTGGGATGGTTGGGGTCCTTGATTATGCTGGTTGTTTTTCCAATGAGTGATGAGTTGGGCTTCATTTGTGATTCTTTGTAGTTTCTTGTGGTCTTGGACAGAGCAGGAGCCATACCAAGCTCTGTTATAACTGGAAAGAATTATACGCCTGTAGAAGTTAGAACATAGAACATAGAACATTACAGCACAGAACAGGCCCTTCGGCCTTCGATGTTGTGCCGACCAAAATAAAAAGCAATGCCCCTCCAAACTAAACCATTCCCTTCTCTTCCATATACTTATCAATTAACCTCTTAAACGCCACCAAACTTGGCGCATCTACAACAGCTGCAGGCAGGGCATTCCACTCCCTAATCACTCTTTGAGTAAAGAACCTACCTCTGATATCCGTCCTATAACTCATACCCCTTAATTTAAAGCTGTGTCCCCTCGTGCTAGCTTTCTCCATCCTAGGAAAAAGGCTATCACTGTCCACCCTATCTAAACCTCTAATCATCTTATATGCTTCAATAAGATCCCCTCTTAGCCGCCTCCTTTCTAACGAAAACAACCTCAAATCCTTCAACCTCTCTTCATAGGACCTGCCCTCCATACCAGGCAACATCCTGGTAAACCTCCTCTGTACCCTCTCCAATGCCTCCACATCTTTCTTATAATGTGGGGACCAGAACTGCACACAATACTCCAAGTGCGGCCGCACTAGAGTTTTGTACAGTTGCAACATGATGCTGCGGCTCCTAAATTCAATCCCCCTACCAATAAAAGCTAAGACTCCATATGCCTTCTTAACAACTTTATCCACTTGACTGCCTACTTTCAGGGATCTATTGACACATACACCAAGATCCTTCTGTTCCTCAACACTATTAAGAGCCCTACCATTAGCCCTATACTCTACACATTTATTGTTCCTGCCAAAGTGCATTACCTCACACTTTTCCACATTAAACTCCATTTGCCACCTCTCGGCCCAGCTCTGCAACTTGTCCAAGTCACTCTGTAACCTATAACACCCCTCTTCACTATCTACCACTCCACGTGGTTAGTGAAAGTTGTAGTGAACATGCCAAATTTCCTTAGTCTCCTGAGAAAGTAGAGGCACTGGTGGGCTCTATTAACTATAGCATCTGCATGGAGAGTGTATGTCCAGGAGAAGTGGAGTCCTTAATTATGTTGGCTATTTTGCCAAGGCAGTGAGAAGTGTAGACAGAGTCAATGGATGGGAGGCTGGATTGGGCTACATTCACGACCTTTGGTGGTTCCATGCGGTCTTGGGAGAAAAGGAGCCATACTAAGCTGTGATACAACCAGAAAGAATGCTTTCTATGGTGCAACTGTAAAATTTGGGGAGAGTCATAGTTGACATACGAAATTTCCTTCGTCTTTTGAGAAAATAGAGGCGTTGTGAGGTTTCTTAACTATAGTGTCAGCATATGGGGGGGGGGGAACCAGGACAGATTGAGGTTATCTGGACACTTAGGAGCATGAAACGTTAACTCTTCCTGCTTCGTTCCCACTAATGTGGTCAGGGGCGTGTTCTTCTTTACGCTTCTTGAAGTCGATGATGATCTTTATTTTGTTGACATTGAGGAGAGATTATTGTTGCCGCACCAGTTTACCAAATTCTCCATTTCATTCCTGTACTGTGTCTCGTCATCATTGTGCGTCAGATTTCAAACAGTCATTCAGACATCTGCCTGGCTTCTCTTTAGTATTGGGAGAATGGTTGTCATCTTGAAGCAGGGAGGGACTTCAGATTGGTGTAAAGTGAGGTTGAAGATGTCTGCAAATCTCCTCCACCAGCTGGTTGCGCAGAACCTGAGTGCTCGTCCAGGTACCCCATTAGGGCCAGTTACTTTCCATAGGTTGACTTTTGAGAAGGCTGCTGTGACTTTTGAGAAGGCAGTGGTGACCTCCGGATACAGATTCATCCAAGGCTTTTGGAATGAAAGGTGGGTCTTACTGATCTTTTGCTCAAAATGGGCATAGAACGCCTTGAGCACATTGGGGAGAGGTGCATTGGAACTGACGATTTTACATGTCTTCATCTTGTAGTCTGTATCACTCTTTTTTTTGGCTCAACATCTGTCTTTTTAGGTCTCTTTCAAATGCCTTTGGGTAATATAATTACTGTTAAAAGGCACAATACAAATACATCTGTTGAACCAAAGTATCACATTCGATTCTTTGAAAACTATATCTAACAGCAGTTCCAAAGGAAGGCTAAAACAGTGGAATTAGTCTGGTATCCTTTTGTGAGAAAACTAAACTAGAAGAGGAGACACATCAAAGATGAGATGTAAGACAGAAAAATAAGTAGAGTGTCTGAGAGAATGTTATTTCAAAGTGAGCTAAGTCAAATGAATTACTTGCGTTTTGATTCACCTCACCCATGACGCCAAAATTCCTTACATTTCAAAAGTTTTTAATGTCAAACTAGCCAGAGGAAAGATCTGCATGTGTATTCACCCTAATTTAGAAAGATTCTCTGCTAAATACACCTATATGGTCCTGTTATATAAAGTTGATGGCATCTAAACTTTGTCCATTCTAAGACATTTGCTCCATCAGATTAAGAATGAGTCAAGACATTCAGAGTATGGAGATGGACTGGAGGGACTTCTGTACGATGACTTCCAAGGGCTGCTGTCACTGACATTGGCAGCAATTGGAAGCCCGTGATATCTTTGTTCCATTGGTCTCCATCATAGTCAGGCTTTCAAGTTCTTGTATGTAGCCTTGCCAACTGTTTTACTTAAATATGGCCTGACCAGGTTTTTAATTTTTTTAGGATGTAGGTGATGTTTCTTTTTTTTTTCTATCAAAATACGTCACTGAATCTCACAGTGCAGAAGAAGGCCATCCGGCCCATCATGCCTGCACCGACAACAATCCCCATAACCCCATTCATTTACCCTGACGCTAAAGACCAATTCAGCATGGCCAGTCAACCTAATCCACATATCCTATGAAGTGTGGCAAGAAACTGGAGCACCCGGAGAAGACCCATGTAGGCTAGGGGAGAAAGTCCAAACTCTCAGACAGTCACCCAAGGCATTAAATTGACAAAGGTAGCATGGAGGATGAATTTGTAGAATGTATTTGAGACAGTTTCTTTGAACATTACATTTTGGAACCTGTAAGGGACCATGCTATTTTGGACCTGGCAATGAAACAAGATTAATAAAAGACCTCAAAGTAAAAGATCCTTGAGGCAAGAGCGATCATAATATGACAGAATTTCACAATTTGTTGAGAGTGAGAAATGAGAGTCCATAACTATTGCCTTAAGAATCAAATAGGTAGATTCTTGGTTGACGAGGGAGTCAAAGGATATAGAAGGAAGGAAGGTGGAGTTGAGGCTGTAGTCAGATCAGCTAATATCATACTGAATGTCAGAACAGGCTTGAGGGGCTGAGTTGCCTACTCCTAATTTATTTGTTCATGTATTAAATTTTAAGTAAAGGCAATTACAAAGAAATGAATACCAAAGTTGGTTGAAGTCAAATGAGTAAATAGGCTAAGTAGTAAGGTGGTAGAGAAGTTGCAGAATGCTGCAGTACAAAGGGATCGTGTGTTCTTCAACATGATTCACAAAAGGTCAGCATAGAAGTGCAGCAAGTAAATAGGAAAGCAATTGGAATGTTGGCCTTTGTTGCAAGAGGAATGCAATTGCAAGAGGGAAGCCTTGCTACAACAATACAGTGCATTGGTGAGATCACACCTAGAGGACAGTATAGCATTTTGGTCACCTTACTTGAAGAATACACCATACTTGCATTGGAAACAGGTTGTAGAATGTTCACTAGGCTGATTCCTGGGATGAAGGGGTTGTCTTATGAGACAGCCTTAAGAAGCATCTCTTGTGAGATAAGTTTGGTTGTCTGTGTACTAACTGTTTTGCATTGAGTTGACAGCAAGAGTGTTTATAGTTTCGGGTGCCCCTGGATTGAGGAGAAGAAAATTGGTGAGAATTCACTGTCCGTAACCTCCCTGTATAAGGGCACTATTGTAGTAGCTATGAAGGACAACAATTGATCTCCCTGTGGGCTTTGTAGAATAAGAGTTTCCCTATTGAACGAGTGGGAGCTTGTTCAATCGGATGAATGATGGGAGCTTAAAATCCGCACATGCAACCTGGACTGCAGTAATGTAGGTCCATAGCCTAAATCTTGATTTGTCATAAACCATTGTTTTATTAAAACAGTGTTGTATTGGAAGACTGGCCTTGGTGAGGTTATTACTTTAGTGACGAAAGTGAACAAGATTTTCTTTTCTTTTTCTCATGGTTACCTTTTATCTTTGAGCAGAAAGCAGTGTTTCCCCTCAGGTAAGAAAAAAAACACAAAAATGCCTTTCTTTGGTAAAGTCCAGTCTTGTGACGTGAATGGAGAAATCGGAGAGATATTGAGAGATACCTATACTCCAGAGATATTGTATTAATACAACAGGGAGAATCCCTGGAGAACCCAGTATCAAACATTTGGCTGGATTGTGAAATTGGCAAAACATTGTAAATTTGGGCCAGCTCTGAATTAAATGTTGAGAGATGGATTGGTGTATGACATGAATAGCTCGATAATCCAAAAAAAATTATTGGACAGAACCTGATCTAGGTTTGGAGAGCTGTTGAAAAAACCTTGTCACTGCAAAGTGCAGAATCAGAGACTCAAGAGCTGCAAGGAACTGAAAGCAATATTCTCCAGATAGGGAGAGGAACCATGAATAGTAGTGACTATTCCTCAATTGCGCAGGCACCTATGCAAATAAAATGTCAGAGTTTCCAGGACAATATCAAAGCCCAGCTTGTGTTACCAGGCAGTCAAGGAAACTCAATGATATCTCTAAATGTGGAGGAGGTTATACTGTGGAAAGTTGCAAGCGCCAAAAGTCAGACAGTTGAAGGTACAGTTAGACGAGTCAGCTAAGGCACAATTGCCTAATTGACAAAAAGCATGTCGTTCTGGAAAGCGGCCCAGGGTCTATACCAACCTATACCATGGGAGTACACCTAGATGATGTAGAGAAGCCGGCGTTGGACTGGTGTAGTAAGAACTCAGTAAGAATTTAGCAACACCAATTTTAAATCCAACCGATTTATTTGATAGTAAATTTGCGAGCTTTCGACACTCTGTGTCTTTGTCAGGCAAATGCAGTGTTCTGGTCTGCAATAGCACACATATCAACACAGGCAGTCACAGATTGCTGATTAGAATGCGAATCCTTACATCTAACCTGCTATTCAAGTGTTAAAGTGGCTAACAATGTGTGTGAAGGGAATCCTGAGCATTGGTTAGAGAATTGTGTATTTTCTCCAGACAGCACAGTAAGTGAGGTTTTTTGCTAACCCAGGTAAGTTTCGGGGGTAACAGTGTGTCATGAAGCCAAGATCCCTATTAAGACCATCCTCATGTGAGGAACTTGGCTATCAGTCTCTGCTCAGCAACTCTGCGCTGTCGTGTGTCACGAAGGCCCCCTTGAAGAACATTTACCTGCAGGTCGGAGGCCGAATGCCCATGACTGCTGAAGTGTTCGCCCACAGGAAGGGAACTGTTTTGCCTGGTGATTGTTGAGCGATGCTCGTTCATCCGCTGTCGTAGTGTCTGCATGGTCTCCCCAATGTACCATGCTTCGGGACATCCTTTCTTGCAACGTATTAGGTAGACAACGTTGGCCGAGTTGCAAGAGTATGTACCGTGCACCTGGTGAATGGTATCCTCACGTTTGATGATGTCGTCAATGTCTATGATCTGGCATGTCTTGCAGAGGTTGCTGTGGCAGGGTTGTGTGGTATTGTGGTCACTGTTCTCCTGAAGGTTGGGTAGTTTGCTGCGAACAATGATCTGTTTGAGGTTGTGCGGTTGTCTGAAAGCAAGAAGTGGGGGGTGGGGATGGCCCTAGCGAGATGTTCATCATCATCAATAATATGTTGAAGACTCCGGAGAAGATGTCGTAGCTTCTCCGCTCCGGGGAAGTACTGGACAACAAAGGGTACTCTGTCCACTGTGTCCCGTGTTCGTCTTCTGAGAAGGTCAGTGCGGTTTATCGCTGTGGCACGTCGGAACTGTTGATCGATGAGTCGAGCGCCATATCCTGTTCTCACGAGGGCATCCTTCAGCGTCTGGAGGTGTCTGTCACGATCCTCTCATCTGAGCAAATTCTGTGTATACGGAGGGCTTGTCCATAGGGAATGGCTTCTTTAACGTGTCTAGGGTGGAAGCTGGAGAAGTGGAGCATTGTGAGGTTGTCTGTCGGTTTGCGGTACAGTGAGGTGCTGAGGTGACCGTCCTTGATGGAGATGCGTGTGTCCAAGAATGCAACTGATTCTGGAGAATAATCCATGGTGAGTCTGATGGTGGGATGGAACTTGTTGATATCATCATACAGTTGTTTCAATGATTGTTCACCACGAGTCCAAAGGAAAAAGATGTCATCAATGTACCTAGTATGTAACCTTGGTTGAAGATCTCATGTGGTGAAGAAGTCTTGTGCGAACCTGTGCATGAAGATGTTGGCATACTGAGGTGCGAATTTGGTCCCCATGGCTGTTCCATGTGTCTGGATGAAAAGCTGATTGTTGAAGGTGAAGACATTGTGGTCCAAGATGAAGTGGATGAGTTGTAAAATTGCATCTGGAAACTGGCAGTTGCAGCAATACCATCGTCGTGGGGGTTGTTGGTGTAGAGCGCCGAGACATCCATTGTACAAAGAACCCCCAGCTTTTGTCTTGACACTAAGGACTTCCTACACAAACTCAGCACACATGGAGTAGTTGAACCAGAGACACTCCTTATCACAATGGATGTCTCGGCACTCTACACCAACATCCCCCACGACGATGGTATTGCTGCAACTGCCTCAGTACTCAATGCCAACAACTGCCAGTTTCCGGATGCAATTTTACAACTCATCCGCTTCATCTTGGACCACAATGTCTTCACCTTCAACAATCAGCTTTTCATCCAGACACATGGAACAGCCATGGGGACCAAATTCGCACCTCAGTATTACAAATTCTTCATGCACAGGTTCGAACAAGACTTCTTCACCACACGAGATCTTCAACCAAGGTTATATACTAGATACATTGATGACATCTTTTTCCTTTGGACTCGTGGTGAACAACCATTGAAACAACTGTATGATGATATCAACAAGTTCCATCCCACCATCAGACTCACCATGGACTATTCTCCAGAATCAGTTGCATTCTTGGACACACGCATCTCCATCAAGGACGGTCACCTCAGCACCTCACTGTACCGCAAACGGACAGACAACCTCACAATGCTCCACTTCTCCAGCTTCCACCCTAGACACGTTAAAGAAGCCATTCCCTATGGACAAGCCCTCCGTATACACAGAATTTGCTCAGATGAGGAGGATTGTGACAGACACCTCCAGATGCTGAAAGATGCCCTTGTGAGAACAGGATATGGCGCTCAACTCATTGATCGACAGTTCCGATGTGCCACAGCGATAAACCGCACTGACCTCCTCAGAAGATGAACACGGAACACGGTGGATAGAGTACCCTTTGTTGTCCAGTACTTCCCCGGAGCGGAGAAGCTACGACATCTTCTCCAGAGTCTTCAACATATGATTGATGACGATGAACATCTCGCTAGGGCCATCTCCACCCCCCCACTACTTGCTTTCAGACAACCGCACAACCTCAAACAGATCATTGTTCGCAGCAAACTACCCAACCTTCAGGAGAACAGTGACCACAATACCACACAACCCTGCCACAGCAACCTCTGCAAGACGTGCCAGATCATAGACATGGACGACATCATCAAACGTGAGGATACCATTCACCAGGTACACGGTACATACTCTTGCAACTCGGCCAACGTTGTCTACCTAATACGTTGCACGAAAGGATGTCCCGAAGCATGGTACATTGGGGAGACCATGCAGACACTACGACAGCGGATGAACGAGCATCGCTCAACAATCACCAGGCAAAACAGTTCCCTTCCTGTGGGCGAACACTTCAGCAGTCATGGGCATTTGGCCTCCGACCTGCGGGTAAATGTTCTTCAAGGGGGCCTTCGTGACACACAACAGCGCAGAGTCGCTGAGTAGAGACTGATAGTCAAGTTCCGCACTCATGAGGATGGCCTTAATAGGGATCTTGGCTTCATGACACACAATCTGTAACCCCCGTAACTTGCCTGGGTTAGCGAAAAACCTCACTTACTATGCTGTCTGGAGAAAATACACAATTCTCTAACTAATGCTCAGGATTCCCTTCACACACATTAACACTTGAATAGCAGGTTAGATGTAAGGATTCGCATTCTAATCAGCAACCTGTGACTGTCTGTGTTGATATGTGTGTTATTGCAGACCAGAACACTGCATTTGCCTGACAAAGACACAGAGTGTCGAAAGCTCGCAAATTTACTATCAAATAAATCGGTTGGATTTAAAATTGGTGTTGCTAAATTCTTACTGAGTTCTTAGTACACCTACAGCCAGAGCAAGAAACAATGCAACTAAATTGTATTAGTCTGGCCAAGTTTACCCCAATTATGTAGAACAGCTGGTAAATGGCCATCTGTTGAAAATGGAATTGCAGCTCCTGTGTCCATCTCCATTATAAGAGAGGAGACATATAGCTACCTCCAAATTGGTATTCGAAATTGGAAAACACAAATCCCAGACCTGTCGCCTACACAGGTGAACCACTAAGGATAAAGGACACTATACTGACCCAAGTTATCTACGGACAGTAATCAGCTAGACCTCCATTTCTTGTCATGCTTAGGCAAGAGCCCAGCTCTAATGGGGAGAGATTGGCTCCAGCAAATCCGATGAAATTGGTTGAACTCTTTGGCGAGATGAGAGAGGGGAATATGATGTCATTAACAGACATCCTGAAGTTTTTTAGGAAGAACTTGGGAGGATAAAAGATTCTCAACCCAAAACCTTTGTTGACTCTGATGCCACACCGCAATATTATAGAGCAAGATGTGTCTTCTATTCCTCAGAGGAAACAGTGTCTTGACGATCTAGGCATTAGAAGGCCCATACAATTTATGGAGTGGGTAGTACTTATTGCCCTCATCCTCAAGCCAGATATAGCAGCTTGCATTTGTGAGGATTGTAAATTAATGGTCAACTGAGTCTCTAAATTAGACAGAAATCCAACGCCCAGAATTAAGGATTTATATGTCAGGTTAGCTGAATATAGCCATGCCTTTTGTCAACTTGAAATAATTGGCACATCTGGTAGTGTTGCAATCAATACATGCAAGGGCTCATATGAATATACTCGCTTGCCCTTTGGAGTTTTATCGGTATGTGCTATATTTGAATGGATGATGAAGAACGTACTTCCGGAGTTACTAAAGTGGCAGTATACTTGGATGTCACCCTGGTCATGGGCACCTTGTAACAAGAGCACTTGGCAAACTTGGAAGAGATGTTAAGATTTTCAGGAGCTAGAGTACACCTGAAGGAAGAAAAATGTACCTTTTTCAGGGCGAAGTAAGTGAGCTATTTGGGTTATCAGGTGGATGCAAAATGTTTATACTCTGTAGAAAAGACTGTAAGAGACATCAAGGGGACACTAACTCCAAAAAATATTACCAAGCTAAATTCTTTCTTAGGATTAGTGAAGTACCATGGGAAATTCATTCTGGACTTTGCTACCTTGCTCTGGTACAGAAGTATTAAAAATAGCAAGTGGAGCACCCCAGGCTAAGGCCTTTAACAAGATAAAACAACAATTGTCACCAAACCTTAGCCCATTTTAACCCCAAGAAGGAACTCATCTTGATGTGTGATATGCCCCCTTATAGGATCAGGGCTACACCTGGTGGCCTGGCTTTGACATTGATATCACAGATTCAGCAGTGCGATGTATGCCAAGAATATCAAAAGCTTTCTTTCTCAGCCTCTTTGCGCCGCTGGGAATGGCTGGGCAGGCCATATATGAAAATGCACAGAGACTTTGCAGGGCCTTTTATGTGCTTCATGTCTTTTTTTAATCCTTTTTGAATGTGCAAGCAGAGCTTCTGTATACATGGCATACCAGAAATCTTGGTGTTCGACCATGATATTATCGACACCATCAGTGAGTTCTAAAACTTCATACCTTCTAATGGCATCAAGAATATAAAGCAGTACCTTACCATCCATTCTCAAATGGATAGATGGCTGACGCAGACTTTTAAAACTGGCATGAAGAAATCGTCTAAGGTTTCTTATTTGATGATGGAATCACCCCACATGCTACAAGAAGAATCATTTGAGCTGAAGTATTAATGAAACATTGGCTTTGTACGTGACTAAACCGATATTTCCAAATAGTGCAGAGCGGATGAAATCCAGGCAAGAGACCCAGAAAAGAAGTTAAGTTTATATATTTATTAGTCACAAGTGGGCTTACATTAAAAATGCAATGAAGTTACTGTGAAAATCCTCTAGTCTCCACTTTCCAGCGTCTATTTGGATACACTGAGGGAGAATTTATCATGGTCAATTCACCTAACTCGCACACCTTTGGAATGTGCAGAAAACCAGAGCAGCTGGAGGAAACCCGCACGGATGCAAGGAGAATGTACAAACTCCACACGATGACCCAAATTATGACTCTGCAAGAGCAGAGAGGACGTTTGAAATAAGTGACTTTGAAGAACTTTGGGGTTGGTTCTGGCTGAGTTCCCAGGATTATAATAGAAAAGATGAGGCTGGTGTCCAACAAGGTGAAAGTCGAGGAGAAGGTCATGAAGAAACACCTAAACCACATTGGGAGCAGGGAGGCCTCCTTTCAGCAGGCTTTGCTTCTAGCTACATAGATGACTGCTACCAGTACAGGACAACAGTTTGGGGCTAACCCTGAGTCCATTCTTCCAGACAATAAGAATTTGAGATGGAACCTGAGGAAGCAGGGGCCCTGAGTGAAATGAACCCGGAAGAGGAACCCATGTTAGTGACACTTTGGCATTCCCTCTAAAAACTAAAGTCCTCGTTAGGTTCACATCTCACGATCTAGTGACACTTGCAGCTGTCTTTAAACCAGTTGCCAAGCTGTTGGCATGACATGGTGGCACAGTGGGTAGCATTGATGCCTCACAGCGCCAGGGAATCGAGTTTGATTCCTGGCTTGGGTCACTGTCTATGTGGAGTCTGCACATTCTCCCTGTGTTTGCGTGAGTTTCCTTCTGATACTCCAGTTTCCTCCTATAGTTTGAAAGATGTGCTGATTAGGTGCAGTGGCCATGCTAAATGCTCCCTCAGTATACACGAACAGGCATCGGAGTGTGGTGACTGGGGGATTTTCACAGTAACACATTGCACTGCACTGTTGATTTAAACCTAATGGTGACACTAATAGATAAACTTAAAGCGACCAAAGGAACTATTCGCCAGCAGGGTACTGGGGAAGTTGTGCACCTAGGCTGGGGGAGGGATGTTATAATGGTCACGAAGGACATGTGCATCATCAATTGATCTCCCTGTGGACTTCATGGAATGTGAGTTTCCCTATTGAGTGAGAAGAGTAGTGGGAGTTTGAAACCCATACTGACAGCCTGGACAAGGATTATGTTAGTCCAGAGCACAGGCCTTGATTTGTTGTAAGTTACAGACATGGCCTTTCCTTTTGTTTTGATAAAATAGTGTTGTACTGGAGGACTGGCCTAGGCAAGGTTATTACAGGCACTTGAGTGCAATATTAGAGAACATTGGGGGCATCATAATGTGTGTCTATGGCAAAATTACTTTGTCGTTATTGTGGCTTATAAGTGGTCAGGGGCTACTTGAGCATTTTGCTATTGGACAAGGTAACACAGGGTGCCGGATATCTGTACCTTGTAGGAGACAATGACTGCAGGAGAGGAAACTGAAAATGCTAGGTTACACAGTCAAGTATTTGTTACTTAAAGTGAAAGCTAGATTAGTATTTCATTGATGTTTTTATTTGACATAAATCTTGTCTGTGTTTCAGATGTTGACTGAACTGCTTCCAAAAGCATCTTTAGTTATTATTCCTCATTTCTTAATATGTGTCATATATCATGAAAAGCATTCGAATATTACATCAATATTTATAGTTTACAATCAGGTTATCACTTAACATTTCATCAAAAAAATAGTTACTTATGGTATGCATAAACTATTGACTATGTGAATTATACAGTTTGAAATATTTACCCTTAGGGTAGGGAATTTTAAAAATTCACTCTTGAGATGTGGCAAGCCTAGCCTTTATTGTCTGTACCTAATTTGATGAATTTAGTTGACAGCAATTTATATATTTTAGGAGCATTCATTTCAGTTTTGCAAGCTGAATTTGGCGTAGTGTAACTTCTGTTTCTTGACAGCTTGATTCTTTAGCAGAATGCCATGTATCTTTTTGTTGTGAACAATAAACTGAATGACCCTATGTCCAATTTGATTGATTGTTTTAGACCAGAACTAGTTTCTGATCTCTATTGGCATTAATTCTTCAACTTCTGTCATTTTTATGTTTCATGTGTTCACATAGGGGAGGGGATGAAAAGTAGAAGTTTTTTTTTATTTCCAAAGCAATTTGGTACACAAGCAAAAAGCACAATAATGCCAAGAGGAGAAAAGCTTCAGTTGTGACATTCTGACTAACCACTTGATGGCAGTGCTGTGGAGCTTGCTACGTTGTGATGTGTTAACTAAAGTAGACTGTTGATTTAATTATGAATTAAGAATGAGCTGTCTCCTACTCCATGTTAAGGTTCATTGATGAATTCCTTACATTTCGTGTTTGTATTAATACTGTTAAAGTCAACATATTGCTACATGGGTATGATAAGTGTACTGTACAGATTTTAGAACAGAATTTAATGGAAAAAAAATAGATTTTTTCTTTCTCTCTCCTAAGGTGGGTTTTTGAGTTTAAATTATAATTTGGTTTCATCCAGATACTTCAAACCCCTTGGAGATTTATGGGGAAAATGATGTGAAAATTAAAACAAAGTTTCAGATATAATTTTGTTTGGTTATAGAAAAGTTGAAGTAATTGAGAAATTGCACATACTTACAACATAAATATTCTCTAACTTTGTTGATACACTAAAAGACTGTCATTGCAAATAATTGAAAATGCGAATCACAGTGGAAAGCTGAAACCTGCCCTTCCTTAGAAATCTGCTATGCAAAATTCCGATAGTAGTACAAACCGTAAAATATATATCTAAAGTTCTGCTTTACCATATCCTTTGGAAATTTTACCAAAACTAAAAAAAATTGGATTATTCAAAGCAGGTGCATTTTTTGATAGTTAAGAAACCACACAAATAGCTCAGGAAATTAGCAATGGGGGGGGGGGATTCCTTTTACATTAGTATTGGTCAGTTTCTGCAATTTTTTTTAACCTTGGATAGTTGCCTGTGAGTGTTATCACAGTTGTCCTTTTAATTTGGTATTTGCATTGAGAGAATTATTTCAGGAAGTGTTCTGTCATGCTCAGCACTGGTGTGGAAATTGCTCAGACAGTCTCTCCAGCTGCTGGATGGAATCGGGAGTTGAGCTAATTTAAGTTTCCACGTGTGCAATTTTAAAGTCACTTTGTGACTGTCATGTTGGGGAAAACAACAAAATGATTGTAAACGTTGCTTTTAAAAGTACAGCATGTGGCAGTGCTTCAACAGCTCGGTCTACTGTCAGCCATGTTTTTCTGTGAAATTATTGAAAGACATGGTTGTAGAACACCCACTTTTTAAATTTGCATAACATTGCTGATGCATTTATTTTGGTAATATTTTTCTTGTTTGTTGTTCAGCTTGTCCAGCATCTTATATACTAGTTATATCAACTTTGTTTTGATTTTCACATCATTTCCTCCATAAATCTCCAAGAGACTTGAAGCATCTGGATGAAACCAAAGTATAAATTTAAATTCAAAATTCACCTTAGGAGAAAGAGCAAAAAAAGAGAAATTTTTTTTAAATTGAGTTCTGTTCTAAAACAAAGACACATACCTGGTACTTGGAATGAACAAGATTAATTAGTGAGTCTAAGAAGTTGACAGCTTGAGGCCTGACTATGCTCAGATAACTTTTACAAAATCTGCTTTCTGTTCAGTCATTTTACTATTCAGAGAAAACCTAATTTCTAAACTTAAATTTTAAATTTTTGCTCTCTCATATGACATGTCACTTAACACAAAAGAGAAAGCAATTATGCATGGGTGTAAATTGTTTCCTTCCATTATGTGCTACTCAATGTATCACAACTTAAGATTTTTTTAACATAGAACATTTTACATTCAAAAAAAGACTAAGATTATGAAATGTTTATATGTGTGTATGAAACTTTCAGTTGCTTTGATTTGATGTTTTAAAACTTGAGTTTCTACAATCGTAGTTATTATTAATACATGGTTAATAGTGCATGGTTCAATTATGGTCAGACAATGGCATATAGCAAGAAAGACATTAAAGTTGAGTACATGTTACTCAAGGGGAAGGAGAAGATATGTTTGAACTTTACTGTAAAATAGGTGGGAAAAAAATTGATCCATTCAGTAATGGTAAACAAGTTATCTGTAAGATGGTAGTTTCTAAGGTATTTGGTTGTAAATCCCCAGCAATTAGCTAAATCCTTAGAACAAAGATTACTTGCAGAACTAAGTTCAGCTATCCCAGTGAAAAGGGAAAAGCGACTGCCCTCCTCCCCAAAAAAAAGCTTTGAAGCTAATGCATTGCTTCTTTCTGTAGCTTTTTCTAAAAAGAATTTGTCTGCTTGCTGCATCAGTTTATTTGATACTTTCCTAATATAATACTTCTTGGGAATTCTTCAATCTGTCAAACAGGATATCTGTCTGAAGCATATGCACGGTGGTTCAATTGAATTATCTAACTTTGTAACCCTTCTAAGCGCAAATCCTTCTGAACCTTCTTTTGTATTGGTTGTACAACAGCTCAACACTGCACTGATTTCTGTCCATATATATGCCCTTGCTAGACAGAGGTTAAAAGTAACCACTCTCAATTAACCAAGATAATCTCCTACAATAAAAACTGATACATCTCTTTGTTCTGCCCAGCATTAATGCTTTGATTTGTCTACTATTACATCTTTAGTTTTGAAAATCCATCGTGATAATCGTGCGTTGTGTTCAAAATTATTTTCTTGTAACCTCCTTAAAAGGTTGTTGTGGACAAGCAATGAGTTTGCATGTGATATCTTAGAGAAAATTTTTAATTTAGTGAAAATGAATTCTTAATTAAAATCTGGCGGGTGCGGAGGAATCTACATGGCATCCACAGAATCAGTTTACTCGTCCGTGTAGCTTGTTCTTAAAATAGTTCACGTCAAGGAAATGTAATTTAGCCAGAATTTTAATAATGAATTAGCTAACAGTTAAAGCACACAATGTGCTGAGCTCTAGGATATAACTTTTATTCCAAAGACACTGATCCCTCATTTTGTTGTTTTGTCTTTTGTCAAGTTTGGAGCATACATTGTTATTTGTGCTCCTCTTTATGCAATCCCTAATACTTTTAGTGCTTCCTTGTTAAAATTTTCACTGCGGCTAGTTGGCTTAATGAAATCTCTAAATCTGATTCAAGTTTAAATTATTATGAGTCACGATTCTTGTGATGCAAAGAAGAAAGTATACAATTATCATGGATTTGAATGCTGATACTATGTTGATACACTATGTTATTGTGGCAAATAAAGGTGCTTTGTAACATAATTCTGCAAATTATAGTGAATTATTTGAAGCTTTTTGTTTAATTAACATGGTTCTGCATAAACATTGTACGACATTTGTAATGGTAAATGCATAGGAAACAAAAAAAATCTACTGGTAGCACTCTTAATAATTTGGCTCTTTGCTGTGCTAACCTTGTTTCAGAATTTTTCCAAGGCCAGACATAGATTATATTTAATGCAAATAAATCTAGTTTGTCCGGATCTTGCATTTCACGCTTTTTTTTTCTGATTCTGCTACCAGTTACTTTTAAAGAAAAACAAGGCAGTGTCTGTGCAAACAAAATTCTGTCTTAATTAGAATTGGATTTGATCTTCATAATCAATGATGCTTTGTAACTGCAGGACTAGAACTAAAAGATGAATAATATTTTTCAGACCAGATAAGATAACATAGGAAAACTCTTCACATACATTTGATTTAGAGGGTACAATATTGCTTTTTAAAATAGGAGTCGTACTAATGGTTCCCTTTTTATTGAAGCTTTTTAAGTAATTTTTTTGATAACATCGATTGTTTCTGCTAGATTTCTTCTGATTGGTGGAAGGGAATAAATACTTTTGTGCAAATGGTAAGTGAAGATGACTTCATTGCAAGATCTGGCTAAAGAGTGTTACCAAAGCTGAAATAGCAAACAAGCTAAATTGACATTTGTAGAGATGGTCATTTACCCAGTCTATTACAGTAATTCTGTCACTTCATCCACATATGTTAATTTCATCTCCTTGTACTGTGTAACGTAGTACTACTCCACTCCACGGTAGTTCCCATGGTGACATTAAGACTTGCATTTTTTTAAAAAAAATGGCTTAAAAGTGGCAATTCTTTTGTAATCATTTTGATTTAGTTTAGAAGAGGAATTGGTGTAATTTTACATTTAACACTGGATTCAGAGAAGGTGATGGAAAACAAGGGTAAAGAAATTATGTTGTGGAATACAAGCAGATGAGCACTTAATTAATTGGCCATCTTAAATTCCTATTTCCATTTTTTTGTCTGCCAACATTTTCACTAAAATAACAGAGAAACAGTTGTTGGAGATGAAGGGTCATACATTTGTTCCCATGTATTCAGGGCTAATACTTCTGAAACTGTTTTAAATTTATGTTCAATTATCCCAGGTTCAATTTTTGGCCTGCCCTGAATTAAGCTGATCTCAAGTCACAGCAATGATGGTAGAATCAAAGGGTAAAACAAACAAAATGACTGTACTGACAATTGGTATTTAATGACTCTGCTGAAAATGTGCACTTGTGCTTGTTGGGTGAGGCCAAAACTGGCTGGGCTGTGATGCTATCAGTGGTTGAACAATTCTTTGTTTAAATGGGTTCAGAGGGTGCTGTGTCATGGCTCCATAGTTACATGAGTGGAGGAAAGAACATCTTGGAAAAGTGATTTATTCAGACACAAGAGGAGTAAAACTTGTGCGCTTAATGATATTATCTGACCGATGATGCCCAGTTGTTGATGTTTTAATTAAAATGGTCAAACTTAACTGGCCCATATCAACTGAGCGCATGGCAAATCTATTTAAATTGTTCAACATGTGATCAAAAGAATCTTTTTGAACTGTTTTTAAAAAAACGTTGAACAAAAACAATGAATTGTTTCAACCAGGGTTTTTTTAAAATTGGAGTAGTCTAATTTCCTAATGCACTTTGCGAATGTAGTGAATAAACACACCACAACCTGGACCTTTTAATTGGAGATCCAATATTGCTGAAAGTGAGTTTCTTTTCCAATCAGCCTTATTCAAATTAAAATTTGTAAACAAATACTTTGAGATTTTTGCAAGTACTAAAATATTTAATTGTGCAAAAAGTGAAATCAATCTTCATTGTAACACCTGAGAATCAAACAAATGTAATTAGAAGTTTCTGAGAAAATGTCTAATCTAGTTCACAATATTGTGTTTGCTGCTTTTGCTTTTCTCTCTTGAGATGATGAACAGGCTCCTTTGGTCTCTTCAGTACTGCCCTTGTTCTGGCTGTTACGATTTACACAAGGATTGATGTAGCATATGTGGGATTGAAGGGGATGGGGAGGAAGATGGGAGTTGTGGTGGTAGGGGGTGGGGGTGGGCATGATGTGTGGGAAACGCCTGACCCAATTTAGCATCTTCCTCTGTTGTAAATATGGAGCAATGACTTAGCACTTTGTGTATCAACTATACTCATCTGGTTTATAATTTTTTCTCTAAAAATAATATTACAAAAAATTGTTCAAGGTTAAACTGCTGAAAAAAGGGCCAGGCAGCTTATATTCTTAAATAAAATCTTTTATTCTGGATTCTTATAAAAGCATCTATCTCAATATGCTTTCATTTGCTGTTGATTGATTGTATTTTTAGTATTTTTCCATTTTTATTTCAGACTCCAATTGGATTTTTTTAATCTCCAATGTGTACATAATGCAATCATTGTGCATTTTTAGAACTCCTATTTAATCTTAAAAAAATGCTAAATTTGCGTTCTGTATTTCTATGCCCAACTAAATTAGCTATTTTGTAATACTGTTACTCATCAAATTACCACAACGTTCATTTTATTTGTATGTGAGCTATATGGCACTTAAAAAGAGCAATTGTGTTTAGAGCCATTGTGATTTGGTATTGTCGTGAGCAATTTTAATATAACTAGAAAATTTACAAATGACTTATTATTCTGCAGGTTTATAGTAAAAGAATCTAATGGATAATCTACATAGTAATATATACAAAATTATCATTTTCCTAGTACACTTTACGTTAGAGGGTACAGAACACTGCGGCCTAGATGGATGAATGCCTTGCATTTTTAAGCAGAAGTATTGTAATGCGAACAACATTGACACAATTTTCAGAAACCCTCTGCGTACAGGTCACATCATTAGTTATTAAGATGGAAGTAGTAGGGAATATATTTGTTATATCGTTAGAGAATTCCAACAATTTGCCAGATACAAACTGAAAGGGTGAAAAAGGACTATGAGTATATTTTATTCATTAAATAATCCTTCTGTTTTAAGTTTGAAATTATTTGGAAGGTTTTATATGCTCCAAGTACACACAAACCAGATCTGTCCAAAACATTTAAATTTAAAACCTAAGTTTTGGTCATATTATCCTGGTTGTAAAAGATACTACAAACAATTCAGTGCTGCTGGTCACATTCTTCAGAGGTCTTTTCTTGTACTTCCCTTTTTTTTTGTTAGCATAAATCATCACAAAGCATGCTGGAAGCAGAAGTGTTGAACCTGAGGGCTAACCGCTCAGATAACTCTTGTCGTACTATTCTGTGTTAGTGTCACTGTTATGCCAGGAGCAAACTTTGAATTAAACTGAAGCTGTTTGCAGTATTGAAGTAAATTTAGATTTCAGAATTCTTGAAAGAGCAGTTTTTTTTTCCTAAGAGCAGCATCTAATATGGGTGACGTTTAAATAAAGATTTGAAAATGTAAATGAGAACATTGCAGAAGTACTGCATCAAGCTTAATATTAGAAAGTTTGAAGATTCAAGCTTTTTTTTCTATTTCCTCCTTTTTTAATATAGGTGAATCTTCATTAATTGACGAATTGCATTTTATTATCTGTTTATAGAAAGTCTTTGAGGGGAAAGTGAGTTCCGTCTTTACGTTGGGTTAAACATTATCAAAGTTCTGCAAAACTTGAACTGTATTGAAAGATATATTATGCGAATATATTGAACAGATAATGTTGTGTAGTTCTTTTTGCAATTAAGACTAATTAGCTGAAAACTGTATATAATTTGTTACTTTCCTGTCAAGGTTCAAAACTAACATTTTTTGTGCAATAACTTGTATTGGTTTTGGAATTATAAAATTGCTTGATTTTGTTTTGTGTTGTACAGATGTATCAAATCTTCTAATTACTGCTTGTTTAAAAACTACAATGTTTGCAGTGGTTTCACGCATGTAGATTGAAATCTCTCTTTGTCCGAAGAGGATAGCGCGCTGAAGAAATATTAATAGTCGTGTGCAGTGTTTTAAAAAGATCAGTGCAGCAAAATGCAGAGGTTGAATAAGCAGAGACTCGGTCTCTAAGCAAGCAGGTGCCTCCGTTGTTGAGCAGTATCATGTTATTAGCAGACTCTGTTCCCCTCCCTATTTCTTCACTGTTGAATAAAGTCCTTATCCAGAAGGTTTGAGAGAAAGTATACTGACTTTTTTGTGTTGCAGTAGTTCAGAGAAGTGAAATAGAATAAGAAGTCAGAACCAATGACTGTTTAGTCATGTGCAGCTGAATGCATAGCGTGGCTGTTGCTCAAATTACATTGCCCGAGGAGCCTTACTGGGTCCGCTGTCTTCCTCGATCATAACACTATGCTAAGAGCCTTATATATTTCTGACAAAGTCGACTTTGTATTTTTGCAGGATGCTTCATCTGCAGACATCAGGAAAGCCTATCGGAAAATGTCTTTGATCTTACACCCGGACAAGAACAAAGATGAAAATGCAGAAATTCAATTTAGACAAGTAAGGGCTGCCTTTTTTTTGTACCTTTCTTGTATTTGTATTTTTGTTTAAATATTTTGCATTTTGATCTTTTGTTTTTGTTTTTAGTTGGTGGCTATCTATGAAGTTCTGAAAGATGAAGAAAAACGACAGAGGTATGATGTTTAATGAAGCCCATTAAAATTACATTCTTTCAGAGTTGGCTACCCATAATCTTGAATTAATGGAATGATAGAAGGCGTAGTAACTTATTTTTAAAGATTTTGTTCAGACATAATAGTTATTGTTTAGTTTTGTTCGCTGGTTATATACATTCTTAAAATTAGTCTGTCAGTCGTAAAACTGCAGTTTGTGATTTATGACGAATACTGAAACTACTCTTCACGTGCTATTTACCTGGCAGTTTTTGTGCATGAACAGTACTTTGTATAAAATTGGATTTTAATATTTTCATGATGGAACCGTTGTTACACGTGATGCTAATTTCACGTGTATGTGTCTGTATTTGAGGAGTGCGGCGGGGGGGCGGGAGGAGGGGTCGGTGTTTGTGTTAAAAGCTTCTGAGACCTATATGTTTCTCCATTTCCATTGCCTCTTTGCCACTGGAGATATAAATCTGTCTTCTTCTGGCATTTCATGGCAAGTAACTGCATTTATGATCTGCTGTATTGAATTAGAGTGGTAAGACTTTTTTCATAGTAACTTGGAAAATATATTATTGTTTTATATTGATTTAGTACTGAATATTTATTTACGTTAGTTCCTAGATGAAAGTCATAGTATTTGGACAATCTGAGATGGATAGATGTCAATATGTAACAATTAATCCTGGTTTAGAGAATTTTTAAGATGTTGACCAGTCATCTTGGGGGAAAAATGGTTGTGACCTCAGTAAATAAAATATCCTTGTTGAAGGTATTGCATTTTGAAAAATCTACCAGTACTGTAAATTTGTGGGAAGGGTTATGTAATTTGCTTGTGAAGCAAAGCTTTTGTAGGTGAATATTGGATTATAATAAGGAGTGGGTTTTGTGTTGCTGATTATTTAGGTCAGGTTCCATGAGCTGGCTTTAAATGTTTACACTGCTAAGTCTGTCTCTCTCTCCCAGTTTAGACTTAGTTTTGGAGGGCCTGTGAGCCTGTTGAGACAAGAAAACTGTGCAAACCCCAGAAGCCAGCCTGTATGTTTGTTAATCTTAAATAGTACAGTAAATGATGAGTTAAGAAGGGGAAGAATGTACTGCTTTAATCATAACTCATTGATACAGATTATATTTTAATCTGTGCTTCTAATATAACTATAATTCTAGAAATTTAGAGAGCAAAAACAATCTTGTCTTTAAGTGCAGTAAAATTTCCATTGATCTCGATTTAAAATCAAATTTACTTGCAGTACATTGTCACTGCCTTTTTGTTTAATTGTGTAATTAAATTAAAAAAAATCAATGCACCAATTAACCACAGTTTTTATTTAAATTGTCAATGTAATATGTATTCGACAAGTCAAAGGAGAAAACGCGCAAATACTGAAAATTGGGAAACAAATAGAAAATTCTGCTAATGCAGAACTTCTTCATCAACATCTGAAATGACAGGTTAATATTTTAATGATTCAACAATGCCATCTTGAAGGATACCCCCAGAAACGGTAACCTGCCCTTCTGTTTTTCAAAATGTGTGTAATCTGCTGAATATTTCCAGCATTTGTTTGTTTGGTAAAGTAAACCAATGGAATACTGAAAACAATATTGAGGAATAAAATGTATCTGGCACTGTAAGATGTGAATTCACGAAAGAAACCACATGTACCTGATCTAAGCTATTTAAAAA
Source organism: Sphyrna mokarran (assembly GCA_024679065.1). Taxonomy (NCBI): domain Eukaryota; kingdom Metazoa; phylum Chordata; class Chondrichthyes; order Carcharhiniformes; family Carcharhinidae; genus Sphyrna; species Sphyrna mokarran. Next base: position 40,877,248 of record JAGIQG010000002.1, read on the forward strand.
TGCAGTACAACTATATTTTTGGAATGACTGCATAATCTCTTCGCATGTAAATTGTAGGAATTTTACGTACAGTGAATGGACATTTTAGAATGTGCATATACAATAAATCAGCATATGTTTGTGAACAAAATGTGATAATTAGAAAGAGTGCATGCTGCATGCAAGATTTCTAGTTTATTGTAGATTGAAATGTTCTGTAATTTTTAAAAAAAACACACATCACACACACATTCTCACTCTCTCACACTCTCTCTCTCTTCTGTGGGGCAGCAATTAGCTGCAGTTTCCAGATAGACATAGTTGAAACATTTGCATGCAGGAGATAATCTGAGTGAACCAAATCTACAAACACTGCAGTACCCAATTTTCTCATCATTAAATAATTTTATTGAAACTGATTTCAATTTTACGGTTTGCTGATTACCCAAAAGCTTCAAGGCTAATCATATATAAAGTTACAGGCATATGTATGAAAAGGAATGATGGGAAATGGCCATCTGTCCCATCAAAGCCACCCAATTCAGAATTGGGCTGCCTTTTAAACTATAGGAACCACCCTACATCTTGCATTCATACAGTCTCCTGGTACAGGAGAAAAGATCCAAGGTCAATTTAGGAAAAAAACTCATGGAAATTCCTCTCCAATTTCGAAATCTATCATGCCCCAGGAGACCAGAGTAACCTCATGAGTTTTGCTAATCCCGGCTACCCTTATTATAGCATGAATTGTTCTCTCTCAGGAGCTTGTCCAGCTCCCTTTTTGAGAGTCTGTAGGGATTCCATACTTAGTGCACGCTGAGGTAATCTGTCACAGAAGCCGATGACTCTGAAAATAAATGATTCCCGTCATTTAGCCACAGTGTATTTTATACTTGCGCTACTTACTTTTCCTATTTTTATCTAGCCCAAATAACCTGCCTATCAGAACAAAAACTATTCCCATCATCATTGTATTGCAAAACAATGTCTAGCATTTATATTGAGCTTCTGGCATAGAAAAACATCTGTGAATTATGATATGTAAATAATGTAGTTTTTCTGTATGAATGAGCTTGAAATCTGAAGGATTTTTTGGAGTCTTATTTTACTCAGAAAATTTAAGCATTTAACTTGAGTCTCAATAAATCCTGTTTTAAAATAACAAATGTATTGTGCATTGCTATAATAGTTCTTAGCTGGAATTTATGTTTGGAAAGTGATAGTATTCTTTGTAATGTTACAGTTTGCACAATTCTGATATTTAAGAATTAACAGTTTTTAAAATGATAGTTTGCCTTTTGTATTACGAGCCCAAGAACAGGAAGAAACTAACTGTTCAGTATAAAATATGCTGGAGAGCTTATACTTGAGGCAAGAATTGTACTCCATCACCAGGAGGCAGTATTCAATACAAATTTGACTGTAATAGTAATGGGTTATAAAGTGAAATTGAGAAGTCATCTACCTCAACATGTGCTTTTAATATGTATTTTAATGAAATGTTTATCACTTTAGCCAGGACTATACATACCTACACTGTATGTTTCAAAAAAACTCTTGTTCCATGATGCCATAATATGTGCTGCAATTTGCTTCCACTTGTGCTGTGACAGTTGTACAGTATTTATTGTGGTACGGTCGTTTCTACTTAAGGATGACCAGATTTTGGTGAAGTGTGATATGCTCCATGTGAAACACTCGTGCATTTTTAAGTTTAACATTTTCACCCAAAGTTGCTGAATGGCACAGCATGGGCAACCTTGGTAAACAATTGGGAGTTCCTTAATGAGATTTTGGAAATAAACTGAGAAGATTGGTGTGTTAAAATGGGTGAACTCAATATCAAATCAGCTATAAAAAGGAAAGTGGAAGAGAGAAAAAGATGAAAGAAAACATTTTAAAAAATGTAAACTTTGACAGTTTTGCACCTAAAACATCTGGAAGAAAACACACTTATAAATTGTTCACTTTCTGGCCAAGAGAGGCTGGTTGACAGTAATCAATAATTTTCATGTTATTTGGGCTGTTGATTACTAAACTTAATCCTCACTGGAGAAATTTAATGTGCAAGTGCAGTATAAAATTCATGGGGAGGTTAAGCACAGAATGTCATATTCATCATTCATGGGCTGTTTTCTTCTCATTTACAAGGTGTTGGCCAATTTATGCATTGTTCAGATGCCATTATATTTTAAGCAAAATAGTGTTTATACTAAATCAATAGGATAACAAAATAAGGTTTTATATTACATGGTTTTCTTGATGCTCCTGACCTGTGACTTGTTGGTGATGGAGGTGTTCACCTTATTCAACCTCCGGCCCTTTTGCAGCTGCTGTATTCATCAAGGAGAGATGTTTAGTTTTTCATTCTTGGTGAAGGCAGGAGGATGAGGTAACTGTTATTTGACACTTATCGTTGCCACTTGTCAGGTTTGGATTTTGTCCAGATTTTACTGCATGCAGGCATTTTGGACAAGTTGTGGCTGGAACTTAAGACTGTGATGTCATTGTGAACATACCATGATGTTATATTGAAGGGAAGATCATTGATGAAGTAATTGAAGATGGTTGGACCTAGGGTACATCCTGATGAATTCCTGCAATGAAATTCTGGGGCTGAGATGATTGATTTCCAACAATCACTATCTTTTTTTGTACCATGTACAAATGCAGCTGAAGAGTTTGTCCCATGATTCTCATTGACTTCAGGTTTGCTTAGGCTCTTTGATGCCATCTCAGTCAAATGCTGCCATAACAATGGCAATGACTGGCCTCATTTCTAGGATTCTACTCTTTTGTGTCTATTTTATAATGGGGTCTGTGACTAAGCAGTACTGGCAGAATCCAAATTGAAGATCGGTATCCAGATAAGTTAAATGTAGCTTGATATCACAGTTAGCAACCCTGTCAATCATTTTGACAGTCGATTGATATTTGTTTTTAGGGTGGTAATTAGCTGCATTGGATTTGCTCTTAATTTTTGTGGACAGGATATAACTGGGTAATTTTGGATTGATGTCAGCATTGTAGCTGCTCAGTATACAAGTCTTCAGTACTAATGCCAGCATGTTGTCACTGTTCAAAGTTTTTGCTATATCCAGTCACTCATCTATTTTTTGCTATTTCTTGGAATAACTTGAATAGGCTGAAGAAGAGCCTTTGCAGTGTTGGAGAGCTTGTCACTGTTGAAAATGGTTGCAGGCTGGGCTGTACTGTCATTAATAATGGGGTAATGTTCATGGAATTGCTTCTTCCTGTTATTTAGTTGTTCACCATCATCCAAAGCTGATATAGCAGGAATGCAATGCTTAGGTCTGATTCAGTGGTTCCATGAATGGATCATTCATTGATTTGTTTAGCTGTCAGTAGCATGCTGCTTTTTCTATTGACCATTTATGTAGCTCCACCAAGTTGGCATCTCCAATTTAGGTATGCATTGTGCATGCATTTCATTGAACCAAGTTTGGTTTTTATGGTTTGATGGTAATGGCAGAGTGAGAAATAAGCAGAACCTTGAGGTCTTGGGTTGTGTTGGAATCCAGTTGTGTATGTTGACGCCTCAGCACTTCATGGATGTAAAAGCAGATTACTGCAGAGGCTGGAATCTGAAACAAAAACAGAAAATGCTAGAAAATCTCAGCAGGTCTGACAGCATCTGCAGAGAGAGAGAGAGAGAGAAAGAGAACAGAGCCAAGAGACTCATCAGATCTGAACATATCCTATTTGAACTGTTGCTTGTGTCATGCAACATGATAGAGGGCATCCTTGAGTTGACTTAAAGTGCACAAGACAGAAGAAAATTGTATTAATTGTAATATATCTGCTAACAATCACAAATCTGCTAGGACTGCTTAGTCACAGACTAAAATAGATACAAAAGAGTTGAATCCCAGAGGTGAGACGAGTCTGCTATTGTTATGGCAGCATTTGACTGAGATGGCATCAAGGAGCCCAAGTCAATGAGACTTGTGGGACAAACTCTTCAACTGCAGTTGTACATGACACAAAAAATGATAGTGATTGCTGAAAGTCAATCATCTGTATTGCAACAAGCAGTGCTGAATTTTGAACATAGTTGCAGAAAGTGTGGACAATAAATCTTTCTGGAACTATGAAGTCCAGGCAGAAATTCAAAACTTTACTGGCCCATTATTTAATCCAGGAAGTGGAAGTGTGACTTAATAACTGACCTATGCTTTTTATCCAACAGTCTGCACTGTTGAAGATTTGGATCAAGTCTCAATTGCTTCTCAATGTGCACTGTCTGATTGGAGACCATAAACTTCACTCCTAAAGGTCTTCAGAAAAGGCTATTCAGATGCAAAAATTTTGCACCTCCTGGACTTGACGAGATAACTTCATTATTTTCTGAAAGGAGAGGGATTTTTGTTTTACATCTGTTTCGGCTGCTCCCTAAATGCTGTTTGAAAGATGTAGAAAGTTCAAAAGAATAGAAGTTCCCTCTACCTATTTTTTGTAAAAGAAGCGGAAAGGATGCTGAGAATTACTGGCTAGTCAGTTTGACTTGCCACATTGGAAATTAATGGAATCCTATGTTGCAGAGACCATCTGGACTCACTAGAAGGAGTGAGGTCTTATTGGGGGCAACCTGTTATGCTTCATTCATTTGTGTGCCTCACGTTATTTGAATTTTTTAGAAGATGCAACTGTGCTACAGTGACTGAAACCAATAGTATAATACAATTTACTTGAATTTTTTCAAAAGCCTTTAATTCAGTGCCACATATGCAGTTATTGAAAGCTAAAAGGACCAAAGGGTATGAAGAGAAAGTGGGATTGGGATACTGAAAGTGCATATCAGCCATGACCATATTGAATGGTGATGCATGCTTGAAAGACCAAATGGTCTACTCCTGTACCTATTTTCTATGCTTAAACAAATTATCTGCATGAGGATTGAAAGCAAACTGTACCAGTGGATGCAATCATTTTGTTGGACCTTGTGGAAGTGATCACTGTTAATAGACAATTATCAAATCCAGCCCATGATTTCTGGAGTCCCTCAAGGAAGTATCTTGGGGTCCCTATTATTTGTGGATAATAGTAATGATATTGATCAGCAATATACAGTTTTGAAATAGATGGATTGTATCAAAATTTATTTGGAAGTTATAAAAATAATTCAGAGCTCCCAAACACACTCCTTCAGAGTGAGCTCTTTATTATGGTTCAGTGTCCATGGAGTGGCAACTTGCCTTTAATGTGGTAAAGTATCCAGCTATCCATTTTAGCCGCAATAATCCTAATTCACAGTATCGTGTTGATGTTAAGTATGCTAAAGACTAGCCATTGAAAAGGATTTGGGTGTGACTTTTGCAAGTAATCTGATGTTTATGAATCATGTAGCTCAGGCAATATAGCAGGCATTTTCAGAGAGATATACAACTTAGAGAGAGTATAGACATGTTAGCAGGAATATGGAAGGCATGAGGGACGTTTAAAATTCTTGGATGACAATCTTTAGAAAACAGAAGACTGATTTTTGATTTAATTGAAATTTATAAATTAATACAAGGTTGGACTATCTTGAAGCCTGAAAAATTATTTCCTTGCAATTACAGTATTTTGTGATCATCAGTATAAACTACAGAAATTTCGTTCACATAGAATTATTGAAACTTGGAGTACTTTGCCTGATTTTGTTGTCAATGCTGAAAATGCAGTGACTTTTAGAAGACTTGTTAGAAATATTTTGTGATTTCTATTTTGTACTGTCTGTTGTTGTTGCTGTCCTTGTTTTTAATACTGTGCCTATGTGCTTTGCACTGTATGGCAATAAAGATAAATAAATAAAATGACAATGGAATTCTACTTCCAGAGGTCCCTGGGAACAGAGGGTTGGTTATGATGACAGATTGATTAAATTGGGCTTTTACTCTCTGGAGTTTAGGGGAATGAAGACAATCTCATAGAAAATTCTGAAGGGCCTTATTAGGGCGAGTGATTGTTTCCAATGGCCAGGGAATCTAAAATACTGGTCACAGTTGCAGGATAAGGGGCTGATCATTTAGAACTGAAATAAGGAGAAATTACTTAATGGATTGGAATCTATCCCAGCGGCTGAGAATGCTCCAATGTTAAATACATTTGAGGCTGGGATTGGCATAGTTTTGGTATCTCGGGAATTAAGGGCATACCCCAGGTGGGAAAATGGAGTTGAAGTCCAAGATCAACCAAAATCCAATTGAATGCTGGAGTAGGCTCCGTGGGCTGTGTGATCTACTCCTATTTCTTTGTTGTGGTTATTTGGACCCACAAACATGAAAATGAATACCCACTGATTGTGGCATGGTCCACATTCCATAACTGGCTATAAGGTGAAGGTGTGTAGAATCATTTGCACCAATGTATCCGTGCCCGATGAGCTCAACGCATTTTATATCTGTTTTGACCAAGCGGATGTCTTCCATCCCAGAAGCCACGGTCAAACTGGTATCTGGGGTCACCATTGCAGATTGACCTTCTTGAAAGTTAATCCACAGAAAGCGACTAGCTGGGATGGGGTACCTGACAAGCACTCGGATCCTGCGCGGACCAGCTGATTAGTGTATTCACAGACATCTTTAACCTCTCCTTACAATGATGACAGGTCCCTACCTGCTTCAAGAAGACTGTCGTTCCTGTACCGAAGAAAAGCCACCTAGCGTGCCTTAATGACTTTACGTTCTGTGGCTCTGACATCTGTCACTATGAAGTGTTTCAAAAGATTGTCATGGCACACTTCAAGTCCTGTCTCCCAGATTGCTTGGACCGCAACAGTTCATCTATCATTGCGACATAGAATCATAGAAACGCGACAGTGCAGAAAGAGGCCATTTGGCTCATCGAGCCTGCACCAACAACAATCCCACCATGGCCCTATCCCTGACGCTATCTCTCTTGCCCTACACTCTACCTTGGAATGTCTGGATGCCAAAGAAATTTATGTCAAGCTTCTATTTATTGACTGCGACTCAGTTTTCCAAACCATTATCCCAACAAAGCTCATCTCCAAATTTTATGGACTAGGACTCGACTCCTCTGTCTATGACTGGATCCTAGACTTCCTAACCCACAGACTGCAATCAGTAAGGATAGGCAACAATACCTTCACAATTATCCTCAACATTGGTGTCCCGCAAAGCTGTATCCTCAGGCCCTTATTATACGCCTTATACACTTATGACTGTGTGGCCAAATTCCCTCCAACTAGATTTATAAGTTTGCTGATGACGCTGTTGTAGTGGGTTGGATCTTAAACAGTGATGGGATGGAGTAGAGGAAAGAGAGAATCTGGTGAAAATGACCTAATGGCAATCTTCCTCAATGTCAATAAAACAAAGGAGATAGTCACCGACTCCAGGAAATGTAGTGGAGGATGTGCCCTTGTTAATATCAGCGGTGATGAGCTGGAAATGGTTGAGAACTTCAAGTTTTTAGGTGTCCGGATCACCAACAACTTGTTCTGGTCCCTTCAAGCTGGCACTATTGTTACGAAAGCCTACCAATGCCTGGTAGTCTTTTTTCAGGAGACTAAGGAAATTCCACATGTCTGCTACAACTCTCTCTGATCTTTACACATGTACCATAGAAAGCATTCTTTCCAGATGTATCACAGCTTGGTATGGCTCCTGCTCTGATCAAGACCATAAGACAGTACAAAGTGTTTTGAATGTAGCGCAGTCTAACACACAAACTAGCCTCCCATCCATTGACTCAGCCTACACTTCCCATTGCCTCGGGAACACTTCCAGTATAATCAAGGACCCCACACACCCCGACCTACTCCCTTCCACCTTCTTCCATCAGGAAAAAAATGTAAAAGCCTGAAAATGTGCCAACCGACTCAAGAAAAGCTTTTTTCCTGCTATCATCAGACTTCCAAATGGTCCCAACATATATTAAGTTGATTTTTCTCTTTGCACTATCTGTAACTGCACTATCTGTAACTGCACTGTACTCTGCATCCTATCCTTTCCAGCTCCCCATATACTTCATGAACGGTATGTTTTGTCTATATAGTGCGCGAGAAACAATATTTTTCACTGTATCCCAATACCTGTAACAATAGATCAAATCATATCCATTCCTGAGCTTCCCAGATATGGCTCCAGTATGTTTATGCAGATTTATACAATTTTGACAGTTGTCTTCCTTAACACTACTTTGTCCCCAATTTTACTTGCCATTTGTTTGGCTGGGGTGTCAAAATTCATAGTCTCATTTATATTCCCAATATAGGCTAATATATATCCATTCTTTTGTTGATGTTTGATTATAAACTGTTAATGTAATATGCCTGTCATGATGTTCTGGGGGTGTTTGCTGTGAAATGTTGGTCCTCTGTCACAATAACAAATTGTCTGTCTTTGTAAATCTGGTACACCATCATGACTGGCTTTGAAATCTGGAAATGTCTAATTTTCTTGTTTCAGGAGGTGGTTTGAGTAGATCCTTGAGATATAGAGTCCATTCTGATGATTTCCATCATTTTGCAGTTTCACTTTGCAGGCACATGCCAAGGTTTCCTCCACATGTTTATTCTTGTTTATCTGACTAGGCTGTGCTGAAAGCCTCCTCCAAATTCTAATGTTCTCTGACATTGAATTCTTCAACTGCTTCACAATTATTTGTTTGTCTGCTATCTCAACAACTAAGTTTGAACTGGGTTGTGTATCTGCTATTCTTTCTTGAAGGCAGGATTGGTGGGAACGTAGTGTGTACTGGTGAGATGGTAACCTTGGCAGTGCAGGTTGGTGTGTGCAGACATGAGGAGCCAAACAATTCTTTCCATGTGTAGGTTTGCACCAGAACAAGTTTGACTTCAATGGCAAGTGGAAAGTACAAAAATTTGGATGTTTAAAATTAAAAGAACATTGAATACAGAAGTTGGAATGTCTTGTTTAAGTTCCACAAGACATTGGTAAGGCCACACTTGGAATGCTGTATGCAATTTGGGCACCCTATTATAGAAAGAATGTTGTTAATCTGGAAAAAGTGCAGAAAAGACTTATTAGGATGCTACCGGGACTTGATGGATTGAGTTATAAGGAGAAGCTGGATAGACTGGGACTTTTTTCTCTGGAGTGTAGGAGGCTCAGAGATGATCTTGTAGAGGTCTATAAAATAATGAGGGGCATAGATCAGCTAGATAGTCAATATCTTTTTCCAAAGGTAGGAGAGTCTAAAACTAGAGGGCATAGGTTTAAGGTGAGAGAATAGAGATACATAAGTGTTCAGAGGAGCAATTTTTTCACACTGAGAGTGGTGAGTGTTTGGAAGAAACTGCCAGAGGTGGTAGTAGAGGCGGTTTTTTCTTTTAAAAAGCATTTAGATAGTTACATGGGTAAGATGTGTATAGAGGGATGTGGGTCAAATGTGGGCAATTGGGATTAGCTTAAGGGGTTTTTTAAAAAAAAAGGCATCATGGACAAGTTGGGCTGAAGGGCCTATTTCCATGCTGTAAACATCTATAAAAGTCAGGAGTTGATTTGCACCCAAGATGTGTGAAAAGCAAATTTTGTTTGACCAAAGGATTGTGCTGATTTTTAGATGAGATTGACCATTAGTTGCGTATGTGCAGTATATAAAGAAAAACTTTGCTTTTTGATTTTTTTTAAACTCATTAAATGTTAACGCAATTAAAACTGCGCAATGTATTTGATAATTGTTTATGTCGCCTGAAATTTTCCATTCTTATTCTGAAACCATTTGGAGTTTGTTAGCGTGTGCATATCTGTATTGATATTTACAGGAAAACTAGGAATTAGATTGCTGCAGTCCGCTGCATATGTTGATGAATGGAAAGTATAAAGCACGTATGTTGTAAACAATTACTGAATACAATTATGTTTTTAAAGAAATGCACCAGTAAAATATTCATAATGGACTCTATTGTGTTTTGAAAACATTCTTAATCAATAAATCAGGAAACTACTGACCAGTTACCATTAGCTTTTAGAAAATGTTCGAAGCCATTATTTTTGAAATATGATAGAATTTTACATTTTCTTTAAAAGTGAGAAAATTCAATCTGAAGCCATGGTGTTAAACTTGAAGAAAGGAAATGATGAAGACATGAGGGACAAATTGGGTGAAAGTGGATTTGGAAAATTCCTTAAAACATATGACTGTGTATAGGCAATTGACAATTTTCAATGAAAATTGAAAATTTCTGTGATCACCTGAAATTGGAAAAGGAATTCTACAATTTCAGGAGTTTGACAAGATGGAACACATCATGTTTATCTGAAATCCATTTTTTTCAAATGGACATTAGAGAATTGGCAGAAAATTTCAACAATGTACTTGACATGGAAATAATCACCATGTAAAATGATGTGTTAGGGGACAAAACGTTTTGGGGACTTCTGAACAAAGAGAAGTACCATTTTGTGACATTGCATAGAATGATTCTTCAGCGTGTAAACGTCCAAAAAATCCAGTCAACCGTGGCTGACAAAGGAAGTTAAAAATTGTATAAGATCAAAAGAAAAAGGCTCATAAAGTTGCCAAAAACAGAATTAAAGCTGAGGATTGGGAGATTTTTAGAATACAGCAAAGGAAGACCAAGAAACTGATGAAGAAAGAACAGAACAGATTACAAATGCAATCTAGCAAAAAATAAAAATGAACTGTAAAAGCTTCCATAGAGATGTAAAAAGGAAGCATTTGGCTGAGATGAATGAGAGTCCATGTAGATTTGGGAGAATTATTAATGGTAATAGAGAAATGCTAAATTATCATTTTATGCCTTTTTCATTAAGGAAGATGCAGAAAATTTCTCAGATGTCATGATCCAAAAGGACCAGCGAGAACGTGGCGTTGAAGGAAGTTAGTAGAAAGGTTGTATTGGAGAAATTAATGGATTGAAAATCAGTAAGTCCCTGGAATCTGATATTATGTCTCCCAGAATGCTGAAAGAGATTACTATAAGAATATAAAAATTAGGATTGGGAGTAGGCCATCTGGCCCTTGAGCCTGCTCTGTCATTCAATAAGATCATGGCTGATCTTTTTGTGGATTCAGCTCTATTATCTGCCTGCTCACCATAGCCCTTAATTCCTTTCCTGTATCTATCCTTGACTTAAAAACATTCAATGAAGTACTCTGAACTGCATGACTGGGCAGAGAATTCCATAGATTCACAACCCTTTGTGTGAGGAAGTTTGTGTCAAGACAGCAAAACCTACCATTTTCAACAGGAATGGCAAGTGAATTTCTTTTTACAAATGTCTGATGCAAGAATGTTTGTCTCATTTGATAGCAGAATGTAATCTTGAGTAAAAGAGGTAATTTGGAATGACACCACAAGATGATGCATGCAGAATTTCAAGAAAATTTTCCTTTAAAACAGCACCATTTGGACACAACGTTGGGGAGTTCAAGGGAATGTTGCAAGCCCAACAATCACTATTTTCAAACTCTGTGGCTAAAGGCAAAGCTAGCAAAAACACATTTTTTCGCATTCACCATTTTCTGGCAAAACATTATCAAGGAATTTATACCAGTTGTTGCTGAAACCCTGTTCAAAGACTTTTAAAAACAATGATGAAATTATGAGAGCCATCAAGAGTATGCCGCTTCATACTTTAACAGTCGCTAGAAGAGTGGAACTATTGTCCAAGGATGTCTCAGCAAATACGCAACACTTATCAGGCTGTGGATGCTTCTCAGTAGACATGATGGATGCGGCCCAGCTGATAGTTTTCATTTTCATGGCATTCAAAAATGCAATAATAAACGAGAACCTCCTCCCAGAGGACAGAAAGCAAGGATGTCTACAGCAGACTTAACAGACACGTGATTGAGAAAAACATTCCAATCAAGAAACTGGTTCCAGTCATAACTGATGCTAGACCAACAATGCAGAGTTTTTCGCACTTTGCAGAAATGATCCCAAATTCCCTATTGGTTGATTACCACCGTGTTGTCCACCAACGAGCACTAGCAAGCAACATTCTTGACTTCGTTGTCGAGATCATCAACTGAATTTGTGCCAGAGCCCTGCAACATCACTTGCTCAAATTATTATTTGAGCTTGATGCCATGTATGGTGAGCTAATCTTCATGAAGATATGAGATGGTTAAATTGAGGAAATGTCCTCCAGAGATTTTTAGATCAGCTCCCTAAAATTGCCACCTTTTTTAAATCCAGGTGTACAGTGAGCTATTGTATAATGTGTGATTGTTAGACGTGGCATTTCTTAGGAACGCGTGAAAAATTGAAGGTGACACATGATCAGTGCAGTGAATATTTCAAGTTGAATCTGGGCCTGTGGTTCCGATCACTTTCAAAATCTGGAGAAAATTCAAAGCCAGGTGAAACCGAAAGTGTTCTATCCAAACAAATTCTGTGATCACCTGAAATTGGAAAAGGAATTCTACAATTTCAGGAGTTTGACAAGATGGAACACATCATGTTTATCTGAAATCCATTTTTTTCAAATGGACATTAGAGAATTGGCAGAAAATTTCAACAATGTACTTGACATGGAAATAATCACCATGTAAAATGATGTGTTAGGGGACAAAACGTTTTGGGGACTTCTGAACAAAGAGAAGTACCATTTTGTGACATTGTGTGTATTTGAGGTGAAGGTCTACTTTGATTCCACATTTTTCTGTTTATCCCAGATAAAAGTCATCAAGTCCACGTGTCACACTTCTCTGTCAGATTCCTAGTTGATGCGCTGTATGAGATTGGCCTTCTCAAACTACAAGCCAGTTCACAGCACTTGCAAATAGTGTGCAAACACTATGGTGTTATACTAAGAGTAGGTGGGTGTTATGCACATGTACGTTTTGGCGGTGTTTAGTAAAGAGTAAATCTCATGCTGTATTTTGATGCTAAAATTGATCTTGGGCTTAAAAATGTTGGAGACCGTTGGTGTACAAAGGAACCTGGGTGTTCTTGTCCATAAGTCAGTGAAGGCTGTGGAAGCTCAGTCATTTTATAGAACAGAGGTTGATAGATTTCTGATTAACAATAACATAACATAAAGGGTTATGGAGATGGTGGGTGTAAAAAGCAATGAAATGCCTGATGAATCATGATCATATTAAATCATAGAGCAGTTCAATAGACTAAATAGCTTATTCCTGTTTCTACATTCCTACAATTAAAAATATTATAGAAGGGCATTTAGAAAAAAAGCAAAATAATTAGGTAGAGTCAACGTAGTTTTGTGAGAGGGAAATTGTGCCAAACCAATTTATTAGAATTTTTTGAAGAAGTAACATGTGGATGCACTATATTTAGATCTCCAGAAGATATTTAATAAGGCGCGGAAACGAAGGTTGTTCTGAAAAATAAAAGTTCATGGTGTAACGCTAACCTAAATTGGCACGGATGGAAGATTGACTAGCTAACAGGAGGCATAACTGAGTTATTTTCTGGCTGGCATGATGTAGCGAGGGTTGTGCCACAGGGATCCATGCTGAGGCCTCAAATCTTTAGAATTTATATAAAATGATACATTTTTAATTAGGAGGGAGTAAATTTGTCCCAACAGTTGAATGAATTTTTGAATAATTTTCAAAATTATCCATGCATTGGGCACTGGAGGAAAAGCCATCAAGAGCCCCCAGAATGCTGCAAAATTGGGAGAAAAGTCAAAACTTTGGTTCAGGAATCATCGAAGCATTTTTCCCTGGCCCCTGGGAGAAGCAGAACCCATTTTTCAATTGAGTTCTGAAATAAATTATGGTATAGGGATTTAAGAGGACCCTATTCATTTGATCTGTACCCTAACTCTATTTACCTATGTTCATTCTGTGGTTCTCTTGGGGAATTAAGGAACAGGAGGAGTGGATGGAAAAATGGAGTTGAAGTCCAAGATCAGCCATGATCGTATTGAATGATGGCTCAACAGGCCATGTGGTCAACTCTTGCTCCAATTTTTTATGTTCTTATGACTTGGAAGAAGGGAGCCGAAGGTATTATTGCTCAGTTTACTGATGTAACAAAGATGGGTAGGAAAGAAAGATGTGAAGACAACATTAGGAGGCTACAAAGAAATATAGGTTAAGTGAGTGAGCAAAGATTTGGCAAATATAGTATAATGTGGGAAGATGTGAAAATGTTCATTTTGTCAGAAAGAATGAAAAAGAAGCATATTATCTAAATAGTGAGAGATTGTCCTAGAGCATGAATTGCAAAAGGTTAATATGCAACTACAGCAAGCAATTAGGAAATCTGATATAATAATGTTGTCATGTATTGTGAGTGGAATTGATTACAAAAGGTATACGTGGCATTAGTGAAACACATTTGGAGTTCAGTGCACAGTATTGATCTCATTATTTAGGGGGGATGTCAATGCATTGAAAGCAATTCAGAAAAACATTACAGTACTAATATTTGGTTTAGGCAGTTTGTCTTATGGGGAGAGGTTGAACAGGCTAGGTTTGTATACTCTGGAGTTTGGGATCTTATGTGTTCTAATCAAGTTGCCTGTTATTCTTTTGAGGAATTTTGACTGAGTGAATATTGAAATGGTGTTTCCTCTTGTGGGAAAATCTATAACTGGGAGGGTCAATGCATTATTTAAAACTAAGGATTCGTCCAATTTTGAGATTAGGAGATATTTTTGAAGTTGTGGAATACTTCTACAAAAGTCAGTGGCGGCAGAATCTTTGAATATTTTTAAGGTAGAGGTGGATAGATCCTTGATAAGGGAGTAAAAGATTATTGGGGGTAGATGGATTTGTGGAATTGGGGTTGCAATCTGATCAGACATGATCTTATTGAATGGTAGAACAGGCTTTGAGGGTCAAGTGGCCTAACCCTATTCCTAATTTATAAGTATGTTCATTTGTTTTTAACTTTAATACCACAAGTCCTGTAATCTATTGGAGCCTTGTTCAGTACATGTTTTCACCAGCACAAATCCAGATTTAAAATTATTTTGTTTGCACTACCACTATCTCATCTGGTGTGGTCTTGGATTCTTATGTTATTTTATGAATGAAATAGCTGAAATTCAATAAATACCAGAATATTTAAATATTTGAATGAAATGTTTGCAACAATTTTCTTTTGAGCTTTTAGCAAGTGCACTATGTGGTAACTTGAAACCACAATAATTGTAGTCAAATGCATTGTTTGAAAGAAGCTTTCATATAAATAAATAATAATGTTTAACAATAACAGTAATTCAGCAGAACAGTAATAACTGAACACGAGCAATTGTACACAGGTCTTGCTTGCAGATTGAAAAGCCTTCCAAAACCCGCACGTGCTCAGAGCTCTCAACAGATGCCACTAAAACAACATATGGGAAGAAGGCTTATCAGAACACTTTGTACTCAAAATACATTCAGTAACACTGCTCTTCTCCCTTAAATTTCAATCTCCCATTAGAACAGAAATATAACGATAGGAATGCCTTAATCATACAAAGGTCAGAGCTTTATGGTTTAGTTGTGATCTATGCAGTATCACTGGTGAATCTAAGTGATTTGGAATCATAGGCATTGAAATAGGCTAAGAATCTGAAAACTAACA
This sequence comes from Sphyrna mokarran, assembly GCA_024679065.1. Lineage (NCBI taxonomy): Eukaryota > Metazoa > Chordata > Chondrichthyes > Carcharhiniformes > Carcharhinidae > Sphyrna > Sphyrna mokarran. The sequence continues at coordinate 40,892,735 of JAGIQG010000002.1, forward strand.
TTCTTCTTCTACTCCCCCAGCAAGAGTCAACTGACAAACCTTGAACCTTAGAAATAATTTACTGGCGAACATTTTTGCATAACATTTTTGCCTTATTGGTAATTTTTAAAAAAATTTGTTCAGAGGATGTGGGCATCGCTGACTGAGCCAGCATTTATTGCCCAACCCTAATTTCCCTTGATCCGAATACTAGACTGTTTCAGAGGACATTTAAGTGTCAACCACATTGCTCTGGGTCTGGAGCAATATGTAGGCCAGATTAGGTAAGGAAGGCAGATTTCTTTTCCTGATGACATGAATGAACCAGATAGGTTTTTAATGGCAGTCAACAATGGTTTCATGTCATCATTTGATTTTTAATTCCAGATTTTTATTGAGCTCAACTTTCACCATCTGCTGTGGTGGCATTCGAACCCAGGGCCCCAGAGCATTGCCTTGGGTTTCTGCATTGCAAGTCCAGCAAAACATCACCACTTCACTGCCTCCCTGACGCCAAAACTTCTTCTGTCCGTAGATTGTACTGTAAACTAATCTGTGAACAATTCTCCTGTTTTGTAGTCTCTTAACCCAAGATACAGGATTACTTTTATTTAAAATTATTCCTGGTAACCACCTCAGGTTAATAACAAAATTCTTGATATAGACCTCATTATTTGATTTGAACTACTTCTCTTTGGCATGGTACCCTATTTCTCCTATTGTTTCTCTTGTCTCTTGCCTACTTTTACTCTTGGAACAGGACGAAACAGATCTAAATGAGACTTTGAAGTCAAAAGAGAAAATGCTCGAAAATCTCAGGTCTGGCAGGATCTGGATGGAGAGAAAAGAGCTGACATTTCGAGTGCAGGCGACCCTTTGTCAATGCTTTGACTTTCTACTTACCAACAATTCTGCTGGAGAGAGCCCAGTTGTGGAATAGGAACTGGAGAGTTTGAACAGCTCTCTGCTAGACCATTTGAACCTGGGTGAAACTGCACAATGTGCATGTGATGTATACTTTTTTTTTGCACGAGTTCTTGAAATAACACGCTTGTAAACATAGTCCCATTATCCAAAACAAGCGAATCTGGTAAACCATGAGTTACAAAAACTTGTTGCAGCTTCTCTGTGGTAACAACAGTTATAATGTAACTCATGATATGTGCTTCTGTGCATTTATGATCACCAAAAACACGAGTCATGAAAGGTCCCGCAAAGTTCACTTGAAGTCCGTACCATGGCCTATCAGGCCCTTCCAAGCAGTCACACAATATACCCAGTTCATCCTTGCACATATCCAGATACCTCTTGACAACCTCCTAGTGTACCTTTGTGTTCTTGGTCTCACCAAATTCATTGGAACTTTGCTGAGCCAGTCATGGCTTAGCAAACTCAGCCCCTCCCTTTGACCACAAGGAAGCATGACCTTGCTTGTTGACTATTATATACAATATGGACTTCTAATGCCCCAAACAAAGATATGGACTCTCTGGTGTACGTCCGAAAATTAATCTCTGTTGGAGTAAGGATTGGGACTTGGTTAGAGTCCCGCATCAACTTATAAGTTGCCTCACTAATCGCAGATGTGGAGACTCCTGTGCCTACCTCCGTCTGATCTGTTTAGTGTTGACTACAAGTATAGCAAAGCCTCTGAGCCTTTCATACGTGTAACTGATTGAGGCTTTTTTTGAATTAAAATTTTCTTGCGCAGCCTCACCTTGCTCTTAGCACCCTTGTATTTCTTCGCTAAATGCCATTTCTTACTGTATCAGTGACAAACAGCATCCATAAAATTTCAATGATTGGCATAGTGTGGTCTTCCACAGCTAAAACACTCCAATGCTTTCACCTTTCTGCTTGCAGCTTCTTTCTATACTTGGTGCAACATTCCGGCCTGGTCACTACCATTTGTTTGCTGAATATCTCTAGTATTATTGACAGCCATTTCAATGACCCCCTCAATTTTTAGAACTCCTTAAAAGTTAGTATGGCTACCTCCAACAACTGACACTAAATGCTGACCTTGTTAATGCTGCAGACCAGCCTCTGAGCATATCTTCTATAACTGCTCCAAAATCAGTATTTTGAAAGCTGGCATAATTCTGCTTCAAAGTTGGCTACTGATCGATGTGCTTTTCAAAAATGGCTATGAAATTTGAGTCTTCAATCATCAATTCGGACGATGATGACTCCGGAGCAAAGCGACTGAATCTGCGAATGAAATCTCCACTGTTTTCTGTTGCATGGCTAGATTCCTCATCAATTTAAGTCTTTGCCCCATACGCTCAGGAGAATTGAATGCTGCTTTGCTTCCATTTATTGCAAAGAAATACTCTACCCTCTCCACGTATTCAGTCCATTCCTTGCTTCTCTCATCAAATTCTAACTGCGTCAAACATTGCCATGGTGCTGCTAACATGAAATTCTGTTGACTAAATTCATAATGTAAATCCCACTGTATGCAATCTCATGTTGCCATCATGAGCATCGAAAAACTTTGTTTCCTTTTCACTTGCCGTTTTCACCCCTTTGCTAATAAGATGTGATAACTTGAGACTACAGTAAAGGTAGTGAAATGTATTGCTTAAAAGAAGAAATTTCTTTACATAAATAAATAACATTTAACAATGGCAGTAATTCAGTAGAACAATAATAACCATGTAAACAGGAGCAGTTGCGCACTGGTCTTACTAGTAGAACAAACACTCTTTGCAGACTGAAAAACCCTCATCTCGTTGAAACTTAGAGAATATTGAATAGAGTGTACATGGAGAAGATTAGTAGGAGAAATCAGGGTCCGAGGGCACAGCCTCAGAGTAAAGGAATAACCCTTTAGAACTGAGATGAGAAGCAGTTTCTTCAGCCAGAGGATGGTGAATCTATGGAATACATTGCCACAGAAGGCTGTGGACGACAGGTCATTGAGCACATTTAAAACAGAGATAGATAGGTTTTTGATTGGTGGAGGGTTCAAAGGTTACAGGGAAAAGACAGGAGAATGGAGTTGAGAAACTTATCAGCTATGATTGAATGGTGGAACAGACTTGCTGGACTAAATGTCCTAATTCTGCTCCTATATCTTACAATTTTACATTAATCCTGACGTGCGCAGAACCCTTAACAGAAGCCCGTCACACAGTTAAGCTTATAAAAACATAATGTACTCAACATGATACTCTTAACACACTGCATACACAGAATTTGGTAAAAGATTTTCTGGAAAGGCTTGTTGAGATTTTTGAAACAAGTTTTAATGTTTCATTTTGCTGAAAGTCCTTTTAGCAAAAAGTGGGATGGTGCTTTTAATCTTATTAGCTTCAAGCAAGACCTTCAATGTACATCCCCTCTATCACGGATGCGCAATGGCAATAGTATGTTCAAGGTGTGTTGCAGCAACTCACTGTAGCTCCTTTGACAAAACTCTACCAAATTGCAATCTCTACCATCTAGAAGGGCAAAGTGGGGGTTGGGGGTGCATCCACCTGCAAGTTTCCCCCCAAGCCACACACCATTTTGACTAGGAACCAAATTGCTATTCCTTCACTGTTGCTGCGTCAAAATCTTTGAACGTCCGCTCTCACACCACATGGATTGTAGCAGTTCAAGAAAGCAGCTCCCCAGCTTCTCTAGGCAATTGGAGATGGAGAAAAAAAATGCTGCCCGAACCAGTGATGCCCACATCCTGTGAAGTAATAATAAAAGCGACAAAATGATTTTATTGCCATTTATTGGTACAATTAATGTTTGATCTAGTTAAGTATAAAGACACTTGTGGGAAGAAAGGCTTTTTGTCTTTCATGTGTGAACTCATATTGCAAATAACTTTGAACCTGTGACTGTCTAAGATATCTGCTTTTAAAGAATGGCTTATATATTTTAGAATGAGAAATATATTTAGATCGTGCAAAATCTGTTTTTATGTTCATTTTATTGAACATGCAGCTGTTTGATTCTTTTGAACAGTAAAGATAAAGTTGGCCAAGTTAACTTTGGGAATACATGCAAAGATTTAGAAATAGGAGCAGGAAAAGAAAATCCTCTAGCTTGCTCTGCCATTAAATAAGATCATGGTTGATTTGGTTGCGACCATAACTCCCATTTTCTGCCTGTCCCATAATCCTTGGCTCCCTTTGGAGATCAAAAACCTGTCTAACTAAACCTTGAATTTGAACCACACAGTGGTTTGGCCCATCAAATCTGCATGCATCACAATCCCACCCAGACCTTATCCCCATAACCCCTTGCATTTACCTTAGCTAATCCTCTTGACACGAAGAGGCAGTTTAACATGGGCAACCCACCTAATCCACACATCTTTGGATTGTGAGAGGAAACTGGAACACCCAGAGTAAACCCATGCAGACATAAGGAAAACATGCAAAGTTAACTCAGACAGTGACCCAAGCCTGGAATTGAACCCAGGTCCCTTGCACCATGAGGCATCAGTGCTAAGCTCTGTGCCCTGGAATCTTGCATGTTTCAATGAGATCATTTCTCATTCTTATAAACTTCAATGAACATGGGTTCAATCTGCACAACCCTTCCTCGTATGACAGTCCTTCATTACAAGAATGAATCTCATGACCCTTCTCAGAACCACCTCCCAATGAAACTATATATCTCCTTAAGTAAGGAGGCCAGTATTTTAGATGCTATCTTGTCAGTGATCTGTTCAGTTGTTGCAAGACTCCAAGCCATGCAATAAAGGCTAACATTCTATTTGCCAACCTAATTATTTGCTGTATCTGCATGATAACTTTCGAGGACACACAGATCCCTCTGTGTGACAAGATCTTGCACTGAGGATTGTTGCCACTAATGCCTTGCTAACACTAGTATCAGTGTTGCTTCAGATGGTGTTTGCACCTGTTACATTTTCAGAATTGCCTGCAAGAGGCTGTATAGAATTACATATGGTATGTATAAAATGCACATAGACATTCTTGAAAGCTGAGGTCTGTATTTCACAGTTCATTTCATTTTTAGCATTCTAATTGAAGGTTTGCAGTAACATCATTTATACTGTAATTTACGTATTTAATATTGAAAAGTACCTGACTTATAGACTTTTCAGATAAGTGTTGTTCTGGAGATCAGTGTACAGTAATCTTGCTAATATTTAATGAGCAGCCATTGGAGAGTTTCATCTTTACGTTAAGATGAGGAAATAAAAGGCTGAAGTTGTTCTCTTCAGATTTTTAATGATAAAAATGTAGATTTTAGATTTAATTTTATATTGAAATGAAGTGAAATTCATTGACTTTGGAATATATCATGAAATTCTAAGACCGCAAGATGTCAGAGCTAAAGTAGGCCATTTGGCCCATTGAGTGTGTTCCACCATTCAATGAGATCACGACCACTCTGATGTGATAATCCTCGAGTCCATTTTCTTGTCTTATCATACCCTCTGAGAGAAGAAATTCCTTTTTATCTTTGTTCCAGTGCTTGTTATGTTTGTTCCTGCCAGTAACAAGGATAGGACTCTCTTTATATGTTTGGATAGGTCACCAGATAAATTCAAAGGTCAGTGAACAGTCAGCTTGAGTCCGTCAACCAGCAGGTACCCCAGATAATGGATAAAGACACAGGACAGAAACAGGTCCCAGTTAAGTTTTAAAAAAAAGGAAAGGAGCAGAGAAAGGGGCTCAGTTAGAGAAAAGGCTGCAAGTAGCTAACCTTGTAAGGAGAGCCAGTAGGGCAAAACTCCCACTTTGGAGCAGTAGTGTTCTGTTTGATGTGGCCAAAGAGTGTGTGTTTGTTTGTTTGTGAGATGATGTCTGAATGTACTCAGGAATCTAGGGGATTGAAATCTTAAGAAGGTAAAATTGAAACAGTGTGAGGTTGGCCCTCATTGAAGCCATCCAAGTTGGAGCAATGTTTAGAGAGAATTCCAAAGTGGGATCTTTGAAGGGGAATATTGCAAACTCTTGCAAGGAAGATGGGGTTTCAGTGAGATTGTCTCAGTGTGACTGAATATGGGTGGGTGTTAAGAAATCCATGGAATCCATTTTTGTGATGTCTTTGATCATAGTGGGCTTGATAATTCACAGGTACCTTATCATCTTGAGTGTTAGGGTATAATTAGGGTTAATTGTTTTATCTTTTTGACCTTGTAGAGTAAAGTTAATTTTTGTTTGCTCAAAACCCATGGAATTTTGTGTCTTTCTTCACTGCGTCTGAAATCTCAAACTTTACTTAAAAAAAAGTTATTGGAAATTAACTGGATCTCATCAGCAACCATCGGGTCTGATCAAGGTTCATAACACACTTTATCCACCTTTATTTGCTGCTCCCTCAACAGACTCTTAATAAATTAATCATATATGACTTTCTTTTCACAAAATCATATTGACTATGCCTAATTACAGTAACATTTTCTTAGAGACCTGCAATAACCTTCTTTAAATTGATTTTAGCATTTTCTATGACAGATAATAGGTTAACTGGCCTGTTGTCAGCTGTTTTCTGCCTCCTTTCTCTCTTGAATAGAGGAGTAGCATTTGCTATTTTTCAATCTCTTGGGATCTTCCTAGAATCAAGGGAATTTTTCAGTGTTAATTTAAGTCTATTTGTGACTCTAAGAAATAAACTTAACTTAGTGATTTGTAAAAGAAACAAATATAAATGTAAGAATCGACATTTTCACACAGTGGTTTGGGTCTAGAAAGCACTGCTTGAAAGTGTGGCATGCACTGCTTGGAGGCATGTTTTATTGAGGCATTCAAGGGAACATTAGATGATCTTATTAGAAACAATGATTATTTGAATATGCAGGGCTACTGGGAAAAGAAAGGAGAATTTAAATGGAGAAAAGCTGTAGCATGTGACGATGCAGAGGGACCTGAGGGTCCTTGTGCACGAATTGCAGAAACACAGTATGCAGGTGCAGCAGGTGATTAAGAAGGTGAATGCAGTGTTGGCTTTTATAGCTAGGGAGATAGAATATAAAGGTAGGGAAGTTCTGTTGCAGCTATATAGGGTGCTGGTGAGACTGCAGCTGGAGTACTGTGTGCAATTTTGGTCGCCTCATTTGAGGAAGGATGTATTGGCCTTGGAGGGGGTGCAGAGAAGGTTTACTAGGCTGATACTGGAGATGAGGGCATTGGATTATGAGGAGAGACTGAATAGGCTAGGTTTATACTCTTTGAAGTTTAGAAGGCTGAGAAGGGATCTTATAGAAACGTATAAGATAATGAAGGGGATGGATAGGGTAGAGTCTCTTCCTGCTTAACAAAGATAGCAGGACTAGAGGGCACAGCCTCAAGATTTGGCGGGGAGGGGTTGCGGTTCAGATCGGAGTTGCGGAGGGGTTTCTTCACGCAGAGGGTGGTGAATCTTTGGAATTCTCTGCCTGATGAGGTGGTGGAGGCTTCTTCACTGAATATGTTCAAGTCAAGAGTGGATAGGTTTTTAATTGACAAGGGAATTAAGGGTTAAGGGGAGAAAGCAAGGAAGTGGTTCTGAACCACTACAGATCAGCCATGATCTTATTGAATGGCGGGGCAGGCTCGAGGGGCTGTATGGCCTACTCCTGCTCCTATTTCTTATATTCTTATGTTCTTAATTGTATTGTCAAAATGCTCATTTGGAGAGCTGGTGCAGACACAGTAGGCCAAATGGCTGCCTCTTACAGTAACCATTAAATTTCTCACTACTCTCTCTTCTCCATCATCCTGACCTTGCCCCCACCACCTTTCATCTCTTCATTTACAGATATTTGTGGGCTATTATTTGTGTCTTTTACAGTGAAGACAACAAAATATCTAATAAACGCTTCATCCATGTCTTTATTTCCCATTATGGATTCCCCAGTCTCACTCTTGAGACTCACACTTGCTTTATTTTATGTTGCAGAAAATATTAAGATACTGCAAAGTTTGTTCTTTTAGTGCATGAGCCCATTTTTAAAAGTTTCTTTTTCAAGTTAAAAGTTGGATTTTTTTTAACGTATTTTTTTGTAGTGAAAATATGTATTTAATTATTAAAAACTATTCAATGCTTAGTCAAATTTTTCCTCCGGCTGGAGGAGTTGACACTTTGTTAGTTACAACTGCACAACCAACAATTGCCCTGTTGATAACTTGATAACTTAGTCAGGGTTGAGGTGCAGGGTATGGGGAAAAGTGCAGGGAAATGCGACTAACTGGATTGTTCTTGAAAGAGCTGGAACAGGCTGAATGGGCTAATGTCCTCTTCCTCTTGTGCTGCACTATTCTCAGTTTCATTCTTTGATCCTATTCCAGTTGAGTCTTGTCAGCTGGTGTTGGCAGGCATAAGGCCGAGCCTGCTCCTACTTAATTTGATGCGCACATGCAATCCCTGTTGAAAATGCACATTAGATAATGAATAGCAGTGGGAGCCCTGACTAACTTTCCACTCCTAACACAGCAGTACTGCAGACAACTTTAACACATCTGCCATTGGCAAGATCAGTTGACTAAATATAGACTGTGATTGAGCAGGCAAAGGAAGGAATAATGTTTTCTTTTACACAATCTCAGAATGTCCGGAAGTATTTCATAACCAAAGAATTGCTTTTTGAAGTGGCATCATTGAAGTTGCGCGAGAAACTAACAGTTAGTTTATACACAGCAAGACTCCAAAAATGGCGATGAGACAATGATTAGATTTTTAAAATTGATTTTGGTTAAGGGATAAATATTGGCTTGTATATTGCCTGCACTGTTTTTTAATAATGTCATGGTCAATGTCAGTGTGCTGAGAGGACAGACTAGACCTTATTTTTAAATTTCTCATTCCAAAAACCTTTTTAGTCACAACGGCTCAGATACTTCCTGAATAATAATGCTGAGCCATTGGGGAGGCTTGTTTTTATTATTGTAAAGTAGTAGTAAAAGCTCTATTAAAAATGAATGTGTTAACTGAATACAGATGGCAATGCTTATAAAAAAATATTCTGGGAAACCTTTGGATTACTTAATGATGTGGAGCCAGAAATGCATTTCAAGTACAGACTGCAAATCCATCAATCGACAGCATTTTGGCATACTTCAGCCAGCATAGTAAAACCTTATTTTGTGATTTCATTTTCAAAATGTTATCAACACCTTTAGAACTGCTTTTGGATTATATAATTGATTTCTGATGCAGCTTGTTCTGCTTACCACTGGTGACAACATTGATTGCTGTCAATTATTTCTTGACTGTGTGCCTGGCTGGAATCACCTCCCAGATTCTACTTGAACAGCTAATTTTACAGTAATTATACTTGGACATTTTGTAGTGGTGCACAGCATAGCTAATTTAATACTAATTCTACACATCCGACAAAATACCCAAGGATAATCAGAAACTGCTGGAAATGCAGTAAGTGAAAAGATGGTTTTGGCGTATATGTTGAACCTTGGTATGTTGCTTGCAGTTTTTCTTGGGAGTGGGCAGTCTGCTAATATGTTTAAAGGAGCAAAAGTGCTGCAGTTGTTTGCTTGGGTTGGGTGATGGTGGAGAGTTAGACGTTAGCGTGTAAACTGCTTTAGTTGGCTTGCTTATTTTCTCTTTTTCTTGCAGAAGCCTTAGTCAAGAGCTTAGAAAATTTCCTATATTATGTGATTTTATATACTTGTTTCATTACATGTACAGATTTTCTGTTAAAATGTTTTGAACAGGACATATTTTTAAATTGTTAGTAGATGCGCTGCTATGCTGAAAGGCTACATGAATCTATTTTTGTTTTAAATATCGTTTGCTCCATTTATTGTTTAAACTGCCCATTTAGTTTTACGAGTGTTACTTGATAGTGGCTCACACTGTCTGTAACATTTCAATTTCACAGTATTAAAAAGGTCATGAAGTACAATGATACCTGGATCTTTTGTTTAGCTACCATTTTTATTTCATTCCCTCATCCCACTATTCAAGGCTTTGTCTTTTCCCTCTTCCCCCATACCACCAAAAAGAACAAAGAAAACAATGTTTTGATTAGTACATTGAAAATGCAGCTTAAGACTCTAAGAAAGATATTTTGGCTCAAAAAAGCTGAGTGCTGACTCTAAAGCTGGACCAGTTTTAATGAAAGCTTTCATGACATACATGAAAGTTACAACTTGAAAATAAGGTTATTTGGCATAATTAATCCATTAGCTCTTCAATTGTGCAAATAGTCACTAAAGAATACCCTACTCTAATCACCCATTATTCCTTTTTCTTTTGTCTACCTACCAGATTTAATATTAACATTTCTATCTAAGCTGTTGCCCTTGGTGTATTGTGTGGCTGCATAATTCTCTGCAAATAGGTTTATTTCTTCCTACTCTGAAACTCTTCCAATTTAATCTTGTATCTCTCGCTTTTATTTAGTTGTCTCAACTATTTGAAATACAACTACTTTGTTTCGTCCCTTCAGAATTTCCAACACTAACGTTGCATCATTCATAATTGGTCCTGTTCTAAATGGAATCGATACAAAAGAGATATAGCAGCTTGAGAAACTGGGTATTTTTGAGGCTCAATGGGATATCGGCAACATCAGAATTGTATTCCAGTGCAATCTATAACTTCATGTCTGACATATTCCATACTCTACATTTATTGCCCAGCCAAAAGACCAATCCTGGTTTCAGTAAAGAATACAGGAAAGCATGTGAGTAGGAAACACTAAGCGTACTTGAAAGAGTTGTCCACTTTGGTGAAGTTACAACATAAAATATGTACACTAAACAGTGGAAGCAGGATCCCACAGACAGACCATGGCAATTCCCAAATCTAATAGGCCTGATTAGAGCTTGGCAGTTCTGCCATGTCCAGTCATGAGTGCTATTAGATCGTTAAACAATTAATGGGAGGAGGTGGTTCCATGATCATCCCATCCTCTGATAATAGAGCACAGCACACAAGTGCAAAAGGTAGGGGTAATTAATTTACAGCCATTGCCAACCAGAAATGCGAAGTGATTAATATCTGCCTTTTTCTAAGACTCCATCATTACATATGCCGTAAATGGCCAGTTCAATTCATCTAACATGAGCTAATTGAATGTAGCAATGGTTATGAGGTCCAATAAAATGTTGGCTATAGAGTCAAGTTTGTTCAAGTGAAGTTGCAACATTTATGTCTACTGGACAATTTGGAACTTTGCCCACCAAATCCAATCCAGACAGTTATGTTCTCCTTTATCAGCCGACTCTTAATCATCAGCAAAATGGTAGAAGGTGTCATAGAATGCTACCACGTGTCACTCACTATCCATCTGCTTACCAGTGCTCTACTTGGATTCTGCCCGGGCCACTCGGCTCCAGATTTCATTATAGCCTTAGTTCAACATGGTCAAGGAAGTTGAACTTAAGAGGTGACTTGAGTGTGACTGTCTTTACCATCAAGGCAACATTGGACCAAGTGTGGCAACAGGAGTCCTGGTAAAATTGAAGCTAGTGGAAATTAGGAGAGAAAATTTCTGTTGGCTGTAGTCATAAACAGCATGAATCAGTAGCTCTCCCTGAAAGAAAATATCACAAGTGGGGATGATCGCAAAACCTGAACAACATCCAGACTTGCTTTGATGAGTTCTAAGTACCACTTATGCCACACTTGCTCAGTAATGACCATTTCCATACATGATTGGTAATGACATCTCCAACAAAAGTGAGTCTATATCTTTCCTCGGCATGTATAAGAAATAAGAACTGGAATAGGCAGGTTTTCTGATTCAGCTCCACCTTTCCAATCTACCCCCATAGCCCTTTAATGCCCTTGGAATCCAAAAATTTATTGATCAATGCAACTGAACATTCACTATCCTCTGGGTTAGATAATCCTATTTGCAATCCTTTAAGTGAAAAATTGATTCCTCATCTTGATCCCAAGTGACCGATCCTTTAATGAGACTATGATTCCAAGTTCTAAATTTCCAAAACTAGAGCAGCAGTCCCTCAAACATTAACCATGACAAACCCTTTAGGTATTTTGTGTTTCACTGAGGTCATTATAAATTCTATGAAATTTGCCTACTCTGCTCAATTTTTCTTCCTCATAATTATCCCTTCATCAATGTTCAGTCCAGTGAACATTCTTTGCTTTCAACTTCCAAATATCTTTCCTTGAGTAAGGAGACCTGATACTGAGGCCATGGACTGACTTGACAGAGTATAAGAAGTCCCATATTTTGATTCTGCCCCCTGCTGTGACATTGTGACCCCCTTGAAATTTTGGTGTTTTAATAGCAGGAAATAATCATTGATCAGAAAATTAACAGATTAGCCACACACTGTTGCTACAAGAGCAGATCAGAGGACAAGTTTTCTGTGGCAAGAGACTCTTCTGACTCCCTGAAGCCATGTACGAGGCATAGATCAGATGTGTAATAGGATAGACTTCACTTGCCTGGGGGAATTCAGCTCTGACAGAAGTTGAAGTTCATATTGTCCAGGACAAAGCAGTCTGTTTGATCATACCTGTCCACCATCAAAATGTTCAATGTTAGTGCTGTGTAGCTACAGTGTATGCTATTTGCAAGATGCACAGCTGTAACTTGCCAAACTTTCTTCAATAGTACCTCCCAAATCTACAACCTGTATGACTTAAAAGAACCAAGGCAAGAGGCACATGAGAACATGACTGTCTCCAAGTCATGTACCGTCCTGACTTGGAAACATATCAATGATCTTTTATTTCTGAACATAAGAACATAAGAAATAGGAGCATGAGTAGGCCATCTAGCCCTTCGAGCTTGCCCCCGCTATTCAGCAAAGATTTGAAGTGGATCAGTTCCACTTTCCCGCTTTCTCCCCATAACCCCTAATTTCCTTGTCTATCAGAAACCTATCTACCTGTGACTTAAATATATACAGCAAGGAAGCCTCCATCACTTCAATGGGCAAAGAATTCCAGAGACTCACCATCCTTTGAGTGAAGAAGTTCCTTCTCAACTCCGATCTAAACTGCACCCTCCCCATTTTGAAGCTGTGCTCTCTAGTTCTGCTATCCTTTCTAAGCAGGAAGAATCTCTCTAACTCTACCCAACCAGCCCCTTCATTATCTTGTATGTCTCTATAAGATCCCCCCCTCAGCCTTCTAAACTCTAATGAGTACAGACCCAGTCTATTCAATCTCATTTCATTGGCTAACCCCCTCATCTCCTAGTCAACCTTCTCTGTACTCCTTCCAAGGCCAGTATATCCTTTCACAAATGCAGTGACCAAAACTGCACACAGTACTCCAGTTGCGGCCTTACCAATGCTCTGTACAGTGGCAGCAAGACCTCCCTGCTTTTATATTCTGTCCCCCTTGCTATAAAGGCTAATATTCCATTCGCCTTCTTGATCACCTGCTGCACCTGCAGACTGGGTTTTTTCGATTCATGCACAAGGACCCCCAGGTCCCTCTGCACTATAGCATGCTGAGCTTTTCGCCCTTCAAATAATAATCCCTCCTCCTATTATTTCTACCAAAGTGGGTCACCTCACATTTGCTAACGTTATACTCCATCTGCCAGGTCCTCGCCCACTCACAGCCTATCCAGATCTCTCTGCAGACTTTCTGCGCTTTCCACGCAATTTGCTTTTCCACTCATCTTCGTGTCATCAGCAAATTTTGTTACCCTACACTCAGCCCCTTCCTCCAGATCGTTTGTGTAAATGGTAAACAGTTGAGGTCCCAGCACTCCACTAGTCACCAACTGCCAACCAGAACAATATGCATTGATTCCAACTCTCTGCTTCCTGTTACAACCAATCCTCAATCCACGCTAACACCTTACCTCCAACTCCTGCACCCTAACCTTTTGCAGCAACCTTTTGTGAGGCACCTTATCAAACGTCTCCTGGAAATTTAAAAACACCACATCCACCGGTTCCCCACTGTCTACCGCACTAATCACATCCTCAGAGAAATCCAATAAATTTGTTAAACATGACTTCCCCTTCACAAATCCGTGCTGCGTCTGCTTGATCAAACTGTTCTTTTTTAGGTGTCTTGCTGTTGCTTCTTTGGTGACGGATTCTAGCATTTTTCCAACTACAGACGTTAAGCTAACCGGCCTATAAATTCCTGCCTTTTGTCTGCTACCTTTCTTAAACAGCGGTGTAACATTAGCCGTTTTCCAATCTCTGGCACTTCCGGAGAGTCCAGTGAATTTTGATAAATAATAACTAAGGCATCCACTATCACCTCTGCCGTTTCTTTCAGAATCCTGGGATGCATTCCAACCGGTCTCGGGGACTTGTCTACCTTCAGTCCCGTTAGTGTGTCAAGCACTACTTCCCTAGTGACAGTAATTGCATTAAGGACCTCATCTCCTACCATCCTTCTGTCATTAATATTTGGCAAGCTATTTGTGTCCTTCTCTGTGAAGACCGACGCAAAAAAACTTATTTAAAGCCTCAGCTATTTCCTCATTACCCTCCGCTAAATCCCCCCTGTCGTCCTCCAAGGGTCCAACACTCTAGCCAGTCTCCTCCTCCTTTATATATTTATAAAAACTTTTACTATCATTTTTTACATTTAGTTATTTTAGCTTTATACGCTATCTTTCCTTTCTTTATTGCTTTCTTAGTCATTCTTTGTTTTTTTTAAATCTTTCCCAGTCTTCTAATTGTCCACTATTTTTAGCCACTCTGAACGCATCGGCTTTTAATTTAGTACTCTCCTTTATTTCCTTCGATAACCACAGCTGGTTATGTCTCCTTTGTTTCCTTCAATAACCACATCTCTTCTCTTACAGTCCTTCTTTACCATCGGAATGTATTTCTGCTGAGCACCGAAAAAGATGTCCTTAAAATTCCTCCACTGTTCCTCAGCCATCCTGCCAACCAATCTGCACCCCCAATCTACATTTGCTCTGCTGGGTCAGAATCTTGAAACTCTCCCACTTAATATCACTGGAGGAATATTGATACTACCTGTATTACAAGGTTGAAGAAAGTGGTTCACCACCATCTATTTGAGAATAATTAGGAGCAGGCAAATAAATGCTGGCTTTGCCCACTAATAAAGAATGAAGAACAGTAAAGCACAGGAATAGGCTCTTTGGTCCTTCAAGCCGATCACATTTACCTATATCACTTATATCCCTCTCTTCTCTATTTGTTCATATGTCTATCAAGGTAAGTCTTGTATGTGGCTAATTTAACTGTCTCAACTATCTCACTTGGCAGTCCATTCCAGACTCCCATAACTCTGTATGTGGGGAAGAAAAAACTTCCTCTGCACATCTCCACTGAACCTTTTTCCTCTTATCTTGAACTTGTGTCCTTTTTTAAATATCATTTCTTCCCTGGGATAAAGCTTCCAACTGTTCACCCTATTATCTACCCCTCATAATTTTACAAACTTCTATCAGGTTGCTCCTCATCCTCTGTCTTTCCAGGGAGAGTAATCCCAATTTATTCAATCTCTCCTCATAGCTAATACTCTTCAAACTAGGCAACATCCTGGTAAACCTATTCTGTACTCTCTCCAAAGCCTCCATGTCCTTCTGGTGGTGTGGTGAC
This sequence comes from Sphyrna mokarran, assembly GCA_024679065.1. Taxonomy (NCBI): domain Eukaryota; kingdom Metazoa; phylum Chordata; class Chondrichthyes; order Carcharhiniformes; family Carcharhinidae; genus Sphyrna; species Sphyrna mokarran. The sequence continues at coordinate 40,908,160 of JAGIQG010000002.1, forward strand.
CAAAATTGGACATGGTATTCCAAATGTGACCTAACCAATATTTTATACAATTTAACATAATTTACCAACTTTTATACTCAATACCCCATTTGATGAAGGCAATCACCTTTTCCACCAGTGCTGCCACTTTTAAGAATCTGTGAACCTGTATTCCCAAGTCTTTGTGTTCTGATGGTTCTGCCATTTATTTTATAGCTCCCACCAAAGTGCATCACCAGCATTTGTCCAGATTAAATTCCATCTGGGACCCTTGTTCTTTGTATTTTTATAAATGACTTGGATGAGGAAATGGAGGGATGGATTAGTAAGTTTGCCGATGACACAAAGATTGGAGTGTTGTGGATAATGGAGGGATGTCAGAAGTTGCAACGAGCCATAGATAGGCTGCAAGACTGGATGGAGAAGTGGCAGATGGACTTCAACCTGGATAAGTGTGTGGTGGTTAATTTTGGCAGGTCAAATAGGATGAAGGAATACAATATTAAGGGTAAGACTTTTAGCAGTTTGGAAGATCAGAAGGATCTCAGAGTCCAGGTTCGTAGGACTCTCAAATCAGCTTCGCAGGTAGAGGATATGGTTAAGATGTCTTATGGTGTACTGGCCTTCATCAATCGAGAAATTGAGTTTAGGAGTTGAGATAATGCTGCAGCTGTATAAGATCTGGTCTGACCCCACTTTCCAGTCTATCTTTATCTTGTTGTATTCTCTGACAATCTTCATCCTGATTTGCAACTCTGCCAATCTTAGTATCATCCGCAAACTTGCTAAATATATACTACAAACAGCAGAAATCCCAGTACTGATCCTGTGGAACACCACTAATTACAGACCTGCATTCAGAAAAACACTCTCCCACTGCCACCCTCTGTCGTCTACGGTCAAGCCAGTTCTGAATCCATCTAGCTTGTTCACCCTTGATCCCGTCAAATGCTTTATTAAAGTCTACCTAGACAGCATTCACAGCACTTCCCTCGTCAATCATTTTTGTCATCTACTCAAAAAACTGAATTGAATTAGTGGGACATGATCTCCCTTATACAAAACCATGCTTCTGTCCAAAACCACAATGGTATTTTCAAGGGGCCAGTAATCCAGCGACCCAGGATAATTTTTCGGTGATCTCGGTTTGAATCCCACCACGGCAGAAAGTGAGGTCTGATCTCGACATTTAAGAAGCATTTAGTTGAGCATTAAAAATGCCATAGTAGAGAAGGTTGCAGATCAAATGCTGGAAAATGATTAGAATAGACAGATACTTGATGGCCGGCACAGACACAATGGGCCAAAGAATCTCATTTCAAACTGTATAACTCTGAATCTAAAGTTCTGCCAAAAGCTCAGCAACCATTTTTGCTCATGAATAAGAGAAGACTTTCAAAACATACGTTCTGTGATTGGAACTTTAGGTACTTGCTGAAATATTGTTTTCAAAAGATGGAATTTTCAGCCAGTAAAGTTGGAAAAAAGACTTGAATTTGTATAGAACCCTTTACAGCCTCTAAACATTCCAAAACACATTACAATCAATCATAGAATCCCTACACTGCAGAACAAGGCCATTTGGCCCATCGGTTCTCCACTGATTCCCTGACAGAGCAAGCCTATCCCCCACTCTATCCTTGTTACCCCATACATTTAACTTACAAATCTCCCTAACATAAACATCTTGGGACACTAAGGGTCAATTTAGCTTGGCCAATCCACCTAAACACATCTTTAGACTATGGAGAAAACTAGAGCACCTGGAGGAAACCCATGCAGACACGGGGAGAACATTCAAACTTCACACAGGACAGGCACCCAAGAATGGATTTGAATGGATTTGGGTCCATGGTACTGTGAGGCAGGCCGTGAAGAAAATCTTTTTCATACAGCAATAAGTTAGGCTCTGGAGTGAACTGTTTGAAAGCGTGGTGAAGATGGAGTCGATCCAGGCATTCAAGAGGGAATTGGGTTATTATCTGAAAATAAAAAATGTGCACACATGCAGGTAAAGGACAGAAATCGGCACAAACATTATAGGCCGAATGGTCTCTCTATTCTGTGATTGTACTACTGTTGGTCATTTATTCAATGTCTTCATTTTTGGAGCCACTTTGCCTTGCTACCTCTATTCTTTTTTCCGAAACTTTTTGAAGTTTTTGATTATGCTTTTTGTATTTTCTACTGCACAATTTCCAATCCTTCTTAGAAAACACTCGACATTTTTCTACCGGAGTGGTATTGTAAAACACTTGCAGAATCCCCAGATAATGAATATAATGTGACGTTCCATTTTCTGTTGCACGTAAGTAGACAAGTGCAAGCAATTCATTCTGAGAAACTGAGCCCTAGTATACTGTGTAATTCACAGTCAACTTCTTTGTGCATGCTTATCTGTACTGAATGTCTCTGAATTTGCTAATTCTTCTGGACAGTGAGAGATTATTTGACCAAACTGGACCATATATGACAAACAGAAAAGAATTTATATGGTGCTTGTAAAAGTTGAGACAGTAGACAAGACAGTCCGTCAAGTTTTTTGTTGGCTTATTGCAAACATTATTTCAATGTTTTTGAATTTAAGAGAAGCATAGCATTATGAACATATGAATATCTATTTTAGGACACCATTTGCTTTATATTTGCAAGCCTTGATCTAAGCTATAATTCCAATTAACTTTCTGGAATGTATTATTATGTTAACGTTATGAACTGAGTACATAAATCAAATCTAAACTTCTACCCCAGCAGTGGTTTATCAGAAGTTAAGTGCTGTTACATACAGATTCAGGTTGTGTGTCCATCTAGTTTGGCCAGTCTTTGAAAACTACTATTAAATTTCTCACTTGTGCTTGAACCTGTGCCATAATTATTCCGTGTCAAATTTCAGGTTTATAAGTGGAAAATCTGTAAATAAAATGATAGTAAATGTTAAGTGTGGTGTTTAACTGAAAATTGAAAGTTTTATAAAACTAAGTGAAGTTTTGAAAGCTATATTGAATATACCTGATAGTTTTGGAATTTTGCTTTCATGTCTACCAGAAGGAATGTTAATCTGAAAAATCAGTTCATAAATATTTTGAGTACAAATGTAGGTTTGCAGCATAATTTCATCCCATCTTATAATTATCTACATGTTCTGAAATGCCATTCTGTAAAACCCACAAGAGATGTTTGGGTTTTGCAACTGAAAAAGTAAGTAAATTATTTGCTACTTACCTTTTAGTAGTGCACTTTTTAAAATGTGATATAACGTTGTGAATTTCAAATCTGGTAAAAAAAAACAAATTGTTTTACTGAGTCTTTGCAATGTGACACTAACAATTTTTAGTTAACTATGCCAACCATTATGCAGTATTATTGACTACAAATAAGTAAAGTTGACTGATTGGAAATTGTGAAGTTACATTTCTACCATAATGATTAGAAATTGAGAACTCATGGCATTGTATTTCCTTCACCCCTTTTAGGAAAATAATAGTACACTGTTGAGGTACTAATGAAATCCTAAAATGGGTTGTAGCATACAAAGTAGGGGATTTTTACAGTAACTTCATTGCAGTGTTAATGAGCCTACACATGACAGTAATAAATAAAAGAAATCAAACATTCGGCTTGTCATATCTGTGCTGGCCCTTTGAACAATCAGTTCACTTAGTGCTTTTCCCTTGCCTTTTAATCGTGCAAATTTTTCGTTTTTAGATAATGATCCAATCCCCTCTTGAAAGCTTTTATTTGAACTTGCCTTTACCGCACATTGGGGCAGTACCTTCACAATACAGCAGTGTGAAAGTTTTTCGTACTGTTATCATTACTTCTTTTTACTTTAAATCTATGCCCTCTGGTTCTCGATCCTTCCACCAGTAGGAAATTTCTCCCTGTTAAGAAAACTTCATGATTTTGAATGTTTCTATCAAATCTCACCTTTTATCTAAGAAAATTAGTCCCAACTTTTCCAATCTGTCTACAAAATTGAAGTTCCTCACCTTTGCAATTATTCCCAGGAATCCTTTTGCACCTTCCCTAATATCTTCACATCTTATAGTACAAAGAACAACAAAACAGCATGGGAAACAGGCCCTTCGGCCCAACGAGCCCGCGCCGCCACCCCGATGTTCCCACCTCTACACGTGATCCCTGTCTATGTTTATAGATCTATGGATTAAAAACCAAATTTGAATTTGGTTCTGCCAGTTAGCCTAAGAGCACATCGTTGGGATGTGGAAGGAAACCGGAGCACCCGGAGAAAACCCATGCAAGCATAGGGAGATTGCACAAACTCCCACAGACACAGGCCCAAATCCATGTATTTGCACAGCACAGCAATAGTCACTGAGCTGTCGTGTTGTCCATCAAATGGTCCAGGTCAAGCGTACACTAATGACGTGAAGCACGAGGATACTCTTGAAAAAAAATCCAAGAGCAGTCCTCTAACGACCCATCGCGTGTATGCCCTTGTTAGACAACAAGGTGAACCAAAGCACCTGTAGGATAAAAACAAGTACATCAATATCATCATCTACTTACACACTTACCAGGGACTCCCAAGGCTCATGATCACTATTTTAAATCAGTTTTCTATACCACTCCATTCCCATTCTGTTCATGTGCCCATCTAAGTATTTCTTAAATAACTCCAGAGCGCCTGCCTCCACCACTTTACTTAGCAGCGCATTCCATACCCCCACCACCCTCTGTGTGAAAAAACTCCCTCTAGCATCCAAATTATACCTTACCCCCTCACCCTAAGCCCATGACCCCTCGTGCTATTCGAGTACATCCTAGGAAAAAGCTTAACCCTGTTTATCTATACGCCTCATAATCTTCTACACCTCTATTAGATCTCCTCTAAATCTATGTCTTTCTAAGGAAAACAGTCCCAATTTGCCTAACCTCTCCTCATAACTCAGATCTTCCGTACCAGGCAGCATCCTGGTAAACCTTCTCTGCACTCTCTCCAGAGTCTCCACGTCCTTTTGGTAGTAAGGCGACCAGAACTGGACGCGGTATTCCAAATGTGGCATCCAGAACTAGATGCTATACTCTTAAGGCTAAAGCAATGTTCTACATGGATTTAACATAATATTCTTTCTATTGTCTGCTCATGTTCCCATAGATAAAATGATGTGGTGATGCCAGTGTTGGATTGGGGTAAACACAGTAAGAAGTTTCAACATCTGGTTAAAGTCTACAGGTTTATTTGGTAGCACAAGCTTTTGGAGCGCTGCCCCTTAATTAGGTGAATGGGAGTTCTCTTCACAAACAGGACATATAAAGACACAAGCTCAATTTACAAAATAATGGTTGGAATGTGAGTCTTTACAGGTAATCAAGTTTTAAAGATACAGACAGTGTGAGTGGAGGAAGGGTAAATCACAGGTTAAGGAGATGTATATTAAATCCAGGCAGGACAGTTAGTGAGATTTTGCAAGCCCAGTCATGTTGTGGCAGTTACAGATAGTGTGACATGAACCCAAAATCCTGGTTGAGGCTGTCCTCTGCGTTGTTGCATTTTCTGAAGGCTACCTGAAGATCAGAGGCTGAATGCCTTGACCGCTGAAGTATTCCCCAACAGGAAGACAGCAGTGTTCATTCATCTGTTGTCATAGCTTCTGCTTGGTCTCCTCAATATACCATGCCTCGAGACATCCTTTCCTGCAGTGTATCAGGTAGACAACGTTGGCCAAGTTGTTCGAGTACGTATTGTGTACCTGGTGGATGATGTTCTCATGATGGCATTCGTGTTGATGATGCGGCATGTCATGCAGAGATTGCTGTGGTAGGGTTGTGTGGTGGCATGGTCACTTCTGAAGGCTGGGTAGTTCGTGAAGCAGCAGTGCTAACCACTGTGCCACTGAAGTATCTAATCCTATTCCACCGATTTTATACTGACCCCCTTCCAAATTCCCTCTTTTATCTCTACTTCTACTGGATGACAAGTTATTTCTCCTTCTTGTTCTACCTTCCAGCTTGTTCGTGATACGCGCCAGTGCAGAGTCTCCGAACAGAGACTGATAGCCCAGCTCCCCACACATGAAGATGGCCTCAACTCAGATCTTGGGTTTATGTCACACTGCCTGTAATCGCCACAACTTGCCTGAGCTTGCAGAAATCTCACTGGACACAATACACATCTCTTTAACCTGTGCTTAATCCTCTTTCCACTCACATTATCTATATCATTAAGACTTGATTACCTGAAAAGACTCACGTTCCAACCATTATTTACCTCAGGGGTCTGTTTTGGGGCCCCTGCTGTTTGTAATTTTTATAAATGATCTGGATGAGGGTATTGAAGGATGGATTAGTAAATTTGCAGATGACACTAAAGTCGGTGGAGTGGTAGATAGTGAAGAGGGGTGTTATAGTTTGCAGAGGGACTTGGACAAGTTGCAGAGCTGGGCCGAGAGGTGGCAAATGGAGTTTAATGTGGAAAAGTGTGAGGTAATGCACTATGGCAGAAATAATAAATGTGTAGAGTATAGGGCAAATGGTAGGATTCTTAGTAGTCTAGATGAACAGAGGGATCTTGGTGTGTATGTGCATAGATCCCTGAAAGTAGGCAGTCAGGTCGAGAAGGTTGTTAGGAAGGCATATGGAGTCTTGGCTTTTATTGGTAGAGGGATTGAATTTCGGAGCCGCAACGTCATGTTGCAACTGTACAAAACTCTAGTGCGGCCGCACTTGGAGTATTGTGTGCAGTTCTGGTCCCCACATTATAAGAAAGATGTGGAGGCATTGGAGAGGGTACAGAGGAGGTTTACCAGGATGTTGCCTGGTATGGAGGGCAGGTCTTATGAGGAGAGGCTGAGGGATTTGAGGTTGTTTTCGTTAGAAAGGAGGAGGCTAAGAGGGGACCTGATCGAAACATATAAGATGATTAGAGGTTTAGATAGGGTGGACAGTGATAGCCTTTTTCCTAGGATGGAGAAAGCTAGCACGAGGGGACACAGCTTTAAATTAAGGGGTGATAGTTATAGGACGGATATCAGAGGTAGGTTCTTTACCCAAAGGGTGGTTCGGGAGTGGAATGCCCTGCCTGCAGCGGTTGTAGATGCGCCAAGTTTGGTGGCGTTTAAGAGGTTAGTTGATAAGTATATGGAAGAGAAGGGAATGGTTTAGTTTGGAGGGGCATTGCTTTTTATATTGGTCGGCGCAACATCGAAGGCCGAAGGGCCTGTTCTGTGCTGTTATGTTCTATGTTCTATGTTCTATTATTTTGTAAATTGAGTTTGTGTCTCAATGTGCCCTGTTTGTGAACAGAACTCCCACTCACCTGATGAAGGGGCAGTGGTCTGAACGCTAGTGGCTTCTGCTACCAAATAAACCTGTTGGACATTAACCTGGTGTTGTGAGACTTCTTACTATTCTATAGATAAAGCCCAGGAAGCCATATAATTTATTAACTGCTCTTTTAACCTGTTCTGCCAGCTTTAATGATTTATATCCAGATCTCTTTCCCCTGCAGCCCATTTATAATTGTACCCTCTGAAATACTGTTGATTTGGGAAATCTGAAATAAAAACCATGCGCTGGAAATAGTGTTAGCAGTGGAGAGAGAAACATAGTGAATTATTGGATTGAAGAGTGTTCTTCAGAATAGAGAGTAGAAATGTGGCGGGTTTTATGCTGCTGAAAGGGGGAGGGAGGTGAAAGTACAAATAGAAAAGTCTGGGATAAGGTTCAGGTTGGAGCAGATTAAATGACAGCCGTGTTATGGAACAGAAAACAATGGGAGTGGTAATGGTTATAGTAAAGAAACTAAGGCATTTGTCCAGAGAGAATGTGAATGGCTGGAATAACGAACAGCTCTGTTTAAAACAAACTTAAAATTCTGATCAATGTATGACAAGAAAAAAGCAAAGCGATATTAATTCTTGAACAATGTCAAGAAGGCTGTGACAAAACCTAATTGGAGGTTGAGGCTCTATCAGGAGCTTGCACTGAGCTTTGCCCGACCACTGCAGTAAGCCAAGGACAGAACAGTGAACGTGAGAGCAAGGTAGTGAATTAAAATGGCAAACAACCTGAAACTTAAGTCAGGCTTGCAGATTGAGTACATGAAACACAGCCTATGTAAAGATAAATTGCTAGACTTTTGGTATTTAAATTAAGAATATACTAAGAAGATGCTTACAGATTAGGAACAGGATAAAGCCTCTTGACCCCTCAAGCCTGCTCTACTATTCAGTAAGATCATGGCTGATCTGATTGTGACTTAAACCCCATCTTCCTGCCTCTCTTTCAACCTCCCTGATTAAACTTCCACCACTTTGTTAATCAAAAATCTATCTAGCTCTGCCTTAATATTCAAAAATTCTGCTTCCACTGCCTTTTGAGGGAGTGAACTCCAAAGACTCATGGTGCTTTGATGGAAAAAATTCTCCTCATCTCCGTCTTAAATGAGTGACCCTCCCCTCCCCATTTTTAAACAGCGACTCCTATCTCTAGACTCAGCAACAAGAGGGAACACCATATCCACCCTGCCAATATCCCTCAGGAATTGCCTCTTTTTCGTCCAAACTCTCTACACAAACCAAACCTCTCCAACTTTTCCATACGATATAACCCACTTTGCTCATCTCATTCCCAAGAAACAAGTCCAGCAAAATCTCCTTTCTCACTTGGACTGGAAATGTACTGATATAGAAAATTCTCCTGAACACACTCTAGGGATATTTTCTCCTCTCTGCTCTTTGCCCTATGACTATCCCAACCTAGAGTATTGCGAAATGGCTATTGTACAGAAAGGAAGCCATTTGGCCCATAGAGTCTATCCCTTCATACTCTGAAGGAGCAATTTACCTTGTGCCACTCACCAGCCTTCCCATGTTTCATCTTTCATCTCAGATAGGAATCCAATTCCCTCTTGAGTATCTTGATTGAACATGTTTCCACCAAACACTCGGGCAGTGCATTCCAAATCCCACCTACTTGCTGTGAAAAGGAATTTCCTCATGTTGCCATTGCTTCTTTTGACAATTTCATTAAATCTGTGTCCTCCAGCTCTTGATCCATCCATTGTACTGATCTATTCTGCCCAAACTGTTCCTGATTTTGTATACCTGTATCAAATCTCCTCTCAACTTCTTCAAGGAAAACAGCTCTATCCTCTTAAATCTATCTATGTAATTGAATTCCTCGATCCTGGGTAAATGATGCAGATGCTGGAATCTGAACCAAAATCAGAAAATGTTGGAAAATCTCAGCAAGTGTGACAGCATCTGTGGAGAGAGAATAGACCTGATATTTCATTCCAAGTTGGCCCTATTCTCTCATTCAGATGCTATCAGACCTGCCGAGATTCTCCAGCATTTTCTTTTTTTTTGTTCCTCATTCCTGAAACCATTTTTGTAAATCTTTTCTACATTCTATTGCCATCAAATCTTTCCTAAAGTCTATATTTGGATAGTTAAAACTCCTTATTGTATTCAAAGTATCAGCTTTGAGTATCTGCTATTTCATTAGCAGCACAGATGCAACAATGCATTGTAATATAATTCATTATTTTTGTAACCCTTGTTGTAATTACTCTGATTCTTGAATCTCACTAATTTTCTTGCCTGGTTGTACATCTACACCTTTCTCACTAGTTAGTGGGCTATAGACTACGCTGAGAAATGTAATTGGGTCTTTTTTTGTTTCATTGCATCTCACATCACTGTTCTTGCAGTTTTGTTTGTGTGCTCCTTTATAGTGGAGTACTATATCTTCATTAAAGAGCAGGGATCCTGTCCAAGTCACTGTATAGGAGGGAAATTGGACATGATAAATAAAGAAGCAGCATTTAATAGTTTAAAAGTCATCCAGCCCAAATGGGATGCGTCTTACATTGCTGAAGGAAGTAAAGGTGAAATTTGCCAAGTATCTATCACAGTTTTATAGTCCTCCATGAGTTTGTGAATTGTGCCAAAAGAAATGAGGATTTCAGATGACACCGTTTGAAAGAAAGGGCAGAGGGATACATGTGGCAAATGTAGACCAATCAGCTTATTGTTGATTCAGTAACTTTGAGATGTTAATCTGGTTCAAGATCCTTGACACTTGGTGAAAGATGTGGGTTAATAAATAAAAAATGGTGCAGACTTGTTAAAGGCAATTGTGTCTGACCAACAGGAAAATGATTTTTGCTCATGTACAAAAGTAATGAATTATATTGCAATGCATTATTGCATCTGTGCTGGTAATGAAATAGCAGATACTCTCAGCAGATACCTTGAACAATTGCTGTGGAAGATCTGCCCGTAATAATGCCTACTTTGAATATTCAGAATCAGATTTCTTTTTTTAAAAAAAATGTGCTTTAGGATACCCAATTGTCCTGGACTAAAAGGCATTAGGTGATTTTTCTCCAAGATATTAAGTAGTGCTGCTCTTCATCTAGCCACTAGGAGGTACACGGGCATGATCAGGAGTTGCAAACTCATTTTAACAATAGTCGTCCACATGAATCTGGGACCTAACAAGAAGAGCAAGTAGTCGTTGACTGTGGAGCAGCACGTTCACATGCTATGGCTTAAGTTAAAATTTTCTGTTTTTGCTTATTAACAATATATCTGGAAATTAGAGACGTCTCCATTTTGGTTCTCTTTTGCACGTGATGCTTGAATTACGGGGCACTTTTCACTTGTGCATTAAATGTGTTGAGGATATTTTGCATGAAATTGATGTGATTTTCTTTTATAACTGGCAATTCATAAAACTGGCTTTAAATGTAGCTATTAAGATGCACAGAAATAACCCATAGCGTAACTAGATTATTGCTTTCACAGTACAACTTTTTGTTGGATTAAAGACAACTTGCAGAGCAGTTTCTTAATTTTTAAAAATTCTTGGATAAAATCCCTACTGTCATAGTGTACAAAGTGTAACTCTCAAAACTTGAGTATCGAGCAATTGCCACAAAATATGAAATGTTCTGGACAAGTGACTTTTTTAGTCCACGATTCTCTGCAATAACCTTTCAAGTATTTAGATTGTATATTTGTTCCTGTTTGCAGATACAATGAAGTTTTGGAAAATGGCCTACCAGATTGGCGACAGCCTGTTTTCTACTACCGGAGAGTGAGAAAGATGAGTAATGTGGAACTTTCACTACTGCTTTTCATTATTCTGACTGTGGGACACTATGCTGTGGTTTGGTCAATTTACTTTGAGAAACAACTGGTAAGTTTATATGGATACAGGATCGAGCATGCTGTCTTGAGAAAAAATATTATTTGACTTTTATAAAAAAGTTTGAAAAATAATAAATCTGCATTTATAAACCATTGCCTTTCCATTTTTTTCCAAATAATTTCCATATTAGTGTCCTTTTGTTTAAAAACTCATACAAATTTATATGTTTGTTTGATATACATTGTAGCATATTGTAGATTTACAAACTTGTTTCTGATACTGCATATTTTGTTGACCTTGATTTTTAGTAGGAATATGTGTGCATTTATGTTTATTTTTATATGTCACGGATTGATCAATTGCATTATTTTGAACTGATGGAAGTAGAGAAAAATTATTTGTAAAACGGAGAATGAAAACTATTCAACTTAACCTAAAATATTATAAAATACTGTGGTTTCAGAAAGGTCTTACAGAATGGTTAACATTTTAACACTAAGATCAGAATTTTCTGATTGTTCACAGCAGCAGGATTTTCCCATCCGGCTGCAGTGAACGGAGATTTGACTTTTCGCCAAATACTCTTTGTCGCTGCAGCGGAAGGGTGGTGTGAACAGGTGGTAAGATAGTGCCCAATGTATACTGATTCAGGCAAGAAGGTGCTATACCTGTTTCTCTTCTGTGAGGTTCCCTTTGGATGGGTGGGATGGGGGATGGAATGGGTGGAAAAGTGGCAGGGATTGACTTCTGATTTTTATTTAAAAATCAAAGCTAGGATTGCATAGGAATGTTGGGTGAGAACAGGATCAGGCTTGATGAGCAAGTTATGCACTTTTAAGCAGAAAGGCATAAGACACAGGAATGGAATTAGGCCACTAGGCCCATTGAGTCTGATCTGCCATTAAATCATGGCTGATATTCTTCTCATTTTCCCCCCCCCGCCAACCCCGCTTTTTCCCCATAATCTCTTATCCCCTTATTAATCAAGAACCTATCTATCTCTGTCTTAAAGACACACAATGATGTGGCTCCGTATCCTTCTGCGAGCACAAATCTACAGATTCACCACTTTGACTGAAGAAATTCCTTGTCATCTCTGTTTTAAAGGATCGTCCCTTTAGCCTGAGGTTGTGCTCTCTGGTTCTGGCTTTTCCTACTAATGGAAACATCCTCTCCATGTCCACTCTATCCAGACCTCGCAGTGTCTTGTAAGTTTCAATAAGGTCTCCCCTCATCTTTCTAAACTCCAGTGAGTACATTGCCATTTCTCATATAACAAGCTCTTCATTCCAGGGATCATTCTTGTGAACCTTCTTTGGAGCTTTTCCAAGGCCAGCACATCCTTCCTTAGATACAAGGGCCAAAGCTGTTCACAGTACTCTTAATTGGGTCCAACCAGAGCTTTATACAGCCTCAGAAGTACATCCCTGCTCTTATATTCTCGCTCTCTTGACATGAATGTTAACATTGCATTTGTCTTCCTAACTGCTGACTGTACCTGTATTTTAACCTTGAGAGAATCTTGAATAAGGACTCCCAAGTACGTTTGTGTTTCTGATTTCCTCATTTAGAAAATAGTCTATGTCTCCATTCCTCCTTCTGCAGTGCATAATCTCACACATTTCCACATTGTATTCCATCTGCCACTACTTTGCTCACTCTCCTAACCTGTCCAAGTCCTTCTGTAGCCTCCCGCTTCCTCAATACTATCTGTCCTTCTACATATCTACAATTCTACTTCGCGGAATTGAATCTAATTTGCAGAATAGAAGAAATAAAGAATGGTAAAGATCAATCTTTAGAGACTTTGGGGCAGAATTTCAGAAGTTGGGAAACTAACAAAAGCATATTCTTTAATATTAAGCCTCAATACAGAAGCAATATGCTTATATACATCCAGTAAGGTAGCATGCAGCTGAATGTTACCAGACTCTCTCATGTTAACTTTGTGCAAGGTACTACCAGGATGATGCTGTTGATATGCATTATATATAAGAGTTGCCACCGAATAGGAAGAAAGAGTAAAGGTTTAAACTGCTGCTCTGACATTTGAGGGAAAATTAATTTCACATCACTTATTTAGAGTAGAAATAGTGTGATGATTATTTGTTAGGACACCTTTTGTAATAGATTCATCCTGAATCTGGAATGCAGAAAAATGCTGTGTAAATGACATGATGGCAGGAAGTACTGAATAAGTGTGATATGTTTGTTTAACTGATTTTTTTCCTGATTCCCTCTTTGGAAGTGGATGTTGCTGGCAAGGCCAGTATTTATTGCAGATCTCTAATTTCCCTGAGAAAGTAGTGAGCTTTAATGCATATGGCTTAAGAATTCCAAGGTGCTGTTAGGGAGGGATTTAAGGTTTTCACCCAATAACAGTGAAGGAATGGCTGTTCCAAATCACGATGGGGTGAAGTAGAGGGGAACTTACAGTTGGTGATGGTTCCACAGCTCTGTTACCCCCATCTTTTTGGATGGTCGAGGCCGCAGGTTTGCAAGGTGCTATCAAAGTAGCCTTGGTGAATTGCTGCAGTGCCTCTTGGAAGTGGCATGTGATGTATAACAAAGTATGTTAAACTGATTCTATTCACTGCAATGGTCTTTAATGTTATAGAAGGAATTGACTCAGAGTACAGAAGAAATCAGAATGGAAGGAAGAGTCTCAACTGTAAATATGTTACAACTAAGTCAAGGTTGTTTGAAATTAAAAGTTGAGTTATATAAATTACTCCAACTCAATAACACAAATGATTTTAGGATCCCAAGCTGTAAATGGATAACACCAAAAAATCTCTACCTCAACTGGAATGCTTTGAGAAAATTGCAGGTCTGAATTAGGCTGAGGCATGGCCAAAGTGGTGCAAGAGATTCATTCGGCTTTGCATCGCATTAGATCTTGCAGCAAAACGTGACTATAAGCAGGTCAACACACTTTTGCATGCAATAAATAATCCTGTTTTAAGAGTTATGGTTTGGAATAACATCAGCACCAGAGAACTTTCAAACAATAATATCAAATCTTTTAGAACGCTAATACATAATTCTTTGCCACGTGGGTTCATTCAAGCTGACCATGACTTGATAGTGAATGAAGTGCTGAGAGGACTACAAGAGGCAGTATTGACACACAAGTGAGAATTTTCACAGCCAGCAATCAAGTTTCCTATTCATATAGGTAAGTGTATCAGGAATAAAGGTTGATCCACTGAAGACCAGAGTCATAAAAGAATTTCCAGCTCCAAGGAACATAACTGAATTACAAAGGTTCATGAAAATGTGAATCAAATGGTGAAATCTCTTTAAAGAAAACTTAGCTTAGTGATCCACTGCATAAGTTGTTATTAGACAATGAATGGAGTTGGGAAACGGTACATCATAAATCATTTGAAAAAAATTAAAGAGTGAATTCATGTCATTGTAGACATTAACACGTTACGATCTAGAGAGTTGATGCATGCTCTACAGAATTGGGCACAATACTTTAACAGGTATAAAGCAGTCAAAAAGGAAGCAATAGCAGCAACGTGGGCAAGTGAAAAATTTGCTGAATTAGGTCTCCCCGTTATGAGAAAACAGACCATAAACATTTAGTTACATTATTGAATTCTGAAGAACTTACTGTGATGGCATCAAGGATTCAAAGGTTTAAATTAAGATTGATGAAGTTTGACACTCTTAAGCTATATATACAGCCGAAACAATGGAGCATAACAATTAATTATTGCTTACACATTGAAAAAGAGAATCCAGAAAAATGTGGTATTAGATTTGTGGAAGAAGTTGAGGAGCATGGTTTAATGATAGATTCCACTCAAAGGTTGGAAGAACAATATAAGCATATCAGAGAATTTTGATTGGAGGGTGGCCAATGTGTATATCACATAGTCCTAACTTGAGACCATATTTTGAACAGTGAACACACCTGACAATGATCAATGATTTTCTAGTATACAATGATAGATTAGTAATCTCATGGACTTGAAGTCAGACTAGGCTTCTATCCACTGGTGCTTAGAAAGTAAGAGGTGATTTGAAAAGTAGAAGATCTTGTTTAATGGTCATTGCTTAAAAATAAGGGTCACAGCGATAAGACAGTGAGGATCATTTCTCTGAGGATTGTGAGCCTTTCAAACTTTTTCTCAAAAGGTGATACAATAAGAGGTTTTGAATATTTTTAAGGCAATGGCAGATAGATAAGCAAGGGGATGAAAGATTATTAGGGGTAGGTGGAAATGTGAAGTTGAAGGTACAAATAAATCAACCATGGTCTTATTGAATGGTGGAGTGGGTTTGGAGGACGGAGTGACCTCCTACACCTAATTCGTATGTTTGAAAGTGACATCAATGGTCCTGTTTTCTGAATTGTTGTGTAGGTATTTTAGCTAACTATTTGGAGTTTAAGAGCATAACTTAGGTTTGTGGTTTGCATCTACCTTGAAGTGGAGACCAAGGTAACCTGCAAACTTTTCACAAGTCCATGTATCATTACATTGAACAGTTGCATTCAGTTAACCTTGTTCTACACCTCCTGGCCTGCACAGTTTTTTTGCATGATGGCTGAAGAGAACTTTTCTTCAGCCACAGTTCGGTGTCAGAAAGAACTAGAACTGCTGCACCTATGCCCAACCTAAAGTGTATTTACCATGTATCAGGATATCAGCACCCCAGTAGCAGCTTCTTAGTTCCTGGATCTCTCCAGGAAAACATGGCTTTGTGCATGGTAGGTCATGTTTGACCAATCTATTACTGTTTTTCGAGGAGGTTACCAGGAAAGTGGATGAAGGGAAAGTGGTGGATGTTGTCTACCTGGATTTCAGCAAGGCCTTTGACAAAGTCCCCTATGGGAGGTTATTTAGGAAAGTTCAGTTGCTAGATATACATGGGGAGGTTGTAAATTGGATTAGACACTGGCTCAATGGAAGAAGATAAACAGTGGTTGTGGAGGATTGTTTCTTTGAGTGGAGGCCTGTGACTAGTGGTGTGCTGCAGGGATCGGTGTTAGGTCCATTGTTGTTTGTCATCTATTATCAGATGATAATGTGGTAAATTGGATCAGCACGTTTGCTGATGATACAAAGATTGGAGGTATAGTGGACAGCGAAGAAGATTTTCAAAGTTTGCAGAGGGACTTGGACCAACTAGAAAAATGGGCTGAAAATGGCAAGTGGAATTTAATGCAGACAGGTGTGCGGTATTGCATTTTGGAAGGACAAACCAAAGTAGAACACACAGGCTAAATGGTAGGACTCTGAAGAATGCAGTTGAACAGAGAGATCTGCGAATATAGGTACAAAATTCTCTAAAAGTGACATTACAGGTGGATAGGGTCATAAAGAGTGCTTTTGGTACATTGGCCTTTATAAATCCGAGTATCGAGTATAAAAGTTGAAGTGTTGTGTTAAGGTTATATAAGGCATTGATGAGGCCGAATTTAGAGTATTGTGTACAGTTTTGGTCACCTAGTTACAGGAAGGATGTAAATAAGGTTGAAAGAATGCAGAGAAGGTTCACAAGGATGTTACTGGGACTTGAGAAGCTGAGTTACAGAGAGAGATTGAATAGGTTAGGACTTCATTCCCTGGAATGTAGAAGAATGAGGGGAGATTTGATAGAGGTGTATAAAATTTTGATGCGTATAGATAGAGTGAATGCAAACAGGCCCTTTCCACAGGCTAGGGAGAAAAAAACCAGAGGGCATGGGTTAAGGGTGAAAGGAGAAAAGTTTAAACGGAATATTGGGGGATGGGGGGCTTCTTGATGCACAGAGTGTGGGACTGTGTAATGAGCTGCCGGATAAAGTGGTAAATGCGGGATCACCTTTAACATTTAAGAAAAACTTGGACAGGCTCATGGATGAGAGGAACCTTGATAATATGGTTCAAGCGCAGATCAGTGGGACTAGGCAAAAAATGGTTCTTCACAGACAAGAAGGGCCAAAAGGCCTGTTTCTGAGCTATAATTTTCTATGGTTCTAAAAGATATCTCAAAATCATTGATAGCTTTCGTGTCTTGGATATTGTCACCTTTCGAGGACTTTTTTTGCTTGCTCTACACAAGCTTCTTGCTGCAATATGTAGCCTGAAAGTGACACTTCTTCTGCAAAAAAGACATTTGGCCACTTTGAGCTAAATTTCTGCACCCATTTTTTCCTGCCACACTGATTACAGTTAGCTAGAACAATTGATGGATGCTCTTCTTGCTTCCCCTACTTTTGTAGAGCAGCCTTTTGTTTTTAAATTTAACTCCACACCCTGCAGAGTCAGTCATTTTTGTTTATGGTTCACCCTCACCACATCACTCATCGATTTTGCTTTTTGACTGCAGCTTTCTGCTTGGTTAAACTGCCTTTGTTAAGGTTAAATCGTTTCTTGACTGCACATGGTCAGATTGTGCTTCATCCAAAACTACAACAACCATTCCGATCTGATTAGTTCATCTTTTAAGCTGCAATGTTCATAGCTGTCTGCAAGTCTAAAGAGATTATTGATAAATTTATCAAAACTTTCATCCTTATCGTTGGGTATGCTTGTCAGATTTAATGTACTCAACAATTACATTCTTCCTCAGATGAAAGTAGGATTCAAGTGCTTTAAATATTTCACAGACTGTAGTTTTTACTTCACCAGCCTCTGGTCTGACTAGAATATTATCTGCATAGTCACCCATCATATATAGTAACATATTGACCTGCTCACTACTTGGCTTTGCAGCAAAGCCTGATATGGTGTAATATGTGACAAATCTGTGGCGCCACTTTAGACGTGATTTTGCTTGGTTTTAAAATTTATTTATTGGTGTCAAATAGGCTTATTATTAACACTGCAATGAAGATGTTGTGAGAATTGGGTATGCTGAGGGAGAATTTAGCTTGGCCAATGCACCTAATCTGCACATCTTTTGGACTATGGGAGGAAACCATAGTACTGGTGAAAACCCATGCAGACATGAGGAGAATGTGCAGACTCTGGACAGGCAGCAATCCAAGCTGGGAGTTGAATTCAGTGCCCTGAAGCTGTGAGGCAGCAGTGCTAACCACTATTCCACCATGCCACCCATAATGAGACCTGCTGAAAGCTTTCAAGTAACGATAGAGACTTTTCCTTGTCTTTCTTGTCCTTTCACTCACTGTCATCATATAATAGTCTTGGCCTCTTGTGCTGACGCAGAATATTTACATAGTCTGCTGAAGTAAGGTGAACCTTAACTTTATAGGAGCATGTCTACTGTAAGTTTCCTTGTCATGATGTCTACAAAAGAGAGCAAGATCTATATTACATCACTTTCTGTGCTGATGTACACTTTCATTAGCATGTTATACAGTTAGAACTTCCACTACTTTCTTGATTTGAGAGTCGACTAAGAGAATAAGTGCCCTTTGTGAACAGCACATACTTGGGTAATTTTTTGTGTTGCCAGGTATGTGCCTGTGTTGTGACTACGTACGGAATAGCTTGGCTAAGAGGTGGTGAATTCTGGAGCCCAAGTCTTCAATACTGCAACTGGGTTGTTGTCAGGGCTCACAATGGTTTGCTGTATCCAGAGACATTCACTGTTAGTGCAGTATGAGTTGAAGTCTCAGAAGACTGATGTCTATGATTGACCTCTGAGTCTGCACAATATGGATCATCATTTGGCACCTCTGGCTGAAGATGTTTGCAAATGCTTCAGCCTTGTCTTCTACCATTGCTGTCATGGACAGATACATGTGCAACAGGTAGATTGGTGGGGACATCTTCAAGTAGGTTTTTTCCTCTTATTGCTTATCTCGCCACCTGCCAGAGAGTATATGTATCCTGTGTCATTGCTATTCTCAATGTTTCTTTCATCTCTTGTCCAATGTGGAGTACTAATTCAGTAGCTGATGGAAAAGGGTATAATAAATGGAAATCAGCAAGAGGCTTCCTCGTCCACTTTGGTGGAATGAGACACACAGGATCTGGAGTCAGTGGTGAGAATTCCCATTCTCACTGGCTCCTGATTGAATACCAGTGTATTGCCACTTCCAGTTCAGTCTATTCTGGTGGGACAAGAAATAACCAGGAATGGTGATTGAGGAGTCAGGGGCATTGTGTGTAAGGAATGATTTTGTGGGTATGACTATGTTAGGCTGTTGCCTGACTATCCTGGAGACCACTGTCCCGTTTGAGTGCAAGTCTTCTGATTTGGAGAATTATGTATGGTTAACTTGGCTAGATTATATCTTGGTCATTTCTGTATCCTAGCGAGATGCTGGTGGTCTGTCTTGTTTTATTATTCTTCGATTTTCTTGTAGCAGTTTGATACAACTCAGTAGTTTGGCCACTAACTAGGCCACTTCAGAGGTCTGTTCAAAATCAACCACGTTATGGATCTGAATCCCATTTAGGCCAGGCTAGGTAAAGTTGGCAGATTTTCTCCCAGAAGAACATTAGTGAGCCAGCTATGATTTTACAACAATTTGGTTATTCCATGAGAAGGCATTTTATTCCAAATTTGTTAATTCAAATTACCCCAGCTCCATAGTGGCATTGCACTCGTATCTCTGCAATATTAGCCAGCCTCTGGATTAATAATCCCATAACATCACTATACTGCTGTCACTCACATAACGTGGCTTAAGGTAGCTGTGATTTTCAGATAGCACTGATGTACAGCCCCATTATGTATCAGTATTTCAACTTAACATATTGCCAGTTAGTATGATTGACACAGTTACATTTATGCCAGTCATGACTAAGATCCACTACCATCTGAATTAGAGAGTTGTGGATTCAAGCCTCAGTCTGAGGCTTAAGTACAAAAATCAAAGCTGACACTTCTGGCAGTACTGAGGAAGTGCTGCACTGTTGGAGGTGCTATCTTTTTGTCCAGCTGAAGCCTAGGTGGGCATAAAATCCTGTGGCATTACTTCAAGAAAGAGCAGGGGAACCATTCCTGATGTCCTGCCAATATTTATCCCTCAATCCCTCAACATCATATGGGGAGAAAAGGCAGATTTATCTGCCTTTTATTCTGTTTAAACTTCTGTTTATTATCATGTTGCTATTTGTGGGAGCTTGCTTGTGCAAATTAGCTGTAGGATTGTTGACATTACAGCCGCAACTACACTTCAAGTGTATTTCATTGTAAAACATTCTGGCACATCTGTGGTTATGAACGGTGCTATGTAAGCCCAAGTCTTTAACCATTTGTGAATTCTAATCAAGAATCCAAATTGTAAATTCATTGAATTATTAAAGGTACTGAAAATGAACCATTCGTGCTGATTGTTCTGCATCTTATCAATTTCGTGTGGAATGTGTTTTGTTCGTCTCCTCTGTGAATCAGAAATTTTATTATATAGTAAAGAACAGTTACAAGTAGTGTTTTTTAGTATTCTGAGTAGAAAGATAGTAAGTTTAAAAATAATTTAAATATACTAATATTTTTCCATTTGGCCTAGGATTCCTTCATCCATAACTTTGGCTGGAATTTCCTATATCCTTGGCTTAAGCCCTGATTCCTTAAGACCTGATGTACTGAAACTCTAAAAATAATAATGAAACCTCACAAATACTGGAAGTTGTTTTATTATAGCAATAAACTTGAGCTAGCAAAATAGACATCTAAACATTATTTTGAAGGAAAATAAACAATTTTGCTTCTCTAATTATACTAATCCTCTTGATTTTTGTGCTTATTTTATTTGCTCATGGAATGTGAGCATCACTGCTAAAGCCAACATTTATTGCTCATCCCTAATTGTCCATGAGAAGGTGCTGGTGAGCTGCTGCCTTGCACTGCTATCATCCATTCAATGCTGAATTTTGACCCAGTGACAGTGAAGGAATGGCAATATAATTCCAAGATGTGGAGATACCGGCATTGGATTGGGATAAACGTAGTAAGAAGTCTCACAGCACCAGGTTAAAGTCCAACAGAGTTAATTGGTTGTAAATGCCACTAGCTTTCGGAGCGCTGCTCCTTCGTCAGGTGAGTGGGAGTTCTGTTCACAAACAGAGCATATAAAGACCTAAACACAGTTTACAGAATAATGATTAGACTGCGAGTCTTTACAGCTAATCAAGTTTTAAAGCTACAGACAATGTGAGTGGAGAGAGCATTAAGTTAGGTCAAAGAGATGTGTATTGTCTCCAGCCAGGACAGTTAGTGAGATTTTGCAAATCCAGGCAAGTCATGCAGGTTACAGATAGAGTGTGACATGAACCCAAGATCCCAGTTGAGGTCGTCCTTGTGTGCAGAACTTGGCTATCAGTCTCTGCTCAGCGACTGTGCTCTGTCGTGTGTTGTGAAGACCGCCATGGAGAACGCTTACCTGAAGATCAGAGCCAAATGATCTTTTTGCTGCTGAAGTGTTCCCCAACAGGAAGAGAATAGCCTTGCCTAGTGATTGTCAAGCAGTGTTCATTATCCGTTGTCGTAGCCATTGTCCATGGATAATCTCACGATGCTCCACTTCTCCAGCTTCCGCCCTAAACACATTAAAGAAACCATCCCCTATGGACAAGCACTTCATATACACAAGATTTGCTCAGATGAGGAGGATCCCAACGGACACCTCCACACACTGAAAGAACCCTCCTAAGAACAGGATATGGCGCTTGACTCATCGATCGATAGTTCCGATGTGCCACAGCGAAAAACCGCACTGATCTTTTCAGACGACAAACGCGGGACAGTGGACAGAGTATCCTTCGTCATCCAGTATTTCCCCAAAGCGGAGAAGCTACAACATCTCCTCCGGAGCCTTCAACATGTCGTTGATGAAGGCAAACATCTTGCCAAGGCCATTCCCACACCCCACTTCTTGTCTTCAAACAACCACACAACCTCAAACAGACTATTGTCTGCAGCAAACTACCCAGCCTTCAGGAGAATAGTGACCACAACACCACAACCCTGCCACAGCAACCTCTGCAAGACATGCTGGATCATCGACACAGATGTCATCATCTCACGTGAGAACACCATCCACCAGGTACAAGGTACATACTCTTGCAACTCGGCCAATGTTATCTACCTGATACACTGCAGGAAAGGATATCCTGAGGCATGGTACATTGAGGAGACCATGCAGATGCTATGACAATAGATGAGTGAACACCGCTCGACCAATCACCAGGCAAGACTGTTCTCTTCCTGTTGGCGAACACTTCAGTGGTCATGGACATTCGGCCTGTGAACTTCAGTTAGGCATTCTCCAAGGCTGCCTTCACGACACACGACAGCGCAGAGACTGATAGCCAAGTTCCGCACACGAGGGTGGCCTCAGCAGGGATCTTGGATCTTGGATCTTGGGTTCAAGTCACACCAGCCTCCACGACTTGCAAAATCTCACTAATCACCCTATTGGAGACAATACACATCTCTTTAACCTGTGCTAATTCTGTCTCCACTCACACCTGTATCTTTAAGATTTGATTAACTGTAAAGACTCGCAATCCAAACATTATACTGTAAATTGAGTTTGTGTCTTTATATAGCCTGTTTGTGAACAAAACACTCACTCACTTGATGAAGGAGCAGTGCTCCGAAAGCTAGTGGCATTTGCTACTAAATAAACCTATTGGATTTAACCTAGTGTTGTGAGACTTCTTACTGAATATAATTCTAAGTCAGGGGTTGTGGGTGGTTTAGAGAGAAACTTGTGAGGTTTGTGAGGTTTCTAGGTATCTGCTATCCTTGTTCTTCTAAGGTAGTATTTGGATGGTGCTGTTGAAGAAAGAAGGCTTAGTTAATTGTCACAATTAAAGTTTACTGCAGTTTAAGGTTGTTCCTGTTTATTCTAGACATTTTGTATGTCCAAAATAACTTGGAAAACTTTTTTAGTTGTCTGCTTTCTTCTACTTTCTGACTCCTCTTTCTAATTGAGTGTAGCAGAAAGAACCAAAAATGTAGGTTTTCATTGAGAACTGAATTTGGATGCTAGGCATAGCCCAAACCTTTGAAATTGAGCTATTGATATCATAGATGTCAGTGGACCTTTTTTTAAAAATGTTCAGTTGTGTCGGGGGAAACCGTTTTGTTGATTTGAGTGTATATCCTAGTGACTGTTGAAGCCTGATTACACTATTGTGATGCGTTGTAAGGGTTAAATTATTTGTTACTTGGAATGGAATCTAGTATATAACATTGCTATCGAAAGCAATTATTCTACTGAAATCAAAACGTGCATATTATTTTTTTACAAAGTGTTCCACATTCAGAATGGTACAAAGTATGCTTTGTAAAGTGAAATCGGCAGGACAGCAACTCATTGTTAATATTAAGAAGTTCAGTGATACTTAACACGATAAAAGCAACACAGCTTTTTTTACAATGTTAAAGTGGCAACATTTGCTTGGTTATACCACTTGAAAGCCAATGAGTGAAGTGTAAATACACAAATGAGTAGAGCCCTCTTTTGGATGTTCAGTATCAAAATTATTTCTGATAATTTCCAACACAAAACTCTAAGTAGCAATTTGTCTATTAGCAGGTGAAGTTTTAATAGAAGCATTCTTATAATTGTAATAATAATTATTATTATTTGGAAACCTGTCTCCCACCACATTTAGAGCTTCAATGAAGGCAAATCTATTTGAGTTCTAAAGATTGTCTAATGGCATTGGGAACATCACACATGCTGAATGACTTAATAATCTGTGTTGTAGTAGTTGTATTTAGCATTGGTTAGTTCATGAATGTAAATCCAAATCTGATTTAATTACAAATGGAACAGTTTCAATTAAGCTGTTTTTAATTATGGTAGCTATTCGTGATGCTTGCTCTTGGATCAATTTTAGCTGAAAGTGCACCTTCTGGAGTATTTATCTATGTCATTCTGTGGATTTTTATTATGTCATCTTGCACAAAATGGATATTAATCACCTACTCAGCTGCAAAATTACAACTTTTTACAGATCTCCCCAAATGTGAATTACTCTTTGTCTACTGTTGTGCTATATATGGTGTTAATAATAGTTGTGGGGGTAGGATGAGAAAAGAAGTTGAAATGATTTTATCTTCTAGAAGAAATTGAATAGTACATACATTAGTATAGAAATGTGCATGGCTGACAGAACTGAACTTCAATCATTTATATTTGGGAAGATGTATTGATACTAAGACAACAGATTATGTTGTTAAATGATTTTGTTCAAGTACAAAATCTTGCAAAAGTCTGCATGGAGCAACGAAAGTTTTTATTCAGATAGTTGCAGTAGACTGCACAAACACTATTTTGCAGTCACCGTCTAACCTTACTTCATTTTTCCTTTCAGGATGAACTTCTTAGCAGAAAGAAGAGAGAGAAAAAGAAAAAAACAAGTGGTAAGACTGTGGATGAAGGAAAAGTTGGTGTCCCTGAGAAAAATGAAAGGTAACATTTCAAACTACTAATGTTTGGATGTGAGATATGCACATTAAGTAATAGCAAAGCCTTAAAAGCAGAATATTGGATCCTGCTTGCATAAGTTTTCTTTCTCTGTCCAAGAGCAACAAATCCAGTCTTTCTTTAATGGCTGTTATACCATTTGTTTTAATGATTATCATTGGCAAAAGTTTCATCACCTAGAAAATCCAGCCAATACTTCACTACATCCTGCAGAGTAATGTCAATAGTTACACAAGTACATCACAGTTAAGACTGCTACTGATTTTAGCAGAAGAGTGCTTATGTGTTTGCCTAATATTTCTTCTGGCTACTTTGATAGACAACAAAGGTTGAAATAGCTTAATGAATGGCAGAGTGATATATACAAGTTACTGGTACGAGTTCTTTAGTTTGGAACAAAATGGAGAACAATTTGCTGCAGAAGTATTATAATTCCCTCTGCCACTCCTCAGTGCAAGCAAACCCCATACCCTTGAAATGTATTCAGAATACAAACTTTTTATATTGTGGTATTAATGCAAGAAATATGGATGGAGGCAATATTAGGAGAAATAACCAAACATCTGGATAAAGAGATGCTTTAAGAAGGCTGATAAGAAATGTGAAATAATGCATTTTGAAATGCCTAACACAGATAGGAAATATACAGTAAATGGCAGAACCCTTAAGAGTATTGATAGGCAGAGGGATTTGGGTGTACAGGTACACAGGTCACTGAAAGGCACAACATGGGGTGAAGGTCGTCAAGAAGGCATACAGCATACTTGCCTTCATGGGTTGGGGCATCAGGTTTAAAGATTGGCAAGTCATATTGCAGTTTTATAGAACCTTAGTCAGGCCACACTTGGAATATAGTATTCAATTCTGGTCGCCACGCTACTAGAAGAATGTGGAGGCTTTGGAAGGGAACAGAATAGATTTACCAGGATGTTGCATGCTATGGAAAAATTAGCTATGAGGAGAGGTTAGAGAAACTTAGTTTGTTCTCATTGGAACAATAGAGGTTGAGGGGTGACCTGATAGAAGTCTACGAGATTACGAAGGGCGTGACAGAGTGGATAGTCGTAGCTTTTTCCCAGGGGTGGAAGAGTCAATTAGATTTAAAGTGTGAGGGGCAAGTTTTATAGGAGATGTATTTTTTACACAAAGGATGGTGGGTGCCTGCAATTTGCTGCCGGGGGAGGTAGTGGAAGCAGATATAATAGTGATTTTGAAGTAACATCTGGGAATAGGGTAGGAATAGAGAGATATAGTTCCTGCAGGGGTAGGAAGTTTTAGTTCAGTCTGGCAACATGGTCAGTGCAGACATGGAGGGCCGAAGGGCCTGTTCCTGTGCTGTAATTTTCTTTGCTCTAAGGGGGGATGGAGGTTGCAATAGATTTTGGAACCAAATTCTAGAGCAGGGCATCTAGGTGGCTAAAGACACAATTGTCAGTGATGAGGGCACAGAAATGGAAGGCACAGAAGGCCAGTCACAGAAATTGAGGGTGGCATGGTGGCACAGTGGTTAGCACTGCTGCTTCACAGCGCCAGCGGCCCGGGTTTGATTCCCAGCTTGGGTCACTGTCTCTGTGGAGCTTGCATGTTCTCCCCGTGTCTGCATGCATTTCTCCAGTGCTCCAGTTTCCTGCCAGTCTGAAACGTGCTAGTTGGTTGCATTGACCTGAACAGCTGCTGAAGTGTGGCGACTAGGGAAATTTCACAGTAACTTCATTGCCATGTTAATGTAAGTGTTATTTGTAACTAATAAATAAATTTTAGTAACCTTAAGATTTGGGCAATTTGGCCCCCTATTCAAGCATTCATTTAAATTATGGATGATTTGTGCTTCAACTTACTTTAACAATATATGCTTCATACCCCTTCTAGCGTGTCTAATATTGTGTTTTTTTTTTATTGCTTTGTGAAGTTTTCAGTAGTAATGACTGAAATTGGCAAAAATAATATACAATGGCAGTGTTTTCTGATGAGTGTTAAGATCAATGGGTAATTGGGCATAGGTTGCAGGAGATCTTTTAAAAATAAGTTTATGTTTTCACTGGAACTGTGAATTTCCCCACTTTTGCCTTTTTACTTTACTGTTGTTTATTATTCTTCATAACCTGAAAAGTGCTGGTACCACATTCCCACCATTTTTGTTTTGCTTTATTGTTCAGCTCTAAGAGAGTGTGTGAAGTTTGCCTCAATGTTTTTTGTTCTTACAGTACAGCTTTATGCTTCCTGGAAAGCCTAGCTGAGGTTGGGATTAACAGGATAGTGTGCAGTTGAATTCTAATCTACCTCTCGTTGAAACATTGCCTTCACGTGAATGTACTGTGCCAAAGTTGAGTTATATATATTTTTATAACAGCAACTGGGCACTGAATCAACACAATTCAGCTTGCAATTGCTAATGTAAATGATGCAATTACACAAAAGCAAACAGAGATAAAACCTATTGTTTTGGTAGTTTTCCAAATGTCTTTGACACTGATTTCTTGGCCCTAGAATTTGTGGTGGTGAAAATGAAAAATTGGCCAGCTGCACATATGGCAATTAAAGTACTCTTTGGAACCCTTAAAGTTATTGTGGACACTTTGCACAGTGATACGAGTATTTTTTTTAAACAGGTTACTAAATACTGTGTTCACAGTTGCCATATGTATTTTTTTTAATTAAAGAAGAAAGGTGGCCATTGGCCAGCCACCAGTTATCATTTGCTTTAGAAAAGGAAGAGGATTTTATCATTTAAAAAAAATCTTGCAACAATTGGGGCACAGCTAAGAAAATCCTAGGCCCATCACAATGATTTTCTAAATATAAGTTTGAGTATTTTATTACTTGCAAATTTTTTGCATGAAGACATTTTAGTCAGAAATATAGATTGATTGCTGGGTCCCAAGTATTTGATTTTCTTTTCCCTGCCATTCTTCCCCATTTCTGAAAATGCTGGGATTTCATTGATACTCCTTCAAGAAAGTCATAATTAAGGCTGATGCAAGATTTCACCTGAGATAGGTAAAGGTTAGAAGACTATTTATTCATTGGGGACATTGCGGTATTTCTGGCTTGATGGTGCTCGGTGGAAATTTTTACATGCTTTTTCCCTTGCCTCTTTCCTTAGTCAATTATAGTGCACGTATATTCACATATATATATATATATATAGCAAATACAATAGGTTTATTGCTGCAACATAAATCAAATGTTGCTTCTCCCCACGCCCCCATTTCCCAAACAAATAATTAAGTAACCTCTCCACTGATTTGGTGATTTTTTTTTTTATAGCAGGATTTTCATGCCAAACTTATGTTCAGTTACATGAATTTGGTTGATGATGGAAGGGCTGCTGCATTTGGCGCAGGGTAATGCAAAGATTGTGGGCCTTCACAGCATCCCAATAATAGTATTGAAGATTGTACTCCTGAACAAGCTGCACAACTAGCCAAGCTGTTCCAATACAGCTCCAACACTGGCATCTACCTGCCAATATGGAAAATTGCCCAGATATGTCATGTCCACTCAAAGTAAGACAAATCCAATTCAGTTTCCATCAGTCTATTTTTGATCATCATTAAGATGTGAGAAGTTCTCTAGTGTGAGAATTTAGAATTACAGTCACTGTTTAAAAACAATGGGCACCTGGGGCACCCATTTAAAACCGAGATAAAGGAAAATCTTTCTCTGAGAGTTGTGAATCTTTGCAACATGCTTCCCCAGAAGGCAGCAGAAGCAGAGTATAAGGCAGAGGTAGATACATAGATAGATTTTTGATAAGCAAAGGGGTGAAAAGAGGAAATGTGCAGTTGAGATTACAGTCAGGACAACTATGATCTTATTGAATGGCAGAGCAGGCTTGAGAGATCAACTGCCACATTCTGCTCCTAATTTGTGTGTTCGTACTTTCATAAAATGGGATGTTATCAAGGGCACTTGCACAGCAATAACCTGCTAGAGTCACTTTACTCGTGACCTCATTAAAGCCTTGATCAGAAGAGCTGAACTCAAGATGAGGTAAGCATGACTGCCTTTAATGCCAAGGCAGTCCTTGACTGAGTTTGGTATCAAAGAACCTTGATTGAGGTAATTGGGAATCGGTTGAAAACTGTTCACTGATTGAAGGCACAAAGGAAGGTGGGTTGCAGTTCTTGGAGGACAGTCATTTCAGTCTCAGGATATCAGTGCCAGGAGTTCCTTAATGTATTGATCTAGGCCCAATCATCTCAAGATCCTTCTCTCCATCACAAGGTCAGAAGTGGGGATAATGCTCAGCACATTCTTAACCCCTCAGATATGTCCATGTGCTGCCAGACCTGAACAACATTCAGGGCTGGGCTGTTATGTGGCAAGTAACATTAGTGCCATCCAAGTGCCAGGCCATGACTATCTCCATCTGGCCATCTCCCCTTGACATTCAGTGGCATTATCCTCATTGAATCCCTCACTGTCAACATCCTGAATGTTCATTGATCAGAAATTAGAACGGGCCAGCCATTTAAATACTGTAGCTACAAGAGGCTAGGAATTCTGCAATGAGGAACACACTACCTGTGACCCCAAAGCCAGTCTACCGCCTGCAAGGCGTACTCAAGATGCTCAATACGTTCAAGAACAAAGCAATACCGTCCAATTGGAACCTTATCCAACAACTTAAAAATTCAACTCTCCCCACCCAGATTCACAGTGGCAGCAATGTGGCCCATGTTTAAAATGTATTGTAGCAACTTACTAAGGCTCCTTCAGTAGCACCTTCCAGACCCACACCCTTTACCATCTAGAAGGATAAGGGTAGCATGTGAGACACAACCACCTGAAAGTTGCCCACCAAGCTACGTGCCATCTTGACTTGGAATTGTATCGCCAGTCTTTCATTGTTGCTGGGTCAAAATCCTACAACTCTTTCCTAGTAACACTGAGAGTGCCCTTGCACCACATGGACTGCAACAATTCAAGATGGTAGCTCATCACTATCTCCAGGTCACTTGGGGATGGACATCAAATATGTCTTACTCATGATGTTTGCATCTCATTAAAAAATTAAAATTAAATGTATAATTGGATTCAGGAGGGGTAAATATGTCTACATCCTCTCTCTATTCCTGTTTTGAAGTTCACATATGTGGATTTGAGGTCAGCATCTAGTTCAGCTATAATGCTCCCTGTAGTTGTATGTACTGTCAAGGGTTACACAATGAATAATTGCCACTTGTGCCTACAGAATCATATCCCAAAAAGATGTAATGTCTTAAGGAAAAGAGGCAGGATGAGGAAAGCAAGAATGATTGACTGCAAATATAGAGCTACTGGTTTATAATCCAGTATTATTTCTTTTAGAGTCTAATTTATTTTTGTAACATTCTCAAATTAATCAGTTGGTAAAAAAGATATAAAAAATAGTTGTTGATAGTAAAATGGAAAACTTGTTGAAATTGTCTTAATACAGACCTTTTTAAACTTCGTGCTAATGTTTAGTTCTTTTATCTATTATTGCTGTTAGGAGCCAGATCCACAGAGGCTTCAGAAAAAAGATTGCCCCCATAAACCTTTGTGTAGTAGTGCAAGACAGTAGATGTCCATGTTCAAATGCAATAAGATCTGGACAGTATCCAGGCTTGGGCAGACAAGTGGTAAGATAACATTCGTGCCACACAAATGCCAGGCAATGACCATCAGCAATAAGAGACACTCCAATCACTGTCCCTTGACATTCATTGGTGTGACCATCACTGAATTCCTCACTGTCAACATTCTTGGGGTTACCATCGACCAGAAACTCAACTGGATTTACCACATAACTAAATAAAGGAGGGGGAGTAACTCCCTCCTGAATCCCCAAAGCCTATCCACTATCTATATGGCACAAGTCAGGAGTGTGATGGAATACTTCCCACTTGCCTGGATGGTGCAGCTCCAATAACACTAAAAAAAAGTTTGACACCATCCAGGACAAAGCAGCCCACTTGATTGGCACCACATCTACAAACATTCAATCCCTTCACTACCGATGCTCAGTAGTGGCACTGTATACTAGTGAGACGATGCACTGTAGCACCTTCCCAACCACTTCCATCTAGCAGGACAAGGGCAGCAAATAAATGGGAATACCGTCACTGCAAGTTCCTCTCCAAGCCACTGGCCTTCCTGATCTGGAAATATATTGCCATTCCTCCACAGTTGTTAGGTCAAAAATCCTGGAACTTCCACCCTACCGGCATTGTGCATCAGCCAACAAAACATGAATTGCAGTGATTCAAAACGGCAGCTCACCACTATCTTCTCAAGTGCAACTAGGGATGAGCAATAAATGTTGGCCAGCCAGCATGCCAATGAGTGAATAAGGAAAAGCAGAGCTGCTGACACCTTATTAAAATTGTATAGGATTTATGTTCACTTTTTAAGAAAAAACTTTTCAAATTGGAACAGCAGCATCAACTGAAAAAGCCAGATTATATGGGAAATCTGAAATGGAGTTTGGAAAAAAGAGTATAGCCATCAGTTTTAGGTAATACAGGTCATATTTGAGCTATACAAAAGCAGTCAGATTTCTGAAGTGATTCCCAATTTTGGTCCAGGTTCCAGAATCAATGTAAGGATCTGAAGTTCTGAATGGGGATTTCTCTGTAACTCAACTATGTACTTCAGAAGAAAGCATGAAACCTTGAACTAATCCATTCTGGTCTGCAGTTCAAAAATGCTGTAAATAAGAATTGCGGATAGAAATTATAATAAATTAATGCATTTAACTTAAAAATGAACTGTTCTGCAAACATATTAGATTCATTTATTTTCCTATGTGCAAACACATAGCTGTGGGAAAGTAATGTTCTTCTTTCTGCCTCTCACCAGTGTGTAACTTTTTTCTTAAACCCATTTGAACCTGTATCTTTTATGTCTGAGAGTGACATCCTGAGCAAGAAACTTATGGTGTTTTTTTTTTACCAATTTTGTTTCAGGAATGTCACAACTATTCACAATGTTCGTCCTAGCCCAGCACCTGTCAGTTACAGTGAATGTTCTGTCCCAGCTTCCCTTGCTCCACCCCTCTAGATAGCAGAGGATTGTGCTTTAGACACATTATCTTTCCCTATGAGGAAATAGTAGACATCACTTGATCTCAGTCCTGATGGTCTTTGTGAGGTCAGGGATTTTGCAATAATTCCAGCTTTATGTATCTGAACTATTAGGTAAGAAGGCAGTAAGACAGGCTAACAGGCCAGGAAATAGGACCATAAGCTTCAGTTGCATTGAAATTTCACTTGAGGGCTTTACCAAGAATAATGTGTATTTTGTTTTATTATATCTATCCTGTAGATCTGTTGTAAAGCCTCACTGGCAGGACCTGTTGCCGTGTAAGATAGGAATCTGGTTTTATTTCTTTCTGAAGTCATTACCACAGTGCTATCAGGTAAGAAGAGAAAAATGCCTGAAAAGCTTTTTATCTTTAATGTTAATTTGGTCAAAAGAAACATTGTTATCCTCTCGTGCAAAACAGAGTTCCTGAAACAGCATGCTCCAAAAATTCAATTTACGCATTTGTAACATCAAATCCCAACAAAATTTATTCTGCATTAAATATGATTACCTGTTTTAGTAATTTTCTGATCTGTTGAGCAACATCCTGTATTCATTCTGTGTTCATGCCTGGTTTCTAAGCAAGGCCATCATTTTTTATCCATCTCTTGAATCTTGTAGGTTCCCATAAAGCTGCTACTCTTGGCTTTCTAGCTAGAAGCTAGGAGCTGTAGAAAGAGTCTTAGTGAGTTGCTGTGGCACATCTTATAGATGGTGCACACTACTAATACATTGTGCGTAGGTGGTGGAGGGAATTAATATTCAAGATCATGGATAGAGTGCCAATCAAGCAAGCTGCTTTGCTGTGGAATGTATTGAGCTTCTTGTGAGTTGTAGGAGTTGCACTCACCAGTCATGTGGAGAGTATTCTATCACTTTCCTGACGTGTACCTTGAAGATGCTGGACAGGTGTTTCAAAGTCAGAGGATGATTTGCTCACTGCAGAATTCCCAAACCTCCTGACCTTCTTTTGTTGTCACAGTACTTAAATGGCAGATCCAGTTAAGTTTTTGGTCAACCCCCAGAATATTAATGGGAGATTCAAGGATTGAAATGCCATTGAATGTTAAGGTGCAGCCCAGTTTCTACTTCAGTTCAAATCAGCTAATTTGATTGGGATTAGTGACTGAACTATTACTCGCCAGATTGGCATTGTCACTTCCATTACTCTGAAACCTCTTCCAACTTTGCAACCCTCAAAATTATTAGTTCTTTCAGCTCTGGTTTCACAAGTACAGTGCACCTGTTCCTTCGCCTCACCCTTGACAGGCATGCTGTCAAATATCTAAGCCCGAAGAATGAGAATTCTCCGGTCAGCCCCACATTCAATTAGGGTCCCTCACAGTCGCTTGGGGTCCTTCTCCTGGCATGGGAGGGCCAACCCCCCTCACTTGATTTCTCTCATCCCACACTTTCACTTGCTGTCCCCTCCACCCCCACCTTGCCCCTTGCTCGCCTCCCTCCCTTCCATTGCACTTGGTCCCCACTCCCTTTCCTTGGCTCTTCATCTGCATAGTGGCACAGTAGTTAGCACTGCTGACTCTCAGTGGCAGGAATCCACATTCAATTCCAGCCTCAAGTCACTGTTTGCGTGGCATCTGGATATTCTCCCATTTCAGCGTGGATTTCCTCCAGGTGCTGCTGTTTCCTCCCACAGTCCAAAGACATGCGAGTTAGGTTGATTTGCCATGGTAAATTGCCTCTTAGTGTCAGGGTGATTAGCAGGATAAACATGGGATTAAGAGAATGGAGCTGGAGTGGAATTGCAGTTGGTGCAAACTTGATGGGCCAATTAGCTTACTTCTTCACTGTGGGTATTCTGTGATCTCTTGCTTGCTCCCTGCCTCTGTTGTTCAATTCCCCTTCCCTGCCAACTAGTTCTCTTGGTTTCCCCATTCTTGTTCCCTCTCTTTCTTCCCTGTCTTATTGTCATGATTAAAATCTGTTAATTTATCAAGCTTTTAAATACATCTCAGATATCGCCTCTTTTGATACATTGTCAAACTGTGTTTATTTGAATTTTTGAGCTTTTCCTTCATTTATATCTTCCTACTGAATGTAAATTGTTTTAAATTGTTGTACACTGAATCATTGTGAAATTTAAAAATTCGTGTGGAAAAACACCAATCTAGATGCAGTCGTTTGGCAAATGGCTGAACGTGCCAGGTCTGATTTGTCAGGTTTGATTGCTGATCTGTTCCGGGCAGGACTTGTATTTTTAACCATTGATAAATATTTTTGCATAGGTTCAGATTTTAATATATTGCACTACATTCTTCATTATGAATTTTACTGTATCTGTTATTACCACATGCCTTGTCTTGAAATGTAGCTAGTTTTACGTTGGCTTTCAAAGAAGTCCTTGGACACCTGTTCCAACATGCAGATCTTGCACACCTAGCGGCAACCTGATGTGAGCTTAGTGAATACACTGAGCCTGTTGTTGAGAAGATCTCATTTTGAGGAAAAAAAAACTTTCTGACAGATGGTCTTGATTAATTCAGCAACTTGCTGCCAGGTGCAGGAGACTTGTGTGTCTGAATCTACAGCAAAATGACCAATGAGATGTAGCTTGCGGCTACTTTTGTGTTTTTTTTTAAACTTACTGGCTCTTCAGTTCTTGCCAACTATAGTATGCATTATTTGTTGGCCAACTGGATGTGTCAGCAGAAATCTGCTAATTGGTTTCTGCTAACATCAGAGTAACCAAAACACTATTTGAACTAAACAGATAAAACAGTAGAATGCGTGATCAAACTTAGTGCTGTAGTTAGAGTGTATCTTTGAACAACCAAATAATTGAGAATTGAAGCTCCCTGGCAGGTGTTTAAAATATAAGCATTGCAGTTTAGGCTTTTCAGTGTTACATAGAAACATAGAACATTACAGCACAGTACAGGCACTTCAGCCCTCAATGTTGTGCCGAGCTATGTTCAATCCCAAAATCAAGCTATTCCCTCCCTATAATTCTGGATTGCTCCATGCGTCTATCTAGTAACCGCTTGAAAGTTTCTAAAGTGTCCAACTCCACAGCAGGCAGTCTATTCCATGCCCCAACTACTCACTGAGTAAAGAATCTACTCAGACGTCTCTCCTATATCTCTCACCATAAACCTTATAGTTATGCCCCCTAGTAACAGCTACATCCACCTGAGGAAATAATCTCTACATGTCCACTCTATCAATCCCTTTCATCATCTTATAGTTGCTAGCACGAGGGGACACAACTTTAAATTAAGGGGTATGAGTTATAGGACGGATATCAGAGGTAGGTTCTTTACTCAAAGAGTGATTAGGGAGTGGAATGCCCTGCCTGCAGCTGTTGTAGATGCGCCAAGTTTGGTGGCGTTTAAGAGGTTAATTGATAAGTATATGGAAGAGAAGGGAATGGTTTAGTTTGGAGGGGCATTGCTTTTTATTTTGGTCGGCACAACATCGAAGGCCGAAGGGCCTGTTCTGTGCTGTATTGTTCTATGTTCTATGTTCTATAAATCTCTATTAAGTTGCCTCTCATCCTCCTCCACTTCAAAGAGAAAAGCCCCAGCTCCTTCAACTTTTCCTCATAAGACCAACCCTCCAAATCAGGCAGCATCCTGGTAAATCTCCTCTGCACTCTCTCCAATGCTTCCACATCCTTCTTATAGTGAGGTGACCAGAACTGAACACAATATTCCAAATGTAGTCTCACCAAGGTGCGATATAGTTGCAGCAAAACCCCACGGCTCTTAAACTCAAACCCCCTGTTAATAAACGCTAACACAATATAAGTCTTCACAGCTCTATCCGCTTGAGTGGCAACCTTCAGAGATCTGTGGATATGAACCCCAAGATCTCTCTGTTCCTCCACATTCCTTAGAACCCTGCCGTTGACCCTGTAATCTGCATTCAAGTTTGTCCTACCAAAATGAATCACCTTGCACTTATCAGGGTTAAACTCCATCTGCCACTTTTCGGTCCAGTTCTGCATCCTATCAATATCTCTTTGCAGCCTGCAAGAGCCCTCCACCTCATCCACTACTCCATCAATCTTGGTGTTGTCAGCAAATTTACTAACCCATCCTTCAGCCCCTTCCAAGTCATTGATAAAAATCACAAATAGCAGAAGACCCAGCACTGACTCCTGTGGTACACTGCTGGTAACTGGCCTCCAGTCTGAAAATTTTCCCTTCACCACCAACCTCTGTCTTCCATGATCCAATTGGCCAAATTTCCTTCTATCCCACACCTTATCTTCTTCATGAGCCTACCATGGGGAACCTTATCAAATGCCTTACTAAAATCCATGTATATGACATCAACTGCTCTACCTTCGTCCATACACTTAGTTACTTCCTTAAAGAATTCAATCAAATTTGTGAGGCAGGACTTATCCTTCATGAAACTATGCTGACTATCCCGGATTAAACTGAATCTTTCCAAATGGTCATTAAATCCTATCTCTCAGGACCCTTTCCATTAACTTACTGACTGCCTAAGTAAGACTAACTGGCCTATTATTACCAGGGTCATTCTTATTTCCTTTTTTGGAAAGAGGAACAGCATTTGCCATTCTCCGGTCCTCTGGCACTATTCCTGAGCTAAAGGCTCTGCAATCTCACCCCTTGCCTTCCAAAGTATCCTAGGATGTATCCCACCTGGCCCAGGGGACTTATCCGCCTTCAGGTTTTTCAAAATTGCTAATACATTTTCCCTCAGAACATCTACCTCCTCCATCCTATCTGTCTATATCATGTACTCCTCAAAAACATAGCCCCTCTCCTTACTGAACACTGAAGAAAAGTATTCATTCAACGCCTCACCTATCTCTTCTGACTTCATGCACATGTTCACACTACTGTCCTTGACTAGCCCTAACCTCATCCTGGTCATTCTTTTATTTCTCACATAAGAATAAAAAGCCTTGGAGTTTTCTTTTATCTGACCTGCCAAGGATTTCTCATGTCCTCTCCTAAGCCCTTTAACTCATTTCTAGCTACTTTGTAACAGTCAAGCAACCCAACTGAGCCTTTTTTTCATTCTTACATACGCTTCCTTTTTTCTGTTGACAAGACATTCAACTTCCTTGTGAATCATGGTACCTTTACTCTGCTATTTCCTCCTTGCCTGTCAGGGATGTACCTATCAAAGATATGCAGTACTTGTTTCTTGAAAAAGCTCCACTTTTCATTTCATTTGTGCCCATACCTGACAGTTTCTGCCCTCATCTTATGCTTCCTAATTCTTGCCTAATTGCATCATAATTACCCCTGCCCCATGTGACCCTATCCCTCTCCATTGCAATAATGAAAGACACCGAATTATGATCACTATCTCCAAAGTACTCTCCCACAAACAAATCTAACACTTGGCCTGATTCATTACCCAGTACCAAGTCCAATGTGGCCCGACCTCTTGTCAGCTTATCCACATATTGTGTCAGGAAACTCTCCTGCACAAGTTGTACAAAAAGTGTGCCATCTGAACTATTCAACCTATAAAGGTTCCAATCAATATTTGGAAAGTTAAAGTTACCCATGATAACTAGCCTGTGACCTCCACACTTATCCATAATCTGCTTTGCCATTTCCTCCTCCACATCTCTATTAGTATTTGGGGGCTATAGAAAACGCCTATCAACATGACTGATCCTTTCCTATTTCTAATTTCAAATTCTTAAAAGGACATATTTGACAGTAATCTTACAAAGGTATATATAAGATAATGAATTGTTTATGCAAGTTATATCAAGAAAATTGCCCTCAACTAAGCCAAAGAACTTAGATTCAAACTGAGAAGTAAATTTAGAACTAGCATTATTCTTCTCATACAATGGTCCTTATGTTGTATAGGCTCACAGAGTCAACTTGTGAACCAATCCACACTCTCATACAATATAAATTGTTGCTCCTTTTACATTTGGTACCCTTGCAAATTGTCCTGATGAGTACAAGACACAAAGCTTTGACAAAAAGTCTCTCTTTTTCAGCAATACTCAAATTCTACCCTACCAAACGACTATAAGAATCCTTTATTTTAAATGAGGGACTCTGGGATCTTAAATGAATGGATGAAGCAATATGGGCTGTGTGCCTTTTTCATCTGTAATTCTCCGTTTCACTGTGGCAGCTGGAGATACTCTCAAACATGCACATAGCTGTGTGTTTCCCTCCTGGCCAGCCAGATCTCGAGTTCATGTTTGAATTTATCATAGAACTTCTACAGTGCAGAAAAAGGCCATTCAGCCCATCAAGTGTGCACCAGCCGCAATCCCATCCAGGCTCTATCCCTGTAACCCTACATATTTACCCTTGTTTGTCCCATAAGATCTTAAGACACAGGTGCAGAATTAGGCCACTCAGCCCATCGAATCTGTTCTGCCATTCAATCATGGCTGATGTTTTTTTTTTGTCCGTTATCCTGCCTTTTCTCCATAATCCCTGATCTCCTTATTAAGAATCTATCCATCTGTTTTAAAGATGACCCAGCTTCCATAGCCTTCTGCGGCAAAGGGTTCTACAGATTCGCTACTCTGGCTGAAGAATTTCTGAAAGTTTATTTATTAGTCACAAGTAAATTTACATTTACTGTGAAAATCCCACAGTCACCACACTCCGGCACTTGTTCGGGTATACTGAGGAAGAATTTAGCATGGCTAATACACCTAACCAGCATGTCCGTGGACTGAGAGTGGAAACCGGAGCACCTGGAGGAAATTCACACAGACATGGGGAGAACGGGCAAACTCCACATAGTGACCTGAGCTGGGAATTGAACCCAGGTTCCTGACACCGTGAGGCAGCAATGCCACCAACCCCTCCTCATCTCTGTTTTAAAGGATTGTTCCTTTATCCTGAGGTTGTGCCCTCTGGTTTTTCCTAAGATCTCCCCCTTGTCCTTCTAAACTCCCAATGAGCACAGACCCAGTGTTCCAAGTGTCCCCCAACACTTGAGATCAATTTAGCATGGCCAATCAACCTAACCCGCACATCTTTGGACTGTAGGAGGAAACTAGAGCACTCAGAGGAAATCCACGCAGACACTGGGAAGATGTGCAAACTCTGCACAGTCAGTCATCTGAGGCCAGAGTTGAACCTGGGTCAGAGGCACTGTGAGGCAGCAGTGCTAGCCACTGTGACACCATGTTACAGGAGGCATTCATTCACTATTATAGGCCAATTTGGAAGCTAATATACATCATTACATACATGTAAGGGCGGCACAGTAATGAGGGTTCGATTCCCAGCTTGGGTTACTGTATGGAGTTTGCACATTTTCCTTGTGTCTGTATGGTTTCCTCTGGGTGCTCCAGTTTCCTCCCACAATCCAGAGATGTGCATGTTAGGTTGACTTGCCATGCTAAAACTGCCCACTAGTATCCTGAATGTGTAGGTTAGAGGGGTTAGCGGATAAATGTGTAGGGATAAGGGATGTAGGCAGTTGGGGTATAATGTTAGCAGGTGTGAGGTTATCCACTTTGGTAGGAATAACGGTAGGAAGGATTACTATTTAAATGGCAAAAAGCTGCAGCATGCGACAGTGCAAAGGGATGTGGGGGTCCTTGTGCACAAATTGCAAAAAACACAGTATGCAGGTGCAGCAGGTGATTAAAAAGACGAATGCAATGTTGGCCTTTATAGCTAGGGGATAGAATATAAAAGTAGGGAGGTTCTGTTGCAGCTGTATAGGGCGCTGGTGTGAGGCCGCAGCTGGAGTACTGTGTGCAGTTTTGGTCGCCACATTCGAGGAAGGATATGTTGGCCTTGGGGGTGCAGAGAAGGTTTACTAGGCTGATACTGGAGATGAGGGCGTTGGATTATGAGGAGAGACTGAATAGGCTAGGTTTGTACTCATTGGAGTTTAGAAGGCTGAGAGGGGATCTTATAGAGACATATAAGATAATGAAGGGGATGGACAGGGCAGAGGTTGAGAGACTCTTCCCACTTAGCAAAGATAGCAGGACTAGAGGGCACAGCCTCAAGATTGAGGGGGGGGGGGGGCGCGGTTCAAACCAGAGTTACGGAGGAGTTTCTTCACACAAAAGGTGGTGAATCTTTGGAATTCTCTACCTGTTGAAGTGGTGGAGGCTTCCTTGCTGAATATGTTCAAGTCAAGAGTGGATAGGTTTTTGATTGACAAGGGAATTAAGGGTTACGGGGAGAAAGCAGGAAAATGGTACTGAACCGCTACAGATCAGCCATGATTTTA
Organism: Sphyrna mokarran; assembly: GCA_024679065.1. Taxonomy (NCBI): domain Eukaryota; kingdom Metazoa; phylum Chordata; class Chondrichthyes; order Carcharhiniformes; family Carcharhinidae; genus Sphyrna; species Sphyrna mokarran. Next base: position 40,947,851 of record JAGIQG010000002.1, read on the forward strand.
GTGAATTGCGGGGCAGGCCCGAGGGGCCAAATGGCCCACTCCTCCTATTTCCTATATTCTTATGATAGGGCCTGGGTGGGATTGTGGTCAGTGTAGATACGATAGGCTAAATGTCCTCTTTCTGCACTGTAGAGTTTCTATAATCATATTGTAGAGTAGTTGCCATTCATTTGTGGAAGATGACCAGGATATCAAGCGATAAATTGGTCGCTGAAGCAGATTACATCAATGGTAGAAGTGATAAATTTGTAACCATTTGATTGAAAATAATTTTGATTTTGGCTCGATGCAATACGACGAATATTTTGAACTGCAAATTAGCCTTCTAAAATGGTTGAGCAAACCAATGATACCAAATCATTTGTATCCAACTGCTACAAAGGAAACAAAAAGGTGTGAACCAGATGGATCACCTGGCATTGACCTAGGTGCTGGAAACAATAATGGCAAACCCAGCTATATCAATCCTGCAAATTCTTCCTTTTTGACATTTAAGGGCTGAAATAGGGAGAGCTGTTTCACTGACTAGTCAAGCAAAAGCCTGACCGTAGGAGTGGCATGACACAATGGTTAGCACTGCTGCTTCACGTTGCCAGAGATCTGCATTTGATTGCCGGCTTGGGTCATTGCCTGTGTGGAGTTTGCACACTCTCTCCATGTCTGCGTGGGTTTCCACCAGGTGCTCAGGTTTCCTCCCATAGTCCAAAGATGTTTGGTTGATTGGCCATGCTGAATTGACCCAGAGTAAATATGTGGGGTTACTGGGATAGGTTGGGACTGTTGTTGGTGCAGGCTCAATGGGCTGAATGGTCTCCTTCTGTACTGTACAGATTCTATGATAGTCGTATTCACAGAATCATACCTTACAGATAATGTCCCAGACACCACCATGACCATTTCTGCATTGTGCTGTCCCATTGACACAGGTCAGATCCAGCAGATGTAAGGACAATGGTATACAAATGGCAGGGAGTGGCCCTGCAAGTCCTCAACATTGACTTTGGATCCCATGTGGTTTCATGGCATCAGGTCAGACATGGGCAGGAAACCTCCTGTTGATTACGTAGCACAGTGATCAACACTGCTGCCTGACAGTGCCAGGGACCCATGTTCAATTTCCGAATTGTGCCATTGTTTGAGTGGAATCTACACATTGTCCCTGTGTTTGCGTGGGTTTCCTCCGGGTGTTCCAGTTTCTACCCACAGTCCAAAAGACGTGCTGGTTACATTCAATGGCCATGCTAAATTTTCCCTCAGCATATCCGAACAGACACTTGAGTGTGGCAACTAGGGAATTTTCACGGTAACTTCATTGTGGTGTTAATATGTGCCTACTTGTGACTAATAAATAAACTTTTCTTTTACTGTACAGTTGATGAAACAGTACTCCTCCATTTTGAACAACAATTGAATGCACTGAGGGTATCAAGGGCATAAATGTACTCTGGGTGGGGACTTCAGTCTCATTCACCAAGAGTGGCTCTGAAGTACTATCACAGACTGAGCTGGTCAGGTCCTAAAGAACATAGCTGTTAAATTGGGGCTGAGGCAGGCTGAGGGAACCACTTGACCTTCTCTCACCAACCTCCTTGTTGCAGATGCAACTGTCCGTGATATCAATAGAAGTGATTGCTGCATGGTCCTTGTGGAGACAAAGTGTGGTCTTCACATTGAGGATATTCAACATTATGGTGTATGGCACTACCACCATGCTAAATGGGGTAGACTTCACAAAGATTTAGCAGCTTGAAACTGGGCATCCAAAGGAGCTGTGGGCTATCAATAGCAACAGATTGCACTTGACCATCATCTGTAACGTCATGGCTCAGCATATTCCCCCGCTGTTACTACCAGGTCAGGCAATCAAACCTAATTTGATGAAGAGTGCAGGAAGGCATGCCAGGAACAACACCAAGCAAACCTAAAAATGAGGCGTCAACCTGGTGTGAAGCTGACTAGTAAGCTGACTACTTGCTTACTAAACAGCATAAGCAGCGAGTAATAGACAGAGCTATTCCACAATCAAGAGATAAAATCTAAACTCTGTAGTCCTGCTACAACCAGCCATGAGTGGTGGTGGACAATTAAAACAACTCATTGGCAGAGGAGATTCCACGAGTATCCCCACCATCAATGATGGAGGAGCTAACCTCATGAGTGCAAAAGAAGATCTTTAGCCTGAAGCACTCAGTGGATGAACCATCTTGGCTTCCTTCAGAGATGCCAATTCAGTTTACTGCACATGATATCAAGAAATGGATGAAGGGTATGGGCCCTGACAACGTTCCAGTAAAAGTACTGAGGACTTGTGTTCCAGAACTTGCCATGTTCCGAGCTAAGAGAGAAGGATGTAGAAAGGAAGAGCAGGGAGGATATACGAAGGCAGTTTAGAGAGTTGGGGGGTAGGCCGAAGAGCAGGACCTCCAGGGTGGCAATCTCAGGGTTGCTACCAGGTAACAGCGGGGCCAGGAGAAATGAGATCCTTCAGCTGAATGCGTGGCTGAAGGATTGGTGTAGGGCAGAGGGTGTTATATTTGTGGATAACCGGAAAGTATTTGTGAAAGAAGGGCACTTGTATAGAAGGGACGGGAAACACTTAAATGGGAAGGGCATGAATATCTTAGCTGGGAGGTTAGCTGGAGTGTTTTGGCAGGGTTTAAACTAATATGGAGGGGGGGAGAATGAGATCGATAGCTCGGTAGGGAGCGAGATGGGAGATAGAGTAAGCTTGGATGAGAGGAAATACATCAGGGAGAAGGAGATTCCGAGTGGGCTTGGAAGTCTGGAGTGCATCTGTTTCAATGTGAGGAGCATATCAGGAAAAACAGATGAACTTAGGGCCTTAATGTTTGCAAGGAACTTAGATGTGGTTGCAGTGATGGAGATGTGATTAAAGGAAGGGGAGCAGCGGCAACTGAATATTCATGGGTATAAGTGTTTCAGGCGTGACAGAGGAGGGTCCAGAAGAGGTGGGGGAGTGGTCTTGTTAGTTAGGGAGAGCATCACAGCAGTGCAGAGAGAGGACAATATAGGGGAGTTAGGAGTTGAATCGCTATGGGTGGAGTTGAGGAATAGAAGGGGGCAATTACTATGCTAGGAGTGTATTATAGGCCACCCAACAGCCTGTGGGCGGTGGAAGAAGGCATATGTAAAGACATTTTGGATAGGTGCAGAAAGAACAGAGATTTTAATCTGCCTGGGATGGATTGGAAGGTACCTAGAACTGGGGGTTCATATAGGGAGGAATTTGTGAAGTGTACTGGAAGGATCGTTGGAGCAGTATATAGCTAGCCCGATTAGAGAGAGGGCTATATTGGATTTAGTTCTGAGTAATGAACCAGGTCAGGTGGTTAAGGTTGTAGTAGGGGAACATGTGGCTAACAGTGACCACAATTCTGTCTACTTTAGGATACAGATGGAAAAGGATGCTTGTTGCCCTAGAACATAGAACATAGAACATTACAGCGCAGTACAGGCCCTTCGGCTCTCGATGTTGCGCCGACCAATGTAACCAATTTTATGACGCTCTATCCTAAACTATTCCAATGCTATCCATATGCCTATCCACTTCCCATTTGAACGCCCTTAAACTTGACAAGCCTACAACTGCTGCAGGCAGGGCATTCCATGCCCTTACTACCCTCTGAGCAAAGAACCCACCTCTAGCATCTGTCCTATAACTACCACCTCTAGGGGGAGGATGCTGAATTGGGGGAAGGCTAACTATAGCCAGATTAGGCAGGAACTCATGGAAACTGATTAGGAACGGTTGTTCGAGCGTAAGTCAATGCTAGGCATGTGGGATTCTTTCAAGGGAATACTGAAAATGGTGCAAGAAAGAAATGTGCTGGCTAAGAGGAAGGATGGGAATGGTAGGATTAGAGAGCTGTGGATTACTAGGGATATTGAGGACTTGGTTAGAAAGAAAAGAGAGGCGTATGTTAGGTCAAAGCAGCTGGGAACAGAAAGAGCATCGGAGGAATATAGAGAGAGTAGGAGGGAGCTCAAACGGGGAGTTAGAAGGGCAAAAAGGGGGCATGAAATGGTTTTGGCAGATAGGATTAAGAAAATTCAAAGGCTTTTTACTCCTATGATAGGAATAAAAGAGGTGGTTAGAGAAAAATTCGGACCTCTTGGGGACAGAGGAGGGGAACTGTGCTTAGAGCCCGAGGAAATGGGGAAGATCCTGAATGAATACTTTGCGTCGGTATTCACGAAGGCAAGGGGCTTGTTGACCGGCTTTGTCTCTGAGGGAGCTTGTAGACCAGTTGAGGGAAATATCCATACCGAGGGAGGAAGTGTTAGAGCTTGTAGGTAGCATTAAAACTGATAAATCTCCGGGGCCTGACGGCATTTATCCCAGGCTGCTTCGGGAGATGCGAGGTGAAACTGCTGGGCCTCTGACGCAAATCTTTGTGTCTTCTTTGGACACAGGTGAGGTCCCAGAGGACTGGAGAATAGCTAATGTTGTACCGTTGTTTAAAAAGGGTGGTAGGGATAACCCTGGAAATTATAGGCCGGTGAGTTTGACGTCAGTGGTAGGGAAGCTGTTGGAAGGGATTCTTAGAGATGGGATGTATAGGCACTTAGAGCGTTGCAATCTGATTCGGGATACGCAGCATCCTGTTAAGGGGAGATCATGCCTTAGGAATCTGGTAGAATTTTTTGAGGAGGTGTCGAAAATGGTGGACGAAAGGCAAGCCGTTGATGTCGTCTATATGGATTTTAGTAAGGCGTTTGACAAAGTCCCTCATGGGAGTTAGTTGAAAAGGTCAAGGCTCATGGGATACAAGGACAGTAGCTAGATGGATAAGTAACTGGTTTAGTAATAGGAGACAGAGAGTAATAGTGGAAGGGCATTTTTCTAGCTGGAGGTTAGTCACTAGTGGTGTGCCGCAAGGCTTGGTACTGGACCTCTTCTATTTGTAATATATATAAAGGACTTGGAAGAGGTAACAAGTGGAGTGATCAGCAAGTTTGCAGGCGATACAAAGATGGCTGGACTTGCGGATAGTGAGGAGCACTGTCAGGCAATACAGCAGGACATAGATAAGCTGGTAGCTTGGGCAGATAGATGGTGGAATTCAATCCTGATAATGTGAGGTGATGCATTTCGGGAGACAGAATGTAGAGGGGAAGGTATATGATAAAGGGTAGATCTTTTACGAGTATAGAAATGTAGAGGGACCTGGGGGTGCAGGTGCATAAGTCTCTGAAGGTGGCAGAGCAGGTGGAGAAGGTTGTGAAGAAAGCATATGGTATGCTAGCCTTTATAGGAAGGGGCATAGAGTACAAAAGCTGGCCTTTAATGTTGCAGTTGTATAAAACGTTGGTTAGACCTCATTTGGAATACTGCATCCAGTTCTGGTCGCCTTACTACCAGAAGGACGTGGAGACTGTGGAGAGAGTGCAGAGAAGGTTTACCAGGATGCTGCCTGGTATGGAAAATCTGAGTTACGAGGAGAGGTTAGGCAAATTGGGACTGTTTTCCTTAGAAAGACGTAGACTTAGAGGAGATGTAATAGAGGTGTACAAGATTATGAGGGATATAAATAGAGTAAACAGGGTTAAGCTTTTTCCTAGGATGGACTCAAATAGCATGAGGAGTCACGGGCTTAGGGTGAGGGGGTTAAGGTATAATTTGGATGCTCGAGGGAGTTTTTTCACACAGAGGGTGGTGGGGGTATGGAACACGCTGCCAAGTAAAGTGGTGGAGGCAGGCACTCTGGAGTTATTTAACTTAGGTGGGCACATGAACAGAATGGGAATGGAGGGATATAGAAAAGTGATTTAAAATAGGGATCACGAGCCTTGGGAGTTCCCTGGGAACTGTGTAAATTGTCGATGATATTGATATATTTGTTTTATCCTACAGACACTTCGGTCCACCTTGTTGTCTAACAAGAGGCATACATGTGATGGGTTGCAAGAGGGCTGCTCTTGGATTTTTCGAGAGTATCATAGTGCTTCATGTCATTAGTGTACGCTTGACCTGGACCAGTTGATGGGCAACATGACAGTTCAGTGACTATTGCTGTGCTGTGCAGATACATGGATTTGGACCTGTGTCTGTGGGAGTTTGCGCATTCATTCTCCCTGTGCTTGCGTGGGTTTTCTCCGGGTGCTCCGGTTTCCTCCTAAATCCCAGGGATGTGCTCTTACGCTGATTGGCAGAACAAATTCTCCCTAAATTGTCTCAAATTTGGTTCCAATGCATAGATCTATAAACATAGACAGGGATCATGGGTAGAAATGGGAACATTGAGGTGGCAGCATGGGCTCGTTGGGCTGAAGGGCCTGTTTCCGTGCTGTTTTGTTCTTTGTTCTAAGCTGTTTCAGTACAGCCACAACACTGTCATCTACTTGGCAATTTGGAAAATTATCCAGATATGTCCTGTACACATGAAACAGGACAAATCCAACCCAGCCATGAACATGCTATCAAACAGCGCTGACTCAGCAATAACCAGATCACAGACACTCCATTTGGGTTCTGCCAGAGGTATTCAGCTCCTGATCTTGTAACAGCCTTAATTCAAACATGGACAAAAGAACTGAACTCCAGAGGAAGTAAGTGACTGCCTTTGACATCAAGATAACATTTGGTTGAATATGGCAGCAAGGAGCCCTTGCAAAAATGGAATCAATGGGAATCAGGGAGAAACCTGGTTTCTCTACTGGTTGGAGTCATATCTGGCAGAAAGGAAGTTGGTAATGGTAGTTGGAGGATGATCTTTGCAAATGTTTGCAGCAAATCCAGGATCATGTTACATCAAGGACTGAATTCATGTGCTCCCGGTGTTTCCTGCAGGAGGGTATATAAAATGGGGTAAGTACCCATTCCACCACATTCTCATTCACCCCTATACTTGCCATCATGTTGCTGGGAGACACGGACTGAACTACTCTGTGGATCCTAGGCTTTGGGCTTTTATCTCAGCTGCAGTCCTGGCACTTGTCACCTTTCTTGAACTGCTGGGACTGATGGATTTACCCCCAGTGAGAAGGAGGAAGTCCCATTCATCCCTTGTTAATGAGCCCCACAGTGCCTTATTGCCACGGGGCTAGCACCACTGTTTCTAATTGGAACATTTAAGCAACAAGAAACTGTGAAATAAGTTTGTATTCAGACCTTCTCTTTCTTTGAGTTCCTAATGTTGTCTTGCCCTTCTACTTTTCAGTGTGAATTGCATATAGAAGTTATAAACACATATAGCTGCTTTGTGCACGTAAACCTTGCACTTAAAACTGCAACAAAATTCAGATTATCCAGCTCTTTCTTGGAACTTGTTTTACTCAGTCTAATAGGATATTATAAATTATAAACAATGTTTGAAATTAAAGTGAGCTACCCTAATTCATACAGCACTTTTTATTCAAACAAGGAAAATTATTTGCAACAATGCATGATGTATCAAGGAATATTCACATTCCTGAACATTTAAAAAGTGGAAACCAATTTAACCATAATTCACTGTTAACAGAAGTCTATTTTATACTCAATTCACAGTGTTTATTTTAGCAATGTTTATGAAGCATGAAGCAATTTTGCAATACATTTTTGCAATATTCAGGCATTGAAAGCTGGCATCTTTTGAAAGTTCTGAGTTGTACATTATCATAAATTTTCGGTTACAAGTGGTGTACCTCAGGGGTCTGTTCTGGGGCCCCTGCTGTTTGTAATTTTTATAAATGATCTAGATGAGGGTATTGAAGGTTGGATTAGTAAGTTTGCGGATGACACTAAAGTCGGTGGAGTGGTAGATAGTGAAGAGGGGTGTTATAGTTTGCAGAGGGACTTGGACAAGTTGCAGAGCTGGGCCGAGAGGTGGCAAATGGAGTTTAATGTGGAAAAGTGTGAGGTAATGCACTTTGGCAGGAATAATAAATGTGTAGAGTATAGGGCTAATGGTAGGATTCTTAATAGTGTTGATGAACAGAGGGATCTTGGTGTATTTGTGCATAGATCCCTGAAAGTAGGCAGTCAAGTCGATAAGGTTGTTAAGAAGGCATATGGAGTCTTAGCTTTTATTGGTAGGGGGATTGAATTTCGGAGCCGCAACGTCATGTTGCAACTGTACAAAACTCTAGTGCGGCCGCACTTGGAGTATTGTGTGCAGTTCTGGTCCCCACATTATAAGAAAGATGTGGAGGCATTGGAGAGGGTACAGAGGAGGTTTACCAGGATGTTGCCTGGTATGGAGGGCAGGTCTTATGAGGAGAGGCTGAGGGATTTGAGGTTGTTTTCGTTAGAAAGGAGGAGGCTAAGAGGGGACCTGATCGAAACATATAAGATGATTAGAGGTTTAGATAGGGTGGACAGTGATAGCCTTTTTCCTAGGATGGAGAAAGCTAGCACGAGGGGACACAGCTTTAAATTAAGGGTGATAGTTATAGGACGGATATCAGAGGTAGGTTCTTTACCCAAAGGGTGGTTAGGGAGTGGAATGCCCTGCCTGCAGCAGTTGTAGATGCGCCAAGTTTGGTGGCGTTTAAGAGGTTAGTTGATAAGTTTATGGAAGAGAAGGGAATGGTTTAGTTTGGAGGGTCATTGCTTTTTTCATAATTGGTTGGCGCAACATCGAAGGCCGAAGGGCCTGTTCTGCGCTGTAATGTTCTATATAAATGGAGCTTAAACACCTAATTAAGAGATTACATAATAAAAGGGAAAAAGTGAATCCTTTCTGTTAAATCCGTAAAAATCGAATACAAGTACAGCACAAGCACTGATTACATTACATTCATCTTTTGAAGAAACATGTCTATTAAAATTATTATATTCCGCACGGTATAATGCCTGCTACTCAGTAATTGTGCTCTACACATTTCTATTGCAGATCTTTTTGTTTGTATCTAACAATTACACATTTTGGTTCTATAGTTATTAAAATCTATCCAAATTGAAATAATTCTTTTGCTAATATACAGTAATTATACCAATTATCCTACATGCACAGTGCACATTTTCACATCTATCATCAAACTGTGTGCTTATTTATATAAGAGCAGTTCTTAAAAAAAAGTAAATTTCAGCATATATATGTATATATATATTTTAAGTATAATCCCTCCCTCACTCAAGCGTTTGCCAAGTTTTAATATTGGAAGGTAAAGCTGATGGACAATTATATTTTGCAAACATTACTTCTATCCATATAAAAGCAACAGTTTTATTCTTGCCTTTTGAGGGAGAGTTCTCAGGTTCACTTCCTCGTCTTTCTATTCAGTAAGATGGATTTACAGTGAGGCATCTTCTGTAGTTGGAATTGATTTCTAAATGGGTGAGATGGGGACAAGGGAGGGAGTGGGGAGTGGTGATAGATTAATCAGAAATCCTGCTCCTGATTTCTGTCCAGTGACTCCTTTGGTTTGAATAGAGTGTTTGGCTATGTCTGGTGGCAATTTTATGATTGGATATGATATACCGCTGGTTGCAAAATACAGTGTATTTATAACTCTGTTGATACAGTCAACTGAATTTTAAGAAATTCAAAATGCTGGATGTAGAACAGAGAGAGCTGCTTCTTTTCGACTTTAGCTATAAAAATGCATTGTCCCATCTCTAAACTCAGAAAAATATAACTGAAAGATTGCTTTGAGATATATACGCAGGCTTAATTAGCTGTTTTGTGATTTATGATAAAAGATCTCTTTGCATAAACCAACCCCACCAAAATAGAAAATGAAGTGTGTGGGCTGTGCAGTCGGGATTCATAGCCATTAGTGCTGGGACCATGTTAACGTGAAATCACAAGGAATATCCAGCAGAATCATTCTGGTTGCTCCTGACATAGTCTACACAAGTTGCCCTGACTGAATGGTGGGTTGAAAGCATGCAGATTGGGTAGATTGTGACGTCAAATCCACTTGTAAGAGAGAAGGGAAGCAGTGTGCAGAGAGAAGAAGAAGAAGGCCCCATCACCTGGGGTCTTTAGGGAGTACTTTTAACTCTATCCTGATCAGGAGCAGTGTGTAAAGTGCCTGTGTTTCATGAAGGAACAGATGGCAAAAACTGTGACACCTTCTAAAACCCAACCTGTGGTCTTGCAGCTGGGTAAGGAGGGCACTGCCAGTGGGTATCAAGGTCATCATCACCTTTAAAATTTTGTCAACAAATCCACCGAGCAAACAATATTAGCAACGGCTTATAGTACACCGATCATCACTGTGAAGGTGGCAGAGACCAGAATATAGGAGGAGAATTTTTCATGTTCTTATTGACCAGAGTAGTAGTAAGAGGAGCAAGCACATACGTGACCTTGCCAGGACTAGCAGTATACCCAGTGCTGTTGATTATGCATGGCTGTGGATCCTATGTGTTAACAGGTGAGGTGTTTTATAACTGCAAGAACTCCTATTTTATATTACAGTTGTATGTGACTATGCCAGAAAACTTTGTCAGCAAATGTCCCTGTCTATCCTGGGAGTAGCTAATAATTTTTTATTCATTCATGGGGCACAGAAATAGCAGGCTGGCTGGCATTTATTGCCTGTTTTTCATTGATGTTGTACTGAGTGGTTTGCTATGCCATTTCAGAGGGCAGTTGAGAGTCAGCCACATTACTGTGGCTCTGGTAGGCCAGATCAGGTAAGGATGACAGATTTTCTACCCTAAAGGACATTAGTGAACCAGATAAGTTTTTCCAACAATCGACAATGGTTTCGTGGTCATCAGTCGATTCTTAATTCCAGATATTTTTTATTGAATTCAAATTCCATCATTTGATGTGGCAGGATTCGAACTCGGGTCCCCAGAGCATTAGCTGAGTTTCTGGATCAATAGTCCAGCGATAACACCACTTAGTAATTGCATCCCCAAAGCATTGATACAGTCATTTTACCATTTGTCCCACTGCAAAGCACCAGTGGCAGGATGCTGCTGGGGAGAGGGATACCTGCTATATATCTGGTTAATGATGTCCCTCTGCAGCCCTCTGAGATGTCATTGTGCCAACATTTGGCGTCCTGAAGTAAGATTCCACTGCCTGGACCAATATAGGGAAGCCTTCCAGTGATCATTGATGCTCGCTTCAAAGTTTATGGCATCTTCCACAATCTTGTTAACATTAGAGCATGCACTAGGCATTTGGAAGCCACCTCAGGAAGCCTACCCAAGAGTGGTTACTTGGACTTGGCTTCCCTTGAAGTGTCATTTCAGCATCATAGGTGCCCCACAATTTCCAATCTTGCAATAAGTCTGCTACATGCCGTTAAAATGTCCTCTTGGATACAATTTTTGATATAAATGTCACCACCACAAAAAACAGACTGTAAGATCTTACAGCCTTTCCAGTAATATACAAAAATTGAATTACTCACCACCATGCATTTTCTTTGTGTCTGTCATTGCTTCACCTAGCAATAGCATCCCAGTATCTGCAGCATGGCTGACAAGTCACAGCCAGTCTCCATCTTGCTGTTTGATAATGGCAACAGGTCTATCACAATGTACAAGCTTATCAAGGTTCTCCTGTATGTCACCCTTTGGAGCTCATGTCCAAGTCCTCTGTAGCAAACTGCCTGCAACCTCGCTGTGAGCTGGCGCACAAATTTTTTTCTTGATCTGGCTGCACCCGCTCGTACTCAGTGACTCACCATCTATCGATCTCCATTCTAAACTACCTTCAAGTTTTTGCATTGGCATTATCTAAGATGGTGGCGGCATTTGTCAGAGCAAGCGATGGTACTTTTCAGAGAGGTCTGGTGGAACTCCAGCTCTTCGTGGTGAATGAAGCTGCATTGATTGGCCACATTCTGATCCTTAGCCAGATCCTGCGTCTCGGGGGGAGATCTAGTTAGAGATTAATTATGTTTAAAATAGATGAAGTTTGAAATTCAGGATACTTACTAGTGAATAAAGCCACATAATTTTACAGATTTTGAATAAATGCAAATAAACTTTACGATACAATTTACAACACCCACCCACTACATGTGTGATAATTCAGGTTGGAAAAGCCAAAGTGTTTTATAAAGTCCGTGTGCATTAAGTTTTGCACTTTGAATTTGGCTAGGGTGGGCATGAGATATTTCACTTAGGTATGATTCAAATGACCCACTAAGGAGCTTTTATCAGGCAAAGTTTATTTAAGAATACAGCTAACATGTTTAGAAAGAAAATTAGCAACAACCTTTGCCAATTACAAAAACAAGAAAAAAATTATGATATTGTATAAACGTTAACAGCTAAACACTGTTCTAATGAAACAAATCCCATAAATAAAATCTTTGCCACAGGTTTAACACAGCAATGTCTACTGCTCATGTGATACTGGAATTGAGTTCTGTGGTTGAATGCTACAGTTCTCTTGAGGCATACACAGTCAAATTTAGAGTCAGAACACCGGGGACTCTAGTCGAGCCAACCACCATCAGCAGACTTTCTACTACAGGAACACCAGGAACCTTCTACCTAACAATAATACGGGGTTGGGGGGAGGTGTGGAGAGAGAGAGAAAAACACTTTCCACTCCCTTCTAAACTGAAACTGAATCCTTAGATATTTTCCTGTAGAGAAATCATCTGATTTTGACCCTTTACAATGCAAGAGCATAAAAGACCCCAGAGTAAAATTAAACAGAACATCATTTAAGCCATTGAAGTAGTATAAAAGGACTTCTAGCAGACAGTCCGACAACAATGAGAAACAGAACTGAAAAGGTCTGCTTACAACTGCAGAGATCATGATTTAAAAGAAAGATATTCTTAAAGGTACAGTAACATCAGACATGTGATCAAGACAGATTCCATGAATTTTTCACCAGTCCATCCTGAGATTTGTCATATTCTGAGCCATTGAATCTCATTGAAATTTTATCTTTCTCGTGAAGGTTTCCAATCTCTGCTTTGGAACGCATTCCAAAGGTTGCTCCCGTTTGGATGGCTTCAACGATTACCTACCTTGCAAAGTTTCAATCTCGCCTTCCAAGCTTCCTTTTCCTTGGATTTCCAAGTATACTAAAACTTCATCTTCCAAGAACAGTTGTGATCTTTAGCTGTGCCAAGCAAAACACAACTGGTTCCTTTGTCACAACAGCCTTTAGTATGGAGATACCAAACTTTGGCTGTTTTCTTAATCTTCGGGGTTTCTTTCCCTACCTACTTTGCTTAAGGTCAGCTCTTGCTTTATTATGGGGCCTATTTCTTTCTCTTTCTCTTAACAGGTCCTTCCTATTGCTGTCCCTAGGTTTTGTCCCTTACCTGGGACTCCTTTTTGAGATCCCTGCTAGTTTGGTTTCTTTCTCTGTCCTCCTATGTCCTGCTCCCTGGAGCACTTACTAGATAATGGTCCTCTATATGAGGTCATGTGACCTGCAGTTTTGCACCTTTTTTCTGATGCACAGGGTTGGCCCTTAGCTTGAAGAGTTTAAAATAACCAAACTACTCATGCGTCCAGTTCCCAGCTGGTGAATGCACAGGAGACCCAAAGTTTGTCAGTGTTCCTGACCTCTGAAAGTAAGTATAGATTTCTTATCTGAAAAAAGAGATACAAAAGAGGAGGGAAGGGAAGGTGTGGTGGAAAGCGAGAGCTCTCAAGTTTCACCAGCCGTTGCTTGACTTAATGCTAAGATTGAGGCTGAGGTGGGATTTGAAAAGGGCCGTAATGCAGGAACATACTGTCAGTTGAAATATATGAGGGGGTACAGCCTTAGTAACCACTCATCCCATGATGCAGAGCACCATGACCTCCAGGGAGCTTGGGAGATGCAGGTATGCCTGTTTCCACTGTTTATATATTGCTCACCATGTTTGTCGACATTGCAAAACAAAGTGGGAATATGAGTGATGAGGAAGATTTAAAGAGGTTTTAAGGTGACTTAGACAAGCTAAGTGAGTGGGCAAATACTTGGCAAATGCAATATAACATGAATATTTGTGAAATTATTCACTTCAGGAAAGACAAAATAGCAGGGTATTATTTAAATCGTGATAGATTTGGAAATGTTAATGTACAAAGGGACCTGGGTTTCTTTGTACCCCTATCATTGAAAGCAAGCATGCAGGTGTAGCAAGCAATTAGGAAGACAAATGGAGTGTTGGTCTTCAGTGGAAGAGGACTCGAGTACAGGAGCAAGGACATCTTACTGCGATTGTACAAGGCCTTATTGTGTGCAATTTTTGCTCTCTTAAGAGAGGATATATTTGTCACAGAGGGAGTACAGCGAAGATTTCTCAGACCAATTCCTGGGATGATAGGATTTGTCATACAAGAGAGGCTGGCTTGGCTAGGACTGTATTCACTAGAGTTTTGAACAATGAGATGGGATCTCATTGAAATGTAAAATTGAAATGTAAAATTCTGACAGGGCTGGACAGACTGGATGTTTCCCCTGGCTGTGAATGGATCTCGAACAAGAGGTTACACTCAGGTATGGGATAGGCCATTTAAGTCTGAGATGAGGAGACATTTCTTCACTGAGGATGGCAAGTTTGTGGAATTTTCTACTGCAGAAGGCTGTGGAAGCCAAGTTACTGAATATATTTAAGAAAGAAATAAATCTCTAGACGTTGAAGGCATCCAAGGGCATGGGGAGAGAGTAGGAGTATGGCTTTGAGATAGAGGATCAGCCACGATTGTACTAAATAGCAGAGAAGAATGAGAAGCAGATCGGCCCACTTCTGATCCTATTTTCAAAGTTTCTGAGGTTCCTGTGAACTTTGTCCTGCACGAAAGAGGCGAGAACACCAGTGAAATGTATTTGAGTGATGACTGCCATTGTTGGAGGTATGTGGAAGCAGTGAGAGGTGGGTCAGAGGCTGATAGTATTGGCACATGTTGGAGGATAGCATATCTGAATGGATATTTGAGTGATGAGATTATAGCTCATTGACCAGTATGAGAGGTTAGTAGTGAATTAGGTAGGAGATTTGATTTGATTTATTATTGTCATGTGTATTAGTTTACAGTGAAAAGTTTTGTTTCTTGCGCTATACAGACAAAGCGTACTGCACATAGAGAAGGAAACAAGAGAGTGCAGAATGTAATGTTACAATCAAAACTAGGGTGTAGAGAAAGATCAACTTAATGCGTGGTAGTCCATTCAAAAGTCTGATGGCAGCAGGGAAGAAGCTATTCCTGAGTCAGCCAGAAGAAGTTGGAAGAGAGTATGTCCGGGGTTCTTAATTATGCTGGTTGCTTTTCCGAGGCAGGGGTAAGTGTAGACAACGTCAGTGGGTGGGAGGCTAGTTTGACTAATGAACTGGGCTTTGTTCATGGCACTTGAAGAAGCATTCGCTGGCCATGACTATTCTTGTGAGGTGATTGAACCTCCTCTGGCACTGTAATAGGAAGCAGATTATGAAAATTAACTTTTTGATCACTTGCCCTAATTTCCTTCTCAATGTGCCTTTTTCCTGCCCTGTGGTCTAGATATCACTGATTCTTCAAGTTTACACCCAGTTTGCTTTTTACTGAGTTATTTATAATTTCATTTCATAGTTAGTAATAGTTGAATCTACTCAGGCATTAGTTAAGACAACACTCTCTGACTACTCATCAATATTTGTTTTAAAATTTTACTTGTGCATGCCTGTTTTCTTCATTATGCAGTCCTTTTTTTTTGTGTGTAGCTGTGCACATGTTTTTTTTATATGGCAGAACCAGAGATCCAAAATCCCTTTCAGGCATTGCATGATCAAACTGCTTTAACAGAGGCATTGGTCTGACCAGAAAAATCAGCTCTTGTAACATCAGCTGATTGTGTTGGTAGGAACATGTTCCATATAAAATCATCATAACTTTGCCCTCTTAACAACAGATCTTTCAGTTGAAGCGCTGGTATTTCTTTGAGATAAGAATCAGATTTGGTTCCACGTGAATGTGGAGTTGAATCTGTTTGGCTCAGCTCAATCACTGAATTAGGTTAGGCATACAAGTTAAATATGTTTTGGTCAAATTATATATGCTCTTATGTATGAAACAACACCTACTGCAATGACTTGCCTATGAAGTTCCTTATCTTTCAATTGCCAAACAGTGATATATATTTTTCATGTAGCGTGCAACGTGTAGAAAAAGATGCTCTTAGCCAAGTTGTTAATAATATCTTTGGAAGAGCTTTAGTAACCTCGTTTGTTTTTGTTCATGTAGGTACTTGTGCTGTTTATGGCTGGCTGTTCTGTACCTTATTAATAATCTATTTGCCACTTAATTTTAAATTTGGCTTTATTGTAGAACAAATGATTCCTCTTGTGGGCAATCTAGAACAAGAACTCACAGGTATCGGTTGAGAGACAGTAGAGTCAAAACTGAGATGAGGAGGAGCTAACTCTTGCAGAGGGTGCTGTGAATCTGTGGAACTTCAAGCCTATAGTGCAGTGGACTCTGAATTGTTGAATGGTTTCAAGAAGGAGATAGACATCTTTCTCTTTTTTAAAATTAGAAATAGGGATATGGGGAACAGGTGGGAGGGTGGATTTAAGATCAGGGAGGGATCAGCCATGATCAGATTGAATAGTGGAGCTGGCTCGATGGGCTGTACTTGTCAACTTCTGCTCCTAATTCCTACGTTCCTATGTATAAGAGGTTGTGTGCTAATCCATCTCTTACCTACTATTGATCAATCAGCACAGAGAGAACAGCTTTCTAATTTTTATTCCCCAGTTACAGTAATTGCCTTGTATCTGCTGCTTGCAGAAACAGCATAGTTGGAAATCAGGAGCTAATTTTGCAATGGGATTGTCATCATTGAAGCACTGCACAAGTGCAGTCTCACAACACTACTGTTTTTGCTTGATTCACTAAATTATATCTCTTAAATTGACTTTTCCTTTATCTATTTCCTTTATGCTAATTTTTATTCACAGTAATAAATTTGAAAGCTATTCCTCAATTTGTAATGTAACATTTCATTGGGAAAAAAAAAATCATGTGGGAATTATGTATATATTAGATTTTTTTTTAATGGAGTTGAAGGGTATGCATTTTGTTCTCAAAACAAAAACCTGCCAAGAGCATTAGGGTTTATTAATAATTAACTTATCACAAAATTTTTAGTTCTAATTAGCTGCCATAGACTTCCATTCATTTTATTTTTATGTATGTAAATACTGTAGTTGATTATGTTGGGAAAATTTATATTCTTAAAAATATGAACGCTCATAATTGTGCATTGATTTAAATAGCTTTTTGAATGTATTCCCATCTTTCTGACGATGTGTATGTTTTGTTGCAGGATGTTAAGGATTTTTATCAGGAATGGAAAGAAATGAAAGTGAAGGAAAAAGAAGAAGCAGAGACTCAGACCCAGCTTGAAGCTGCGCAGAGTAAGAAACATCTGTGCTGTGTAAATGGTGTGCTGTGTTTGTCACTGGAGTGAGACTAGTTAACAGATAATGAACAGCTATCATAAAATACTTCACCTTTCTTCTCAATGGAATCATATTTTACCATAGTCCATAGGCTGAGTGATGACATTCATCTATTACTCATTGTCATCAAGAATCACTAGCAAAATATTTCACTAGTCTCATTACAATGTCTGAGAGACACAAGCTTACTGTGTAAAGCTATATATTATTAGCAGGCTGAGCTTCATACCGGTATGAAATTGTCTCTAACTTTATATGGTTTGCTGAATCAAACAAAGACTACTTAGCATTTTCAACACCCCTTTCTTCAGTATTCAGACTGAAACAATTTAAGATGTTAAAATTGTGGGAAACACCATAGCCTTTTGAATGATTTGGTATTGTGTTTCAAGAATCATGTCTTCTCATTAATACGTTTGGAAATCCTAGCCTTGAAGGTTTGAGCATATTGGAATCAGTATATTTTTAACCTGTGTAAATAAGAGAATGTTAAAATGCTTGTCTGAGTCTGTAAAATGGGACTTGAATATTTCTATATTCCTGGTTAACCTAGATGTTAAGTTGTTTTATTTCTAGCAGCAGCATTTTGTGAATGCTATTGTAAGAAGAAATGCAGTCGGCAACTGTTTATCTGAAATAAGTGTACTTATCAGATGTCTTTGTTTCTGAAATAACTTTAATATACGTCAGTTCCTGTGTTGAATTGCGATAAATGTACTGTTCAGCATTGTGATTAATGGGATCAACTTTCTAAATGTGTTCATCTGAACAGTAGAATTTCATGAACTGTTTGGACTACTAGCATCTCCACAGTAAACTGCTAAGCCGTTGTGTCTCTCAAATAAAGAAGTATGATTGCTTTAATGCTGATTGTCCCAACAAAAACTATATTGTTGTGGCAAAATAAATTTGTTAGTATATCCATGGTGTCCTAAACTACACAGAAGGATATTGCTGTGTACCGTAGCAGTTGGTTGTGTTCTTAATATGGTAAATCATAGTTTGGAAGCACAGTTAATGATAACATTAACATCTTTTTGAGAGGGTAAATGCAAATCATGCAGATTGGCATGGAGCTGTTTTATTCTGGCTGTTTTTCATGACCTAATTGCTAATCTGCCTGCATGTCTATCTGCTTTACAACGGAGATTGTACAGTGTCCTCTAGGGACAGAAGTGGTATGGTAGTGGGGAATTCGATGCAATTTGCAAATTGAGAGAATGCAACATGGGGTCTCATTAAAGCAATGTGTTGCAGCAGAAGACAAGAGGTGTGAATAGATAATCTGCTGAAGCTAAATATTACCCTACTGGGTGCATCTTTGCACAGACATAGTGAGCTATGATGTTATGTCTGCACCTTTCTGAGATTTGTTGGCAGTTTTCCATTTCTTTGTTGTGAGCAAATTTAAAAACAAGAAAAGCCGCTTTCCTTTACAGCAATTCACAGCTTGCTCAATATCATTATAGCATTTGAAATAATTGATGTTGTCTTTTATTTCTAATTTACATTTATGAATCACTGAAGGTAACATAATTACCTAATAGTATTATTTCACCCCCATTTAGATATATATTGCAGGTGTTAATGGATTTGTCAGCTTAAAAAAATGCAAAAAGCTTTTGTATTGATCTTCCAATTGTTAAAGCTGAAAAGACATTTTGTACCTTGCAGAAGAAAAAAGACCTAAAGTAAAGAAGCCAAAATCTGAGTTTCCAGTGTACACAGCCCCTACCTCTGGAAGTATTGCTTATGTGCCATTACACGAAGAAGCTTCCACTATCGAGGAGATTGAGGAGCAGGTGGCTGACTGGCTAGAAGACAGGTCAAGAGGGCCAAGAAAGGTAAGTGACACAAACAAATGTATTAAAAATGTAATACGTTTTAATGAGGCTACTTTTATTATATACCAAGGCATAGCAAACATGGGATGTGCTATAGATAAGTGTCTTGTTTTTAAAGTGATGTATGTTGAGGAAATGTAGTGCAATCACATTGTTAACAGCAATAAAAATGCTGCAGCCCCATCAACTCCCTCCCCTGCAATGTTATGATTTTTTCACCTCTCATTTATCATGCTATTTTAGTTCTTGTATGAACAGAATTTTTCATACTTATGATTTTGCAACTAATGTTTATATGTAGGTTGTATAAAAACAATATACATGTAATTTGCTGAACTTTAATTAAAATAAATTGCACAAAAATGAATCAACAAGTAATCTTAAGTGTGTCTTTACAGATTAAAGTTATTTATTTGTGACATAGTTCAGTGTTTTGTCATTTGAATGATATATTCATGCACCATTTTTAATTTTGCAAAAGTTTTATGCTAAAGATAATGTACAGATGTGGCTAATAAGATTGAATCGCTATGCAAACGCAAAAGCTGACTGAGGTATGGATTTGCTGTTCTGGGATTCAGATCTTTAAAAGATATAAATTCAGAAGAGGTAGGGAATAGAATATTTTCATTTTCCCTCTAAATTAATTCTGAATTAGTCATTGCACTTTTGGTGATACTGTTGGACATTTTAACCTAACTATATGAGTATCATGAAATTCTGATATCGTAAATGCTAGTGTGAATGTATGAATTGATCCTTCAAACCTGAAATAAACTCCAGAGTTTCTTAATACGTGGATGCAGATTAACCATTTCATTGATGTATTGTAATTGAATTTTGTTATTCTGGTGAACTTTGCATTTACTTAGTGGACTTGAATATGTTTTTAATGAGAGGTTTCAAATCTATGTTAATTTGGTATCTGTTTGGCATTTAGAATGTGCTACTCAGTCACTGTATTCATTGGCTAGTCAGATAAATATTAGTTTACCATGCTGTAATTTGCTAAAATTAGCAACACGAGTTAAATTTTGAAGAAATATATGCTTACAGTTTTATATGGATTTAGTTATCACTTGCCATTATTTGTGATCCTGGCTAGACCAAAAAGCTAGAGTAAATATGTAACTGTACTTCTTCCAAATGGTTTATTCAAGATTTAAAGGAATTGGAAGAAAAAATTTTAGTTGCTTTTGTTAGTGTGTCTTGATATGATAAAAGCGTAAATTAGTAAGTGAACTTGAGCACCACACTCCCACCAGCGATAGTTTTTTATTTCGTTTTGCAATAGGATTTGGATTAAGTTACTCAGCACAAATCTTTTTCATGTCCTCAAGACAACACTTCTGAATTTGAAGAACGCAGAATTTATATCACAGTAAATCATAGTGCACAGTAAAAGATAAATCAGGTTCTGATTTGTGCCATACATCTGAAACCTCCAGAGAGCGTTAAAGATGCTTTGCAAAATGTTGGTAAATATTTGGGATTAAATTTGGACCCAATTTACATAAAATATATTAATCCTGAGAGTAGCAAATATAAGTGTGCATTACATTGCTTAGACACATGATTGACAATTTAAAAACTGTAAATGATGGAAGTGTAAAGAAAACTATGAACATCATAAGGGATACTGTAAGGGAAGGGAGATAAAGAATTAAACATTTTGTACTTTGAAAGCACCACTTAGAAACTGCTGCTTTAGTGCCACTGTGGGATTGAATCCCTTTTGACCAATTTGGACACTTTGAAGAGTTTCCTTTGAAGCATTTTGAAATGTATTGTTTTAAACTGAATCATCTCAGGACTTGCGTGTTTTGTGAATGTGACTTTTCAATAAAGTATGTGTACTTAAGTTTGACATTTATGTACAGATTTTAATTAAAAAAAAAGTAATGTTTTATTATATGCCAGGAGCACTTGTGGAGAATAATAGATTATGTAGAAATCACATGATTTTGAGTTGTTCACTAAGTGTATGATTTACATTAAATCTTAATTGTTACTCAAATAATAATTGCTATTTGATGTGTAAAATTTATTGTCTAGTGATTCTACATGTAAATCATTAAGGGACATGCAAAAATATTACAATTATTTTTGGTTTCCTCCTTTTAGAAAACTGAAATATGCATTTTTAAATATACAAATATTACTTAGTCGTCCTCATATTGAAGGAAGCTTTTACTATACTATTTTAACCTTGAATTCTTTACTACTGAATAAGATTTAATTTCAGTGTTAATGAATTTCTAGTTTCATTTAAATTCATGTGAGGGAGGTGCTTTTCTCCATTGTACGTTATTCACACAACACTGGTTAATAGCCTAGCATAATGGCTTCTGAGGAAATCACTTACTAAGCATGCACATGAGAATGTTATCATGATGCAGATAAATGGGTGCTGTACATGGCATCTTGCTGCTGTGTAGTATAAAGCCCAGCATCTGCATGCCTGATGTCAAAACTGTCATTGCCAAAAGTCCAGATCAAATCTCATTCTCTTGGGTAGATTAGAAGGAGTATTAAACATTTTGAGAATTAATCTGACTTGTTTGGGGTTTGCATTCTTTTTAAGTTTCTATTTTTAGGTTTCTCAGAGTCAAAGCTTTTTGGCACTGGGTGATGAACCTGCAAGAAATAACACACTCTCTCTTTCAAGACAAATGCATAAAAGAAAAAGAACTTTCTGAAAAACCAGAAACAGCTGCAAGTAATAAATGTATCTAGTAACACCAGCTGCCAATCTGATCTCCCTTGATGGCCATATAGAGAGTAAATAAAATGAGCAAAAACAAACAAAACCATTAGCCTATGAGAAGGTAAAACACAAAAGTGAAAGAATAGCAAGTGCACCCTGGCTGTCTATATTCTGCGCCTTTTGGCATTGACCCCTGCAAAACATTATCAGCATCAAAACAAATTAGTTCCCTCCGTGGTTTAGCAATTCAGTACAAACATCTATGAAAAGTATGTTGCACTGTGGATCTTTGATGTTTCATTCACAATGATGAGTGATATAAAATGTTTATTACAGCAATATGCTAAGTTTGTTTCACAAAATCAACTTTCGGTTTTTATATTATTCAGAATAAGATAGGCATATGTACTAACCCTAAGAAATCTAGCCACGCGAAGCATGACATTTTTGAACAAGAGGCAGCATTGGTATGGAAAAAATGTTGCCATTGATCTTGCTGGGGATTTGAAAACTTAATCAATCATATGACAAACTTTATTTTCCTTGATGCCATAAAGTCAAAAGGCACAGAATCAAATCTGCGCAAAATTTTTTTTTGTGTCAATGCTGGCAGTGTATAGTAGTCATGAACAGCAATAGGAAGAACCACTACTGCATTCTGTGTAAATTAAGGGCAGATGACATTTGATCCTTCTCAGGAGGTAACTACCTGCTTAGTAACTTTGGGATCCCTTCAGACTAATGACCTTTAGATCAGAGGATCTGACGTGACCCATGACAATCCTGCTAAATAACTGCATGAATAGTTAAATCAAAAGGTTTATCCTAAAACAAGATTAGTGGGGACCTTCTAAGATGGGTTGAAATTAACCCAATTTTACACAAATGCGGTTAAATGGAAAAGTAAGCAAGGAGGAAAATAAGTGAGGTGGATATAGATAGAATGCAAATAAATATAAGCTGAAATTTTCTGGTCTTGTATGTCTTGCTACTGCAGCAAAAAAGGAGAATGTGGTGCTCAGCCTAATCTCTATACGCAGAAGTGGGATTGAAGAAACCTAGCTACAGGTGAGGTTGGAGAATTCCGGAAATATATGGGTTGGATAAATGAGCAAGAATGTGGTGTGAAAAATATGCTAGGCAATACAACATACCAATCTATATTTCTTGAATTATTAGCGACTTGGAATCAATATGATCTTCCATGCGTAGTGATTGTGTTGGAACATAGATTTTTTGTCTAGCAAGTTATTTTAGCCTAAATAACCATGCCGGTAGTCAGATGATACAGCGAGCACAGTGTTGTTGGCTAATCATGGAAATTATCTCTACCATTTAATCTACAACAGTCCAGGCATGAGGCAAATAAAATCTTCACTCAGGGAAAGCCTTGAATACCATAGGTTCAACAATTTTTTAGTCGTTCATGGGATTTGAGCATCGATTTTTCCCTATCCCTAATTGCCTGTGATAGAAACATAGAAAGTAGGGTGAAGTAGGCCATTCGGTCCTTTGAACCTGCTGCACCATTAATCATGATTGTGGCTGACTCCATCTCATTGAACTTAGTAGCCTAATCTTGCTCTCCCCCCTCCCCCCCCAACCCTCCCTTATCCTTTGACCCCTTTGCCCCAAGAGCTACGTGTAACTAAATAAAAGCAAATTGCTGCATATGCTGGAATCTGAAACCAAAAGGCAAAATGCTGGAAAATCTCAGCAGGTCAGACTATAGGAGAGAAAAGGAGAGGAAAGAGCTGATGTTTTGAGTCCAGATGATCCTTCCTCACAAAGGGCATCTGGATTCGAAACATCAGCTCTTTCCTCTCCCTACAGATGTTGCAGGACCCACTGAGATTTTCCAGCATTTTCTCTCTTAGCTACGTCTAACTCTTTCTTGAAAACATTCAACATTTTGGCCT
Organism: Sphyrna mokarran; assembly: GCA_024679065.1. Classification (NCBI taxonomy): domain Eukaryota; kingdom Metazoa; phylum Chordata; class Chondrichthyes; order Carcharhiniformes; family Carcharhinidae; genus Sphyrna; species Sphyrna mokarran. Next base: position 40,971,631 of record JAGIQG010000002.1, read on the forward strand.
CAACTGTTTTCTGGAATAGCAAATTCCACAGGCTCACCACTCTTGGGTGAAGAAATTTCTCATCTCATCCTAAAAGATTTACTCCCCTATCCTTAGATCACAACCTCTGGTTCCGACATCCCCACCACACCTCTGCATGTACCCTGTTTAATCATGTTAGAATTTTATAGGTTTCAATGAGATCTCTCCCATGTCCCCATTCTTTTAAACTCTGGGGAACATAATACTAACTGACTCCATTTCTCCTCATGCGTCAGTCATGCCATCCCAGGGATCAGTCTGGTAAATCTGTGTACTCCCTCAGTAGCAAGAATATCCTTTCTCAGATAAGGAGATAAAAACTGCGCACACTATTCCAGGTATGGCCTCACCAAGGTCTTGTATAATTGCAGCAGGTCATCCATGGTCCTGTACTTGAATCCTCTCGCTATGAAGACCAACATACCATCTGCCTTCTTTACCGCCTACTGCACTTGCATGCTTACGTTCAGTGACTTGTGAACAAGTATGAGGACACCCAGATCTTGGTGCAGGTTGCCCTCTCTTAATTTATAACTATTTAGATAATAATCTGTCTTCCTGCTTTTGCTACCAAAATGGATAATCTCATATTTATCCACATTATTACTGCATTTGCCCGCTCACTGAGCTTGTCCAAATTCATTAGGTTATTGATTAGGTGGTAGTGAGCTAACATTTTGAATTGTTGTCATCATGCCATGCTGTTTGAAAGGTATAGGATTTCAACCAAGTGACCAAGAACAGCAACCATATTTCAGAGTCAGGGTGGTTGGTGACTTGGACAGAACTTTCAGGTCGTAATGCTCCCAGAAGACAGATTGAAGGTTTGGAAGGTGAAGACGTATACAATAAATGGTAGGATGCTAGGAAGTATAGAGGGACCTTGAGGTGCACGTCCATAGATTCCTGAAGGCAGCAACAAAGGTAAACAAAGTGATTAAAAAGGTATATGGAATACTTGCCTTTATTAGTCGAGGCATAGAATGTAAGAGCAGGGAGGTCATGATGGAGCTACATAAAATCCTCGTTAGGGCACAGCTAGAGTACTGTGTGTGTTCTGGTCAGTACACTGTAGGAAGGATGTGATTGCACATCTCTTTGTGGAGGAGATTTACTCGGATGTTGCCTGGGCTAGAGCATTTCAGCAATGAAGAGAGACTGGCTAGGTTGGGGTTGTTTTCCTTGTAAGAAGACTGACAACTCCAGGTTTAAGTCTAACCGATTTATTTGATATAAACTCACAAGCTTTCAGGGTTCCTCCCTTCGTTCACCTGATGAAGGGGGAAACCCCAAAAGCTTGTGAGTTTACTATCAAATAAATCAGTTGGACTTAAACCTGATGTTGTCAGACTTCTTACTGTGTTTATCCCAGTCCAACACCGGTATCTCCACATCATGGTTGTTTTCCTTGAGCAGAGAAAGCTGTGGAGGGAACATGATTGAAGTGTACAAAATTATGAGTGACATAGGGTTGATAGGAAGAATTTTTTCCTTTTATTAGAGGGGTTAATAACCAGGGGGCATAGATTTAATTCAAGGGGCAGGAGATGTAGAGGGGACTTGAGGAAGAACAGATCAATAGACAATGCAGATGTGTGGTAGGTTGAACGGCCTCTTTTGTGATGTAAAACTTTACGATTAAGGTGTTATTGAAGGATCCTTTGCAAGTTGCTGCATTATAACTTATATACTCTGCAGTGTGCCATTGATGAAGGGAGTTAATGTTTAAGATGGCAGATAGGGTGCCAATTAAAGAGATTATTTTACCCTGGCTGGATAAATATTCTGTGGATGTACTCATTCAAGTAAAGAGTATTCCGTTACCTCCTTGACTTCAACTTGCAGGTAACGAACGGGCTTTTGGGCGACTGAATTACTATGCGGAATCTCCAATCTTTGATCTACTTCTGAAACCATAGTATTTATATAGCTGGTCTGGTGTTGAGAGGTAGAGGTGACTTTAAACTAAATATTGGGGAAATTGGAAAATTAAATAGAAAGGACAAAATAATAGTGCAGGTTATTGATATGAGTAATGATGATTAGAGTGTTACAGGGACGGATGTATGAATAATGAGCAGCAGTAGGCCATGTGGCTGCTGAAGTCTGCTCTGCCATTCAATAAGATCATGGCTGATCTAATTGTGGCTTCAACTCTATTTTCCTGTCTACTGGCTATTCTCTTTGTCTGCCTTGTCAATAAAGAATCTATCTCATTCAGCCTTAAAAATATTCAGTGTTCCTGCTTCCGCTGCTATCTGGGGAAGGGAGGTACGCAGACTTGGGACTCTCTGAGAGAAGGAAATTCCTCTTATCTCAGTTTTAAATGGGAAATCTCCATATTTTTAATTGTGTCCTCTAATTCTAGTCTCTTCCACAAGGGGAAACATCATTTCAACATTCACCCTGTTAGGTCCCCTCAGGATCTTGTATGTTTTGATAAGATTGCCTCTCATTCTTCTAACCTCCAATGGAAATAGACTCAACCTTTCCTCATAGAACAACCTTCTCATCCAGGAATCAGTAGAGTGAACATTCTCTGAACTATTTTAATTTTATGTCTTTTCTAAATAAGGAGACTAAAGCAGAACTCAGAACTCTAAATGTGGTAATAACTCTATTTAACTGTAGCAAAACTTTTCTGCAATTATATTCAATTTCCTTTGCAGTAAATGACAACATTCTATTTGCCTTCTTAATTACTTACTGTATTTGCATTCAAACTTTTTGTGATTCATGTGCCAGGACACCCACATTCCTCTATACCTCAGAATTTTGTACTCTGCCCTATTTAAATAATATGCTGCTTTTGAATTCTTTCTGTCCAAGTGGACAGGTTTAATTGTTCCCACATTATATTCCATCTGCTAAATAATTTGTTCACACACCTATTTTATCTATATCCTTTTGCAGAGTCCTTACTATCTTGCAATCAGCAAATTTTGACCTCATCATCCAAGTCATTAATATAAATTGTAAATAGTTGAGGCCTCAATACAGATCTCTGTCATACTGAGTTCAGCAAGTTTTACCAACCTAAAAATTATCCATCTTATGACTACTGTCTGTTTCTTGTTAGCTAATCAATTCTCAATTCATGCGAAGAAGTTGCTCCCACATCATGAGCTCTTATTTTGAGTAGCAACCTTGTCAGATGCCTTCTGGAAATTTAAGTACACAAGTTTCCCTTTATCCATGTTGCTTGTTACTTCCTTGAAGAACTCTTAATAAATTAGTTAAACATGGTGTTGTGAAAGGAAATCATGTTAGCTCTGATTGCGTTGTGATTTTCCAAGTGCCTTGCTCTTTCCAGCTCAATAGTTCCAGCATTTCCCTACAATAGATGTTAGGCTATCTGGGCTGCCTATGCAGGCAAACACACACATATTCCTAATCTAATGGGACCTTTCCAGAATCTAAGAAATGTTGGAAAATGAAAACCAATGTTTCCACTATCTTAGCAGCCAATTCTTGTAAGATCCTAAATTATTCAGACGCTCACTCTAGAGGACCAATCTCTTCATTTTTTTTTACCTATTCTCTGTTGTTTTTATATGCTTCTAATCTTTCAGCCTGCTACTAATCTTTAGGAGTTTTATGTTTTTTGTTTTGATTTGATGCTGTCTTTAACTTCATTAGTTAGCCATGGCTTATATGTCTTTCCCGTGTAATCTTTCTCACTGGATATGCTGAGTGCTAAGAAATATCTCCTTAAGTGGCTGCCACTACATCTCTACTGAATTTACCCTTTACCTAATTTCCTAGTTCACTTTAGCCAGCTCTGTCTCCATACCCTCATAATCACCCTTAGTTAAGTTCAAAACACCAACTCTCCATGTAAAATTCCATCATAACATGTTCTGTCACATAGGTGCTCTCACAGTGAGGTCATTAATAAATTCTGTCATGTTGCAGTTGCCAAATCTAGAATATCCTGCTGTCTGGATGGCTCCAGAATGTACTCTACTATTGTTTCAAATACTCTTTGAATGCGTCTTCCTTTGCTAAGCTGATTTGCTCAATTTAGATGTAGATTAAAATCACCCATGATTACTGCTGTACCTCCCTCACAAGCTCCCATTATTACTTCCTCTCAGTGTGCTTACTTTCAGTATGCCTTGGAACTGCTCCCACAAATGACTTCCTACTTTTGTTATTTATTATCCTACCCAAACTGATTCTACATTTTGATCTTTAAAACTAAGGTCATCTCCTTCTATTGTACCAAACACAGTAAGAAGTCTTACAATACCAAGTTTTTCAGGGGCAGCATTCCGAAAGCTTGTGCTACCAAATAAACCTGAGAGTTTTAACCTGGTGTTGTGAGACTTCTTAGTGTGCTCGCCCCAGTCCAATGCCGGCATCTCCACATCATATTGTACCAACTTCATTCTTAATTAACAGAGATCCCACCTTTTCTTAGCTTTCTGTCCTTCCAAAACTATACAAGCCTTTGTCGTCTTAGAGCTATCCCTGCGACAGCTATCACATTATGCATATTTATTTCTATTAGCTTCCAACACGTCTATTTTATTATGAATGCTATGTGCGTTCAGATACAGAACCTTTAATTCTGTTTTATTAATCATTTTTGCATTTGCACTGTTAACTTTGTTAAACTCGATTCTTGCCATGCTCTGATTATCACCCCTTTATTGCTTTCTTGTCTTCTGTCTTTAATTAATCACATTTTCTATACTTGATCCCTTGCCCCCACCAAGTAGTTTAAAGCCTTCTCTACCTCTAGTTATACCATTCACCAGAACAATGGTCGCAGCACAGTTCAGATTAAGATTGACCCAACAGTACAGCCCCTACTTTTTTCGCAGTACTGGTGCCAGTGCTCCATGAATCAAAACCCATTTCTCCCACACCTATCTTTGAGTGAAGCATTCAACTCCCTAATCATATTTGCCCTATGCCAATTTGCTTGTGGCTCAGGTTATAATCCAGATATTATTACCTTTTGATTGTTCTGCTTTTTAATTTAGGTCCCAGCTGTTCATGTTGCCAAAGCACAACCTGTTTCTTGATGCTAGTGGCATGAGTATGTGGAATGAATGCTGGATCATCCCCTTCCCACTCTAGGTCTCTCTCTAGTCCACAGGAGATGTCCCAAACCTTGGCATTGGGAAGGCAACACAGCATTGTGGACATGCGTTCTCCGATACAGAGAACTGTGCCTATTCCTCTGACTATGCTATCCATTATTACCACTAAACTATTTTCTACTCCCTCTACTTAAATGGCTTCCTCTCTGATTATCACTTCACTGATCTATCGTGCAGCTGCTTTTTTTTCACTAATACGTGTTGCGAGTGTCCAAGGGCTGTTAGACAATTGTCTTTGCTGTCGTGTGTTGTAAAGGCTGCCTTGGAAAACTTAGAATCGCTGAGCAGAGACTGATGGCCAAGTTCCGCACGCTTGAGGATGGCCTCAACCGGAATCTTAGGTTCATGTCGCACAATCTGTAACCCCAATGACTTGCCTGAACTTGCAACATCTCACTTACTGTCCTGTCTGGAGACAATACACATCTCTTTAACCCATGCTTAGTGCTGTCTTCACTCACGTCTGCACCTTTAAGACTTGAATAGCAGGTTAGCTGTAAAGAATTGCATTCTAATCAGTATTCTGTAAACTGTGTGTGCCTTTATATGCCCTTCTCTGATTAGAACTTCCCACATGCTTGATGAGGGAACAGTGTTTCTGAAAGCTTGTGGGTTCACTGTCAAATAAACTGGTTAGACTTTAACCTGGTGTTGTGAGATTCCTTACTGTGTTTACTGCAGTCCAATGCCGGCATCTCCAGCATCTGAAGCATAACAGCCATACTTTTATGTTCAGTCGCCTTATAACAAAGAATAACTTTTGATCAGCCTCCTTGATTATGTGCTGTACCTATATATTAACTCTGACTCGTGCACCTGGATCCCCCTGCACCTCAGGAGTCTGCGTTCATTCTCCATTTAAATAATATTCTTATAGATTTTCTGTTAAAATGAACAACTTCTCTTATGAATAAGTGATATGAATAAAAAAGAAACTTATTAAATAAATGGTGAGAGTTTTTTAATTCATTTGTGGGACATGCGCATCGCTGTCCGGGCCAGCGTTTATTCCCCATTCTAGTTGCCTGAGGGCAGTTGAGTTAACCACGTTGTTGTGGCTATGGAGTCACATGTAGACCAAATCAGGTAAGGATGACAGATTTCCTTCCCTAAGGGTCATTAGTGAACCAGATGGGTTTTTCTGACTATTGACAATTGGACGTTAGTAGATTCTTAATTCCAGATATGTTTTACTGACTTCAAATTCCACCAGCTGCCACAGTGGGATTTGAACGCAGGTCCCCACAGCATTAGCTGAGTTTCTGGACTAATAGTCTACCAATAATGCCACTAGGCCTTCATCTCCCCAAGCTCTGAGATGATACCTGATTGACAGAAACACTCTCCATTAATGGTTGCGAGAAGTCCCTCCCCTTGCTGCCTTTTGCCCGTTATAGCTCCTGAGCTCCTTTATCCATGCTCTTGAGTAATCGTAGCTTTTTAAAGTCCAAATTGGGTTCTGCCAACATGTTTTGGATGGTTAGGTCACTTACACCGCATGCCAATCTGTCCTGTAACATTTCATTAAGAAGCAGTCCAAATGTGCAGTGTTCAGCTAATTTCCTCAACGTAGCCAAGAACTCATTGACAAGTTTTCTGGGGTTCTCCCAGTCATGTTGAAGTGATATTGCTGGAGAATTAGCAAGGGTTTTGGGGTATAGTGGTATTCTACCAGTTCATTAAAAGTTTTTGAGTCAGGGACATCTGGATAGGTCAGATTTCTTACTACACTGAAAATTGGGATCCCACAGTATCACTTTGTGCTTTTTGTCTACTTCAATGTTAACACAGAAGTAATGCATATGCCCGTTATATTGGGCCCAGCCTTCCTCACTGGTGTCATTGGATTCGAATTCCTGTAAAGAGACATAATGACCTTTTGTTACTGGAAAAATTCTTGATGTTTAGAAGCTGTGGAGGAAAAGATGGGGGAAAAAAATATTAGTCTCTGATGTTGTAATTCAGCCAAATGCCGATTTCTGTCACCAGCATCCTTTATTGCGCACCAAGAAAAAGGCTGCTTCCATGGTTTACAGTAAGGTGGTCTTCACCTCAAAATCTACAACTCAATCCTGGTGAAGTTACAGGCTTAATAACTCCTGCTGACTTTCGCATTGGGCGAGCCTTCGCTTGTACCTACACCATATGGGCTGCAGAATTTGAAGAAGGCAACTTAACAACACCTTTGAGGGTGATTGGGGATGGGCAATGAATGCTGGTTTAAAGAGTGATGCCAACATTCCAAGATTTAATTAAAAATATGTAGGTCCGACTGAATAAGGGTGGCAGATTTCCTTCCCTATGAGCCTTAGTGAACGAGATGAATTTTTCTGACCATCTGATGTGATCACTATACTGAGGCTAACTTTTTATTTCAGTTTATTTAATTCCATGCTGTGACCATTTTATGATTCTAATTGAATTTAAATATCCCAGCTGCTGTTGTGGGATATATGTCTCCAGAGTATTCGTCCATATCTCTGGATTACCAGACCAGTAACATTGCCCCTTAGCTGCCATTTTTGGGATGCAGCATGAGTAATTTGACAAGTAGTATATGGTAATTTTTATGCCTCTAATGAATGATACAAAAATTATGTTTTGTTTCAAATTATTCATTCTGTACCTCAAAATGATATAGCCCGTTTTATAGATTTAACACTGGCCCTTTGAAATATTTTTCCCACAGATTACTTTTGAATTCATCTCCTTTCGATTGCTAAATGTGTTCTCTGGCTCTACTGAAAGATGAAGCAGCTTGTCATGGACTACATAATATAGTTCCTTTTAGAATCTTGAAAACACCATTCAAACCACCTCCGAACCTTTTTCCAGTGCCTAATTTACACATCACTCATCCTAATCCAATCACTCATAATAATCTAATGCTTCCATTTCCTCAATCATTCTGGTTGCTCTCATCTGTATCCTTTCAATAGCAGTAATATCTCTCTTTGTACGAGCATGACCAGGACTGTGCACTGTATTCTTGGTGTAGCTGCAGCAGTAATTTGTAAAACGGCAAGATTTCCTTGGTATTTTGACTTAATATTGACGTTTTTAATACATCCCATCATCTAGTTTATTATACTACCTTCCATTGAGCAGCATTGCAATTGCATCAGTTTGTCATTCTGGATCCTTAGATCTCTCATTTTCCATAGATGTAATGACTTAAATAGAAAGAAAATAGTTTCTTCCCGATTTTTTTTTTTTATTGCTGCCTACGTGAAGCACTTTGTATTTCTCTCCATTTAAATTTCAAATTCAAATTCCCCAAGTATATTCAAATCCTCTGTGGCTCATCTTATTTAGTTTGAAGCCAACATTCTTCATTGAATTTGTAGATGATAAAAAGTTAGTTATTATGTTTGTGACTTCTCGCTGCAAATCATTTATGAAGGTATCAAACGACATCCCTAAACTTATTATAATGGTGACATTCTCCCAGGTTGACATTTTTACAGCTTCACTTTCTCTGTCTAACTGTTAACATCCTTGTAGAAGATAGTTCTGCAACAGACTGTGCCTTCCTAGCTCCTGATTTCAAGTCACTTCTCTAAATTATCTGCTGTAGCTTTCTAATTATCTTTGGTAACTGTTCCAAGGCTTTAAGAGACAAATCTGTTCTCTGCAAAAGGGCCCAAGTGTAGGTACTCATTGGTTCCCTGATGAATACAACAAAAAGTTGATATGAAATTGTGTTTGTTTAAATTTTGGAAAATTCCATTGAACCTGTTTTGCAGCCTAATGGGAATGAGGTCTCAGATCAGCCCACAATTTTGCTAAGATTACCATGGAGACCACAAGGACTGAAGTTCTCGGACAGCCCAGTGGAAAAACCTGACGGACAAGATTTCACTTATGAATTTTTATTGCAATGATCTAGCCAAAATCAAATTCCTTAAAATCATAGTTGAAAGGCAAATTGAACCTACACCCGAACAACAAAAGTAAATATAATGGAATTCTCACTGAAATTCTATTTGGTTCTGGTTTTAAAAAAAATTCTGGACTGTTTGCACAGTTCTATATTGTTCTGGCCTCTGCTAAAAATTGAACTTCAAGACTCCTACCTGTTTTGGTGATTATTTCATCCCTCAATCAGCTTTTGTTTTCCTAGCTACCAAATGTCCATGCTCAGTTAATGACTCTGTCCTTTGTCTGGTTGTTGTTTCCCTAACAGCCTGAGGTCGGAAACATGAAGCCGCAACTATTCTCAGGAATTGGGGTCTTCGTTTCTCTTTTAGTTTGGGACTATCTCAAAAAAAAATGCAGGCTTTGAAACCATTTGATTTCACAATGCATTATTTATCCATTGCAAAATGTTTCCATTATTTCTGGTTTCTTTAGTATCATTCTCAATAGAAGCCATGCTAATATCTAGGTACCTCAGATCTGCTGCAAAGTTCCTTTGTTGCATACCAACTCAATTCATCCTTTCAGATTGTCAAACCTATCCTTTTATGAATCCATATTGATTACTGCTAATAGAAGTTTCATTGAAGATTTAAATGGATGTATGAGAGTCAATGACAAGGTTTCATCCATTTGAAGTTGGCAATGTGAGTGATGAGGAATTCAAATTTCAAATATGCAACATTGAAATGAGTAAGGAACTTAAGATTTTATACTTGGTAAACACTTTATCTGTTTGCATTGGTTAATAGCACTGTTGTCTGTGAATCTGAAGGTTATGGGTTTTATTCCCCTTTCCAAGAAATCATAGAATCGCTACATTGCAGAAGGAGGCCATTCAGTCCATCACACTTACACTAGCAACACCCCCATGCAGGCCCTATCTCCATAATCCCATGGATTTACATTGCAAATCCCCCTCACACTAAGTGGCAATTTAACATGGTCAGTCAACCTAACCTGCACATCTAGAGGTGTAGGAGGAAACTGGAACACCTAGAGAAAATCCTGAGAGAAGATGCATAGACATTCAACCAAGGCTGGGTCCCTGATGCTTTGAGGCAGCAATGGTAACCACTGGGCCACCATTCCGCCCTATGACCCTTGATTTCCACAAAACATAACTGCCATCTTTAACCTACTTTTCCCCTTTTAAAGTTCTTGAATGTGTTGTCTCCCAAATTAGTGTGCATCTTTTCCATGATTCCCATATCTAATCCTCTCCAATCAGGTTATCAGTTCTGCCACAGATTGAAACAATCTTAATTAAAAGCACTAATGGTGCAGTATCTATTATCATACTTCTTGCAGTCATTGACATCATTGACCATATCATCTTCCTTCAGCGCTTCTCCTGCAGCGGTACACTGCGTAGTGGTTAGCACTGCCCCCTCACAGCGCAGGGACCCCAGTTCAGTTCATAGCTTGAGTCACTGTCTGTGTGGAGTCTGCACGTTCTCCTCGTATCTGCGTGGCGTTCCTCAGGGTGCTCTAGTTTCCTCCCACAGTCCAAAAAGACATGCTGGTTAGTTGCATTGGCCAAGCTAAAATTTTTCCTCCATGTATCTGAACAGGTGCCAGAGTGTGGCAACTAGGGGTTTTAAACAGGAAGTTCATCGCAGGATTAATGTAAGCCTACTTGTGACAATAAATAAACACTAAAGCATTTGGTCCATTTGAGTAGGATTGTTCTTGTCTAGTTCCAATTTACTAAGCCAGTTGTAGCTACATAATCTGACAATGTGCAAAATTGCCCAGGTATATCATGTCCACAAAAAGCCAAGCTAAATCCAATCCATTAACTCATGATCTCCATCAGCGAAGTGATGGAAGAAGGTGTCAACTATATTACTCAACAGAATTGAGCAGCAACCTTTTTATCGATGCTTAATTTTGATCTCGCCAGCTCTGCTAAGCTCCTGATCTCATTACAGCTTAGTTCCAAACATGGACAAAAGTACTGAAATCAAAAGGTGAAGTGGGAGTGACTGTCCTTGACATCAAGGCAACATTGACCCAGTGTAGCATCAAGGAACTGTAAAAACATTGAACCCCCCCCCCCCCTGTTTGGAGTGATACCAAGAACAAATGAAGATAGTTATGATTGTTATGGTCAATAATCTCAGCCCAGGACATTGCTACATGAGTTTCTAAGTCCAACTAACTTCATCTGCTTTATCAATGATTTTGCTTTCATCATAAAGTCAGAACTGTGGGTGTTTGCGGATGACTGCAATGTCATACAATTCGCAAATCCACAGTCCATGTGCAGGAAGACTTGGACATGCTTGGGCTGATAAGTGGCAAGTGACATTTGCACCAGGCAAATAATGTTTGCACCAGCTAAGTATTAGGCAATGATTATCTCCCCTTTGACATTCAGTAGTATTACCATTACTTAATCTCTCATTATTCTATGGGCAACTCGCCTCTTGACTCTTCACATCTCTCCACCATCTGCAAGAAGCAATCAAAAGTAAAAAGAAAAGTCAGTTATATACAGGCAATACAGTAAATGAATTTATCTTCAATTTTAAAGATTTGGCTTCCTATCCGCCTTCATTTCATTCTGCTTAAATGCAGCTGTTTTAGAAAAGGCTTTGTTTTTACTTTGCTTAAGTGAATTGGGTGCTCCGAAGTTTATGCACTGTTAGGATTTTGTGATGGGAACCAGCAGGCTATGTTTGTTTTGTGTAGAGTGGTGTCTAGTGCTGAGAATCACACTGCCTATTCATTCTGACAGAGGAATTTTATTTTATCCAAATGATATAAGAAAAATCTGAGGGTGGCGTCCTTGTCTTACTGAAAGGGAGCTTATGAACATTTTACAGCAAAACAATGCCCATCTTTATGCAAGATAAAGAATTGTTGATATTTTCATTATTCAATAACTGTTTTGCTTACAACCTGTCACATTTATTTCTTTTGTGATTTTGTTAAGACCGTTGTGGATCCCACCCACCCCCTCTCAAACTCTCTTCTGTATAACACTCTAGTGAGGCTCAAAGATGACCAAGTACTATTTGAGCAATGACAACCAGATGTGAGTCTGTATCTTCACAGGGGATCATTCTTGAAAAATAAGAGAAAACTGATGAAAAGAATAGGCTGCAACAATTTTTTTTCAAAAAAGTATGTTTTGTAAATAGGAGTGGCAGAAACAGTTGTGTGATTTTCGTTACATTTGTATTAAATAACTTCAGTATCAGAGTTAGCCAAACTAACAGTGAATGACTTCATAAAATAAGAGTTACATATGAGGTAAGTCACCAAGATGATTTAACTTCGTAATCTTTGCAAAATGGAACAAAACTTTTGAGGCTTTTTAAATAAGATGTAATAATAAATTAACTGCAGAAAGAGGGCAATATCGTCTTTGTCATATACTGTTTCTGAAGATGTAACTGTTTTGTTAACTGTAATACACAAAGGAGCATATTTTATGCTTCTTCCACATTGTACAGCATCACATGTTCATAAACACATGGAATCCTTCAGTTTAAGTTGTACGGCTGTGTTGGTGTTTAGTAGGAGATGACAGCAGACTTACAAATATTACCTGTTTTTGCTCTCCAGTACCATTCCTTATGTTGCAGACGGTGCACTCATCAATCGCACCACACTTTTACCTTTTCATTTTTCATGGAAATTCTGACGGAATGCAAGATGAATGCCTGGAACTGTATAATATGTGCACTAACACAAACTGTTGAGTAGGCCAGATAAAAACTTCGGAGGCACTTCCATATCGTGCTTATCTGTAAAAGACTGGAGTTCAGAGGAGAAGGTGCTTTTAGTCTTGTTACCATCACTTTTATCCTCATACTAAGAAATAATATTTACACTGTTGTAGAGGAAATGCTTCCTGTGTCGTAAAAAGTCTGAGTCAATAAGCTATGGCAGTTTTACTTCTGAAATTTATTTCCAAGCACACAACTGTCTGACCTGGAAATTGCTAAAATCTGGAGCTGTTAAACAATTGTAGATAAAGTTTTTTTTTGTCAGCTGTTTTGTGTTTCAAGATCTATATTTTCAAATAAAAGTTACAGTAACATAGTGGAGTAAGTGAAAGTATCTACAAGACAGTACTCTAGAATAAATGGCATTTTTAAGCATTTTAAAAAAATTCACTTAGATTGCATGGTTCCCGTTAGGGCTGTTCTTTGATCTTGAGGTTCCTTTTGGGTAGTGCTTGCACTTGTGCTCCTTCATGTTGTTACTGTAAATTACCTATGGCACCTAAAATGCCGCTGCTTTGTTCATTGTTAACAGGTATTTGGAGTCTTGAGAGGAGGGACACCCTTAAGCTGTCAGACTAATGTTAAAAAATCTAACCTATTCTGTCACTTACAAGCATCTGCCAAACACAACTCAGCTGCAAATGTGCTACTTTAGTGTTTAAGTGCTAGTATTTTTACCCCACCAATGCCAGTACAACAAATCATTAATACTCTTCTCAAAGTCAAGGGAGCTTTTGGGGCAGTGCTAAGATTCTGGGAAAAAAGGGTTTTGGGTGCTGCTGAGGTTAGAGTTACGTGTTAGCAGTAATATTCCCGTTGATACACAACAGGAAATTCTCATCAGATGTGAACTTGCAGCTGCCTTGCAGTTGCATCCAAAAATATGAATGAACAAACCTGCATTTGACGTGAAGCGAAGCATTGTTCCCTTTGCATCCTGGACATCTGTCCATTTGAGAGGGTGGAGAGCAGAAAATGCTGGAAACGTTCAGCAAGTCAGGCAACATCTGGGGATAGATCAGAAAAGTTAATGTTGAAGCTCTGGACCTTTTGTCACAACTAGAAGGTATTACAGAAGAATAGCATTTAAAAAGGAACAGGACAAAAGGAGAGATGAAAAATGTGAATACAGAAGGAAAAAAAATAATGCTTCGTAAAATAGGTGATGGTTAGATGCCAAAACTATAATACAGTGGTGGAATTTAATGCAGTCAATGCAGGTTCAGCCCGTCGGTTGGAGAATTGTTCAGCATTTAACTGCCCAGCATCAAGCCTTTCCTGGGATTCAAGACCCTGGAGGTGGGTGTCAACCCACTGAGAGCTGCTGTCAGACAGTGCAACTGAGAATGGTGGCTGCTGTTAGTATTGTAAAAAGGGAAAGGAGACCAGAATCGCAGAGGGATCCAGATCACAGATGCGGATGGGAGTCTCAGAGGGGGGAGTTCAGGTGTTGGCTTTCAGCAGGTGCTGCCCTGCCTGATGCTAGGTTCCTTGGTTGGGCACCGTCTTTAAAGAGGGACCGATCCTGGAAGGTGACAAGGCAAACCAGACTGGATTTGCTGGATGGCCTTCTGGAGCTATGAGAAAGCTGTGCCACTATCGTGTAATCCCCACCATTGAATTCTGATGTGCTGTTGGATAATTGGTGTCAGTTGGCTCAGTAATGAGTCTAAATGACAATCCACCATGAGTGGCTGAGTTTCTCGATAGGCTGGTCCCGTCCCCAACTTAATTGTGGGAGATTTTCTTGCTGACATGCATCCTCCGATGATTAAGTGGGCCCAGATGTTGTGTTTCCATCACGATAGCTGGAATTAAATCCAGAGCAGTGTATGATTGGCTGAAGGAACAGGGCACCTAGATTAACTTCTTTGCCTCCAGAAGGCCATCTGGCAAAACCAGTCAGGTTTGTCCTGTTGCCTTCCAGGATGGGTCCCTTTATAAAGACAGTGCCCAATCAAGGAACCTAGCATCATTTCCCTCTTGCGTCTTACAATAGCAGGGAATGCAAAACCTGCCCATTCACCACCTCTTGCACCTTTATTTCACCCCAATCTTGTCTTAATGGCTTTCCCAACACCAGGTTAAAGTCCTGGTGTTGTAAGACTTCTTACTGTGCTTATCCCAGTCCAATGCTGGATTCTCCACATTGTGGCTCTTCACCAGAGTTCCCAACTCTATAGGATTTAAAGGTAGATTTGAGCAGCTCAGGAGAAAAATCGAAGGAAAGTTTTAAAAATGCTTTTCTTTCATGAAATACTCAAGTTATAAAAGTAGTGGAGTTGAGGAAGAATGGTTGTTTGACTGGAATGTGCAGTTGGAAACAGGAGGATGCCTTGAACCTTCAGGAATACATGCAACAAGCGTTTGCAACTCTATCTAACTACCTATTATGAGGAATCTTTGTGTAAAGCTTGGAAAAAACATCTCTTTCCTTTTACAGCCGCTTGACTATAACACTGAGATAACACCTTCAAACTTTGATTGGAGCTCCTGTCTTTTCTCGTGTAAGAAGTACTGATTGAATGGGTGCAGCATTATTTGTACAGATTAGGAGAATGGAATGGTTGATGCGTAGAATGGTGAACCCTGTAGAATCACCGTGCTGACCAGGTAGTCTGTGCAAAAACAACACATTTATGGGACTGAAAATTAGAAACACAAGATTCTGGAAATACTTGGTAGATATGGCAGCATCTGTGGAAAAAGGACCATGGTTAACTTGGTTTTTGAAGAAATTCTGCGGGGAAAAAATAGAAACAAACTTTAGTGAGAAGCTAAAAGAAATTAACATTAGTAGAGAAATGGTTTTGGGGAAACTGAAGGTGGATAAATCCTCAGGTCCTGATGATCTTCATCCCAGAGTAATCTGTGAAAATAAATCCATTGGTGGTTATTTTCCAAAATTCCTTGGAATTCGTAGAGACTGGAGGGTATCTAATGTAAGCCCGTTTTTCAGTAAGGGAGATGGAGAGAAAACTGGCAACTATAGTCCACTGAGGCTAATGTAGTACTGGGAAAATTGCTAAAATCTATTACCGAGGATTTCATAACCCAGCATTTGGAAGACAGAGTATAATCAGGCAAAGTCAGTATGGATTTACAAATCTGTTGGAATTCTTTAAGGATGTAACTAGTACAGTTGACCAATGAGGACCAGTGGATATGGTTTATTTAGACTTTCCGAAGGCTTTCGACAAGGTCTCATAATACAGTCTATTATGTAAAGTTAAAGCACGTGGGATTGCAGGTAATGTGTTGAACTGGATAAGGAAGCTGGTGAGCAGATTGGAAGCAAAGAGTTGGCATTAATGGGCCTTTTTCTGATTGGCAGTCAGTGACTGATGGGGTTCTACAGGAATCTATGCTAGGACTCCAACTGTTCACATTATATATTAGTGATTTGGAAGAGAGGGAACTGAATGTATTATCTCCGAATGTGCAGATTATATGAAGTTGGCTGGGAGAGTGAGCTGTGAGGAGAGTGCAGAGGTACTACAACATGATTTTGACAGGCTGTGTGATGGGGGTTTATGCATGGCAGATGCAGTATAATGTAGATAAACGTGAAGTTATCCACTTTAGTAGCAATAATAGGAAGATAGATTATCATTTGAGTATCCTAGTGCTTCACGTCGTTAGTGTATGCTTGACCTGGACCATTTGATGGGCAACACAACAGCTCAGTGACTATCACTGTGCTGTGCAGATCCATGGATTTGGGCCTGTATCTGTGGGAGTTTGCGCATTCTCCCCATGCTTGTGTGGATTTTCTCCGGGTGCTCCGGTTTCCTCCCACATCCCAAAAATGTACTCTTAAGCTAATTGGCAAAACAAATTCTCCCTAAATTGTCTCAAATTTGATTTTTAATCCATAGATCTATAAACATAGACAGGGATCATGGGTAGAAGTGGGAACATCAGGGTGGCGGCGTGGGCTCGTTGGGCCGAAGGGCCTGTTTCCCGTGCTGTTTTGTTCTTTGATGTAAATTGAGAGAGGTGGACATGTGGTATGACCTTGGAGTCTTTGTGCACACCTCATGTAGTTTTGCTGTCCTTAGCAAAGACATCCTTCCTCAGATATTGAAGGAATGCAGCAATGGTTTACCAGGCTGATTCCTGGAATGGCAAGCCTATCATATAAGGATAGGCTAAATTAGTTAGGATTATATTTACTGGAGTTTAGAAGAGTCAGAGAGGATCTTATAGCAATTTATAAAAATTTAACAGGATTAGACATGGTAGATTAAGAAAGAATGTTCCAAATGGTAGGGGAGCCCAGTGGTCATAGTTTGAACATAAGGGGTAAATCTTTTAGAACTGAGGTGAGGAGAAATTTCTTTATCCAGAGGGTGGTGAATTTGTGGAATTCGCTACCACAGAATGTAGTTGAGGCCAAAACCTTTATTTGTATAACCCCAAGCATTTACCCCTCTAATCCACCTAACCTACACATCTGGGAACGCTAAGGGGCAATTTAGCATGGCCAATCCACTTAACCTGCACATCTATGGAGAGGAAACTGGAGTTCTGCTGGAAACCCACACAGACATGGGGAGAATGTGCAAACTCCACATAGACAGTCATCTGAGGCCAGAATTGAACCTGGATCCCTAGTGCTGTGAGGCAGCAGGGCTAACCACTGTGCCACCCATGCTGCCCATAGCATTTACAATGTTATACTGTTACCTCTTTTCTCTTGTTGACACCTCCCTGGATGACTACTTTTAAAATCTATTGGAAATCCTTCCTAATATATGTGATCATTTCTTCTTCCTAATCTTTCCTCTTGAATCAGTACTTGTTACATTTTCTTACTCTTCACTCTTGTACTCCCTGCTGCTCCATGACCCTCATCTCTTGTCCCTCACCTTGGATAATTTGTCTGTAGCCTTCCCTGCTTGCCCCACTACCATGGTGTCTCTCCAGTTGTGGCTGCTACATCATCTGGGAATCTACTCTAGGAACCGATCCCAGCATGAGATTACTTTCAGGAGACATTGGCATAGTATTATTGTCACTGGACTAGTAATCCAGAGGCCCAGGGCAGGATCTTGGGGACCCAGGCTCAAATCCCACCATGACAGATAATAAACAAGGTTACCAGAACAGAAATTGCCCTCGGACAGTCTTATAGAATGCCGTAAAGCTTTTCTTTTTTCCTTCTGGGTCATTACTGTAGATATGCTGAACCTGGTTGTCGTATCTAGAACACAAACATAAATACTCTGATCTTTATCCTACACTTTCATGTCCATGGCTACCACTTTGTTAAATTCTTGGCCTGATGGACACTTACAACCAGGTGTGGTGGTGTTTTCCAATGTTTAATACATATATCACATTAAGATGCTATCTGTTCTACAAATGATTCATACTGTCTATTGCTAAGGGTGCTGGATAGATTTAACTTTTGTGATGATGAATGGGCAAATTGTTTACGCAATTCTAAATGATTCTCCTCTTATGAGCCAGACTCTTAACTCCCGAGGTCAATACTTCTTGTTGGTAAGCTTCCGGTTTCCTCAACAGAATACAATAATTTCTGGATGCAGTGAACTGTAAGTTCATTGCTTTACCGAAGACAAATGCTTTGCCATTCTCTATCTCTAAATGTACTCTCGCATTGAGGACTTGCTCAGCAAAACAGTATGTTGCTGTATGTTCATGCAATTTCAAATGGGAGGACCACTCTCTTTAAAGGTGTTAATATATTATTGTCCCCGAATCAAAAGTTGGTAATCCTTTCATATTCTTTGACTCTCTTTATCTGCTTTATCAGTGGTTTCCAGATATCCATTTAGCTAATCAATTCCATACACTGACAAACACTAAAACTTTAAACTATATAGTACAGCATAATTGAATGAGTTAGTAACCAACATATTCATAGCCCAATTTCAGTTTTCTGTCTTTAATACAATACTTTTGTGCCATTCGTCTTTATCATCAGGGCTGTCTTTTTCATGAATTAGTTCAAATACTCGATTCCTGACTTTTGGACAGATCCTTATATAATTTTATTTGGAGTCACATTGAAAGCATCTGGTATGTATTTATGGGATTCATTAGGTGTCAGCTATCACTCCAATCTTTTTTTCCTTGATCCATAGATCTATTAAAAGTAAATACTCCCCTTAGGACATCTTCAAGCAATTTGTTTTTTATAGATGAGACTAGGTCCTCATCAATTTTGAGAATCAGTAATCAAGAAGTCTTCCATTCTCTGCACCACTGCAGAATTTCCAATATCTCTGGTAAAAGTAGCTGAAAATGATTGATATCCCCAAAAATGTTTTCAGAGCAGCTGTCATATGCTCAAGAGGTTCCTCACACAAAATTGAATATGTGTCAAAACCAAAAGTTTATCCATGTGAGATTTGTGCATAATCTAATAATTTGAACACAAGTACAGACTTTGGTCTTTTATATAACCTCTCAAAATCCATGACGTATTTTTCTATGGATTGGTTGTCCATCTTGTTAAATTTAGCAAATATTGACCCCTCCCTATAGGGTTTGAACAAATCATCATATCGATAAATTGCAGTAGAATTAGCAACCTTTCCAGTGTCTAAATTGGTTACATTCAGTTCCAAAAATATTTCATTTCTAATCATTTTTGTGGTGTGGGCGAGGTCAAAGTTGTAGCTTGTTTCCTCTCCACTACTATTCCATTGTTCATTTGGTTCCAATTCCAAAAAGACTGCAGGTAAGCATAGTTTGTGATCCTGCAGCATGGCTCACTTTTTCTCCTCAAGAGTCACCAGGACCTTTATTTTTCTCAGAAACAGGGATTGCTTTCTGTTTTCTTTATCTTCCAATCTGAAGAGATCGATGTCAATCCTCTAATACCATGTTTTACACATTTATCTAATTAGGCAGCAGAACTTCTGATAATTCACAAACTGTCTCATTGTAACACCATAGTTCAGTACAAACATTGGTTTCAACTTTTCCCTTCTGGATTCTCTCCCTGCCCAGAAGTCTCTCCAACTGGGGATAGATCCAGCTTTTTAGTACATTCTTCAATGGACATCACCTGCTTTCAATTCACTCAGAAGCAAGATTCACTTTACTCTTAAATGGATTTACATTTCTAACTATGTCTGTGCATTCCAGATCCTAACCTCTTGCTGCTTAAAAAGTTTATGTACAGGTGGCCATTTGTTATTTTGTCAAACAGACGGAATATGAGATGTCCGCAAAACCCCTTATCACCCATCATCGAATGGTGATGAGTGGAACATTCTCTTTTTAAAAATTTGGGTGATGAAAAACAGATTGGGGAATCTGTAGATGCCAACCTGGCATGTTTTCCCTTCAGTTATAGAACAATGCTACATGTAATGGCAGGTGTAGGCCCAGCCGCATTAATAATGGGTAGGCACTTACAGACTAGGCTAAGCTTTACATTCCCAAACATAAATAGACGAGTAGAAGAGGAACAAGAAGCCCAAAAAAGGGGCCATGATAAAATACAGATGAATAGAAACTTATTGAGGGAGATATTGGATGGATTTTATGGCCTTGCTTGTCCTAAAGCTGGAAGATCCCACCCGAGGTCAATGGACTTTCCCATGGTTTGCCCCTCACCTGCCCTAATTCCCATGGTGGCTGAGCGGCAGTAAAATTCAGGCCTTAGTGCAAAATTTTGGAGGCAACACCTCATGGTCACCAGGAAAAACTGACCTTGAAACAAGGTGAGTGATCTACGTGGTAAAAGTTGGAGACATAGTGCAAAGAAAACATGTGGACCACTTAAAACATCGAAAGTTGGCAACAGAAGTGGCAGACTTGATGAGTATGCCATCGAACACTCTAAATACATGGAGGGAGGACAAAACACCTTTACTAACAGGAGGCTTTGAAACACAGTATGAGATATCTGACTCTGAAATGGAAACTGGAAATGGCAGAGGCCCAGCAAGAAGTTGTTGGTGAGGAAAACCCAACTCCAATAATACTATATTGATCGTCAAGAAACAGGCATTCGCCGAGGTGCTATATATTACCTGACCCAGAAACAGGAAAAAGGCCAACGGCCAAAAGGCAAAAAGGGCCCTGGCACCCAAGGAATGAGGGACAGCCCTCGGCCTCGGAGAGCGAGGGGTGCAATAACCCTCATAGGGAATCATTAATTGACCATTCAGCTGGGCTAGTTGAATATGTGCTCCCTGAGCATTGGTAATGAACCAACTAGGTGGAGCTCATATACCGAGACCTATATAAAGCAAGACCCTGAGAGGTCCATTAATCTTCTATTCCCGGTTGGAACCTGTTGTATTCACCACAAGCATATGGTTCTTATTTATTTTCAGTTAGTGCAATAGAAGCATATTTCCTTCACAGCCAACTCCTAGAGTTATGCCAATAACTATAGTTATGTGAGGTGCTAAAGTTTCTAAATGACAGAGCTGTTCCACTCTTCACCTGTTAGAAATTTCATGACTTCATATATGGTGATCGTACATTAATTACTAAGAAACCATGATTTCTCAAAGAGAATAACTAACAGAAAGCAAAGAGTGGGGGTAAATGGCTGTTTTTCTGGTTGGCAATCAGTGACTAGTGATGTGTCTCAGGGATCAGTGTTGGGGCTGCAATTGTTTATGATTTACTTAGATGATTTGCAGTTGGGGACCAAGTGTAGTGTGTCAAAATTTGCAGATGACACTAAGATGGGTGGAAGAGCAAAGTGTGCAGAGGGCACAGAAGGTCTGCAGAGGGATATAGATAGTCTAAGTGAGTGAGCGAGGGTCTGGCAAATGTAATACAATGTTGGTAAATGTGAGATCATCCATTTTGGTAGGAATAACAGCAAAATGGAATATTATTTAAATGGTTAAAAAATTGCAGCATGCTGCTGTGCAGAGGAATCTGGATGTCCTTGTGCAGGAATCTCAAGGAGTTGGTTTGTAGTTGTAGTAGTTAATTAAGAAGGCAAATGGAATTTTGTCCTTCGTTGCTAGAGGGATGGAGTTTAAAGACAGCAAGATTATGTTGTAGCTGTGTAAGGTGCTGTTGAGACTACACCTGAAGTACTACGTACTCCATTTTTGGTTTCCTTACTTGAGAAAGATACTAGAGGGGGTGCAGAGGAGATTCACTAGGCTGATTCTGGAGTTGAGGGGGTTGGTTTATGAGGAGACACTGAGTAGACTGGGGCTATACTCATTGGAATTCAAAAGAATGAGGGGAGATCTTATAGAAACATAAAATTATGAAGGAAACAGATAAGATAGAAACAAGGAAGTTGTCTCCACTGACAGGTGGAACTAGAATCAGGGGGCATAGCCTCAAAATAAGGGGAAGCAGATTTAGGCCTGAGTTGAGGAGGAAGTTCTTCACACAAAGCGTTGTGAACCTGTGGAATTCCCTGCCCAGTGAAGCAGCTGAGGCTACCTCATTGAATGTTTTTAAGGCAATGATAGGTAAATTTTTGAACAGTAAAGGAATTAAGGATTATGGTGAGTGGGACTGATAAGTGGAGCTGAGTCTACAAAAAAATCAGCAATGATCTTATTGAATGGCAGAACAGGTTCGAAGGGCCAGATGGCCTTCTTCTAGTTCTTATGTTCTTATGTTCATCGCATGTTGCTACAGCTACAACTTCAGCGTTGTCTATAAATATGACTAAGAATTGACTTGGCTGATGCTCTTTCCAAACCTTTCCTACCCACGATAGACCACGTAGATCATGAGGAAAACTAAGACATCATGACAATAGAGCTGTTGCCCTTCCTAAAATCCAGAAATTCAAAGATGCCTTGCAAGTGGACATCACATTGGACAACTGCATAACATCATAAGAACGTGAAAAATATGAGCAGGAGTAGGTCATCCAGCCCTTCGAGCCTGCCCTACCATTCAGTAAGATCGTGGCTGATCTGAAGTGGATCAGTCCCACTTTCCCACCTGCTCCCCATATCGCTTAATTCCCTTCTTTACCAGAAATCTATCTACCCATAATTTAAACGTATTCAACGAATTATCCTCCACCACTTCAATGGGCTGAGAATTCCAGAGATTCACCACCCTCTGAGAGAAGTAGTTCCTCCTCAACTCTGTTCTAAACTGCCCCACACACCCCTTATTTTGAGGCTGTGCCCTTTAGTTCCAGTTCCGGTTCCTTTTCTAAGTGGAAAGAATCTCTCTACCTCTACTCTATCTAGCCCCTTCATTATCTTGGAAGTCTCTATAAAGTCCCCTCTCATGACATCGTCATAAGGGGGTGACTTGAGTCCTCAAAGGAACTTGCCACAAGCTTCTGATATTCTTTGCCATCAGAGATGGTACCAATGATGTAGGTAGGAAAAGGGATGAGGTCCTGAAGTGTGACTACAGGCAGTTAGGCAGAAGATTAAAAGTGCAGGACTTCAAAGGTAGTAATTTTTGGACTACTACCAGTGTCACATGCTAGAGAGAGTAGGAATAGAAAGATTAGTTAGATGAATGCCTGGCTTGAGAGCTGGTGCAGAGGCGGGGATTTAGATTTTTTGGATCATTGGGATTTTTTCTAGAGAAGGGTGACCTGTTCATGAGGGACAGGTTACACCTGAATTGGAGGGGGACTAACATCCTGGCAGGGAGATTTGCTGGAGCCATTCAGGAGTTTTAAACTAGATTTGCAGGGGGATGGGACCCAGAGCAGTAGGGAGACAGAGGAGAAGTTTGAGGACAGCACAGAAGTTAAAGAGAGCCCATTAAGTAATAAAGGCACTATCAGTAATCCTAGTACCAGACAGATCAGGCAAAAGCAAGATAAAGAGAAAGGGAAGTCCAGTTTAAACTGCATTTATTTCAATGCAAGAAGCCTGACTGGCAAGACAGTTGAACTCAGATCATGGATGGGTACATGGGACTGGGATATTATAGCAATGACTGAAACATCACTAAGGGAGGGACAGGACTGGCAGCTCAGTTTTTTCAGGGTTCAGATGCTATAGGAAAGAACAAGGAGTTAAGAGAGGAGGGGGGAATTGCACTTTTGATTAGGGAAAACATCACGGCTGTACTGTGAGGAGATATATCCAAGAGTTTGGCCACTGAGTCTATATGGGTAGAACTGAAAAATAAGAAGGGGGAAATCACTTTGATAGCGTTGTACTGTAGGCCCCTAAATAGTCAGTAGGAAATTGAGGAGCACATATGTAAGGAGATTACAGTTAGCTCCAAGAAAAATAAGGTGATAATAGTTGGATATTTTAATTTTCCTGATATTGACTGGGATAGCCATAGTATTAGAGAGTTGGATGAAGAGAAATTTGTTGAGTGTATTCAGGAGGAATTTCTCATTCAATATGTGGATGGCCTGACTAGAGAGAGGGCAAAACTTGACCTCCTCTTGGGAAATGAGGAAGGGTAGGTGACAGAACTCTTAGTGAGGAATCACTTTGGGATCAGTGACCATAATTCTGTCAGTTTTAAGATAGCTATGGAGAATGAAAGATCTGGCCCAAAAGTTAAAATTCTAAATTGTGGCAAGGCTAATTTTGATAGGATCAGGCAAGAACCTTCTTGCCTGATCCTACTGGGGGAGTCTGTGGGAAGATAAAGGGACGTCTGGTAAGTAGCAGGCTTTCAAAGGTGCGTTAACCAGAGGTCAGGGTAGACACATTCCTCTTCGAGTGAAGGGCATGACTGGCAGAAGTAGAGAACTCTGGTATTGAGGCCTTGAAGGAGAATCAAGAAGAAGAAAGAGGCACATGTCATGTATAGGCAGCTGCGATCAAGTGAATCCCTTGAAGAATATAGAGGGTGGAGGAATGGAGTTTAGAGAAATTGGGAGGGCAAAAAGGGATCACGAGATTGTTTTGGCAGATAAGGCAAAGGAAAATGGAAAGAGCTTCTACGTAAAGGACAAAAGAGTAACAAGGGAGAGAGTAGGGCCTCTTAAGGATCAACAACATCGTCTATGTGCAGATCCACAAGGGATGGTTGAGATCCTAAATGAATATTTCTCAATTATATTTACTGTTGAGAAAAGCATGGATGTTAGGGAACTTGGGGAAATAAATCATGATGTCTTGAGGAGTGTACATATTACAGAGAAAGAGGCACTGGAAGTCCTAAAGCGCATCAAGGTAGATAAATCCCCTGGACCTGATGAAGTATATCCCAGCACATTGTGAGAGACTAGGGAGGAAATTGTAGGTCCCTAGCAGAGATATTTGAATCATTGATAGTCACAGGTGTGGTGCCTAAAGATTGGAGGGTGGCAAATGTTGTGCCTTTGTTTAAGGAGGGCTGCAGGAAAAAGCCTAGGAACTACAGGCCAGTGAGCCTCACATCTGTGATGGGTAAGTTGTTGGAAGGTATTTGAGAGACAGGCTCTACAGGCATTTAGAGAAGCAAGGACTGATTAGGGACAGTCAGCATGGCTTTGTGAGTGGAAAATCATATCTCACAAATTTGATTGAGTTTTTTGAAGGGCTAATCAAGAAGGTAGATGAGAACAGTACAATTGATGTTGTCTACATAGACTTCAGCCAGGCCTTTGACAAGGTGCCGCATTGTAGGTTGTTGCATAAGGTTAATCTCATGGGGTCCAGGATGAGGTAGCTAAATGGATACAAAATTGGCTTGATGACAAAAGCCATAGGGTGTTGTAAACGGTTGTTTTTTAAACTGGAGACTTTTGACCAGTGGTGTGTCTCAGGGATCTGTGCTGGATCCACTGTTGTTTGTCATTTATATTAATGATTTGGATGAGAATATAGGAAGCATGGTTAGTAAATCTGCAGATGACACCAAGATTGGTGGCATAGTGGACAGTGAAGAAAGTTATCTCGGATTGCAACGGGATCTTGATCAGTTGGGCCAGTGGGCTGATGAATGACAGATGGAATTTAAATTAGGTAAATGCGAGATGCTGCATTTTGGTAAATTGAACCAGGGCAGGACTTACTCAGTTAATGGAAGGCATTGGGGAGAGTTACAAAACAAAAAGATCTAGAGGTATATGTTCATAGCTCCTTGAAAGTGAAATCACAGGTGGATAGAGTGGTGAAGAAGGCATTCAACATGCTTGATTTCATTGGTCAGAATATTGAATATAGGAGTTGGAACATCTTGTTGTAAGTTGTACAAGACATTGGTAAGGCCACATGTGGAATACTGTGTACAGTTTTGGTCACCCTATTGTAGAAAGGATAGTAATAAAGTAGAAAGAGTGCAGAAAAGATTTACTAGGATGCTACCGGGACTTGAGGCTTTGAGTTGTAAGGAGAGGCTTGATAGACTGGGACTCTTTTCTCTGGAGCGTAGGAGGCTGAGTGGTGATCTTATGGTGGTCTATAAATTAATGAGAGACGTAGATCAGCTATATAGTCAATATCTTTTCCCAAGGGTAGGGGAGTCTAAAACTAGAGAGCATAGGTTTAAGGGGAGAGATACAAAAGTGTCCAGAAGGGCAATTTTTTTCACACTGAGATGATAAGTGTCTGGAACAAACTGCCAAAGATGGTAATAGAGGTGGGTACAATTCTGTCTTTTACATGATATTTAGATAGTTACATGAGTAAGATGGTTATAGAGGGATATGGGCTAAATGCGGGCAATTGGGATTAGCTTACGAGCCTTAAAAAAAAGGGCTGCATGGACAAGTTGGGCCGAAGGGTCCGTTTCCATGCTGTAAACCTATAAACGTCTATGTATATATCAGTTTCCTTTATTGATGTTTTCACCAACAAGAACAGTTTCTCTCTCATCAACTCTAAAACTCCCTTGTGGTATTTGAATGCTTATCAACTTTCTTTCCAAAGGAGAACAAACCTAGCCTCTCTAATCTAGTCATGTCATTGAATCCCTCATCCCTAGAACCATCCTTGATAAAACTTTGCTGCACACTTTTTAATAACTTCACATCTTTTCTTGAGTCTGGGCAGTATACTCTAGTTGAGACCAAATCAATGTATTATAAAAGTTTCTTCATACCTTTCTTGCTTTTGTCTATGTCTATGTCTGTGTCTTCTTATGATGTAGAGATGCCAGTGTTGGACTGGGGTAAACACAGTAAGAAGTCTGACAACACCAGGATTAAATCCAACCGATTTATTTGATAGTAAACTCACTAGTTTTCGACCCTCTTGTCTTCTTCAGGTGAATGAGGTGTCCTGGTCTCAAACAGCACACATAACAGCTCAGACTGTTAATCAGTAATCTGTAAACAGTCTGTGCTGGCATGTGTGCTGTTTGAGACCGGAACACCTCATTCATCTGACAAAGACCAGAGGGTCGAAAGCTTGTGAGTTTAATATCAAATAAATTGGTTGGATTTAAACCTGGTGTTGCCAGACTTCTTACTATGTCTTCTTAACTTACTCTGTCACCTTCAATAATTTGTGCACGAATACCCCCAAATCTTTGTATTCCTCCACCCATTTTAGACTAGCAGCTTTGTATCTCTTCTCATTTTCCTGTCAAAATGTACTATTTTTCATATCCCTACATTAAATTTCATCATAGGTTCCCCCATTTCACCAACCTCTTTCATGTCCTCTTAAGGTCTACCACTTCACTGTACTTCCAAGTTTTGTGTCAAAAGAGATCAATGATATAATGGCCCATAACTTCAGTGCTCGGGGCAGTATATCTTAGAGATATCTCAAATACCCCAGACATGCTGGGGGAGTTCCCCCGTAAGGATTACATGGCAATTATGTGGGGAGTTCAAACTTCTGATGAACAATTGCCCTGCATTGGGAACTATCCGATAATGACTTAATTCGCATATCAGATGGTTCTGACTATGTCACAGCAATAGTTGACCAGAAAAAATTAGAAGAACTAAAAGCACTTCCAGTCCTCACCCTTCTGACAGGCAGGAATTTGTAAAATGTGTACTGGAAGGATCATTGGAACAGTATGTGGCTAGCCCGACTACAGAAGGGGCTATATTGGATTTAGTTCTGAGTAATGAGCCAGGGCAGGTGGTTGATGTTGTAGTGGGGGAACATGTGGCTAACAGTGACCACAACTCTGCCTACTTTAGGATACAGATGGAAAAGGATGCTTGTTGCCCGAGGGGCAGAATTGGGAGAAGGCTAACTATGGTCAGATTAGGCAGGAACTTTGGGAAACTGATTGGGAACGGTTGTTCGAGGGTAAGTCCACACTAGGCGTGTGGGACTCTTTCAAGGGAATACTGAAAATGTTGCAAGATAAACATGTGCCAGCCAAGAGGAAGGATGGGAAAGGTAGGATTAGAGAGCTGTGGATTAGTAGGGATATTGAGGACTTGGTTAGGAAGAAAAGACAGGCGTATGATAGGTCAAAGCAGCTGGGAACCGAGACAGCATTGAAGGAATATAGAGAGAGTAGGTGGGAGCACAAACAGGGAATTAGAAGGGCAAAAAGGGGGCATGAAATGATTTTGGCGGATAGGAATAAGGAAAATCCAAAGGCTTTTTACTCCTATGTTAGGATTAAAAAGGTGGTTAGAGGAAAAATCGGACCTCTTAGTGGCGGAGGAGGGGAACTATGCTTAGAGCCCGAGGGAATGGCGGAGATCCTGAATGAAAACTTTGTGTCGGTATTCACGAAGGAGAGGGGCTTGTTGACAGCTCCTGTCTCTGAGGGAGCTGGGGACAGGTTGAGGGAAATATCCATACCGAGAGAGGAAGTGTTAGAGCTTCTAGGTAGCATTAAAATTGATAAATCTCTGGGGCCTGATGGCACTTATCCCAGGCTGCTTAGGGAAGGGCGAGGTGAAATTGCTGGGCCTCTGACGCAAATCTTTGTCTCTTCTTTAGACACAGGTGAGATCCCAGAGGACTGGAGAATAGCTAATGTTGTACCGTTGTTTAAAAAGGGTAGTAGGGATAACCCTGGGAATTATAGGCCAGTGAGTTTGACGTCAGTGGTAGGGAAGCTGTTGGAGGGGATTCTTAGAGATAGGATATATAGGCACTTAGAGTGTTGCGATCTGATTAGGGATATACAGCATGGATTAGTTAAGGGGAGGTCATGCCTTACAAATATGGTAGAATTTTTTGAGGAGGTGACAAAAACGGTGGATGAAGGGCGAGCTGTTGATGTCGTCTATATGGATTTTAGTGAGGCGTTTGACAAAGTGCCTCATGGGAGGTTAGTTGAGAAGGTCAAGGCTAATGGGATACAAGGACAGGTAACTAGATGGATAAGTAACTGGCTTGGTACTAGGAGACAGAGAGTAATAGTGGAAGGGTGTTTCTCTAGCTTGAGGTCGGTCACTAGTGGTGTGCCGCAGGGCTCGGTACTGGGACCTCTTCTATTTGTAATATATATAAATGACTTGGAAGAGGGAGTAAGTGGAGTGATCAGCAAGTTTGCAGATGATACAAAGATGGCTGGACTTGCGGATAGTGAGGAGCATTGTCAGGTGATGCAGCAGGACATAGGCTGGTAGCTTGGGCAGACAGATGGCAGATGGAATTCAATCCTGATAAATGTGAGATGATGCATTTCAGGAGAAAGAATGTAGGAGGGAGGTATATGATAAAGGGTAGACCTATTAAGAGTATAGAAACGCAGAGGGACCTGGGGGTGCAGGTGAACAAGTCTCTGAAGGTGGCAGAGCAAGTGGAGAAGGTTGTGAAGAAAGCATATAGTATGCTAGCCTTTATAGGAAGGGGTATAGAGTACAAGAGCTGGCCTTTAATGTTGCAGTTGTATAAAACGTTGGTTAGACCTCATTTGGAATACTGCGTCCAGTTCTGGTCGCCTTACTACTGGAAGGACGTGGAGACTCTGGAGAGAGTGCAGAGGAGGTTTACCAGGATGCTGCCTGGTATGGAAGGTCTGAGTTACGAGGAGAGGTTAGGCAAATTGGGACTGTTTTCCTTAGAAAGACGTAGACTTAGAGGAGATCTAATAGAGGTGTACAAGATTATGAGGGGTATAGATAGAGTAAACAGGGTTAAGCTTTTTCCTAGGATGGACTCAAATAGCACGAGGGGTCACGGGCTTAGGGTGAGGGGGGTAAGGTATAATTTGGATGCTGGAGGGAGTTTTTTCACACAGAGGGTGGTGGGGGTATGGAATGCGCTGCCAAGTAAAGTGGTGGAGGCTGGTTCTCTGGAGTTATTTAAGAAATACTTAGATGGGCACATGAACAGAATGGGTATGGAGCGGTATAGAAAAGTGATTTAAAATGGGGATCATGAGCCTTGGGAGCCCCTGGTGTAAATAGATGATAATATTGATGTACTTGTTTTTATCCTACAGGTGTTTTGGTCCACCTTGTTTTCTAACGAGGGGCGTACACGCGATTGGTTCTGAGAGGGCTGCTCTTGGATCTTTTTCGAGAGTATCCTAGTGCTTCACGTCGTTAGTGTATGCTTGACCTGGACCATTTGATGGGCAACACGAGAGCTCAGTGACTATCGCTGTGCTGTGCAGATGCATGGATTTGGGCCTGTGTCTGTGGGAGTTTGCACATTCTCCCCGTGCTTGCGTGGGTTTTCTCTGGGCGCTCTGGTTTCCTCCCACATCCCAAAGATGTGCTCTTAGGCTAATTGGCAAAACAAATTCTCCCTAAATTGTCTCAAATTTGGTTTTTAATCCATAGATCTATAAACATGGACAGGGATCGCGGGTAGAGGTGGGAACATTGGGGTGGCGGCGCGGGCTTGTTGGGCTGAAGGGCCTGTTTCCCGTGCTGTTTTGTTCTTTGTTCTTTGTTCTGCGAGTCTGCCATCCACTCCCTCACTCCCACCCTCACATCCAAAAACCCACGGAACCCTCCACCCTGCAACTGCAGCCATGACTGTTGCGACTGCCCCTTCTCGTCCACTCCCCGCTGGCCACCAAACACTTGAGTCCATCCTTAAAGTGATGACTGAACTCACATTCAGAGCATTGCAGGTTCTGTACATTTAATATGCTGCCTTTAAAGGAAGAGCTAATTCTTGTCACAAAAGTAAACTACTGTGGAGATGGAAATCTGAACAGAAAATGCTGGAAATGCTCAGTGGGTCTGGCAGCAACTGTGGAGCGAGTGAAAAATGGTTAATAGTTCGGTTTGATGATCTTTCAGAACTTAAATAAATCAAGATTGATAATCTGGTTCGAAGGGCATATGGAGTGTGATGCCATCACCTTTTCACAGTTTCCCCAATTCTGATGAAAAGTCACTAATGAAACAGTGACTCTTTTTCCATAGATGGTGACAGAGCGCTGTAGACTTCCATTCATTACCATTTTTATTTATTATTAAGCTAAAACCTGGTCCTATTGGTAATTTTGACCATATTTGCACTTTCTGAATCTCTGTTATGTATATCTTCCATTTGCTGTATTATTTAAATAAGGATTTGCTTGGTTTTGATCCCCATTCAGTCAGTCCATGATCAGAGCCTGTTCTGCTTCCTGTTGCATTTTTCCCATCACCAATCTTGTGGCTTTTTCCAACAATTGAGTATGGACATGTTTATTCTTCAGTTTAGAAATACTTTCAATATGCAAATGTTCCTTCGCTTTGCAGCTCTCTTGTGCATGCCACAAGCATTAGTGTATATTCTCTAAAGTTTTGACTGTGGTATTTAGGAATCATTACATAAATAGTTCATGATTTTGAATTTTCCCTGTGTTTCTAAGTGTGCAAGTCTCAAAGGTAGATTATTATTTTATCTGTGGCAAACCTATTTAAAGATATTTTTTCTGTGTGGTTTTATTTTTCATTTTGACTGAGGTGAATGCTTGAATGAATTGACCGTAATATCTGCATTATTTGTATCTGACTTCCATTTGTGGCTGTGCCTTTTTCTAGCCTGCTTCTTAATGTGAGTCCTTGTGTTTTGTGTACACCTGTGGGCTCATCTGGTAGTGATTTCACACTCTCACCACTACTGCACGCGTGTGTGCGCGTACACACACACACACACACACACACACACACACACACACACACACACACACACACACACACACACACACACACACCCTCCCCCTTGGGCCTTGCATCTGTGGCACTTTGAAATATGAGAAACCTTTTTTCTAAATGGCAAATAAATTGTTGTTTGTTTCATGTAATAGCCCCACTGTGGATTACCTGACTGTCTTTGTACTATTATTGTTCAGGCTATAGGAGTATGCCTCCTGTATTTGAAAGGGATTGTGCTATTGTAATAACTGCCTTGAATTAAACTAATTTGTTGGTTTTTACGATTAGTTTTACGGCATCAAAAGCTTTTCAATTTCGAGCAATAAAATATGGAAGTAAAGCAGTTAGCTTTCCTGTTTCAGTAATACGGCAGTGGAAGGTTTAGGTCCAGGAAACATGATTAATACTGGGGGACATACTTGTAAGTAACACAATTAAATGTGTGAACTTGTATCCTCCAGGCATCTTTTGCTATTCTGCATTTCTATGGCTGATTGATTTGTTGTTGGTCTTTGTCTTCTCAAGATTCATGTCTCAGGATTAAACAGTCAAAGCTAGTTTGACCAGTTTGGTATTGCATTACAAAAGAAGTTTAATGTTTCTTGTGTCTTTTGCTCACTTAACAATTGTTAATTATTTTAATTGTAAATTTTTGAATTTGCTTACACTCATAGAAGTCATCCTGCATATTATGCATGTTAAGCATTAAGTAAATATAAAATGTTGATTTAGAAGTTATCAAATTATTTTTAGGCATTTAAAGCCAAATAGAACAGACATTCTGATGTTCTGGCACCAGTTTAAACTTTGAAGAAAAATCCAGACAGTCAGAGTAAATGAAGAAAATGTTCTATTACAACAGGACAAATTGAAGGAGGACATACACTGAGATGATTTTTTTTTTAAATGTTATATTTTTTCATGAAAGATACTAACCAACCTACCCAGAAGCATGGTTTTGAAGAGTAATTTTGATAACTTCTCTTCCTATAACTGTTTAAAAACCATTTAGAGCAATCATCAAATTAAGGGCAACTAATAACTTCATAGTACTGCTATGAAGTTATTAGTTAGCACTGCTGCTTCACAGCTTACTGTGCCTACCCCAGTCCAACGCCAGCATCTTCACATTATGGCTTCACAGCATCAGGGACCTTGGTGTGATTCCTGGCTTGGGTCACTGTCTATGTGGAGTTTGCATGTTTCTCCCCATGCCTGTGTGGGTTTCCTCTGGGTGCTCCGGTTTCCTCCCACATTCTGAAAGACATGCTGATTAGGTGAATTGTCCCAAACAGACAGCAGACCGTGACGACTAGGGAAATTTCATAGCAACCTTATTGTAGTGTTAATGTAAGGCTTACTTGTGATTAATAAATAAACTTTAAGTTTTAACTTTAACTTGATTGTGAAATTTAATTCATAATTTTTAAATCCAATGCTAATAAATATTGAGCGGACTAATTATATCTCTTTAACATGATTGCTATGATCTAATATGAACAACTTTTTAACATTGGAAAGTTTCTTATATCCCTCATAGTTGGAAAAGGTAATTGGAAAAAGAAAATTAGGCAAAGTTAGTTTTTTGATTGTGTCTCTGTAAATTGTTTTTGGGACATTTTTCTGGATCAGCGGATTATATAAATGTCAGTTTGTTACATTATGAAATGATTTCAAGAAGCAAGTTTGACAAATCCTGCAATTGTACTGTTCTTTTCAAAAAAAGACAGACTTGCATTTATATAGCATCTTTCATGACCAGGGTGATCACAAAGCACTTTGCGTTCTATGAAGTGCTTTTGGAAGTGTATTCACAGTTATAATGCAGGAAATGTGGCAGCCAATTTGCACACTTCTAGCTCCCACAATGTGATAATGACCAGATGTTCACTGATGTCACAGCTTACATTCCCACCTAACTTGTGATGTTCTTTGAAAGATCATTATTGGCTAGGGATAACCCCCTTACTTATATTCAAAATAATGCCATGTTTTTTTTCATCTACCTGAGAGAACATTTGATTTAACATCTCGTCCAAAAGATGGCATACTTTCTCTGTACTGCACTAGAGTCACGTGGAGATGCCCGTGTTGGACTGGGGTAAACACAGCAAGAAGTCTTACAACACTAGGCTAAAGTCCAACAGGTTTATTTGGTAGCAAATGCTGCTAGCTTATGGAGTGCTACTCCTTCGTCAGGTTAATTCCACTCACCTGACAAAGGAGCAGCAAGTGCTCTGAAAGCTAGTAGGGTTTGTTACCAAATAAACCTGTTGAACTTTAGCCTGGTGTTATAAGATTTCTTACGGCACTTGAGTATCAGTGTTGATTTTTTTTGCACTCAGATCCTTGAGTGAGAATTAAATCTGAAATCTTCTGACTCGGATAAGAGAGTGCTATCAAATGCGGTGTCCTTGTTCAATGAAGGAAGTAAATATTTAAACACATTTAGTTTGGATTTCAGGAGATTGGATTCTGATTTTCTTATGCTGACTTACGCCCAGGATAAACTGGGCTTAACGAATTGTTCTAATTCACAGACACTGATTTCCTGAAATTGGAGATAAGGCTGGAATTCTCCCATCACGGACCTAGCACCATGGCAGGGATGAGTGTTTCCCATTGCAAAGGCTGGTGGGAACCGCACCATATCTTGTGGTGCTGACTTCGTTAATTATTTATTTAGGTGCTGCATTCCACAACCCCAGGTTAAAATCCAACAGATATATTTGGTAGCAAAAGTGACTAGCTTTCAGAGTTCTCGTTACTCCTTCGAAAGGTGAGTGGGATTTTAGTTCACAGAGCATATAAGGACATATAAGCGAGTGCTCCGAATGCTAGAGACTTTTGCTACCAAATATACCTGTTGGACTTTAACCTAGTGTTGTGAGACTTCTTACTATGTTTATCCCAGTCCAACGCCAGCATCTCCACATCCAACATCACTGATCCAACATCACTGATCCATCATTGAAGAACGAAGATGGGCCTCCTAACAAAAATGGTTTTCTAGAAACACTGTAAGGCTGGAAGGTAGACCTCTTTGATGACACTGAATCTAGAAGATCACTGTAGTTGCTCCACTCCCAATAATCTAATCTGTGGTGTTCTAGGGTCAATGGCAGTTTCCATCCCGAACTCCAGAGGCTGCCCCAGGTGTGTGGTTGTTCAGGTAAGTCCCAATTTCCACACACCACATTGTTTCAGAGGTATTCTGGGCTGGTGTGTTTTACCACTGGTGTCAGAGTTTGGGTGTCAGAAAAAAACTCTTTGTGAGGAGCAGTGGAAGTAAATGATAAAGCAATAAAATCTCCAAGAATGTTTCCAACCAGTATTGCTGTATTCAATCAAATAATGTACCAAATCTGTTTTTGAGGACAGTTTCATTTGTACTCTGAATAGGAAAAACCAGGCTCCAGTTCTGTGATTAGACTGTGATGTGTCTCTGACCTCAATACTCAGCTTCTTCTGTCTTATTAGAAATATTTTCCTTGAATATTCATCCATTTTCACCCTCTTATATTCCTCTTGAAGCTCCAGACTCTGAGCAGCACAGTGATACTGTGGTTAGTACTACTGCCTTACAGCAGCAGGGACCCGGATTCATTTCCAGCTTCGGGTCACTATCTGGAGTTTGTATGTTCTTCCCAGATCTGCGTGGTTTCTTTTGGGTGCTCTGGTTTCCTCCCACAGTCCATGATGTTAGGTTGATCGGCCATGCTAAATTGTCTCTTAGCCTCAGAGGGCTAATACGAAGTCTTAATGATTATTGGCCAGTGGCTCTGACATCCAGAATTATGAAGTGCTTTGAAAGATTAGCCGTGTTACAAATCAGTTCCAGCCTCCCGGACTACCTGGATCCACTGCAGTTTGCTGACTGCCGCAATAGGTCCACAGCAGATGCCATTTCCCTGGCCCTGCAGTCAACTCTGGAACACCTAGATAACAAGGATACCTATGTCAGACTCTTACTTATTGACTACAGCTCAGCCTTTAACATTATTATTTGCACAAAACTCGTCTCCAAACTCTGTGGTCAGGGCCTTGTTACCTCCCCTGTGACTGGATCCTGAACTTCCTAACTCACAGACTACAATCAGTAAGGATAGGTAACAACATTCCTCCACAATCATATTTAACATTGGTGCCCCACAAGATTGTGTTCTCAGCCCCTACTATACTCCTTATACACCTATGACTGTGTGGCCAAATTCCCCTGCATCTGGATTTTCAAGTTGCTGACAACACCACCATGATGGGTCGGATCTCAAACGATGATGAGACAGAGTACAGGAATAAGATAGAGAATCTGGTGAACTGGTGTGGCAACAATAATCTCTCCCTCAATGTCAACAAAATGGAAATTGTCATCACCTTCAGGAAGCGTAAAGGAGAACATGCATCTGTCTACATCAATGGGGATGAAGTAGAAAGTATCGAGAGCTTCAACTTTTTAGGCTTCCAGATCACCATCAGTCTGTCCTGTTCCCCCATGCTGACGTGGTAGGAAAGCCCATCAACACTTCTCTTTCTCAGAAGACCAAGGAAATTTGGCAAGTTAGCTCCAACTTTTACAGATGCACCATAGAAAGTATTCCTTCTGGTTGTATCACAGCTTGGTATACGAGCTCCTGCTCTGCCCAAGATTGCAAGGAACTATAAAAGGCTGTGAGTGTAGCCTAATCCATCACGCAAATTAGCTTCCCATCCATTGACTGTTTCTACACTTACTGCTGCCTCGGCAAAGCAGCCAGCATAATTGAGGACCCCAAGCACTCCGGCTATTCCCTCTTCCACCTTCTGCTTTCGGGAAAAAGATATAAAAGTCTGAGGTCACATACCAACCGATCCATGAACAGCTTCTTACTGCTGATGTCAGATTTTTGAATGGTCTTACCTTGCATTAAGTTGATCTTTCTATACACCCTAGCTATGACTGTAATACACATTCTGCACTCTCATTTCCTTCTTTATGAACAGTATGTTTTGTCTGTATAGCGTGTAAGAAACAATACTTTTCACTATGTGTTAATATATGCGACAATAATAAATCAAAATCAAAATACATAGAGTTACAGAGATAGGTCCTGAGTGAAATTACTATTGTTGGTGCAGACTTGATGGGCCAAATGGTCCCCTTCTGCACTGTAGGGATTCTAGGATTTTATGATTTGTGCTCAGTTGCAGTTTCATGAGTGCTGTTAATTCTTTAAAAGTTTATTTATTAGTGTCACAAGTAGACTTATATTAACACTGCAAAGAAGTTGCTATGAAATCCCCTAGTTGCCACATTCCAGTGCATGTTCAGGTACACTGAGGGAGAGTTTAGTATAGCTGTTGCACCTAACCATCATGTCGTTTGGACTGTGAGAGGAAACCTACGCAGAAATGCGAAGGAAGTGCAGACTCTGCACAGACAGTGACCCAAGCTGGGAATTGAACCCAGTTCACTGACACTGTGAGTCAGCAGTGCTAATCACTGTTACTGTGCTGTCCTTGTATATATAACCCTTCCCCCAGAGGGTTTTTTTTTGTACAAGTTGGAACTGTCTAAGCCATCTTACTCTTACCACACCGATTTCTATATCTACCATAGTTTCTGTTCCACTACTGTTGTTCTGTTATAAAAACAGAAAATGCTGGAAAAACTCATCTGCGGAGAGAGAAATAGAGTTGACAGTCATACGGACTTGAAACAGTGACATGATTTCTCTCTTCACAGATGCTGCCAGACCTGCTGATGCTTCTGTTTGAACTCAGATTTGCATCAACTGCAGTATTTAGTTTTACTGCTGTTGTATTGTCTGACTCTGCTCTATCTACACAGTTGTGGATGTGTCAAAACTTGTCCTGATAAATAGTGGTCAGACTGAAGCTAATGTGCTCATCTCCCATCAAAAATGGTTGATCAGAGCTCAGATTCATCCATTTTCCCATTGCACTAACTGAATATTGATTCATTGGCCCCGAGTTCAGCTTCAAAATCATATCCTGCCTATAACCAAGACACAAAAGTTTCCAAGTCTGCTACATCATTCACTTCCATAACTAAATTTCTTTCATTCTTGCTTACATATTCATGCAAGGCCTTTTCATTTTGAAAAGCTAATTGGCCTTGAAGCCTCCAAAGCTCTTTCCAAACAAAACATCTTTTCAGACATCTGTCCAAATTGCATCCTATCCTGTGCTCTTCCCTGCTCTTTGCTGATATGTGTGGGACTTTTTTCATCCAATGTATGGATTTCAGATCCTCATTTAAATTGTTTTCTGACACCTTGTTCTGCATAACCTCTTGCAGACTTGCTTCCCAGCTTCCACACTCATTGTGTTCCTGTATTCTACCTTTGTTAGAAAAGCCCTCAATTGTTGCATTCCTGCAATCTGAAATTCTCTGTCTAATTCATTGTTATTTCAGTCTATGGGGAGGTACGGTAGCACAGCGGTTAGCACTGCTGCCTCACAGTGCCAGGGACTGGGATTTGATTCCTAGCTTGGTTCACTGTGTGTGGAATATACACATTCTCCCGATATCTGCTTGGGTTTCCTCCCACAGTCCAAAAGATGTGCTGATTAGGTGCATTAGCCATGCTGAATTCTCCCTTTAATGTACCTGAACAGGTGCCAGAGTGTGGCGACTAGGGGATTTTCACTCTCACCTCATTACAATGTTAATGTAAGCTTCCTTGTGACAATAAAATAAACTAAAAGACTTCAAGATTCTGTTCAAAACCTAACTCTCAATCATACTGTCGATCTCTGAATTCTTGTTTGATGTCCCAATGAAGATGCTTTGCAAATAGCACCTATAAGGTGCTATTTGTACGCATGTGCAAATCATAGCTCACTAAGAGAGAGACCATTTCAGTAAAGGGTATATCTGTCCTTAAACCCTAGTATCTGCAAGAGGGCATTTTCCAACAATAAATTACTGAAAGTGATCTGGAATGGATTTTTTTTTCTTTTCCTGCCCTGTATTTTTTCAGACTCACACCCATTGGGGATGGCAGTAGAAACCTCAGCTGTAATGTGCAATGGGAAAGGACTGACCAAGCAATCGTTAGAGAAGTGACGAATAGTGTAACCAATACCATTAAGATCCTCAGCTGATATTACCGGACAGATCAAATCCCAGAATGGAACCTGGTTTGAAAGATGTTTCTTAAATGGGTGGAGGGTATTGACTAAACAAATTCACAGGAGTTTGCTGTTAACCTTTTAACAAGACAACTCATTTATTAAATACAAAACATATCACACAAGAAAACAAAAGGGCCGGAAAGATTTCAACACAAATACCAAGGACAAAAATGATTCAAATTCATGCGATCATAAGAATATAAGAAATAGGAGCAGGAGTAGGCCATCCAGTCCCTTGAACCTGCCCCACCATTCAATAAGATCATGTCTGATCTGCAGTGGTTCAGTACCACTTTCCTGCTTTTTCCCCATAACCCTTAATTCCCTTGTCAATCAAAAACCTATCCACTCTTGACTTAAATATATTCAGCGAGGAAGCCTCCACCATTTCAACAGGCAGAGAATTCCAAAGATTCACCATTCTTTGTGTGAAAAAATTCCTCCTCAACTCTGATCTGAACTGCCCCCTCCCCAATCTTGAGGCTGTGCCCTCTAGTCCTGCTCTCTTTGCTAAGCAGGAAGAGTCTCTCAACCTCTACCCTGTCCATCCCCTTCATTATCTTATACGTCTCTATAAGATCTCCTCTCAGCCTTCTAAACTCCAATGACTACAAACCTAACCTATTCAGTCTCTCTTCATAACCCAACGCCCTCATCTTCGGTATCAGCCAGGTGAACCTTCTCTGCACCCCCTCCAAGGCTAATATATCCTTCCTCGAATGCGGCAACTAAAACTGCACACGGTACTCCAGCTGCGGCTTCACCAGTACCCTATACAGCTGCAACAGTACCTCCCTACTTTTATATTCTATCCCCCTAGCTATAAAGGCCAACATTGCATTCACCTTCTCAATCACCTGCAAACTGTGTTTTTGTGATTCGTGCACAAGGACCCCCAGGTCCCTCTGCACCGTCGCATGTTGCATCTTTTCGCCATTTTATTGTAATGGTTCCTACCGTTATTCCTATCAAAGTGGATAACGTCACACTTGCTAACATTATCCATCTGCCAGGTCCTTGCCCACTCACTCAACCTATCCAGATCCCTCTGCAGGCTTTCCACACTCATCTTTGAAGGGTAGGTCGTGCCTCACAAACGTTATTGAGTTTTTTGAGGAGGTGACCAAAGAGGTAGATAAGGGTAAGGCAGTTGATGTAGTTGTTTGCTAAAATATGGATTTTAGCAAAGCGTTTGATAAGGTTCCCCATGGTAGACTACTGCAAAAAATGCAGATGCATGGGATTGAAGGTGATTTAGCAGTTTGGATTAGGAATTGGCTAGCTGATAGAAGACAGAGGGTGGTGGTTGATGGGAAATATTCAACCTGGAGTGCAGTTACAAGTGGTGTACCTCAAGGATCTGTTTTGGGGCCACTGCTGTTTGTCATTTTTATAAATGACCTAGATGAGGGTGTAGAGGGTTGGATTAGTAAATTTGCTGACGATACCAAAGTGGGGGGAGTTGTAGACAGCGAGGATG
Organism: Sphyrna mokarran; assembly: GCA_024679065.1. Taxonomy (NCBI): domain Eukaryota; kingdom Metazoa; phylum Chordata; class Chondrichthyes; order Carcharhiniformes; family Carcharhinidae; genus Sphyrna; species Sphyrna mokarran. Next base: position 41,011,903 of record JAGIQG010000002.1, read on the forward strand.
GATGTTACAGTTTGCAGAGGGACATAGATAGGTTGCAGAGCTGGGCCGTGAGGTGGCAAATGGAATTCAATACGGATAAGTGTGAGGTGATTCACTTTGGTAGGAATAACAGGCATATGAAATATAGGGCTAACGGAAGGACCCTTAATAGTGTTGTCGAGCAGAGGGATCTTGGGGTACAAGTACATAGCTCTTTGAAAGTTGGCACCCAGGTTGATAAAGTTGTTAAGAAGGCGTACGGTGTGTTAGCTTTTATTGGTAGAGGGATTGAATTTAGGAGCCGTGAGGTAATGTTACAACTATACAAAACTCTGGTGCGGCCGCACTTGGAGTATTGCGTACAGTTCTGGTCGCCGCATTATAAGAAAGATGTGGAAGCATTGGAAAGGGTGCAGAGGAGGTTTACCAGGATGTTGCCTGGTATGGTGGGAAGACCTTATGAGGAAAGGCTGAGGGACCTGAGGTTATTTTCATTAGAGAGAAGAAGGTTACGCGGTGACCTAATTGAGGCGTATAAGATGATCAAAGGACTGGATAGGGTGGATAGTGAGAGCCTTTTTCCTCGGATGGTGATGACCAACACGAGGGGACATAACTTTAAATTAAGAGGTGGTAGTTATAGGACGGATGTCAGAGGCAGGTTCTTTACACAGAGGGTGGTGAGGGCGTGGAATGCCCTGCCTGCAGCAGTTGTGGACTCGCCTTCTTTGGGGGCATTCAAATGGTCGGTGGATAGGCATATGGATGATATTGGAATAGTTTAGGTTAGAGGGTCCACTGGCCAGCGCAACATCGAGGGCCGAAGAGCCTGTACTGCGCTGTAATGTTCTATGTTTTGTGTCATCAGCAAATTTCGTCACCCTGCACGCTCAGCCCCTTCCTCCAGATTATCTATGTAAATGGTAAATAGTTGAGGCCCCAGCACCGATCCCTGGGGCACTCCACTTGTCACCAGCTGCTAATCAGAATAGCACCCATTAATACCTACTCTCTGCTTCCTATTGGACAACAAATCCTCTATCCTGTCTAATACCCTACCCCCAACTCCCTGCACCCTAATCTTCTGCAGCAATCTTTGTGAGGCACCTTATCAAACGTCTTTTGGAAATCCAAAAACGGCACATCCATCGGTTCCCCTCTATCTACCGCACCAGTCACTTCCTCATAGAACTCCAATAAATTTGTCAAGCACGACTTCCCCTTAACGAATCCATGCTGCATCTGCCTGATCAAACCGTTCGTATCCAGGTGCCTCGTTATTTCTGTTTTGATGACAGATTCAAGTATTTTTCCAACTACATACGTTAAACTAACCAACCTATAATTCCCTGCTTTCTATCTGCTATCTTTTTTAAACAGCAGCAAAACATTAGCCGTTTTCCAATCTTCTGGCACTTTCCTGGAGTCCAGCGAATTGTGAAAGATAATTACTAGGGCATCTGCTATCACCTCTGCCATTTCCTTGAGAACCCTGGGATGCATTCCATCCAATCCCGGGGACTTACCTACCCTCAGCCCCGTTAGCCTATCAAGCACCACCTCTCTAGTGACTGCAATCTCATCAAGGACCTCATCTTCTACCACCCTTCTATCCTTAATTATGGGCAAGGTATTTACATACTCTGTAAAGACCGACACAAAAAACTTATTGAAAGTCTCTGCAATATCTTTATTGTCCATCACTAAATCCCCCCTCTCGTCCCTCAAGGGTCCAACATTAACTCTGGCCATCCTCCTATTCTTTATATATTTATAAAAACTTTTACTGTCCTTTTTGATATTTCGAACCGGTTTAGCCTCATATTCTATCTTTCCTTTTTTAATCACCTTCTTAGTCATTCTTTGTTGTTATTTAAAACTTTCCCAATCCTCTGATCGCCCACTATTTTTAGCCACTTTGAACGCCTCAGCTTTTGATTTAATACTCCCCTTAATTTCCCTTGAGAACCACGGCTGATTTTTCCCTTCTCCTATAGTCCTTCTTCACCATCGGAATATATTTCTGCTGAGTACTGAAAAAGATCTCTTTAAAAATCCCCCACTGTTCCTCAGCCGTCCTACCAACCAATGTACTCCTCTAATCCACAGTCGCCAATTCCTCTCTCATCCTATCATAGTCCCCTCTGTTCAAACATTGTACCCAGGTCTGGGACGCTACTACCTCATCCTCCATCTGCATCATAAATTCTACCATACTATGATTACTCGTCCCTAGAGGATCCCTCAGATGAATATTCCTAATTCTACCTGCCTCATTACAGAGTACCAGATCCTTTTCATCTCAGCAGTATCCTTGCATGCTGAATACTTCAGTGAAGAGATACAACTATTTCTAGGGTAGAGTTAGTTCTGTTGCAAAGATTTCTCTTTTCTAGTAAACCGTTTGAATATTCACTAGAAGTTCATCTATAATTGGCATCAGGCTCGAGATCCAGAAAACTGACTCTAAATTCACTACTACACGAGCTTTAGAGCAATACATATAAGTCTTGAAACTTAATTCTTAAGCTGTCTGCTATTATTTCCATCTGGAGCTGGAGACAATCGTAGACCTTTCTGCTTTCACTCTGTTGGTATATTCATACCGATTGAAAACCACTTGTCTCTCCCTGTCTCTGTGTGAGACTTTGCCTCCAAATGCTAACCAACAGCACAGGTTTTTTTCCTACTTTTTTGCATTTATTTTAACTTCCCTAAGCAACTCCTTGGTAATCCATCCCTTCTATTCAATCTCATTAAAAATGCAAGCATATAAAAAGGATCTGAAGACTTCCTGGTTTCGTCTCAAAAAAAATTCAAAAATGAAACCAAATCCAAGTTTCATCATTCTTAACATACAGGTAAAGCAATATAAATTAAACTTAAACTTTAATCTTGTTCCTAGCACTTCCAAGTACAAATATACTGTAAAACTATATCTAGAATTATTTTTAAATTTTTGAAATTTATGTATCAACACTTGCCATCATGACCAACATGTAGTTCTCAATGTGGTGTCATCTTTACGTGGTGGATTTGCTAAAAATGTCAAGTATTCCTTATTTCTAAAAAAATGATCATTTTAACCAGTTTTGCATTAATTAAGGAAAAGTTTTGTGCTGCAGTCATCCAAATTGAGCCATGTGCCTGGATCAAATATTAATTTTCAGATTATTTAATGCTATCCAATTTTGGTTACTATTCCATTCATATCAAAAATATGCTAAGGGGCAGTAATTATTTTATTGCACTTGTGTTTGCAGATTTGTTTACACAATAGAAATTTGAATACAGAATCAATGCTTGCTATTTTACTTTTATTGCCTTTTAAAATTGAAATGTTAAAACAAAACTAAATGTGCAATTCTCACTGCTGTTGTTGTAATTACAATGTTGTAATTAAAAGACCATTAATATTTTTATTTGATTATATAATTCAGTTAATAATATTTAGGGACTTGGGTGTGGAAAAGTAAACTATTTAGCCATTCAGTTATATTATCATGGATAGTGTGCATGTTGTCTTGGTTCCATAACCCTTGATACATTTGCCTTTTTTTTTAAATTGGCCGTGCTAAATTGACCCTAGTGTCAGGGGGATTAGAAGGTAAATATGTGGGGTTATGGGAATAGGGCTTGGGTGGGATTGTGGTCAATGTAGACTCAATGAGCCAAATGACCTCCTTCTGCACTGTAGGGATTTTATGATTTACGCTTTGATATTACCTTAAAATGAAGAGTAATATACCGCTAGATTTTTAAAATTATTTTCTGAACCGAATCACTTGTTGTTAGTGATTTTTGTATGTAAACTCATAAATCTCTTGCTCGTCCACAATTCCTAGTTTCTCGTCATTTAAAAAATACCCTGATCTATCTATCTTGAGTCAATGGTAAATGCCTTTGCACTTCCCCATACTAAACTCTCATTTACAATAACTTTGCCCATTCATTTAATTACTCAATATTCATTTGCAACTTCCTCCTCCTATCTGCACTACTTTCTGTGCAAACCAACTTAGATCTAGCTTACTTGAATCTCTGAGTTGAAGTTTTAAAAGAGGACAAAGTTGTTTCTTTTGTAGAGTACATTGTAAAAATTTGTATCTGGAAAACTGAGAAATGTGATCTCTGAGATATGCTCCAAAACATTGAGAAAGTTCTAAATTGCATAAATATATTTCTAGAATGCATTATAGTGAAACATTGAAGATTCATTAAAGGGAAATTTGCTTGTGGGTATATTTATTCATTAAAGGCACATAAATGTAAAATGGAAAAAGCATGATGTTGAAGAACATCACACCATTAAATCTTAATTCAAGATTTGGATGTCCCAGTTTGATTGAATGTTGTCACAAAAATAGTTGTCACAAAGAGAGTATGATAGATAAAACAAACTGAAAAAAATGCTAACGCTGTCATACATGAATTTAGCTTCTGGGTACAAAACTGATCCTCCAATGAATAATAGATCAAAGCCATCAAACTTGACAGGAGTTGGCAAATAGTGTAAAGCTATTTTCTTTTACTTTAAATGTTGATGTTCTAAACATAAGTCTATATTCTAGAGAGGCGGTAGATATAATGTGCCACTAACTAAATAAACCTAAAATGAATAATTTCCTATTTATTTTGAACATTCCAGTAAGGTTTTGTTCTTAAATGTGTACCTTTAATTGCTACATGTGTTTGAGGATTGGTTTCTTACAAAGGAAAAGTCAGGAAAATGGATTGGCATATGTACATTAACGTACATGTTATTAGAGTACTTATTTTAACCATGCTTCTGGATTTTCATTAAAACATGCTAATATTTCAGATATGGGTGGAATTTTCCAAAAAATGGTGAAATGTCAGGTTCTGACTGGAAATTGGCGTGGTTGTCTCCAGAAACAACCAGATTTTCTCATCAGATCTTCTGACATATGTTAAAAGAGAATTAGGAAGCAAAGTTACTTTCGTCACTCTCAGGGCAAAGCCTGATGAAGCTGGCCTTCCCGGCTCCACAGAGATCAGGGGTGCCCTCTTTAAAGGGTATTTTGATCTCAAAGTAAAGTTAAAGGTGGGGGTGATGGGAGCATTCTAGGGGACTAGAAGTTACGATGTTAAGCTATGTAATCATATTTAATTCAAATTCATGTGGAGAGTGTGAACTGCCATCCTAAATCCTCTTGTGAGATTTAGCAGCCAGAATGGGATTTGATCCCCCGGCAAATGGACCTCATAATCACTATTTATGGCTGCGAATTGAGACTAAGTGTCCATACTGGTGAGAGCATTTTGTGCTGGCACTGACAGATGCAAATTCATGAATCCTGTGACACCTGCTGGGCAGTCTTGCTGTTCCGAGATTGGGGCACTGTTTTTAAAGGACACCCCAATCTCTGCACTTGGAGGCAAGTATCTCTGCCCCAAAAACAGTGATGATGTTTTCCACTGAGCAAGGGAGCACTACCAATCTTTTCCCACCACCCACGAATTATTGCCCATCCCCTCCCCATTACCATACAAGCATGAGGTGACCAGACTACTCTGCAGCTCTCCACATACCCCCCCACCTCATTCAGTTCCCTATTCACCCCCTTTCCCATTCAGACCCCCTTTCCACCATCCTTTCCCACTCAGGCCCTGTGCATTGGCAATGCCAACAGTGCACTGTCCCTGGCACTCTGGTTCCGATACCCTGACTGTCAGCTTGGGCCCAAGAGTGGGGATCAAGGAGATACATCCACTGGTCATTTGCCTTTTTGCTGCTATCAGGCAGCAGAGGAAGGGTCGCCCAGCAGTGCTAGGGGTTGGGTGGACTCAGGTGTGGGGGCAAAGGGGTTGACCTTGCCACTCTGCCTTTGGATGGAGGTCTTGTGGTTGGATTGTGCCTTCTAGCCCTCGAGACTTGGCTATTCTCTCTGGCATGGTGATATCAGGCAGCTCTCTGATCAATATCTTCATCCTGCCTGTCAACTAAAAATTTTGAAAGGGCTTGTCCACTTTAATCTCCATGTCCCTTGATCTCCTGCGAGACTTTCAAATCAGTTCAACACTGCATTCTGCAGCAAGATTTCCCTTTCTCCCTGTCAAAAGCTGCAAGAAGTCCTCTGACAGAAAGGAGACGTCAGTGAACATGTTCCATTCTGCACAGCTGTGCACCCAGTCCCACTGTTTTCACACAGCTTTGATTTTAAGTCTCTGAGCTTTTCTAGCAAGTTAAAATCTTTGAAACCCCCTCTATTCTGTTAGAAACATTTGACTTCTGTCAACTTTTAACATTGTGTTTTGAAAGAGTCTTGATGGATTTCTACTCTGCCTCCAGTATGTTTACATTTCCCTTATTGCATGAATACATAATTAGTACCACCATTATTCCTAACTGCAATATTTACGTAGACTTTAAGCCTGATTGACAGCTGTGGTTTCTTCAAAGGGTCTACAAAAGAGGCAATTAAACCAGGGTATCAGTGCAGGGGACAGTGTACTGTTAACACTGTCAAGATGTGTGACCTGAGGGAGGTGGAGGAGGGAAGGTTGCCTCCCTTTTGAGAGATTGGTGGTGCTCCCTTGGACCCTCGAGACCCAACATGCCTTGGGGAGTGGAGGGTGGGCATGGAGAGGTGGAGGAGGAGGAGAGAGAGGAGGGAGGCGACCCTCATAGTCCCCAACACCAGACATGGTGCTGATCTGACTCGGTGACATAGGTGGGTCCTTTAGTGCTGTCCATAATAAACAGCTTGACCTGGAGATGGAGGCAGAAACTGGTCTGGAAGTGGTGTATAGTGCATCGGGATCAACACAGCGCTATGGTAGAAAGTTGTTGTTCTCATCCTGAAGTTTTTAGGGAACTGAGGGCCACCTTGTGCACGTGATGCATTTAGCAATCATGTTTGACGTTGATGTAAATTCCCACTGACATAACACATCTGATGAAAGGTCTGATAGACTGCAGGTGGTTCCTATAATGAGCATTCATAAGCTGCAAATGAATGCAAATTGTGTTTGTGCCACCTGCTGGTGGGAAGAGTGGCCTGTCATTAAGCTGCCATTGGGAGAGTTGCTCTGTGATTTTACACTGGTGGCTTTCTGACTTATTGGGTGGGTTTTTCTGGTTGCATTTGTCCCAAAACCAGAAAATCCCACCCAAGGTTATCAGATCTTTTCCTCGCCTTCTGTGATTCCTGTGATGGGCGAGATGGGGAAACTTGTCCCTTTGTTCCCATCAGAATCACTACCCACCACAGAACCTGCTGGTGGGGAGAATTCTGCCCCTTGTTAGTATAATGTGCCTCTGTGAACTTAACTCAATAATCAGGGTTTGCTTACAGCATTTTTGGGTTTTCCAATTAATAGAAGGAAGACACCAAAGTGTAATTTTGATCCCTAATTAGTGTGAAAAGATTTGTAGGCATTGTGTGATGTTTGCCAGCTTGAAAATAAATGCTAATTTTGTCAACCTATTGGAACAATAATTAATTCTTGTGAATATAAATGTAACATTTAACTTTTTTAAACATGAAATTTGGATTCTCCATGTATACCATACAAACATATATTGACAGGAATTGATGAATCATAGAACCCCTACAGTCCAGAAGGTGGTCATTCGGCCCGTTGCGTCTGCATTGACTCTCCGAAAGAGTACCTTATCGAGACCCATACCTGCTGTGACAGCTTTTACTGAACAAGCAGCATGTGAGGTCTCTTGGAGATTTCCACTATTAACAGATGTATGGATAGGAGTCCTTATGAAAGTGGTCACCTCAAACAGAAAATTGGACACCATGCAAGTTTTGATATTTAATATTTTCAAAAATCTTGTATAGAAGTCCTAAGCCCTTATGATCTCAAGAATACTGATGGTTTGAAGGACTGGTAATTCATCTTAAATCACGAGGGGGAAGAATCTGCGCTTTTCTTTAAAAAAAAACAAAAAAAAAACTACGTGATTAATTGAATAATAAACAGCACAAGATTGGTGATTACCACTAGTCCAGTCATGTCACTGAGCTAGTAATCCAGAGGCCGAGGCTATTGTTCTGGGGTCTGGGATCAAATCCCATCATAGTAGTTGGTGGAATTTAAAATTTGATTAGTAACGTCTGGAATTGAATACTAATCTCAGTACTGATAACTATGAAACTATCATCAATTGTCGCAACAACCCATCTGGTTCACTAATGTCCTTTACGGAAGGAGATTTTCCATTTTTACCCCAGTTAGACCTACAGGTGACTCCAGATCCACAGCAATGTGATTGACTCTTAACTGTCCCTTGAAAAGGCCTAACAAGTCATTCAGTTCAAGAGCAATTGGGATGGGCAACAAATGCTGACATTCGCAGCATAGTCCAGATAATGTGAAAGAATAAACAGCAATTGGTGATGAGAGGGAAAAAAGAAATGTAATTTGAGATCTATCTGCATAGATAAATAATCTATCATTCAGTTTTGAATTATTTTTAATTTTTTGTAACTTTATGTGCATAGTTAGTATATTTACATTAGTGCCTACACTCGTTACACTTCCTTTTTGTGTCTGATGTGGAAGAAACACCATAAATATATAAACAACTATTGAGACTGATGTGTTAAAGTAAGCCTTGGTCTGAAAGTTGAGGAATGGTTTTGTAGATAGGTTATTTCTAAAATAAGGGGAAGTACTATTGTGAAACATTGTAACATTTTGGCCTTTTTAAAGAAGAAAATGAGAAAGTAAAATAAAAACACGAATAAGTTATTCAATTAGATCATGGCTAATCTGTACTATGACTCCATCTACGCGTCTTCGCCTTAATACCATCTCCTAACCAAAAAAAAATATTGATTTGGAGATTGGTGGAGTAGTGGATGAGTTGGAGGGCTCTTGCAGGTTGCAAAGAGACATCGATAGAATGCAGAGCTGGGCTGAGAAGTGGCAGATGGGGTTTAACCCTGATAAGCATGAGGTGATTCGTTTTGGTAGGACAAACTTGAATGTGGATTACAAAGTCAGCGGCAAGGTTCTGAGGAATGTGGAGGAACAGAGAGACCATGGGATTCATATCCACAAATCTCTGAAGGTTGCCACTCAAGTGGATAGAGCTGGGAAGAAGACTTATAATGTGTTAGTGTTTATTAACAGGGGGGTTATGCTGCAACTATACCAGATGTTGGTAAGACCACGTTTGGAATAATATGTTCAGTTCTGGTTTCATCACTATAAGAAGGATGTGGAAGCATTAGAGTGTGTGCAGAGGAGATTTATCAGGATGCTGCCTGGTTTGGAGGGTAGGCCTTATGAGGAAAGGTTGAGAGAGCTGGGGCTTTTCTTTTTGGAATGGAGGAGGTTGAGAGGCGACTTAATAGAGGTTTATAAGATGATGAGGGGGATAGATAGAGTGGACGTGCAGAGACTATTTCCTTGGGTGGATGTAGCTATTACTAGGGGACATAACTATAAGGTTCATGGTGGGAGATATAGGAGGGATATCAAAGGTAGGTTCTTCATTCAGTGCAATATACTGCCTGCTGTGATAGTGGAGTCAGACACTTTAGGAACTTCCAAGAGGTTATTGGATAGGCACGTGGAATACACCAGAATGATAGGGAGTAGGATAGTTTGATCTTGGGTTTGGACATAGCTCGGCACAACATTGAGGGCCAAAAGGTCTGTACTATGCTGTACTGTTCTATGTTTCTATGATATTAGTTCAGAAATTTTTCAATTACTCTCACCTCAATTTTTTTGAGGGAGAAGAATTCCTAATTTCCTTTCTTTCCCAGCTAGCACAGACATGATAGACTGAATGGTCTCTTCTTTTCAATAATTTTTCTATGATTGTAACACTCTGGAACAGAGAATCTTGAATTTTAAGTTTATATTTCCTTATTCAGGACTCTTCAAACAGGAGAAAGACTTGTTATTTGTCCAATCAAATCTATTAATCATCTTAAACATCTCACTTATATCATGTCTTTAATCATCTGTATATTTTGTACCAGCTTCTAGCTTTTCCTGATTTTAACTTGGATTCCCTAAATTCCTTTGCTTATCTATGGTTGCTCACTTCTCATCATTTAGAAATACTCAGTGTTATCTTGGGTCAAGTCAAATAACCTCATAGTTTATTGCAGTGAGCCCCATCCAGTGTGGTTTTGACCATTTGTTTAATCTATCCATGATCCTCTGCAACTTCAAGTCTCTGAAGGTGGCAGAGCAGGTGGAGAAGGTTGTGAAGAAAGCATATAGTATGCTAGCCTTTGTAGGAAGGGATATAGAGTACGAGAGCTGGCCTTTAATGTTGCAGTTGTATAAAATGTTGATTAGACCTCATTTGGAATACTGCATCCAGTTCTGGTCGCCTTACTACCAGAAGGACGTGGAGACTCTGGAGAGAGTGCAGAGGAGGTTTGCCAGGATGCTGCCTGGTATGGAAGGTCTGAGTTAGGAGGAGAGGTTAGGCAATTTGGTACTGTTTTCCTTAGAAAGATGTAGACTTAGAGGAGATCTAATAGAGGTGTACAAGATTGTGAGGGGTATAGATAGAGTAAACAGGGTTAAGCTTTTTCTTAGGATGGACTCGAATAGCACGAGGGGTCACGGGCTTAGGGTGAGGGGGGTAAGGTATAATTTGGATGCTCGAGGGAGTTTTTTCACACAGAGGGTGGTGGGGGTATGGAATGCGCTGCCAAGTCAAGTGGTGGAGGCTGGTTCTCTGAAGTTATTTAAGAAATACTTAGATGGGTGCATGAACAGAATGGGAATGGAGAGGTATAGAAAACTGATTTAAAATAGAGATCATGAGCCTTGGGAATCCCTGGGAAGTGTGTAAATAGATGATGATGTTGATGTACTTGTTTTTATCCTACAGGTGCTTTGGTCCACCTTGTTGTCTAACAGGGGGCATACACGCGATGGGTCGTGAGAGGACTGCTCTTGGATTTTTTTTCAAGAGTATCCTAGTGCTTCACGTCGTTAGTGTACGCTTGACCTGGACCATTTGATGGGCAACACGACAGCTCAGTGACTATCGCTGTGCTGTGCAGATACATGGATTTGGGCCTGTGTCTGTGGGAGTTTGCGCATTCTCCCCGTGCTTGCGTGGGTTTTCTCCGGGTGCTCCGGTTTCCTCCCACATCCCAAAGATGTGCTCTTAGGCTAATTGGCAAAACAAATTCTCCCTAAATTGTCTCAAATTTGGTTTTTAATCCATAGATCTATAAACATAGACAGGGATCATGGGTAGAGGTGGGAACATCGGGGTGGCGGCACGGGCTCATTGGGCCGAAGGGCCTGATTCCCGTGCTGTTTTGTTCTTTGTTCTTTGTTCCTGATCCCATCTACACTACTTGCTGTGCTGTCATCAAACTTCGACATGTAGTTCTTTCTTCGTCCAAACCATTTCAAAATATAATGAAAATTTGTGACCCCAGGAGAGACCTCTGTAGGGGTCACATTCACTTATTCTGTCTCCTACTTCTTAAGCAGTTTTCTTTCCAAGTCAGTGGGTTACTTCCAATTCTATGCAAGCTCATTCTTGTTGTGCCTGTTATGTGGAACCTTGTCAGATATCTTCTGAACGTCTGCAAAAATAATATACTTTGATGCTTGCTTGTCCAACCCATTTGTAACCTCAAAAAACTCAAGTTCATTAGATAAATCCATGCTGACCCTCTGATCTATTTATTTATCAAAATGCATATTCACACTGGACATAATAGATTCTAGTAACAACCCAACAGTTGATATTGGAGTAAATAATGGAGTGATGTTTAGCATAATGGGTCAAGCAGTGTTGAAATTTCTGCTGATGGGGAAGGAGAAGAGAATATGTTAAAAGCACAGAAAGAATAACATTACCCTGTTTTCCGAAATATTGTTTGAAAAACTAGAAGAATTCTTTTCCACACCAGGATCAACGTTTAGTTAGTCACCAATATTTTTCAGCCCGTTTGTACATTGCACAGTTATATGAACCTTGCAATATAAATGCAGTCAGAAAATCCTTGATTTAAAAATTGTGCGCAGTTGTTATTTTGGATCATGCATTTGCAATTGCTGTACATTCTATGCCTATAATTCAAGTATTTATGTTTAAATGACCAACTAGCATTTTTATTTTCGAGCATAACTAGTGATTATTGGTCAATTCAAATAATTTATTAAACAATACAATCATAAATATGATTTATATAATAATAAAAACAGAAAATGCTTCTTTACTCACCTGGTCAGGCAGCACATATGGAGAGAGTGTCACTGGAAACCTCTGACCTCATCTGTGCCTATGATACCGCTATACTGAATGGAATTTTGGCTGAGCGCCATTCTTGCTGGCACTGGGGAATGGGGTAAATGAGATCAGAAAATCCCGCCCAGGATTAACATTTCAGGTTGATGATACATTAACCCTCTTTCTCACCCCTTAGATTTTGCCTGCTTGATGAGTATTTCTGGCATTTTTCTGCTTTCATTCCAAATTTCAGGCAACTGCTATATTTTGGGCAGCATAATGGTTAGCACTGCTGCCTCACAGCTCCGAGGACCTGGGTTCAATTCCGGGCCTAGGGTGACTGTGTGGTGTTTGCACATTCTCCTTGTGTCTGTATGAGTTTTACTCCAGGTGCTCCAGTTTCCTCCTGCCCTCCAAAAGTGTGCAGGTTTGGTGAATTGACCATGCTGAATTGCCTTTAGCATCCCAAGTTACGTGTGTTAGATGGATTAGTCATGGTAAACGTGTGGAGTTACAGGGATAGGGTGGGGAAAGGGCCTGGATAAGATATTCTGTCAGAGAGTTGGTGCAGATTTGATGACTGAATGGTATCTTCTGCACTGTAGGGATTCTGCGATGATGATTTGCTTTTATGTTAATTTGATTTCCGTGTTCTCAGTTATTATCAATGTCTGATATCCTTTTATACGGCCCTAAATTTTCCTTGTAACTGTCAACTCTAATCTATTGTTGGTGGCAGCCTTGGAACATTGTCACAGTTTTGTTCCAAATCAGAAGGCCATGAGTTTGAATTGCACTCTAGGTATTCAGATAATCTAGCTTTACACTTCAGTGCAGTTCTGGGAGTGCACTGCCTTGTTAGAGGTACCAAGTTTCAGATTGTATATGAAATTCCATTTGTCCCTTCAGGTGGATGGGAAAGTTAAAATCTTACTATTGAAAGAAGAATTGTGGAGTTCTTCTGGTATCCTGGACAATATTTATGTGTCAATTACCAGCACCAAAAACAGATTAATTAAGCACAAATTAATCATCAGTTTGGGTTGCTTTATTTGCATATCAAACCACAATGATTACATTTCAAATGTAATCCATTTGACTGAAAAGCTCTTTAAGATGTTCTGAAAACGTGAAAGGTGCAAAGCTAGAAGTTACTTATGTAGTATTTACGTACTTTTCAATCTCCCTTGCTCTCCTGAAGACTTCAATTCTTGCCAGAATTCCATAGCCTCTGTAACCCTCCAGCACCTGCTAAAGTGACTGTGAGGCTGTACAGTGAGTAGAGGTGAGGGAAGATTACAGCAGAACTAAATCCCTTCGCGTGTACTGCAGAGATTGCTGGCTTGTGATCAGGAACAAGAGCAGCGACCGATTTTCCTTTTAACTTTCAGAACAGTAATTGTTGAACCAGTATATTCACTTCAGCTTGAATGTAATGAAAATAGAGACAGATGTCATATGGTATTGGATCCAATTGGTATGGTTCCAACTTGCGTAGAGAATTGAGATCAGTAATCATCCTGCAATATGATGCACTCTTTCAAATAATCCTATTGTTGAAATTACTGGCAGCCTCCTACAAAAAGGTAGGGGTGGGTGCTCTATATTTTGAGCACCCAGCTAATAATTTATGCTTATTTAGTTGAATAGGTATGGCAGCTGAGGTTTACAGCTGCCGCAAATGATTTTTATGATCAATTTTTCTGTTATCCTTTAATAATTTCCATTTTTGTTTCAAATCAATTTTTAAAGGCCTCCTGCAACTGAAGATATTATAGACTAAATTTTTTATTTTATTAAGTAAAATTAATCCTTTGAGTACCGGATTTAATTTTAAAACTTGCACTATATAAACTTCCAATGGCCCATTTTCTTAAAAAAAAAGAGAACACAGAAAATACTTTGTGTTGCCTAAGAAACTGGTACACCTAATTTAAAATGCTGGTTTTGAAACGAAAAGCATTAATACACATGGTCTATTGAAATGGTTTAAATTAGTAAAATGTTAATTTTCAAATAGGGTCAACAATATCCTAATGTCAGGTACAAAATGTGTCAAACAGAGCTGGGATACTGACCTCTGCAGTACATAAAACAAAACCATGCTGCTTTTATGAATTGGTGTTTTATTTTAAATTGCCTAAATGCAATAAGTAATTCCGTTTAATATGGTGAGACATTGGTTGTGAATGTAAATCTACCCTCCATCAGTGCAGGGATTGTATCCTGGAAACATTTAATTGGGTTTGGGTCACATATCTGAGCAGGCTACTGTCGTATTAGAATGCAAACGTAGTAATGACAGCTGTCTCCTCGCCATGTGGCATCTGCCATTACTTTGATGTACTGCAGGGATGGATTTTTGGGTCTTGGTTCCAAAAAAATTGGGAGAAGCGTGGTTTTCAACAAAACAGCATGCTTGTGCTTCCATTTGACTGTAATAGCAAAGCTTGGTTCAGTGTTAAACCGGGGAGAATCTGCTCATGCAATTAACACCTTGAAAACTTATTTAACTCCTGATTTTTAAGGAGTTTGCGCTGCAGTATTCATTCATTCTGTCTGGAGACACAGTTGGCTGTTTCTGTGGAATTTTTAATTAATCACTTAGGATGGATTGCAGCCATTATGGCTCAGCGGCACATTGTGCCTGTCCTTGGTTAACTTGTTACTTAGTAGTTGTGATTTTAAAGAACCCTCTCAGTATGTCACAACAATCTGGTTGTATTTTAGCTAGCTTAAATATCGATTTTCTTTTTGGCGAGGGGACAGAGTGAATCTTTTTCTTCCTAGGAATGAAAAACTAAAATGCTGTAGTTTCTTGAAAAAGGATTGCTAAAATTCCAGTTAAATTGCATTGTTTTTGTTGTCACCCATTCCCAGAATGTTTTGCAAGCATGAAGTGTTGCTTTTACAAAGCTAATTAAATGATGGTGCGAGCAGTAATTTAAGTTTTAATTTAATTTAAGGCATTTTGATGAAATGCAAATATAGTTTGCACTGGTGAAAGGCCTGTGCAACTTGACCCTATTGTTCTGATTCTGTTTGATATATTAACTAATAATTCTGAAATGCCACTCAAATTGGAATCTTTTAATTAGCTGTAATATTATAAAAGAAACGGTCTGCTTGCCAATAGGCAGTTTTCTCCCATTTATTAATGCTATTGACACTACAGCAATTGTAAAATTCAGTGGAATGTTGTACATCTGCGTAAAATGGGAATTTTAAAAAATCCTAATTAACATTGCATTTGTGGTAGCATAAATTGCTTTGGATATAAAAGATCATAAGCCATTTATTTTGGTTGAAATTGTGTGTGGGACAGTGTGCAAGAATGATAGCTTGGAATTGTAGGAATGGCAACATCTATTAATTTAGAATTGTTGAAGATTGCAAAACTCGTTTCTTTTTTATTGCTGTTAAAGAACACTTTAACAATTGCTTTATTGCTGCAACGTATTTAAAGAAAGACTAATCAATTTATGTTAGATTTTAATTAATACTTTGAAAGTGCTTCAACTAAGAATTAATGTACTGCGATCTTTCGCTGCAGCAGAAAGTCTTAAATTTGATGCTTGTTTAAACCCATTGATAATGATTAACTTAAAATTCAGCTGTTATAAACATGCCTGCTTTGAAATCCTGCACCACTCTGGCCCCATTTTGCATTGAGCACATATGCTGGAGTGTAATTTGATACTGTGTGATATGACCTGAGTTTGGGGCGAAGGAGCAGCACAAACATTAGATAGAATTCAATTCATATCAATACAATCCAGCTATAAGCAATGATACAAACTAGTAAGGGTTAACCCGAGTAAAGCAAAAACTAGTATTTAATGTCATGGAATTAATACGAGAGTTTTTAAGAAATTGTAGCTGTTATCAAATTATCAATTTTAACAGCTGCAGAATGACTTGAACCTTGGAGAAAAAACCCTCAGGTCAAAATTTTGTTTAAATGTGATTGTCGCAGTTTTCTAATGGCCTTAAGAGCTACGTAATTTATGTAGTAATACTTCAATTCTTTGATGATCTTTCTTAAGTTTGAAGATTTGGTACTGTGTTTATATTTCATCTTGGACCTAATTTGTGAACTGTTTAAAAACTAATTAAACTTGTGGTCTTATTCTGTAAAACAGTAGTTCGTTGGCTATATGCTTCTTGTATGATCTCTTTGTAGCCTGGTCTTCTCATATAAAAAAATAATGAATTGTGGGTGGTTCAGTAATGCACGGTTCATGATTTTGGTATAACTATAGCACATTTTAGTAACGATAGCCAGGAAGCTCTTTCAGAACTTGTTCCCAGTGCACACTTATTATGTTTTCCTATTTTAAGGTAATATTTTGAAATAGTTAAGAATTGCTGCTCAATTATATTGACACAGAGATTTTTGTACTTGTTACGTGCCCTCAATCTGGGAAGTTGTTGAATTCAGTTATATTTTTAAAAATGCTTTCGTGTAATTTAAAGTGCAGCCAGAGACACTCTGAAAATAGTAAATTATTACAATTTATTTTAGGAGAAAAAAAGTGTTAGGAAGAAGTGAAGGAGCCAAAACATTGATCACATTTTGGCAATTGTTTACTGGATTTAAGTGGCAGGTCATATTTATGCCCACTTATCTGCTTCAGGGAACATTCTTGATAGCAGCAGTACAGAATCCACTGAATAACATAGTTTGCTTTGCAAATTAATGCAAATGGCTAGACCTGTCGAGAAACCCTTTACAGGGCAGTGTGCTTTGATTATGACTGAAGTTGCCATTTGGACATGGTGAAAGGAGCATGTTTGAACCATTGATTAGGGGCAGCAGTGAAAAAGTCAGGAAGGCCCCGTTAAGCTTGCAGTGCAGCAGGCGGATGTCAGTGTAGTTTGAGCACAGTGGGAGAATGACAGGGAGGATTAGTGTCAGCAAGAGGCTTTACGGTAGCTGTGGAGATGGTCCCTAGGGTCACTCACCTCTGCGACTGCACTCTGCACTGACGGCTTAGTAATACAAACCCCATGATGCATGGTTGTTCATTACTAGGGTCAGAGATTATTATATATAAAGTATTTATATCTTCAGGGATTAATTTTTTAACATTCTATTGATGTTTCATGATGGATTCTTTTTTTAAAAAACTCTCTATCCATGATTTACCAAGCTTAACTATGTTTTGTATGATATTCATCACGAATATAGTTTGTTTGTAGTGGGCTTTTTTGTAAATAAAGACATTCTTTTACTCTTTCTGCCATTTTTTGGTGGATTTAATTCATTGTGTAATTCATTCTGCCTATTATTTTGGATATTATTACAGGCACCTGAGTGGACAGAAGAGGACCTCCGCCAGCTGACAAGAAGTATGGTTAAGTTCCCTGGGGGCACTCCTGGTCGATGGGAAAAGATTGCTCACGAATTGGGTCGATCAGTGGCAGATGTGAGTCACTTGGATTTGCATTGTATATTGAGTGACAAAACTGAACAAGACAGGCAGTGTAAGGGCAGCATACATAGGGTTAGACACTGACTGAAAAAAAATTGCAGTTCTTCTAGGACCTGGAAGTGAACCATTAACTAACTAAGCAAGAAGCAGATGTGGAGGAGTTCCAATCACTGAATCAACAGCTGTAATTGATCAGTTGTACAAGGATTCAAGTGCTTGGCGGTTTGGGCTACTGTAACGTGATCACAGGAAGACAATACCACAGTGCAAAACTATGCAGTGAGCCCCTTTTGAGCTGTGACAGGATATTTTTTGCATTGGGTTAGGAAGGCGCTTTATATTTTTAAAGCATTCAGATAGAATACTATAATAACAAATCTTGTCTGCAAGATTCAACAGATGTTTTTGATTGTGAATATTTTAAATTGTTTTGTTAGAATCAAAGCACCATTACCTACTGGTGAAATCATAAATTATAAATTCAACATCTGAAGCGGAGATGACGTGAAAATCTAATCAGAATTATTTCTTTGTGTGTTCTGTTTTTTGGACTTAAATTACTAGAAGTTAAAGTTCAAATTGATTCTGTTTGTTATTAGAAAAGCTGGTCCCTTCAGTGTATTGAGATGAATTAAACAAGCATATTTGAAAGCTGGCAAATTAAAAATTACAGACTTCTGTATTCTTGATTGTTTCACACATGTATTACTTGAAAACTTGATTGCTGTTTCTGAATGTGAGGATCCTCTCTTTAGACCTCCTTGGCTTTTTTAAATAAAACTTCAATTTAATTATTGAATCAACAGTTCTGTATTCCTGAATGTTGTAAAACTTTAAAGATTATAGCTTGTCTTGTGCAAAAGTAAAAATTGCTATCCCTTCAAATTTGCCATATGTGCTATTTCATAGTTTTGTTGGTGAGATAATAGCCTTCGCATAATCTTTGAAATTTGCTATCTGTAATTGGGTATGAGGCATTTGGGTTGAGAAAAGGGGGTTGATTTGGTCATAAAAAAACCATTTGTTAAGCAGCTTGCCATATAAGCATTTGTCAAATTACTTTTTAAAAATTTAATCCATTATAATTAATATTCATACTCATTTCAAAGTAACTTTTTCATATTTTATAATTAGAGCAATGAATGCATTCCTCGCAGTATTACTCATGGCTGGAAAATATTCTGTTATAAGGAACAAACTGTTACTCCCTTGCAGCATATAGTGCTGTTGCTCTTTTTAATAGTTTACATTTGAAAGATGCTACTTGTTCTTTGCTGAGTTCCTTACCTATTCATTTGTTTTTAAATTGAGGTTTAAACCAGTTAGCTACAACAATTAAGCAGACTTCTGTGTGTCTGAATTGCTAAAAACAAGGCAGTATAGGTGGATGAATTACCTGCACTCCTGGTTTTAGCTTCAAAAGATTGGGAGTATTTTTCCTGTCATGTATTCTTTGCAGTTTCAATAGCACAATAGTACAAGGATACTTTTAATGAGTATTTTCTTCCTTCCTTTCCTGGGAGCATTGAGGTTTTGCTGGGTCATGACTCTACAGGCACTGGTCACCCCAAATATCTTGACCAGCTGAAGGCATGATGGATCAATTAACTTGGCAATGCTTAAAAGGCCAGAATTAAATGAATGCCAGTATCTTGCAGGGTTGTTATGCAGGAGACGTTTATAGCGCTATGGACGAGTGAGGCCTTGGAGGGGTTTGTAAACCAGGAAACAAAATCAAAACTGGGATTTTGCTTGACCAGTAGTCACTGTTGGTCAATGACCTCAGATAGTTGGTGAATAATCAGAAGAAATTGGGACTAGTTTAGGGGTTTAAAAAGGGTGGCATGGACAAGTTGGGCCAAAGGGCCTGTTTCCATGCTGTAAACCTCTACGACTCTAAATAGGAGCAGGAGTATATTTCGAAATCGTGACTGATCTGATTGCATCCTTAACTCCACTTTCCTTTAGCCCCTAGCCCGTCACTACATTTGACTTTCTTATAGGTCAAAAATATGCCTAATTCAGCCTTGAATATGTATAATGACCCAGCATCCACCACTCACTGAGGAAAAGAATTCCAAAGACTGCTTATCCTCTGAGAGAAGAAATGCTTCTCGTCTCTATCTTAAATAGGAGACCCGATATTTTGAAACTGTGCCCGTAGCTCTAAATCCTCCCATCAGGGAAAACACCCTTTCCACATCAACCTTATAAATTCCTCTCAGAATTTTAGGGTGCAATGAGATCACCTGTTCTGAACTCCATTGAGTATGAGGCCAACCTCCACTTCCTTTTTCATAAGACAACCTCTTCATCCAGGAATCAGTCCAGTGAATCTTCTGTAAACTGTTTCCAAAACAAATATATCCCTTAAGTAAAGAAATCAAAATTGTAAACAGTTCTTCAGGTGTGGTCTCAACAATTTCCCATTCCAAGGGGCCTGGGAATGCACTGCCAAGTGAGGTGACTGAGGCAGACACGTTAGGGTCATTTTAGACTTATCTGAATAGATTTATAGACAGATGGGGAATAGAGGGATTAGCCTAGATAGGACAATGTGATCAGCGCAGGCTTGGAGAGCTGAAAGGACTGTTCCTGTGCTATACTGATATTTGTCTATTGCTCTTTGTTTACTTGTAGCAAGACTTCCCTACTTAATAAGACTAACATTCCATTTGCCTATACCTGCGTGCTAACCTTTTGTGATTTTTGTTCCCAGACTCCAAAGTAGTTTGTGCTGTAACATTCTGTAATCTCTCTCCATTCTTCCTGCTATGATGGACAAGCTCACATTTTCATAGATTATATTCCATCTGCCAAATTTTTGCCCACTCACTTAAATTGTCTGCACCCCTCTGTAGACTCTTCAGATCCTTGTCAGAATTTGCTTTCTGACCTAAATTTGTAAAATTGGATGGTTTTGGAAGATGTCATGTGCACGCAGGGTAGAATGGGAAACCAAGCAGGAGTGCATTGAAACATTAATGAATGAGTGCAGATAAACTGAGTCAGGGGTAATGTAACGCAATGTTATGGAAGTGGAAGTAGATGGTCAAGATTTTAGTATGGATACAGGCTCAAGTTTAACTCCAAGGCAGGCAATAATTTGGTTTAGTGTCAGACTGTTGTCAGGAAGATGGATGGAGTTGGTAGTTCAGAAATGGAGTTTGTAATAAAGGCAGTGATGTTAGTCTTCACAGTATTTACTTGGGGGTTATTTTCTTTCTCTTCTATCCTAAAACCAAGGACACCAAGACTGAAGAAGCACACCTGGCTTCATATTTTCTCTCATAAGAAAGAAAGGATTGAAACGTTAACCTTCTAGGTCTATAAAGTTAAATTACTTATTAGATAACCTTGATAGTTTTTAAAAATGTATGCATCTTTTGACAGGATATAGATGTTACTGGCTAAACCAGCATTTATTGCCCATCCCGAATTGCTCTTGAGAAGATAGTGGTGAGCCACTACAGTCTGTGTGGTGTTGGTATATCCACAGTGCTGTAGGGAATTCCAGGAATTTGATCCAGTGACAGTGAAGGAGTGGTGATATATTTCCAAGTCAAGATGATGAGTGGCTTGGAGGGGAACTTGGAAGTAGTTGTGTTCCCATGCATCTCTGCCCATATCCTAGATGGTTGCAAGTTTGGAACATGCTAGTGAAAGAGACTTGATGAGTTGCTGCAATGCATCTTGTAGATGGTAGAGACTGCTCACTGTCTGTTGGTGGTGAAGAGAGAGAATCTTTAAGATAGTGGATGTATCAATCAGATGGACTCTTTGTCTTGGATGGTATCAACATTCTAAAATGTTGTTGGAGCTGCATTCTTGCAGGCAACTAATCCATTCCAGATACTCATGGTCCTTAGTTACCTGTTGATGATCAATCTTTGCACTAGGCTGGGATTAAGTACTATGTGACAACCCCACAACAATGAGAGGGAGACTGTTCTCTGTGCTTCACTCCCTCCTCCCACAATTGGAAGGGATTGAGCTCCATGTAACCACACAGCCCATGATGTGGATTAAACCGCATTGTGGTTAAACCGTGTTGTGGTGTTTGTTACACTGTAACTGTCAGAGCAGCAATGATCAGGCGTAGGCCATTCAGTCCCTCTAATTTGTTCCTCATTTAATAAAATCATGGCTAATATGATTGTAACCTCAAATCTGTAATCCGCATACTCCCTATTACCTCCTTGTTTACGAGGAATCTATTCACCTTTGCCTTAAAAATATACACAGATTCTGCTTCCACTGCCTTTTTAGGATGAGAGTAACATAGATTCTCGAACTAGAGTGGAAACATTTCCAACATAGGAGTCTCATCTCAGTTTTAAATGGGCAACTCCTTATTTTTAAACAGTGACCCAGTGGAAAGAGTGAACAGATTTGAGATGAGACAGAGGACTAGAATAGATTGCAGTGATTACAGTGGGGCAAGTGTATGAAAGGACTTGCAGATGAAGACATGACTTTGAATTAAATCTTTGGAGGATGGGTTGTAGCATTAGGTCAGTAAGATGGGGGTTGAGAGCGATTTAGTATTGCACAGGATATGGCAGTAGAACTTTGTGGGTGAAAGGTGGAGAACCATCAAGGAATGCGTTGAGTAGTCTGCTCTGGAAATGACAAAGGCGTATTTAAGGATTTTAATGGTGGAATTGGGGTGAAGGGGGTAATGTTACAAAGTTCTTGATGGATGGGATATGGGGTTTAAAGCTCAGCTAAGGGCTGCAAAGATCAGTAGGTTGCAAAGATCAAAAACACTCAACTTGCTTTGTTCATTTGTAAGCAATTGTAAAATGTTTGCACTAGTTCTATTGAAATGCTTGTTTAAATACTAGCAGTGTTTTTAATTTATAACACACTTTCATAAGTGGTCATTCTTTGTTTAATGCAAACTATGACTGTGATGATATTAATAATGTAGAGATGCCGGCGTTGGACTGGGGTAGTAAGAATCTAGCAACATCAATTTTAAATCCAACTGATGTATTTGATAGCAAATTTACGATCAAATAAATCGGTTGGATTTAAAATTGGTGTTGCTAGATTCTTAATGATATTAATAACCATAGTGTTGGCCAGCTATTTAGTGAAAGCTGTTGAGAAACAATTAGTTGCAGACATGAAGTAAAAACTGTCAGACATGTAATGAATCAAAGAACAAAGAACAAAACGGCACGGGAAACAGGCACCTCGGCCCAACGAGCCCGTGCCGCCACCCCGATGTTCCCACCTCTACCCGTGATCCCTGTCTATGTTTATAGATCTATGGATTAAAAACCAAATTTAAGACAATTTAGGGAGAATTTGTTTTGCCAATTAGCCTAAGAGCACATCTTTGGGATGTGGGAGGAAACCGGAGCACCCGGAGAAAACCCACGCAAGCACGGGGAGAATGCACAAACTCCCACAGCCACAGGCCCAAATCCATGTATCTGCACAGCACAGCGATAGTCACTGAGCTGTCGTGTTGCCCATCAAATGGTCCAGTTCAAGCGTACACTAACGACGTGAAGCACTAGGATACTCTCAAAAAAAATCCAAGAGCAGCCCTCTCACGACCCATCGCGTGTATGCCCCTTGTTAGACAACAAGGTGGACCAAAGCACCTGTAGGATAAAAACAAGTACATCAATATCATCACCTATTTACACACTTCCCAGGGACTCCCAAGGCTCATGATCCCTATTTTAAATCAGTTTTATATACCCCTCCATTCCCATTCTGTTCATGTGCCCATCTAAGTATTTCTTAAATAACTCCAGAGTACCTGCCTCCACCACTTTACTTGGCAGCGCATTCCATACCCCCATCACCCTCTGTGTGAAAAAACTCCCTCTAACATCCAAATTATACCTTACCCCCCTCACCCTAAGCCCGTGACCCCTCGTGCTATTTGAGTCCATCCTAGGAAAAAGCTTAACCCTGTTTGCTCTATCTATACCCCTCATAATCTTGTACACCTCTATTAGATCTCCTCTAAGTCTACGTCTTTCTAAGGAAAACAGTCCCAATTTGCCTAACTCTCCTCGTAACTCAGACCTTCCATACCAGGCAGCATCCTGGTAAACCTCCTCTGCACTCTCTCCAGAGTCTCCACGTCCTTCCGGTAGTAAGGCGACCAGAACTGGACGCAGTTTTCCAAATGAGGTCTAACCAACATTTTATACAACTGCAACATTAAAGGCCAGCTCTTGTACTCTATACCCCTTCCTATAAAGGCTAGCATACTATATGCTTTCTTCACAACCTTCTCCACTTGCTCTGCCACCTTCAGAGACTTGTGCACCTGCACGCCCAGGCCCTTCTGCGTTTCTACACTCATAATAGGTTTACCCTTTATCATATACCTCCCTCCTACATTCTTTCTCCCGAAATGCATCACCTCGCATTTATCAGGATTGAATTCCATCTGCCATCTATCTGCCCAAGCTACCAGCCTATCTATGTCCTGCTGCATCGCCTGACAATGCTCCTCACTATCCGCAAGTCCAGCCGTCTTTGTATCGTCTGCAAACTTGCTGATCACTCCACTTACTCCCTCTTCCAAGTCATTTATATATATTACAAATAGAAGAGGTCCCAGTACCGAGCCCTGTGGCACACCACTAGTGACTGACCTCCAGCTAGAAAAACACCCTTCCACTATTACTCTTTGTCTCCTATTACCAAGCCAGTTACTTATCCATCTAGCTACCTGTCCTTGTATCCCATTAGCCTTGACCTTCTCGACTAACCTCCCATGAGGGACTTTGTCAAACGCCTTACTAAAATCCATATAGACGACATCAACGGCTCGCCCTTCATCCACCGTTTTCGTCACCTCCTCAAAAAATTCTACCAGATTCGTAAGGCACGACCTCCCCTTAACAAATCCATGCTGCATATCCCTAATCAGATCGCAACGCTCTAAGTGCCTATACATCCTATCTCTCAGAATCCCCTCCAACAGCTTCCCTACCACTGACGTCAAACTCACCGGCCTATAATTTCCAGGGTTACCCCTACTACCCTTTTTAAACAACAGTACAACATTAGCTATTCTCCAGTCCTCTGGGACCTCACCTGTGTCCAAAGAAGAGACAAAGATTTGTGTCAGAGACCCAGCAATTTCACCTCGCACCTCCCTAAGCAGCCTGGGATAAATGCCATCAGGCCCCTGAGATTTATCAGTTTTAATGCTACCTAGAAGCTCTAACACTTCCTCCCTCGGTATGGATATTTCCCTCAACTGGTCCACAGCTCCCTCAGAGACAGGAGCTGTCAACAAGCCCCTCTCCTTCGTGAATACTGACGCAAAGTATTCATTCAGGATCTCCGCCATTCCCTCGGGCTCTAAGCACAGTTCCCCTTCTCCGTCCCTAAGAGGTCTGATTTTTCCTCTAACCACTCTTTTATTTCTAACATAGGAGTAAAAAGCCTTTGGATTTTCCTTAATCCAATCTTCCAAAATCATTTCATGCTCCCTTTTTGCCCTGCTAACTCCCCGTTTGAGCTCTCTCCTACTCTCTCTATATTCCTCCAACGCTGTCCACGTTCCCAGCTGCTTTGACCTGTCATACGCCTCTCTTTTCTTCCTAACCAAGTCCTCAATATCCCTAGTAATCCATGGCTCTCTAATCCTACCTTTCCCATCTTTCCTCTTAGCCAGCACATATCTATCTTTTCAGTATTCCCTTGAAAGAGTCCCACATGCCTAGCGTGGATTTACCCTCGAACAACCGTTCACAATCAGTTTCCATAAGTTCCTGCCTAATCCGACCGTAGTTAGCCTTCCCCCAATTCAGCACCCTGCCCCTAGGGCAACAAGCATCCTTTTCCATCTGTATCCTAAAGTAGACAGAATTGTGGTTACCGTTAGCCACATGTTCCCCTACTACAACATCAACAACCTGCCCTGGCTCATTACTCAGAACTAAATCCAATATAGCCCCTTCTCTAGTCGGGCTAGCCACATACTGCTCCAACGATCCTTCCAGTACAGATTTTACAAATTCCTGCCCGTCCAAACCCTCAGCTCTAGGTACTTTACAATCCACCCTAGGGAGATTAAAATCTCCCACTATAACGACTCTGTTCTTTCTGCACCTATCCAAAATGTCTTTACGTACGCCTTCTTCAACTACCCACGGTCTGTTGGGTGGCCTATAATACACCCCTGGCATAGTAATCGCCCCCTTTCTATTTCTCAACTCCACCCACAGCGACTCCACTCCTAACTCCTCTGTATTGTTCTCCCTCTGCACCACCGTGATGCTCTCCTTAACTAACAACGCCACTCCTCCACCTCTTCTGGACCCTCCTCTGTCACGCCTGAAACACTTATACCCAGGAATATTCAGTTGCCACTGCTCCCCTTCCTTTAACCACGTCTCCGTCATCACAACCACATCCAAGTTCCTCGCAAACATTAAGGCCCTAAGTTCATCCGTTTTTCCTGTTACGCTTCTCACATTGAAACAGACACACTCCAGATCTCCAAGCCCACTTGGAACCTCCTTCTCCCCGGTGTATTTCTTCTCATCCAAGCTTAGTCTGTCTACCATCTTGCTCTCTACCAAGCTATCGGTCTTGGCCCCTCCCCCTGCTGTGTTTCAGCAGGATATTAATTTAAATCCTGCCGAAACACTCCAGCTAACCTCCCAGCTAAGATAATTCACACCCTTCCCATTTAAGTGTTCTCCCTTCCTTGTGTACAGGAACTTCTTTCACAAAGACTTCCCAGTTATCCACAAATATGAAACTCTCTGCCCTACACCAGTCCTTCAGCCACGTATTCAGCTGTAGGATCTCATTTCTCCTTGTTCCGCTATTACCCGGCCCTGGAAGCAGCCCTGAAATTGCCACCCTGGAGGCCCTGCTCTTCAGCCTACCCCCAACTCCCTGAACTGCCTTCGTATATCCTCCCTGCACTTCCTTCCTACATCCTTTTCTCCTATATGAATAATCACATCCGCCTGGGTCCCCTCACCCTTCAAAATGCCCTCTACCCTGTCAGACACATCTTGCACCCCTGCTCCAGTGAGGCAAACTACCAGCCTGGAGTCCCGCTTTGGACCACAGAAGTGCCTTTCTATTCCTTTAACCCTCCCACCCCCCACCACTATCTCCCTTTTTGCCCCTTTCCTCCCCTTTGAGGTACTCTGGTCCTCTTGCCTTGCCTTTTTTAACCCTCCGCCCTCGATATTTTGGGGGAGCGCCACTGGGGAGGTCTTTGGACTGTCTCCCCTCTCCTTTTTCCCCTTCCTTAGAGTAATCCACCTGTAATGGTCAGGTTTCCCCCCCCCCCTTAGGCTCCGGGTCCCCCACCTTACTCTGCCTCCCATGATTGCCTCGTTTTCCCTGACTAAAAATGCATCTTCCAATCGCCGCTCTAGTTGCTTGACCCGAGCCCTCAGACGCTCCAGCTCCAAACACTTGATGGATATGTGGACTTTTGGGAGAGGTCTTGCCTCCAGGAACTCCCACATATGACACCGTACATAGGTGAGGCGTCCTTCCTTAATCCCTGCCATTGTCATGAAAACTTTTGGAGGTGTGAATGCAACTGGAAAACCAGTAGCACACACTGTGCCTAAGCCTGCTGTCGCCCAAGCCCCATGAGCCAAAGCCCTTATATCTCACTCTGCTTCCCTACTCACTCACACTGCCCGCTGCCCACTGTCTACTGCCACTTTCTTTTTATACTCCCCACTACCTTCCCAGCTAGTCCCACGCCTAACTACAGCAGCAAAAAGCACTCAAAAAGGGAGACAGGAAAAAAAAGCAAATTGAAAAATTCACACTCAGCCACCAGCACTTCCAAACATGCTGTCCCCGAGAACAATGAGGTGTATTCACAGGTGAGTTGCTGATTTATACTCCCCACTCCCTTCCCAGCTAACCCACACCTAACTACAGCAGCAAAAAGCACTCAAAAAGAGAGAAAAAAAAGCAAATTGAAAAATTCACACTCAGCCACCAGCACTTCCAAACATGCTGTCCCCGAGAACAATGAGGATTGTAGGATTGATGTAGAATATTCATTCAATTGTTCTCACAGCTTTTTATTTCAATCTCTTGGTTTGTTCCAGTCAGAACTGTTAATTGCTTAGCTGATTACCTATACCAGTGGCACGGCAGGACAGTGTGGCATAATGGTTAGCTCTGCTGTCTCTCAATGCTGGTGACCCAGGTTCAATTCCCAGCTTTGATCATTGTCTGTATGATGTCTGCACATTCTCCCCATATCTATGTGGGTTTCCTTCTGTACTCGGTTTCCAACCACAGTGCGAAAGATGTGCTGGTTAGGTGCATTGGTTATGCGAAATTCTCCCTTAATGTACCCGAACAGGTGCCAGAGTGTGGCAACTGGAGGATTTTCACAGTAACTTCATTGCAATGTTAATGTAAGCCTACTTGTAACATTAATAAATAAACTTTAGTGCTCTCTTTATGCTTTCTCACATCTGTTCTTTGACTTATTTTCCAAACTGTGTTTGTAGCTCCAGGCTTAGTTCTCATCCCTCTCCTAATATTGCTCGTGCTGCCATTGTGACAAACATCTGACCTGTTTTTCTTCAGGAAAAATATGTGAATTTAACTGTCTGCCAAGCTGGCCAGACTGTAATATGGTTATTAACTCTGAGTGCTAAATTAAAGGCAGGGAAAGCTTGAATGACTTACTTCTAAAGTAATATCATTCATTCAACTCTGAGCATGTAAACTGATTCCGTTTGCCTCTGCGGTCACTAATCTCTTGTATTCAGACTTTGATAGCAAGCTGATAGGGGTTTCTGTCTATGGATAAGAGACTCAGGTAGGAAACAAAACAACAGACAGGTGGGTTGATGCTAGCAGACCTTTTTAATTACTGTGGAGCCTGACAGCATGTGGCAAAAGGACTGAAGTTAGATAAGCTGTCCCATGTGTCTTTAAAATGATGAGGAAACGATTAATGGACATTGTATTAAGCAGGTTGGAAAACACTGATTCATGTTGTTTTACATGCATGCAAAAAGAAATCAAACGAGAATTTACTATCTAGGATTTTATCATGTAATAGCTGCACCATACTCAATGAATCTTGGGTGATTGACTAGACATAAAATTGCAGACAACTAAGGAGCGGTATTTAATGGGAATTCCACGTATTCATAGAAGAAATCACTATAACAAGCAAAGTTGACCAGTAAATGTTTTTCAGACACTTTTATGTTAGCCACTCTAATGAAATTTGGACTATAATATGTCAGATTTCTTTTAAAGATAAGGTGACTAAACAGGCTCGTACCGTGTTGGAATGCAGAAATAGAGAGTGCATTCATCAATGTCATGTTGCAGTTTTGCGGAAAGGAGTCTCATTCAAAATTAATCTAGAGGACAGCGTCCTTTGAGATTAAAAAGTGCTGTTTGACAATTGAGTAGTTTTTGTAAATTTTTGAATGTGTGCTATATATTGGAGGGATTTGTGTTTTGAATGGATTGTAGTCTGAAGTTTTTTAAAAAACTTAAATAGTCCTGCATAAGGTGCTGTAGAAGCTATTCAAACTTCAAAACTTGAAGCAAAGGTTTTGGTGTTTTAAACCTATGAAGAACATGAAGGAAACATGTCTGCTAATATGACGAATTAAGAAGTCCCACCACACCAGATTAAAGTCCAACAGGTTTATTTGGTAGTAAACACCACTAGCTTTCAGGGTTTGCCCCTTCGTCACGTGAGTGATGAAGAGGCAAATCCTGAAAGCTAGTGGCATTTACTACCAAATAAATCTGTTGGACTTTAACCTGGTGTTGTGAGACTTCTTATTATGTTTACCCCTGTCCAACGCTGGGATCTCCACATCATAATGTAACAAATAGCACAACAGTTTGATAAAGTAGTGCAAGTATAAAGTTAATCAGTCTGAACGAATATACAATTTCTACTAATGCAGTTGTGATTTATAATCACCAGATGTTGCTCATTTCAGATCTGTAAAACTCCTTTTAAGTTTTAAAACAATAAGAATTGTACCATCCCTATGAAGGGTTCATCATCATTATTTGTTAGCCATGATTCAGTAGTAGTGCTCATGGTCTCAGAGTTAGAAGATTATAGGTTCAAGACTCACTGTAAACTTAAACACAAAATATGGACAGATATTCCAGGACAGTAAAGGGAGTGCTGCTGTATTGGAAATGATGAGCTGGATTTTTATGTAGCCTGGGAGACTGTACAGTGTTGAAAATGAGGGCGAGTGGAATATGAGGAGGAAGGGACCAGATCCTGGTCCTGTGGAATGTCTTGATGTTTTATGTTAAAGGTGATATACAAATACAAATTTTATTGTTGTGGAGATGAAAACAAATGGACTATCTGATGGACAGGATGTTTGTTTTCAAGTTGAGTTTATTTGGACAGGGTGTCTGTCGTAGGTAAATAAGCTCACAAAGGTTAAGGCACAAGTCCCCATCAATAAGTAAATGATTTAATTTCAGTATAAATAGGATTATGAATTTCCAGATGAAAGGATGGAGAGTAGGATATGGTGTCTCTGTGAACTTGAGGGAAGTCATTAGGAAGAAGCAATGGATGGTGTAGTTGACAAATAAAATTCACTAATTAAACTGCAAAATACAATTCGAATTGAAGTGGTTTACAAGAATTTTGAAAGTTTGAGGAGATTGTGATTTCAAATAGCTGAATTTGATACTATAGCTGGTAGTGTTATTCACCAATTTCGCTGTTCTAAGAGCCTAATGGGTAGAATCATAGCACTAGAAGGTCCCATATTTCCTTACCAAATGAGTCTGATTTCACCCAGTCATGTTGCAGCCCCCTTCTCTGACAAATGGAGTGGGGAGTTAATCCACGGCTTCATCTCCTGATTGCTATCATGTGATTCCTTCTAGAAAGAGTCTGCATGGATTTGAGGGGTGTGTGTGTGTGCGCGCGCATGTGCGTGTTAGTCCAGCTCAACAGTTTTGTTCTCTGTTGGCAGTGCTTGCTGTCTTAAGCTTCAAAAGGTGTTCCCAATTAGTCAGTGTACTGACAAACACCAAACAGCAATGAAATCAGGCAGTTCCTTTAGAAAACAAGGAATAGGCAACGTAAAACTGTTGGGAATTTAGTTTAGATGAGTTGTATGTGTTTTTTTATTTGTATGGATTACATTTTATTAAACATTTTATTGAATACTTGGTAAGAAATAAACAACTGTATTTTTTCCTTCTAATATTAGGTTACAACAAAAGCTAAACAAGTTAAGGATTTTGTTTCGAGCACACCAGGTATGGGTAGACTTCATTTACGTTTTCAACAGAACAGAAACAATACCTATTTAGATCTAGGTCTGGGGACTATATGACATTAATATCCATAAAATTGCCACACGGCGTTGCAGATAGGCAGTGCCACATATGGTTTCCTGCTTCCACAATGAATAAAACCCTTGGACCAGTGCCATAAAACCAATTTATTTTGTTTGTTGTTAAAACAAAAAATGGCATTCTATGTCGCATGTATGGCACCTGAAGTGTTAAGAAAAGTTGGGAACATGAGTAGAAAAGCAGTGCATTCTGGTCTTTGAGCTTGTCATTTAATTAAGTTGTGGTTGATCGATTCCTCATCATTTTACCCAACTTTTGATCCATAGCCCTCAATATCCTTACCCAATAATGGACTGTCATTCTCACTCCCGAAAATTTCAATTGATTCAACAACATGGCATTTTGGAGAAGAGGATTCTAGGTTTCCACTAATTTTTGTTTGAAAAATCGCGTACTGCACAGAATTGTATAGAACATAAGGCACTGTATGATCTACTCCTGTTCCTATTACTTATGTTCTTGAAACAGATCATTTGGCTCAGCCTCCTCTCTAATGCTGTTAGCATATCCCTCTATTCCTTCTCCTACTATGCTTCTCTAATTCACCTTAAATAGATACATATTACTCCCCACAACTACTCCCTGGGTTAAAGATTCCACTTTCTGATAAAGAAGTTTCTTCTGAATTTTCTTTTTGATTTCTTGGTACTTATTGTTAGGGTCCAGCAGCTGATAAATGTTGTGCAAACTAAATCCCAAAAGGGAACCTTAACTATTTTCTATTTATATTTTACCATGAGAAAATATGTGTACTGAAGTGAGGAGCCACAAATTCCACGAACACTTTTGGAGATTTTAAATTAAAACATTCATTAAGAAAAGAAAAAAACACGAAGATTTCATTTATGCAGTTAAAATTAATTCTATAGAACATTCCCCCAGAAAATTCCTATTTGATTCAACACATAAATAACTATTACCACAAGGGACTTCTACTGTATTTCACTCGGTTGTAAAATTTAAGGCTTTAAACCAAAACCTACTTTCTGGCACAACTGGACACTTCTCTGGTATAGTTGAAGGCTGCCCACTTCTTCGTAATTCTGTCCTAGCACTTTTAGATGATCTTACGTGTCCGCTGCACTACATCTCCCAACCTGCTTTTAAATATGTTTCTTTTCTCCTTCATATTTTTCTATATTCCTTATTCTTCTTTGAAATATACCTTTCCCAGGATATAAAAACTTTAATGTTCTCCAAGTGCCGTCGTCTTTGGGTAAAATAAAATTTAATAACTTGACTGTATCTATTTGTGACCTTCTCCAAGTTGCAAACTGCTTTCTACTTCCCTTTAAAACTTAACAGAACTCAACAAAACCTCATTATTTTGTAATGCTTATTGCAAATTTCTGCCAATATTTTTTTTACCGGTAGAACATGCAGCTTGCCCCTTATTCATTACAAATGCCTTCCTTTCGCATTTAGCTGCTTTGATGTCTGCAACTCTAGGTATTCTGTCCTCAGCTTAATTAAATTAGTCGTACATGCATACAGCCTCCACAGTCCTGGTTCATGGTATTCCACAGAAGACCCCAGGATATTAAAAGCTAAAATTTTCTTCACTATCGTATATTGGTGAGCTCTAATTTTGTTCTTCCCCACAAGTGGAAATACTCTCTATGTGTCAACTTTTAACATTTTTTCATAATTTTAATGATGGCCTGGTTGCTGTTTTTAACTCCTGAATGTTTAGCTCAAGATTATGCCCCTTGTTTTGGATTCTCTCACAAAACAAAGCAGCTGTTTTGTATTTAATCTTATCTAATGACTTTATCATTTTAAAAGCTTTCTCAACTTAAGTAAATACAAGTCACATTTATGCAACATTTGCTCCATAATTTAACTCTTTTAAGAATAGGTATATTCCGGTGGATCTGTGCTGTACCTTCTCAAAGGCCAAAACTATCCATCCTGAGTATTCTAGATGTGGTGTGCCCAAGCCTCTGTACAACTGAGGCATTGCCCTCTTTATGTAAAGGTCAGCATTCCATTAACCTTTCTGATTATTTTTTTCATTTGTGCACTAGTGTTGTGGTTTCTGTACCAGGAAACTCCATTTCCTTTGCTTCTCCACACTTTCTAGTTTCATGCCATTAGGAAACTCTTCAGATTTGTCTTTCTTGGATACAAAATGGATGACCTTACTTTTGCTCACATAGAACTTTATTTTCCATAACTTTGCTCATTCACTTAATTAAGCTGTATTCCTTTCCAAACTGGGAACACAGTAAATGGCTAAAGTGTCATCTGCAATTTTGGATATACAATTATCTTATTTCAAAAGAAGAAAACAGCACGGGAAACAGGCCCTTCAGCCCAACGAGCCCACGCCACCATCTCGATGTTCCTACTTCTACCCATGATCCCAGTCATCCCTGTCTATGTTTATAGATCTATGCATTAGAACCAAATTTGAGACAATTTAGGGAGAATTTGTTCTGCCAGTCAACCTAAGAGCACATTTTTGGGATGTGGGAGGAAACCGGAGAAAACGCGCGCAAGCACAGGGAGAATGCGCAAACTCCCACAGACACAGGCCCAAATCCGTGTGTCTGCACAGCACAGCAATAGTCACTGAGCTGTCATGTTGCCCATCAAATGGTCCAGGTCGAGCGTACACTAACGACGTGAAGCACTAGAATACTCTTGAAAAAATCTAAGAGCAGCCCTCTCACGACCCATCGTGTGTATGCCCCTTGTTAGACAAGGCGAACCGAAGTACCTGTAGGAGAAAACAAATAATATCATTGACAATTTACACACTTCCCAGGGAACTCCCAAGGCTCATGATCCCTATTTTAAATCAATTTTCTATACCTCTCCATTCCCATTCTGTTCATGTGCCCACCTAAGTATCTCTTAAATAACTCTGTAGTGCCTGCCTCCACCACTGTACTAGGCAGCGCGTTCTATACAGCCCACCATCCTTTGTGTGAAAAAACTCCCTCTAACATCCAAATTATACCTTACCCCCCTCACCCTAAGCCCGTGACCCCTCGTGCTATTTGAGTCCATCCTAGGAAAAAACTTAACCCTGTTTACTCTATCTATACCCCTCATAATCTTGTACACCTCTATTAGATCTCCTCTAAGTCTGTGTCATTGATTTATATGTTTAAAAAGCTGAAGTTGCAAAGCAGATTTAGGGATATATTACTGCAATGGCTATTACTGGGTCAGTAACGCAGAGGCCTGGGTGAATGATTTGGCGACATGAGTTCAAATCCTGCCAAGGCAATTGGGGAATAAATCTACAATAAAAATCTAGATCAGTAGTAGTGACTATAAAATCACTGGTTTGTCATCTAATCCTGTCTGGTTCACTAACTTCCATTACTGTGCAGGCCCACAGTAATGTGGTTGACTCTTAACTGCCCTCTGAAATGGCCTAGCAAACCACTCAGTTGTACCAAGTTGCTAGAAATAAATTATGAGAACAAAAATATCAGATGGGCCACCCCAGTATTGATCAGATTCAGACCTGACAAAGGCACACCCTGTCCAGTCAACCGTACAAAGATGTCTTCACTAACATCTGGGGACCGGTGCAAAGATTTGGAGTTCTATCCCTCATATAGGTTAAGCTTGACATTGTCATACTTACAAAATTATGCCTCTCGGCCTTGAGCTGCTTCATCATTTCCTTGGACATGTCCACTCCCACTGCCAAGGCAGACCCATTAGAGAAGGCAACACAGTGGTATACAGTGAGGAGTCCTTAGTCATGACTTTGTGAATTTTAACGGCATCAGGTCAGATGCACATAAGGAAACCTCCTGCTGATTACCATTACTGTCTTTCCTCAGGTGATAAATCAGTGCTCCTTCCTCCATATTGAACAACACTTGGTAGAGTAGGAAGGGGGGTGACCAAATCTTGAAGGGCGCAGATGCCAAACTGACATTACATCATGCAGTCATGAGGGAAAGACTGCCATCACTTGGCCCCATCTTGACCAATCTACCTGTCATAGATGTATTTTGCCCTTGACAGTACTGGTAGAAGTAAACACTACACAATCTTTGTGGTTTCGAAGCCGTGTCTTTTTTCTGAAGACACTCGCCACCATGCTGTGTAGCATTATCATTGTGCCCAATAGTATGGATTCAGAATTATAAGGCAGCTCAAAACTGATAACTGAAGTGCTGTAAATCATCAGTAGCAACAGCATTACAGTGCAATCTATGACATCATGGCCTGGCATAACCCTCACTGTACCATTACCATTAAACCTGAGTGCTAATGTTCGCGCTCAGGTTTAATCTCAGGGAGGAAATGGCTAATCTTGTATTCACCTGCACCATTGTATGTAAATGGATAGATTTGTTCACAAAATTATTCTGCTTTAAATCAAAATTTGGAAAACATTGAGCAATACATACAACATCAACTCAATTTTTTTTTTTGAAACAGGAACGGTAAAACTATTGGATCTGAAGTCTGTATCCCAGACTGTAAAGAGTGCAAAACGTGAAACAGTTCTTCCTGACCATATAATCACTAAAAGAGATGAGGAGGTTGAAGGAGAACATGAGTTTGAAAATGGGGATGATCAAGATAATTACACGGAGGCATTGTCTGCAGAAACCAGGCCACGGAAACGGAAAACTGCAAAAACATCAGAGAGGACAGTTATGATCCAAGAAGAAACGGAACAGAAACAAAAAGGAAGACGTCAGAGGGACTTTGATAACTCTGAACTGGATAATGAAAGTGATGAGGAAAAGAAAAAGAAAGGGAAGATTCGATCTTTAGAAGAAAGTGCTGAACTGTGGAACCAAAATCAGCAAAAACTGCTTGAATTAGCCTTACAACAGTATCCAAAGGGGACTACTGAACGCTGGGACAAAATAGCAAAATGCGTACCAGGAAAAACAAAGGTAATGTTTCTCTATCAATAGAAAACTTAGATCCATTGTACTAATAAAACTGTCTTGCAGTCTATGGCTATATCCAGTACAGGTTCTTTATATTGCTCAATAAGTTGAAACTTATTGCAAGTTTTGATGTGAATTTGATGTTTTGAACATGTGAAATGTTTCTGCAACAAATAGAGAATTTAGTCTGACTTGCTTTTCTCCACTCACCGATACCATCATGTGCAGCAGTATAATTTGTCACACACGTTGGAAAATTATGGAGACATCTCAAGAATCTTCACTCTTTAGATTGGAGTATATGGATTAAAGTATGGTACCATGGAATGGAACGTCAGAAGTTTGATAGCCCATTGTGCTGAAGTAACTATCTCTGTTGTATTAGTTATAGGAAACTCCTAACAAAAAGGAGGCATTGTAAGTGGAGAAGGAGAAGGGTTTTACCAGCATACCTTGTTGTGACTAGCTGATGAAAAAAGTGACATGCCTAGGACATATAACGAAATAGACAAGAATCAAAAATTCGATTGGGAGTAAAGGAAAGAATGCATGTAATTTATTTAACATATAAAATAAACTATAAATGCCAGGGATTAAATACCTTAGACACTCAATGCTGAAATGAATTTTCAGGTTACCAGACGCAGGTTGTTGTTTCCATACTACTACATTTGAAACTCTGAGATTTTAAAACCTGTCTTCGAGCATCCTTATCAGTTGTTATGAATTATTATCATTACCTTAGAGCCTAACTCATACTGAGTTTACGTTGTGGTCCAATGTACTTAGAGATGGGTGGAGATTATACAAATCTATTTCATCTTAACTTTTGGAATTTGCTAATTTACTGTGGGCATGATTTTCCTTTCCGTTGATCCCGTTGGATTTCATACATCTCAATTGAATCTTCCCTTAACTTCCTGTGCTCCAACGGGAGGAACTACAATTTTATTCTTCACTAACAACCAGACACCTTTTTTTTGTATTGTGGAATAGCATAATGGGTTACAGCACAAGGCAAGGCCATTTGGCCCTTTGTGTCCATGCCAGAAAAAGAAATCAGGTACTCCTACTCAGTAGCCCTTCCCCAATAATCCTGCAAATTTTCTCTTCGGATGCTTATCCAGTTCCCTTTTGAAAATCATCAGTGAATCCTTGCTCTTAGACAGCAGCGTAAGGGAACATCACTATCAACACATGGGAACACTACCACCTGCAAGCCACTCACCATCCTGACTTGGAAATATATCGCATTCCTTCACGTTGCTGGGTCAAAGTCCTGGAATTTCCTCCGAAATGGCCTTGTGGGTCAACCTACAGAACATGGACTGCAGTGATTTAAGAAGGCAGCTCACCACCACCACCAAGGGCAACTAGGGATGGGCAATAAATGCTGGCAGCCAGCAACACCCATATTCCATGAATGAATAAAAAAAATTATATTCCAGATCCTAACTACTTGCTGTATAAAAAGGTTTTTCCTCAAGCTACCATTGGTTCTTTCTGAATTTATCTTATATTGATGTCCTTTTGACCCACCAATGGAAACAGTTTCTGCCTATCTATTCTGTCTAGGTCACACATGATTTTGAGTGTTTTTATCAAGTCTCTCAATCTTTTTAAGGAAAACAATCCCAGCTCCTCCAGTTACCCACATAATTGAAGTCCATCGTCTCTGGAACCACTCTTACAAATCTTTTCTGCATCCTCTCTAAAGCTTTCGTTTCCTTTATTATATGTGGTGCTCGGAGTTAGACACACTTTATCACTGTTATGAAAATTCACCATAATGTTCCTGTTTTTATACCCAGATTTTTTGACCTTTTTCACATTCTTCACAATCTGTCTGGCTATATTCAACGAATTGTGCATATATACTCTCAGGTGTTTTTGTTCCTGTTGCTTCTTTTAGAATTCTACCCTTTATTTTGTATTGTTCCCCTTCTCAACCTTTGTATCAAATTTTAAGACCTCTACATTAAATTTCTTTTGTCATATGCCTGTCCAGTTAAGCAGCTTGTCCACATCATCATGAAATCTCTCACCATCCTCATCTCCTCCTCACTGTTTATTATATTTCCCAGTTTGTGTCACGTACACGAAAAACAATGGTCCTAATATCACTCCCTGTAGGACCCTCTGTAAACTTTCCTCCAGTTCAAAAAATATGTTTCTGTTTCCTGCCATTTTGTCAATTTCATATCAGTGTTGTCACTGTCATTTTTATTCCATGGACCTTAAGCTTGCTAGCAAGCCAAACAGCTTTTCTCATACCCCTTAATCACTTTTTTAGCTCATTCAATAGCTCAACCTTCTTCTTCACTGTGACTTTGGCAGCATTTTGTTCCTTGTTAAGATGCAAAGTATTCATTTAATACTCAACCATACTTTCATCTTAATGCATAGATTCCTTTTTTAGTCCCTAGACACCCTGCTGTTGTTCATACCCTTCTATTTTATATATAAATGTCTATACCTGCCTGTAATATGAATTTGAATCCCACCATGACAGATGGTAGAATTTAAATTCATTAAAAATATCTGGAATTAAGAATCTACTGATGATCATGAAACTATTGTTGATTCATCAATAATGAATCAATATTCATTAGTGAAGATTCATCAATATTGTTGATTCATCAACAACCAGATGAAAAATCCATCTGGTTCACTAATATTCTTTAGAAAGGAAATCTGTCCTTACCTGATCTGGAGGCACAACAATGTGATTGATTCTCATCAGCCCTCATTCACCTAGGGTTGGGTGATAAATTCTGACCAGCCATATCCCATGAAGGAATACAAAAGTCTTCTATTTTTTTGAATTCAATGTTAGCTTCCAGTCCTGTCTCATATACTGTCTTTCACTGGGATTCTACTTCCCCTCCTGCCACAGAATGAGATTCAGCAAGGGGCAAACAGTGCAAATACCCTTTGATCTCAATGATAATTTCTGGTTTTGCTCAAGCAAAATCGTAAAATCCTGCCCTTTGCCTCTTTGATTTCCTTTTTCAGTTCCTCTCTAAACTTTCTATCTGCCACTGATTTTCACTTAGCTGATAGGTTTAGATTGCATTCTAATATTAGAAATAACTTAAGACCTGTTCTGAATTCAAATAGCTGGATTTTCGCATTGATGGAAAAATTATGCTATTGTTAAAGGCAGACTTCTCTGTGTTGAACGTTCTGGGTATAGGAGACTGGTCCATAGGATGTTCCACTGTTCACTTTGCTAACGGTCTTTGATTTATTACTGTCACATCTGTTAGTATACAATGGAAAGTATTATTTCTTGTCCACTATACACACAAAATTTCATATAGGAGTGCAGAATATAGTGTTACAGTCATAGCTAGGGTGTAAAGATCAACTTAATGCGAGGTAGGGTCACTCAAAAGTCTGGCAGAAGGGAAGAAACTATTCTTGAGCAGATTTGTATGTGACCTCAGACTTTTGTGTATTTTTCCCAATGGAAGAGAGAATGCCCAGAGTGTGTGGGGTCTTTAATTATGCTGGCTGCTTTGTCGAGGCACGAGGAAGTGTGGACACATCAAAGGATGGGAGGCTGGTTTGAGTGGTGGACCGGGTTTGTTCATGATCTTTGTAATTTCTTGGGGTTTTGGTCAGAACAGGAGCCATAACAAGATGTGATACAACCAGAAAGAATGCTTTCTATGGTGCATCTGTTAATGTTGGTGAGACTCATAGCTGACATGCCAAATTTTCTCAGTCTTCTGAGAAAGTTGCTGGGCTTTCTTACCTGTAGTGTGGGCTTGCGGGGACCAGAACCAGGTTCTTGGTGATCTGGACACCTAAAAACTTGAAGCTCTTAACACTTAACACTTAAATGGGAAGGGTGTGAATATCTTAGCTGGGAGGTTAGCTGGAGTGTTTTGGCAGGATTTAAACTAATATGGAGGGGGGAGGGGCTGAGACCGATAGCTCGGTAGAGAGCGAGATGGGAGATAGACTAAGCTTGCATGAGAAGAAATACACCAGGGAGAAGGAGGTTCCGAGTGGGCTTGGAGATCTGAACAAAGAACAAAACAGCATGGGAAACAGGCCCTTCGACCCAACGTGCCCGCACCGCCACCTCGATGTTCCCACTTCTACACGAATCCCTGTCCATGTTTATAGATCTATGGATTAAAAAACAAATTTGAGACAATTTAGGGAGAATTTGTTTTGCCAGTTAGCCTAAGAGCATATCTTTGGGATGAGAGAGGAAACCGGAGCTCCCGGAGAAAACCCACGCAAGCACGGGGAGAATGTGCAAACTCCCACAGACACAGGCCCAAATCCACGTATCTGCACAGCACAGCTATAGTCACTGTGCTGTCGTGTTGCCCATCAGATGGTCCAAGTCAAGCATACACTAACGATGTGAAGCAGTAGGATACTCTCGAAAAAGGTCCAAGAGCAGTCCTCTCACGACCCATCGCGTGTATGCCCTCTCGACTAACCTCCCATGAGGGACTTTGTCAAACGCCTTACTAAAATCCATATAGACAACATCAACGGCTCGCCCTTCATCCACCATTTTCGTCACCTCCTCAAAAAATTCTACCAGATTTATAAGGCACGACCTCCCCTTAACAAAGCCATGCTGCGTATCCCTAATCAGATCACAGTGCTCTAAGTGCCTATACATCCTATCTCTAAGAATCCCCTCCAACAGCTTCCCTACCGCTGACGTCAAACTCACCGGCCTATAATTTCCAGGGTTATCCCTACCACCCTTTTTAAACAACGGTACAACATTAGCTATTCTCCAGTCCTCTGGAACCTCACCTGTGTCCAAGGAAGAGACAAAGATTTGCGTCAGGGGCCCAGCAATTTCACCTCACACCTCTCTAAGCAGTCTGGGATAAATGCCATCAGGCTCTGGAGATTTATCAGTTTTAATGCTACCTAGAAGCTCTAACACTTCCTCCCTCGGTATGGATATTTCTCTCAACTGGTCCACAGCTCCCTCAGAGACGGGAGCTGTCAACAAGCCCCTCTCCTTTGTGAATACCGACGCAAAGTATTCATTCAGGATCTTCGCCATTCCCTCGGGCTCTAAGCACAGTTCCCCTCCTCTGTCCCTAAGAGGTCTGATTTTTCCTCTAACCACCCTTTTACTCCTAACATAGGATAAAAAGCCTTTGGGTTTTCCTTAATCCTATCCGCCAAAATCATTTCTTGCCCCTTTTTTGCCCTTCTAACTCCCTGTTTGAGCTCCCTCCTACTCTCTCTATATTCCTTCAATGCTGTCTCGGTTCCCAGCTGCTTTGACCTATCATACGCTTCTCTTTTCTTCCTAACCAAGTCCTCAATATCCCTAGTAATCCATGGCTCTCTAATCCTATCTTTCCCATCTTTCCTCTTGGCCGTGTGTCTGGAGTGTGTCTGATTCAATGCGAGGAGCATAACGGGAAAAACGGATGAATTTAGGGTCTTAATGTTTGCGAGGAACTTGGATGTGGTTGCGGTGACGGAGACGTGGTTAAAGGAAGGGGAGCAGTGGCAACTGAACATTCCTGGGTATAAGTGTTTCAGCCGTGACAGAGGAGGGTCCAGAAGAGATGGAGGTTATTAGTTAAGGAGAATATCACAGCGGTGCAGAGGGAAGACAATACAGAGGAGTTAGGAGCAGAGTCGCTGTGGGTGGAGTTGAGGAATAGAAAGGGGGCGATTACAATGCTCGGGGTGTACAATAGCCCGCGGGTAGTTGAAGAAGGCATATGTAAAGACATTTTGGATAGGTGCAGAAAGAACAGAGTTGTTATAGTGGGAGATTTTAATCTCCCTGGCGTGAATTGGAAAATACCTAGAGCTGGGGGTTCGGATGGGCAGGAATTTGTAAAACATGTACTGGAAGGATCGTTGGAGCAGTATGTGGCTAACCCGACTAGAGAAGGGGCTATATTGGATTTAGTTCTGAGTAATGAGCCAGGGCAGGTAGTTGATGTAGTAAAGGAACATGTGGCTAACAGTGACCACAATTCTGTCTACTTTAGGGTACAGATGGAAAAGGATGCTTGTTGCCCTAGGGGCAGGTTGCTGAATTGGGGGAAGGCTAACTACGGTCGGATTAGGCAGGAACTTATGGAAACTGATTAGGAACGGTTGTTTGAAGGTAAGT
This sequence comes from Sphyrna mokarran, assembly GCA_024679065.1. Taxonomy (NCBI): domain Eukaryota; kingdom Metazoa; phylum Chordata; class Chondrichthyes; order Carcharhiniformes; family Carcharhinidae; genus Sphyrna; species Sphyrna mokarran. The sequence continues at coordinate 41,053,885 of JAGIQG010000002.1, forward strand.
CCACGCTAGGCATGTGGGACTCTTTCAAGGGAATACTGAAAATGTTGCAAGATAAATATGTGCCAGCCAAGAGGAAAGATGGAAAAGGTAGGATTAGAGAGCTGTGGATTACTAGAGATATTGAGGGCTTGGTTAGGAAGAAAAGGGAGGTGTATGAAAGATCGAAGCAGCTGGGAATGGAGACAGCGTTGGAGAAATATAGAGAGAGTAGGAGAGAGCTCAAATGGGTAGGTAGAAGGGCAAAAAGGGGGCATGTAATGATTTTGGCGGATATGATTAAGAAAAATCCAAAGGCTTTTTACTCCTATGTTAGGAATGAAAGGGTGGTTAGAGAAAAAATCGGACGTCTTAGGGGCAGAGGAGGGGAACTGTGCTTAGAGCCCGAGGGAATGGCGGAGATCCTGAATGAATACTTTGCGTCGGTATTCAGAAGGAGAGGGGCTTGTTGACAGCTCCTGTCTCTGAGGGAGCTGTGGACCAGTTGAGGGAAATATCCATACCGAGGGAGGAAGTGTTAGAGCTTCTAGGTAGCATTAAAACTGATAAATCTCCGGGGCCTGATGGCATTTATCCCAGGCTGCTTAGGGAGGTGCGAGGTGAAATTGCTGGGCCTCTGATGCAAATCTTTTGTCTCTTCTTTGGACACAGGTGAGGCCCCAGAGGACTGGAGAATAGCTAATGTTGTACCGTTGTTTAAAAAGGGTGGTAAGGATAACCCTAGAAATTATAGGCCGGTGAGTTTGACGTCAGTGGTAGGGAAGCTGTTGGAAGGGATTCTTAGAGATAGGATGTATAGGCACTTAGAGCACTGCGATCTGATTAGGGATACGCAGCATGGCTTTGTTAAAGGGAGGTCGTGCCTTACAAATCTGGTAGAATTTTTCGAGGAGGTGACGAAAATGGTGGACGAAGGGCGAGCCGTTGATGTTGTCTATATGGATTTTAGTAAGGCGTTTGAAAAAGTGCCTCATGGGAGGTTAGTTGAGAAGGTCAAGGCTCATGGGATACAAGGACAGGTAGCTGGATGGATAAGTAACTGGCTTGGTAATAGCCAATAGAGAGTAATAGTGGAAGGGTGTTTTTCTAGCTGGAGGTCAGTCACTAGTGGTGTGCCGCAGGGCTCGGTACTGGGACCTCTTCTATTTGTAATATATATAAATGACTTGGAAGAGGGAGTAAGTGGAGTGATCAGCAAGTTTGCAAACGATACAAAGATGGCTGGACTTGCGGATAGTGAGGAGCATTGTCAGGCGATGAAGCAGGACATAGATAGGCTGGTAGCTTGGGCAGACAGATGGCAGATGGAATTCAATCCTGATAAATGTGAGGTGATGCATTTTGGGAGAAAGAATGTACGGGGGAGGTATATGATAAAGGGTAGACCTATTAAGAGTATAGAAACGCAGAGGGACCTGGGGATGCAGGTGCACAAGTCTCTGAAGGTGGCAGAGCAGGTGGAGAAGGTTGTGAAGAAAGCATATGGTATGCTAGTCTTTATAGGAAGGGGTATAGAGTACAAGAGCTGGCCTTTAATGTTGCCGTTGTATAAAACGTTGGTTAGACCTCATTTGGAATACTGCGTCCAGTTCTGGTCGCCTTACTACCGGAAGGACGTGGAGACTCTGGAGAGAGTGCAGAGGAGGTTTACCAGGATGCTGCCTGGTATGGAAGATCTGAGTTACGAAGAGAGGTTAGGCAAATTGGGACTGTTTTCCTTAGAAAGACGTAGACTTAGAGGAGATCTAATAGAGGTGTACAAGATTATGAGGGGTATAGATAGAGTGAACAGGGTTAAGCTTTTTCCTAGGATGGACTCAAATAGCATGAGGGGTCACGGGCTTAGGGTGAGGGGGGTAAGGTATAATTTGGATGCTAGAGGGAGCTTTTTCACTCAGAGGGTGGTTGGGGTATGGAATGCGCTGCCAAGTAAAGTGGTGGAGGCAGGTACTCTGGAGTTATTTAAGAAATATTTAAATGGGCACATGAACAGAATGGGAATGGAGGGGTATAGAAAACTGATTTAAAATAGGGATCATGAGCCTTGGGAGTCCCTGGCAAGTGTGTAAATAGATGATGATATTGATGTACTTGTTTTTATCCTACAGGTGCTTTGGTCCACCTTGTTGTCTAACGAGGGGCATACACGCGATGGGTCGTGAGAAGGCTGCTCTTGGATTTTTTTTTCGAGAGTATCCTAGTGCTTCATGTCGTTAGTGTACGCTTGACCTGGACCATTTGATGGGCACACGACAGCTCAGTGACTATCGCTGTGCTGTGCAGATACATGGATTTGGGCCTGTGTCTGTGGGAGTTTGCGCATTCTCCCCGTGCTTGCGTGGGTTTTCTCCGGGTGCTCTGGTTTCCTCCCACATCTCAAAGATGTGCTCTTAAGTTAATTGGCAAAACAAATTCTTCCTAAATTGTCTCAAATTTGGTTTTTAATCCATGGATCTGTGGATGTGGACGGGAGTCACGGGTGGAGGTAGGAACATCGGGGTGGCAGTGCGGGCTCGTTGGGCCGAAGGGCCTGTTCCCCATGCTGTTTTGTTCTTTGTTCTTGACCATTTCTACTTTGTCCCCATTGATGTAGACAGGGGCATGTCCTTCACTATGCTTCCTGAATTCAATGGTTATCTCCTTCATTTTGTTGACACTGAGGGAGACCTTATTGTCATTTCACCAGTTCACTAAATTCTCCATCTGTTTCCTGCTCTGTGTCTTGTCATTGTTTGAGGTCTGACCCACAGCAGTTGTAGGGGAATTTGGCTACAGTCAGAGGTGTATACACAGCATAGTAAGGGGCTGAGGACAGCCTTGTGGGGCACCAGTGTTGAGGATTTTTGTGGACAAGGTGTTGTTGTCTATCCTTACTGATTGTGATCTGTAGGTTAGGAAGTCTAGAATCCAGTTGCAGAGGGAGGAGCTGAACCCCAAGCCACGGAATCTACATTCTGCACTGTCCTATGTGTAATATGCTTTGCCTGTATAGTGCGCAAGACTTTTCACTGTATACTAATACACATGACAATATTAAATCAAATCGAACTACATTTTGAATAGCCTGTATATTTGACTTTATCTTACCAAGTAGATTATTATGAACAGATCTTCTAAAATAATTTTGTATACTTGTACGTTAGGGCACATGATCAAAAACTTGATGAAGTGATTAAGGAGTGTATTAGTTAAGAAGAAAGGTAAAATGAAATTCCAGAACTTGTTACCTTGGCAGCTGAGTGCAGGGTTGTCAGTGATCGAGTGACTGAAATTTGGCATGAGTAAAAGAACAGAATTAGAAGAACATAGATACATCAGAGGGTTGAAGGATTGGAAGAGGTTACAGAGTTGGGGAAAGTGCACTGACATAGAGAGTTTTAAAATCAAGCTGTTGTTCAACTAGAAGCCAATGTAGGAGCAAGCACAAGGATGATGGGTGAATGGAATTTGGTAAGAGTTAGTAGACAAGCAGCAGAGTTTTGGATGAGTTCTAGTTAATCAATGCTTTAAAAATGGGAAGCTAGCCAGAGTGTGTAGAATAGTCAAGTCTAGAGTAGCAAAGGCGTGGCTGAGAGCTTCAACAACAGATAAGCTGAATTACCTACTGTCTAAAGCCACCTAGGCTCCATTTTTGGAATTACTTTTTTAGCCCCCTACTTTTTAGAACCTCATTAAAATTTCTTCTTTGATCAAGCTTTTGGCACGCTTTCAAATTTTATCCTTTGATTCTCAATAGCCATTTTTTCTTCGAGAATCCCTGGCATGATTTTTCAATGTTTTAAAGGAAACCTGTAGCTGCAATTTGTTCATGAAACACCATCAGTCATATTGTCAATTGTCTTATTGTCTTGCAGGAAGAATGTATAATCAGATACAAGCTATTGGCTGAACTGGTTATGAGGAGGAAACAAGCCAAAAGCTGACTGAAAATGGTATCTACAAAGCACTGGTCTCCCTCCAGAAGCAGTAATGTGCCATGGATGAATATATTGTGTAAACTGGAGCCTAGTTGCTTATAACTTACCTCAGCTTTCTGTTTTTGCCAATGTCATGTGCCTTAATAAAAACAATCAATGTGCCACATCTCTTACAAGATAATCAGATAATTCGTATTTTAGCATTCAATGTTAAGTAAATGTCTTGCACATTTAGATAGTTTTACATTTATTTGTAAGGAGCTGATACCCCAATTCCACATTTTCTGTATTGGTTTTAAATTTGTATTTTTTCTTTGCAAATTAGTTTTAATTCTAGCAATTTTAATTGATTAGTTATTTATAACAGACTAATACAGAACAGAATGTTATGAGACTATGTAAAATTCAATTGCAAATTAAGGAGATCAGTTTGAATCAGCTCTTTTCTGTTCTTGCTTCTTTTTCATTCACTTCTCTCCTGAACCATGTTGTGTCATCCTGTTCTGCTCCAAGGGTGATAGCAGCTTTTCAGTAATTTGTTATATGACCATTCTTCATACATGAACCTAACATAATATTGGAATTAATTGTAGCTGGATCACAGCTGAACTGTCTTTGGTATGAGTTTCTGCATCGTGCGCAGGATTGGAATCTTAGCCGATTCCTGTCTCTGACTCCAAGATACTGAGACCATTCTCAGCCCTAGCTAGGATCTCCTGATACTATGCAGATGGGTGATCTGACTGGGAACTTTCCCATTTAGGATAGGTAAGTACCGTATCATATGTTGTCGCTGTTTCCTAGACTTTTGCAGTCCTCTGCAGGTTGATTTCTTAAAGCATATATAAAGCTATAGGTTTTAAATTCTTGAGTTTGTAAAGTTGAAGAGATGTGACAAGGAGTTTGATAAAATGCACCGTCCTTGATTACTTTCTGCACTCTGCCAGTAAGTTATGTATGCCAAAGTTAGCATTTACTATAAAGTGAAACTTTATTTCTACAGGTTACGTGTTGCTGGGACAGCACAATGTAGAAATTTCCACAAGTATTTTTTCTAAAGTCAAACATTTGTTGACTGACAAATGTGATACACCTGTGGTTATAATTATGGTTGTTTGAATTTTGGTTTATGTGAAAGTCTTATACTGATATTTATATTGATTTAAAAATAATCATGGCTTTATGTAGTTACATATTTGTATTGTGAAATCTACATGGAACAGTCTAATCCAAGGTGAGTTACGATGATTTATGTTGTTAACAAGTGTGTTGGAATCTTGAGGGAAGAGGCCTTCAGCCAGGTGTTTCCCATTTGAATATCAGATTTTTCCTATGCACGGCAATGTATGGTGCATCTCATCCCAGGAAGTTTGGTTCTAAAATTCTGATCGGTTGTACGCAGCCAGAACAGTTTTCAAAGCTGTTAATGCTTGATATCTGGTAATAAAAGCCTATGTCCTGGTATGAACCTGGTATTATTTTCAAGCATCTGGTGTAATCACTCTGGATTAAACAATACTGGTATAAAATCTCATCCCATTAAACTATGTTTCCATATTGATTTTCAACATCTTCAGTCATGTGCCTTATTCTGAATTAATTACACAAACCTGTTGGAGATGTGTTTGTGAAACTGCCATTACACTGGATGTAGTCAGCAGGTGGTTCCAAGTGTCATTAAGAATTTTTGAAAATGTAATTTGTTCTGGGGAAATGATGATATGCATGCATAAAAAAACATTTGCAGATAGGCAACATGACCAGTCTTCAACTCCCATGCCTTTTTGAAGACTTCAAACTGTTGGGCTTTGTGGTCAATAAATTCCAAGGCTCACCTAGTTTGCTTGGGGCATTCTGTTAGTTGATGACTAATCACTGTGATCCTTTTTAATCATCAGGTCCATAATAAATGGAGCAAGGAAACTGTAGTGAGGAATCTATACGTCCAAAGTAATGTTTGTCTGCAAGTGTCTCAGCACTTGCATGTGATGCCTTGTGATTTATGAATACAATCAGAACAAACAGAGGGACTTACTTCTGGTTTTTTTAACGATTAGATTGTTAGTGTCTCATTTTTATCCTACAAATACTTTGGTCTGCCTTGTTGTCTAACAAGGGGCATACATGTGATGGGTCATGAGAGGGCTGCTCTTGGATTTTTTTTCAAGAGTATCCTAGTGCTTCACGTTATTAGTGTACGCTTGACCTGGACCATTTGATGGGCAACATGACAGCTCAGTGACTATCGCTGCGCTATGCAGATACATGGATTTGGGCCTGTGTCTGTGGGAGTTTGCATATTCTCCCTGTGCTTGCGTGGGTTTTCTCCGGGTGCTCCGGTTTCCTCCCACAGTCCAAAGATGTGCTCTTAGGCTGATTGGCAAAACAAATTCTCCCTAAATTGTCTCAAATTTGGTTTCAACCCATAGACTCATAACCACAGACAGGGATGACTGGTAGAAGTGGGAACATCGAGATGCTGGCGCGGGCTTGTTGGGCCAAAGGGCCTGTTTCCTGTGCTGTATATTTCTATGTTCTTTGTTCTATTCAACAAGGTTATGTTTGACATTTTAACTAAAGTTGACAGTGTCACCCTATATCACATGGCCTCCTTCTCCACTGCAGGAATTATTCAGCCTGTTGAGTCACATCAAGAACAATCCCATTCTAAGCCTGTAACCCCCATATATTTACCTTGCTGGCTTCCCTTACAATTAAGAGCAATTTAGCATAGTCAACTAACCTAACTATTCTTTCACTTCACAAATTTTCCTCAAGGTAAAGAATCATGAATGATTTTAAACAATTTTAGTTTGGAGTTATCCAGAGATAAAAAATGAAGTTAAGCACTTGAAAGCAGCTGTCTGTTCATTCATTTGATAAAATAAGAAGCCTCACAACATGAGGTTAAAGTCTTATAGGTTTATGTAGTACCATGAGCTTTTGGACTGCTGTTCCTTCATCAGGTGTGATGCAGATGATACCAAATAACCTGTTAGACTTCTTACTATGCCCACCCAATACAATGCAACATCTGTATATCATTCACTTGGTAGCAGTGATAGATAGATAGGCAATGGCCTAGTGGTATTGTTACATTATTAATCCAGAAACTTGCTTAATGTTCAGGGGAACCCAGGTTCAACTACCACAGCAGATGGTATTTGAAGTCAATAAAAATCTGGAATTAAAAGTCTAATGATTACCCTGAAACCATTGTTGAATGTCAGAAAAACCCATCTGGTTCACTAGTGTCCTTATCCTGTCTACATGTGACTCCAGAGCCATACCAATGTGGTTAACTCACAGCTGTCCTCCAAGGGCAAATAGAGAAGGGCCATAAATGCTGGCCAACTAGTACACCCCATGTCCCATGAATGAATAAACAAACAATTTGTATCTATCTACTCCCTAATTCCATTTCCCTGTCCTTTTCGTATATTAAAAAAATGCAATTGGACTCATTGTTCCACTTTCTGTGCTTGCATGGGTTTTCTCCAGGAGCTCCGGTTTCCTCCCACATCCCAAAGATGTGTTCTTAGGCTAACTGGCAAAACAAATTCTCCCTAAATTGTCTCAAATTTGGTTTTTAATCCATAGATCTATAAACACGGACAGGGATTACAGGTAGAGGTGGGAACATCGGGGTGGCGGCGTGGGCTCGTTGCTGTTTTGTTCTTTGTTGTTCTTTGTTCAAGCTCATTCAAAAATCTACTCTTATCTAACTTGCCCCTTCATTTGTTTACTGGCTATTTTGCTTGCCACACCCCCTCCTTCCCCTTTGAGCAGAAAAACTAAACAAAATAGTGTAAAATTTTAAATGAACCATCCCTACTTTATGGAGTAAAGTCTCATTTTCTTTACATTTATAACCTGAACAAAAACAAAAACTATTTTAGTAGCTATTAATTTGTCCTTGTTGCTAAAGTATTATAAATGAAGTTTGCAATTGCTGACCTTAATAGTAGTTTTATATAAGATTCTTTTTCTTACTGTTAAAAGCTATGTCATTGATAAAGTGTTGCTTTGAAGATGAAAAGTGTACAAAGGAAGAAAAATGATGTTGCCTGACAAACGCTGCTGAGGACATTATTGTATCAAGGTTCTGGAATTCTAGAAAGAAGTTGCCACGATGTCATTGCCACGTCTCTCCAGGTGGCACAAGTAATAGTCTGATTTGGCAGTAACCTTACCTGGGACTATTTGTGACATATTAAAAAAGACTGCAAGAACTATCAAAGGCATCTTTATCACACGTCTGAAAACGCATTATGACTAGTGTTGTCGACATACTCAGTTTGGTTCTCCAAATAGGGAATGGCCTCCAGTATCAGAAGCAAAATCTTGCTTTAATTTTCCAATTGCAGATCCTAAAATTGTCTTTTCTTTAGCAATGTTATTCTCAGCTCACTGATAATCGGTACTGATTTAGTGTCTGTAGGGCAGGATGCCTCCTGATCATTCTACATTTATATTTCAGTAACACCTGAAACTATTTTCTCACTTAGTGAAAGTTGCTGTTTCACTAAAAATTAATTATTTAAAGTGTTTTAAACATTGTGCAAGTTAAAATGGGGGCTGAAGACATTATTGTATCAAAATGAGGTAATTAAGCTAATGATCAGTATTAATGCATCCATATGGCTTTATAATTAATAAAACTTACCTTTCAAAAATTTTTCATGCTTTTTTTTTAAAATGAAAAAACATCAGAAATGCTGCAAGAATAGGTGCGTCACAAAATCATTTCCTTCCAGAAGACCATTAGGGCCTTTACAGTAAACACCATTCAATGGAAAGAGTCCATCCTCTGTTGTATCCCCATAGGCCTGCAAGTTCATTTCCTTCTAGTATTTGATCCACTTTGGTTTTGAATCCATTTATTGTGGTTGGCTGTAGCTGTGTTCCAAGTCATCTTGCTTAAATTAAGAAAACACCACTAGGCATAATTACAAGATGGTCATAGCTTTTGTCACAAGGCTGTGCCCTATTTTGATTTTTCAACTATCAACTGCCTCGAAATTTTCCTATTTGAAATGAGACAGAACAAATTACTTAGCAATGCGAGGCCAGATTGTGAAGACAGACATTTCTCATCACGTAAAGACTCCTCTTAGCTAGGAAGAGAAATTAAAATGCAAAGTACTGGTGATTGAAATAATGGCTGCCACAGACAGACACACTTAAATCCTCTTAGAAATACACAATGGATGGAATATTTCAAAACCAGACTGCAGAGAGATGGCAAGACAGACTTCAGCAAAGGAAACAGGCTGAGAGCTGGGCTCTCTCTCGTTTGGAACAAATGTATTTCCCAGTTTGAAAGCCAATTTTACTAGCAATCTACCAGTGAACTGAGTTGTAATAATTGCAATATGTTCTGTATCTGACTACATCCACAAAAATCAGCTAATCCAAACCGCCCACAATATTTGAAAAAATCTTTGCCTCCAATACAAAGGACATTTAACTGTATATTTTAAACTTAATTAGGCACAACTTTCCTTATTCTGATATGAGTGTGTACAAGAGAAATTACCTCTTTTTAAAAAATTTAGTGCTGAACAAATTTGCTTTCTTTAAGAAAGCCTGGTTATATTCTTCCTTCTTGATCACCAATTACATGATTGAATATGTCTTGATTTAGAATATGTCTTAACCTTTGAATGACGAACTAAGGAGAATGAATAACCCTTCTCACCTGATCTTAATTATTTTTTTAATTCTTCCGTAGGATGTGGCTGTCACTGGCTAAGTCAACATTTTCCTAATCGTAACTTGAGGTATGAATGAGCTATCCTGAACTGCTACAGTATACAGGAATAGCCATAGTGATGTTAAAAGGAAGGTTCAAGATTTTTGACCCAGTGATGGCAAAATAACAGTAATTATAATTCCAAGTTATGATGTGTGACTTGCTTTGGGAGGGGGTGGGGGGAGTGCTGTTTTGCAGGTGATGTTGTTCCAATGCATTGTCCTAAGTGGTAGAGGTTGTGGGTTTGACTACTAAGTTGAGGGCAATTAGGAATGGGTAACAAAAGCCAGCCTTGCCAGTGACACCCACATTCCATGAATCTTTTAAAAAAAAACAAATTTTGCCCTGAATCAAGCTTCTGGTGTGATGTTGGACAGGCTTGGGTAATCAGAAACTGAATTACATAATTCAGAATGCCCAGCCTTGACAATGGAGCCAGAGTATTTAGGTTCTGGTCATTGGTAACACGCAACCCCCTCCCCCCCAAAGGATGTTGATAGTGGGGCAATTACGCGTTGGTAATGCTACTGAATATCAAGGGAAGATAGATGCTCTTTTGTTGAAAGTATTAGAAATGGCCATTGCCAGGAACAGTGTGGCACAAATGTTACTTGTTACCAATCATGCTTGAATGTTGTCCTGGTCTTGCTGCATACAAACAGACTGCTTCAGTATCTGAGTCGTCATGACTGGTGAATAACATTGTACAGTCATCAGTATACTTAACCTCCTTTGGTCTTTGAAATGGAGGGAAGATTATTGATAAGTGCAACCTTCTTCAGCTGCTTTAAGAGATGCACAGTGGAGCAATGATCCAATCTCCAATGATGCACTGTACCAATGCACAAATCTCCTTCATCAGGACCTTCCAAACACATGATTTGTGCTACCTAGAAGGACAAAAGCAAGAACACCACTACCTGCACGCTCCTCTCTAAATCATTTACCATCCTGACTTGGAACTATACTGCTGTTTCCTTTCAGGTTCTGTATCAAAATCCTGGAACATACTTCCAAATAGCACTGTGTGGGTGCGCCTACACATGTACTGCAGAGGTTCATTAAGATGCCCACCATCACCTTCTGAAGAGCAATTATAGACGGACAAAAGCTGGGCTTTCTACCAACACCTCATCCCAAGAAAAAGACCACACCTTTCAACCTCTGATATCTAACCAATAAGGACAGCAATCTATACAAGTTCCTCTCCAAACCACAGAATATTCTCAACTTAAAAAATGACTTGCATTCATTTAGTGTTTTCTATGACCATTGGAAAGCACTGTAAAGACACTTTACATGGAGTGCTTTGCCATAGTTATTTTTGTTATGTAGGGTTTGGAACTATATGGCCATTCTTTCAATGTCAAAATCGTGGCACTCCCTTCCCAACACCACAAAGACAGCAATTGTTCTAAAGGTCAACTCACCACCACTTTGAGGGCAATTGAGGATGGACAATAAACTCTGGCCTTGCAAATGATGCCCACAACCTATAGATGAAAAATATCAACTTTCAAAGAATTGCAGTGGGATTTCTGAATCAGAGTGAAAGCTTGAGTCAAGACACAAATTTAATTTCACAGCAACTTCATTGCAGTGTTAATGTAAGCCTTACTTGTGACTAATAGTTTATTTAACACCTTGAATAGTGTATTAGAACTTTCATGCTGCCAAATAGTTATTTAATGGAGAAAAGTTTGGAAGAGTGATCCAAAATGGCAAAAGGTGTAGAACAATTTACCAAGTTAACTTCTAAGATTGTACTAAGATGGACAGGGGAAGAGCAATTTGTTTTAATAATGCACTATTTTTAAAGAAAGATGTACTTACTGAGTCGATTTGGTTAGGGCTGCTATCAAGCATGTGCTTCACTTAAAACTGGTAGGTCCCTCTCTGTGGTCAATATCAGCTTCAGCAGATCAGAGCTGACGAATGAGTTAATACTCACTCAGTAAATAATTTACTGGTTTTATTTGTAATGGATTCCCTTGAGTAAAATTCTTTCACGGTTGTCATAATGGGTTTGAACTGAAAATCCAGAGTAAATATTGTGAACTGTAAATATTGCTCTTGGATGAGTGATCAGCAAATCCAAGGACCAATTTAAAAAGTTCTGAAATTTAATTATTAGCCTTTGACAAATCTTTGTAAAAATGTTAGCAAAGATTAATTTGGTACGGTGAATCTGAAATAGCAGATAAGCATTCGCGGAAAAGAGAAACCTCTTTCTAAGAAAGGTGTAAAGCAAGAATATTTTGCAGTTAGGCAACTTAAGCTATGGGAGAAGATGCAATGACATTTAGGTTAGCTGTATAGAATGAAGAACATGGCATGTGGAAGAAAGTAGTAATAGGCCATATTTCTCCTCTTCCCCATGCTTTCTTGAATCTGGCTTGTATTTTGATACTGATAGCATCCTACTGCCAACTGTGATGTGTAAAATAATGAACATCTTCCTTTTAAAAAAAAGTTAAGAATTTAATTTTCTTTTATATGCAGAGAATTAACTTTGAGAACTTATATTTCATGTGCAATAGGACAGCTGAAAAGCTGAACATACAAAAACTGCTAAAACACAAGTAGAATTTCTTTGGAATCCAAAAGCCACTTGAAAATATTTATACAACTGCACTATTATCTAAACAAATAAATAAAATGGTGTCAATTAATTTTCCTGCAGGTCACAGAAGGCAGTAAAGGAGTCATTATCAGATATATTTTCCACAACTACTAAATTATACTCCCACAATCATTAGCAAACCAGTAATGCTGATGAGTATTAAGTCATTGCTGAGACAGTTTTATATATCATCCTTTAATACATTTGATATTTTACAACTAAGTAAAATAAACACTACAGCAAATATCTTCAAAATCTGTACAAAGTTTGTTACAGAACCACCAGTGGGTTGAAAGTAAGAATCTAAAATGAACCACACTGAGTTTTCTTTGTAAATATCTACAAAATCCAGTTGGTCTTAATGTTTTCTAAAATTCCCCTGCATGTATAAAAATAAATTAATAAAACAATACTCTTCCAGTCAACTGCACAATTGCTAATTAGAAATATCACAAACCAAAATATTGAGGTTTTATATTTCAATTTTTCCCCACAATTACTGAAATTCACCAAAGCATATTTACAGATGAGAGATACAAACTGTGCAACATTCAACCTTGAGAAACTTATCAAGGTAACTTCAAACACTCTTGCAATTGGGTGTGTAAAGGGGATTGGTCTACAGATTGGCCAAACTACTTTGAACAGATTCAGAGCTGCAAATTCCTTCCAAGAAGGAAGACGATGTACTATTGGAAATTCCTGCTGCTGTGACAGGAATTCTGATCGAGTGCATACTCAGCTGTCCAGAGCTAATTCACAATGGACCTAGCAACAGGCACTTGGTTAGGCTGACAGCCAACATATCCCTCAAAGGAACCTTCCCTGACGGCAGGCTAATCCGTTTCTTCCACTTTATAGATTGATCTGGTCCCCCAGCAGCCAAAAAAATCTCAGAAGTCTATTGCACCACAACAGAGTAGCTATTGCTAGCGATGGTCCTGGAAGCATACCACATTCACAGCAAAGGAACAGGACACAACACAAAATGCATGCAATGTAAAACTCAGTTGATGCAAATCCTAAACCAGGCCTGTCACATCTGTAGAATCAAGAACAATTCCTTTGTCTTTTTTTTGCAACATAACTTGCACATTTTTAAAAGATAACTTTTATTTAAAAATCATAACTTTACTGCCATCAAAACAGTTCAAGACGAGCACAAAACTGAATGATTCAAGTTTTACTGAAGTTGAAAGCAAGTTCATTTTTCAGATTTCTGGATGCCCAATATCACTCCAGTGAGCCAAAATATTAGTGCAATCAAGCTGCAAGTCTAGTAAACCAAATGTTGTGATGATATAGGAACATCTTGTGAAAGTTATTTGGTGTATATGTTGATATATGGCGACTATCAGTGTATTTGTCATTATCCTTTAGTTCCTCCTACTATACAGAGTAAGGTTCATCCACTCTGCAGCTGGCTGAACTGCTGTGACAACAGAACACATTTTGGAATTTAAAAATCCCGTGTCAACTTTTTTCCTGTGTAATAGGACTACCGCTTTTGTCACTGAGCCTCTGAAGAGAAAGAAAAAGGTACAGCATTAACATTTTTCCACATAATTATAATTAACAAAATTAATCATTTTAGCTTCCTAAATTCCATTACTTTTATGAAATAATTTATTTGCAAAAATATTTGCTATGTTAACAAAAACAAAATTTAACAGTTCTTTATGTACCTATGTTTTAAACAAGCCTAATTAAAAAGTTAAATGTATATGTTTAATTTTAACAGTTTTAAACAATTATACGTACAAAAGCAATAGAATAAAATATCTTCCACCACTGTTTCAGGCAATGACACTTACTGCAACTTTTGGTGTGGAAGTTTCACTATGAATGGATATGAAAGGATTGGAAGGAGCTGAACGAAGTGGTTGATTCTGGGCACTTGCCAGTAGATTATTCATTGGGATCTGGGCTGTTCCAGTGATCTGCAGTTGCTGTAGTTCATGTTGGTGGTGGTGCTGTTGCTGCATTATCTGATAAAACAGAGCTTGCTGTTGTTCCTAGTTTTAATGACAAGACATGTAAAATGTAATTTCACATTAATTGACACTACAAATCTGCATTAAGGATATAAATCAAGAGTAATCAGGAGATATGGAAAAATATTATTAATAGAATCGGTAAAGGCGGAGTACTAGGTATTATGCCTCTCCAACCGTGTTTGAACACTATCTAAATTTAAGGATATGGACCAAGTGCTGATCAATAGGATTAAATGGGAGGTCAGATGTTTCTTATGTGTCAGTGCTGATTTGATGGGCTGAAGGACACCTAAAGATCAAAGGAACATAGAAGTTAGGAGAAGTAGGCAAATTCAATCTTTGAGCTTGCTCCACCGTTCAACCACATCATGGCTGATCTCTCCCTGATCTCAAATCCTCCATCTCAGATATTCCTCATATCCCTCTTTCGTTTTTTTATTATTAGAAATATGTACATCTCCCTCTGGAAACCATTAACAATTCAGACTCCACTACATGATGGGACAATGAGTTCCACATATTCACCACTCTCTGCAAGAAATAATTCCTCCTCATCTCAGTTTTAAATCTACCATCTCACAACCTATACCTGTGACTCATGATCTGGATTGCCTTATAAGAATAACATTTGGTCTACATTTATTTTATTAATTCCTTTTAAAATTTTATACACTTCAATCAGATCCCCTCTCATCCTTCTAAACTCCAGTGAAAACAATCCCAGATGGTTTAATCTCTTCTTATACATCAACTCCTTAATTCCCCCGAATCAATCTGGTGAACCTCTGAACTGCCTCCAATGCCACCACATCCTTCCTCAAATAAAATGACCAAAGCTGGACACAATAATCCAGATATGGTTTCACCAACACCCTACATAATTGTAACAACACTTCTCTACTCCTGTTCTTTTGCAATAAATGCCAATATCCCATTTAACTTCTTTATTACAAGCTGCATAACGATTTTCTGCTATTCATTAACATAGACATGCAGGTCCTTTTGCCCAGACACATTTTGACTTTGCTTTTCATTTAGATAACAATTTGCCTATTTCTTCTGCCAAAGTGGATAACCTCATACTTATCCACATTAAACTCTATTTGTCAAATCTTGGCCTGTGATCCAAGTCAATCTATGTCCATCAGTAGAATCTTTACAACCTCTTCTTGATTTCCCACTGATTTTAGTATCAACTGCAAATTTTGCTATGTCACACTCTGTCCCTTCCTACAGATCATTTATGTAGAGTGTAAACAGTTGAGGTCCAAGGATGTACCCTTTGGCACCCTGCTAGTTATATTTCACCAGCCAGAGAAGGACCCATTTATCCCAACCCTCTGCTTTCTGTCAGTCAGCCAATCCTCAATCCAATCTACTACACTACCTCCAACCTCCTGCAATCTCAACTTCTGGATCAGTCTTTTATGCTGCACCTTGTCAAACGCCTTCTGGAAGTCTTTACCACATCCACAGGCTCCCCATTATCCACCTTGCTGGTTATGTGCTCAAAGAACTCAAGCAAGTTTGTCAAGCAGACTTTCCCTTTATAAAACAATGCTGACTAAGGTGGATTGAGCTTTCTCTTTCCAAATGCTCAGTTTTCTCTTCCTTAATGATTGATTTCTGCAATTTCCTCACTGCAGAGATCAATTGACCTATAGTTTCTGACTTCTTGGCTTCTCTTTTTGAATAGGGGCATCACATTAGCATGTTTCCAGTCCACTTGGATCTTACCAGAATCCAAGGAATTTTTAAATATCACAACCAATACCAGTCTTTCTCTGGCTGTTATCTCTGCTGTCACCTTTTTTAATACCCTAGAGTGCAGGCCATCAGGTCCTGGAGACTTATCTGCCTTTAATCCCATTAGTTTATTCAATATCCTCTCCCTAGCAATGGCTATTGCACCAAGTTGCTTAGCATTAACTACAGTTTTTGGATAATCTTCATTATTCTCTGTCATGAAGACAGAGGCAAAATATTGGTTTAATGCCCCCTCCATCTGTCTTCCCAATTAAATACCTCACCAATATCATCCTCCAAAAAGGCCAATATTTCCTTTGGCTATTCACTTTCTCTTTCTACATTTGTAGAAGCTTTTGGTTTCTGTGTTTATGTTTTCTGCTAATTACCTTTTGTAGTTTACCTTCACCCTTCTGATTCTATTTTTAGTAGCCTTTTGTTGAACCTTAAAGTTCTCCCAATTCTCCAGCTTGCCATTAGCTTTTGCAGTTTGGTATGCCCTAGCTTTTGCCTTTATGTCCTCTTCAACTTCCTTGTCTAGCCACGGAACATTTTTCTTCTTTTTACAATTCCAGTTCACACAGGAATATACTTTGGGAGGTATTCAATATCACCCTGAATATCCATCATTATTTCTCAACTGTCTTATCCTCAATTATTTGTGCCCAGTTCACTTGGGCCAGCTTTTTCCTCAAGTCTGTATAATTATCTCTGCCCAACGCTAAGATTTAGTATGGCATTTTGCCTTTTCTCGCTCAATCTGAAGCTGAAATTCTAGCATGTCTTCTGTACTGTATGACTCTATTGTATATTCAACAATATCGCCTCTACCTGCACAATATTTTTTTTTACTTCAACTGTAAAACACATGTTACCTTGTCTTGGGATGTTCTAATATTGTTCCAGTATACTGGCAGTAATACTATTGTCTTTGCTCATCTTTATTGGCTCTCTGACCCCAGTGCATCAAGTTCAGAATCTTCATCAGCATTTCAAAATCACTCTGATTACCACCACTATACCATTGTAAATTGCTCCAATCTAGTAGTCTTTAATTCTCCAACTCTAGTCTGCTATGCAATTCCTAATTCTTCAATTCTAATAACGATGGTCAGGCCTTGGGCTGTCTTTTTTATTTAGTAAGAGGTCTGACAACATCAATTTTAAATCCAACTGATTTATTTGATAGTAAACTGTCTTCAAGGGGGCCTTCACGACACACGACAGCGCAGAGTTGCTGAGCAGAGACTGATAGCCAAGTTCTGCACACATGAGGACAGTCTTAACAGGGATCTTGGCTTCATGTCACACTATCTGTAACCCCCATGACTTGCCTGGGTTAGCAAAAAACCTCACTTACTGTGCTGTCTGGAGACAATACACATCTCTCTAACCTGTGCTCAGTGTTCCTTCACCCACATTATTAGCCACTTTGAGACTTGAATAGCAGGTTAGGTGTAAGGATTCGCATTCTAATCAGCAATCTGTGTACTGTCTGTGCTGATATGTGTGCTTTTGGAGACCAGAACACCACTTTCACCTGACGAAGACACAAACGCCGAAAGCTAGCAAATTTACTATCAAATAAATCAGTTGGATTTAAAATTGGTTTTTTTATTTATCCAAACGATGCAGGCATTGCTGGCTAGATCAGCATTTATTGCCCATTCCTAACTGTCCTTATAGTGGTGGTGATGGGCTGCCATCTTGAGATGTTGTAGTTTAATTGGTGTAGATATACCATAATGCCATTAAGGAAGGAGCTCCAGAGTTTGTACTCAGTGACAGTGAAGCCAATATCACCACCAAGTCAGGGTGGTGTGTAGCTTGAAGGGGAACATCAAGGTGACAGTGTTCCCACGGTTCTCTTGCCCTTATCCTTCTAGGTCATAGTGGGTGTGGGTTTGGATGGTGCTGTCCAAGGAGCTTTGGTGAGTTCCTGCAGCTTATCTTGTCGATGGCATGTAATGCTGCCACTATGCATTGGTAGTGGAGAGGCTGAATCTCCTTCAAGCTCTTCTCATACTTTTTGAAAATGTATAGTGATTTCTTCTAAGTCTTAGTGACTATTACACCATTTTATTGTCCTTCCACATGTTTTCTACATTTAAGAAACTATAATTGCAAATTATTGTTGTTGTAGTATATATCAATCACCATTAAATTATGATACAATGCATTTAACTTGTAAACGTGTGGCATTAGTGCCTGATCCAGCCATACCACAAACGTTATACAGGATAGAATTCTGAAGATGGTGAGGAAGAGGTAGAAGCCATAAATGTACAATACTCAAAATGAGGAAGAGAAATGATGAGTAAACTAAGAAAAGAGTTGTCTTTCTCTAATAATTACCATAACGGCCATATTTTTTCCTCATTATGCACATGTATACAAGTATTGCAGAAGTAAGCATGTTACTTGACCCATATTTCCAAGCCATTTTAAGAACAGTATTGTGTGTCCAGCTGAATGTACTAATGTGAATATATAGTTCTAGGTTGTTGCTTTCCTTTGATGGCAATATATTTCTTGCTATCAAAGGGAGCATAATGAGGCAAGCTCCATTTCTCAATGCAGTAACATCATTTTGTAATGTTTACCTATAGTTTTACTTCTGAATTAAAAGTCCAGATTTTAAAATGTGTTCTATTTAAATTAAGACAATTTCCTCATTTGTCAACGTGATTTCTCGGCACAAGTTTTGATCAAATGAAGGTCAAAAACTTCCCATTACGTGCAGAACAGAGATGAATCAACCATCAAGCTGAGAGAGCTGAATTACCTTTCCAGTTGAAAGAGGTGGGAAGAACTTTAGCCATGACCTGACAAACATGCTCAAACATTTCATGAGGTGTTTGGGAACCTCTCATCATCTTATACACCTCTATCAGGTCACCTCTCATCCTTCGTCTCTCCAAGAGAATCGAGCTCTCTCACTCTATCCTCATAAGGCATGCCACCCAATCCAGGCAACATCCTTGTAAATCTCCTCTGCACTCTTTCAATGGCTTCCATATCCTTCCTTAATGAGGCAACTAGAACTGAGCACAGTATTCCAAGTGGGGTGTAACCAGGGTCTTATATAGCTGCAGCATTATCTCTCAACTCCAAAACTCAATTCCTTGACTGATGAAGGCTAGTATATCATATGCCTTCTTAACCACATCCTCTACCTGCAAAGCCAATTTGAGCGTCCTATGAACCCAGACCCCAAGATCCTTCTGATCTTTCACACTGCTAAGAGTCTTACCCTTAATATTATATTCCTTCATCCTATTTGATCTGCCAAAATGAACCACCATATACTTATCCAGGTTGAAGTCCATCGCTCACTTCTCCGCCCAGTCTTATATCCTATCTATGTCACACTGCAACTTCTGACATCCCTCCAAACTATCCACAACACCTCCTACCTTCGTGTTATTGGCAAACTTACCAACCCATCCCTCCACTTCCTCATCCAGGTCATTTATAAAAATCACAAAGAGCAAGGATCCCAGAACAGATCCCTGGGGCACTCCACTGATGACCGACCTCCATACAGAAAAAGACCCATCTACAACCACTCTCTGCCTTCTGTGGGCAAGCCAATTCTGGATCCACAAAGCAATATCCCCTTGGATCCCATGGTCTCTCTCTTTCTCAATAAATCTTGCATGGGGGATCTTATCGAACACCTTGCTGGAGTCCACATAAACGACATCTACCACTCTTCCTTCGTCAACATGTTTAGTCATATCTTCAAAAAACTCAACCAGGCTTGTAAAGCACGATCTGCCTTTGATAAAGCCGTGCTGACTACTTTTGATCATACTATACTTCTCTAAATGCTCATAAATCCTGAGTCTCAGGATTTTCTCCATCAACAATTTTGAACGTCATAAGAGAATATTCTTACCGGAGTTAGCTGCTGGGATGGCACCAATTGTTGAAGTGGTTGTTGCTGTTGGTGAAAAAGCAGTTGTCTTTGCTCGGAGAGTAAATTCAATCCTGGTATGCTACAAAACAAAAATATTTGCATACAGTATATATAATGCACATAAACAAAATAAGCTTATGAAGCAAAATTATTAATAAGACTAGATTCACCAATTTCAATTCCCAGGCACAAGAGAATATTCTTGATTCAAAGTTTTGTGTAAAAGGTGGATAGATATGCAAGTTCTTTTGGCAACTTAACTGCTCTATAACATTGCCTTCTCTCAGTGGTTCAATAATACTGGCTCGTGTTAGGTAATCGTGATAAACTGAAAAATAAGAAATCCAATTTTTGGGAATGTATTATGGCAGCTGTACGCAAAAAAACAAATTATTTTAAAATGGAAATTATAGAAAGACAGGTTGGCTGAGTAGATGGAATTATGGTTTTTGTTGTGTTGATTAGCCTAGCAACATTGTAAACAGATGTTTACCTAAGACAGGTGGGCAATAATGGAGATTAGTGTGTCAAAAGTTAAAAGTAAAGATAGTAAAAGTTAAAAATAGAAGGGGATGAATTTCACACTTCCATTCTAATATATGAAATAACGTAAGAAAGTTAATTAAGAGTAATTTGAAAAAAGGTTAGTTTAGATCAGGGAAGATCAAAAAGAAGAACAACATATCAGAGGCAAACTCACACTATGCAAAGAATCTGTTCTAAGATCACAGTAAAGTTTGACAACACCAATTTTAAATCCAACTGATTTATTTGATAGTAAATCCATGAGCTTTCGGCCTTTGTGGCCTTTGTCAGGTGAATGAGGTGTTCTGGTCTCCAAAAGCACACATATCAGCACAGACAATTTACAGATTACTGATTAGAATGCGAATCCTTACATCTAACCTGCTATTCAAGTCTTAAAGTGGCCCATGACTTGCCTGGGTTAGCAAAAAAACCTCACTTACTGTGCTGTCTGGAGAGAATACACATCCCTCTAATCTCTGCTGTTAGCCACTTTAAGACTTGAACAGCAGGTTAGGTGTAAGGATTTGCAATCGGTTGGATTTAAAATTGGTGTTGTCAAACTTTACTGAGTTTACCCCAGTCCAACGCCGGCATCTCTACATCATGACTAAGATCACAGCCCAGAGCAGAAAGCTTTGTCCACTCCTAACAAGCTGTGCCTGGAGAAGACCTGTTTGAAAAGGCAGTTGTCTCTATCCTAAGCCAGAAACAATCCCAAAAGATGTAGCTGCCTGGTGAGCTAACTATTGCTCAGTGTTGTTTATAGTTTTAAAATCTACAGAGTGCTGTTGGGGCTGGGATTGAGAAGGGAATGATTTGGAACTAGTTAACTATACCAAGTATAGCCATTAATGTAAAGTTTATTTTCAGTTCTGACTTTTTGTTTTACTATTCAATAAACATTTATTTTGTTTAAAATCAGCACAAAAATGCCTGAGACACTCCTTACTGATCCCCAAATCTTTTCTCACATTATACCAAATTGCATAATACAGTTGAGAGCTGAGATCCCAAGTCCTTCTGAGATTTGGAATACCCTAGCATTTAACATCAGCTACGCTCTTAACAGTTTGTAAAGGTTTGTTTGGTCTCTCATTAAGAGATCTTGAGACTTGCATTTTAAATACAAATGGTTTATTGTTAACCCATAACTAGGTACATACTCCAGGTACTGCCATGCATGTGCTGCCTCCATAATTGCTCCTTCCAGATTCTACTCCTGTAGTTTATCATGTGACTCTAAACATCATATGATGGATGGGTGGTACAATTTGTCTGTCCCATATTAACCCTTGCTCTGCCAAATACCTTTATATTACAACAGCATGGTACTACCAAATACAACTCTGGCAACTCTCAAGTTCTCCCCACATACTGCACAATGGCTTCTTAAGTTTTCTTGATGACTCAGTAAATAAATAAATCATACTGATGTAGAACTGTGCTGAAAGATTTCTGGTTTGATACCTGGTTTATGTCGAGTTAATTGAAATCGTATAGGGTTTCAATATTCAGTGATTAAGACAAAATCTAAGGATGGACATCGAAGTCCAGATTTGACAGTTATAAACTGGCAGAATGGGTTGCTAATACACTGTGCACACAACACAATGATGATGCCTTTGAATGCAACACTGCTATCTGCAACAAAATGGCAATGCAATTGCAGCAGGAAATTTAAAGTCCAATGAGTACATTATTTGCAGCCGGTTTTGGCCAACTCCTGACGTACATTGATGGTCACAGCAGCCCCCAACTAGCTGTCAGTATTTGACAGAAAGGGAAAAAAAGTACAAACAAACAATGCCTGTTGGAAAGCACACAGGCTGAAATTAGGTTGGATTCTGTATCATTCTACTTACAGTCAAAAATTCCAATGGTAAAGAAGGACTGTAAGAAAAGGGATTACCAACCATGGTTATCAAAGGAAATAAAGGAGAGTTTTAAATTAAAAGCTGATGCGTTAAGAGTGGCTAAAGATAGTGGGGAATTAGAAGATTGGGAAAGATTTAAAAAACAAGAATGACTAAGAAAATGATAAAGAAAGAAAAGATAGAGTATGAAGCTAAACTAGCTCTAAATATAAAAAATGATAGTAAAAGTTTTTACAAATATATAAAGAGGAGGAGACTGGCTAGAATGAATGTTGGACCCTTGGAGGATGAGAGGGGAGATTTAACAGGTGGGTAATGAGGAAATGGTTGAGACTTTAAATAAGTTTTTTGTATCGGTGTTCACGGAGGACATAAATAGTTTATTGAATATTAAAGATAGAGGGAATGGCAGGGGATGAGGTCCTTAATACAATTACTGTTGCTAGAGAGGTAGTGCTTGGTAGACTAATAGGATTGAAGGTAGACAAGTCCCCAGGACCAGTTGGAATGCATCCCAGGATTCTGAAAAATGGCAGAAGTAATAGCAGATGCCTTAGTAATTATTTATCAAAATTTGCTGGATTCTGGGGAAGTGCTGGAGGATTGGAAAACAGCTAATGTTACACTACTGTTTAAGAAAGGTAGCAGACAAAAGGCAGGGAATTATAGACCAGTTGGCTTTACAACCGTAGCTGGAAAAATGCTAGAATCCATCATCAAAGAAGAAACAGTAGGACACCTAGAAAAAAATCAAGCAGACACAGTACGGATTCGTGAAGGGGAAGTCGTGTTTAACATATTTACTGGATTTCTATGAAGATGTGACTGGTGTGATAGACAGAGGGGAACCAGTGGATGTGGTGTTTTTAGATTTCTAGAAGATGTTCGATAAGGTGCCTCACAAAAGGTTGCTGCAGAAGGTTAGAGTACAAAGAGTTGGGGGTAAAGTGTTAGTGTGGATTGAGGATTGGTTATCTAACAGAAAGCAGAGAGTTGGAATCAATAGATGCTTTTCTGGTTGGCAGTTGGTGACTAGTGGAGTGCCACAGGGATCAGTGCTGGGGCCTCAACTGGGGCTTACCATATATATAGACGATCTGGAAGTCGGGGGCTGGGTGTAGGGTGACAACATTTGCTGATGACACGAAGATGAGTGGAAAAGTAAATTGCATGGAGGACACAGAAAGTCTGCAGAGAGATCTGGATAGGCTGACTGAGTGGACAAGGACTTGGCAGATGGAGTATAACATTAGCAAATGTGAGGTTATCCATTTTGATAGAAATAACAGGACGGAATATTATTTAAAGGGTGAAAAGCTGCAGCACACTACTGTTCAGAGGGACCTGGGGGTCCTTGTGCACGAATCGCAAAAACTCAGTCTGCAGATGCAGCAGGTGACCAAGGCGGCGAATAGAATGTTGGCCTTTATAGCGAGGGGCATAGAATATAAAACAGGGACGTCTGGGCTGCAACTGTACAAGGCACTGGTGAGGCTGCAACTGGAGTACTGCGTGCAGTTTTGGTCCCCTTTTTTGCGAAAGGATATATTGGCCTTGGAGGAAGTACAGAGAAGGTTCACCAGACTGATACAGGAGATGAGGGGATTAGCTTATGAGGAGAGATTAAATAGACTGGGCCTGTACTCACTGGAGTTTAGAAGGCTGAGGGGAGATCTTATAGAGACTTACAAGATAATGAAGGAACTATATAGGTAGAGGTAGAGAGATTCTTTCCACTTGGAAAGGAAAACAGAACTAGAGGACACAAAGTAAGGAGGAGGCAGCTTAGAACGGAGTTGAGGAGGAACTTCTTCACTCAAAGAGTGGTGAATCTCTGGAATTCTCTGCCGATTGAAGTAGTGGAGGCTATCTCGTTGAATATATTTAAGTCACAGGTATATAGATTTCTGATAGAAGAGAATTAAGGATTATGGGGAGAAAGCGGGAAAGTGGAACTGATCCACTTCAGATCAGCCATGATCTTACGGAATGGTGGAGCAGGCTCAAAGGGCTAGATGACCTACTCTTGCTCCTATTTCTTATGTTCTTATTTTAAAACCTGCACCATGCATATCTGGAAAATGAAAACTATTTCAAGATACTGGAGAGTTCAGGAATATGCCATATTTCAGTCTAGTCACTGGTTTCAGTAAAATATGCAAGAATCTAATATATAACTACTTGCATTCATAAGAGTACAGAAAAAGCTCTTATCATCAAAGCATCTTGGTGGCATGGGGGCACAGTGGTTAGCAGTGCTGCCTCACAGCACCAGGGAGCTGGGTTCAATTCTAGCCTCAGGTGACTGCGTGGAGTTTGCCTGGGTTTTCTTCAGGTGTTTAGATTTTCTCCTACAGTCCATTGGTTGATTGCCCTTGATGCTAAATTGCCCTTAGTGTCAGGGAAATAAGCATAAATATATGAGGTTACGCAGATAGGACAAGGGTGGGATTGCTGTCAGTGCAGGCTTGATGGATCAAATGCATCCTTTTGCACCCTAGGGATTTTGTGATGTGGAGATGCCGGCATTGGACTAGGGTAAACACAGAAAGAGGTCTCATAACACCAAATTAAAGTCCAACAGATTTACTTGGTAGCAAATAAATTTATGTATCACCAAATTTGATGATTAGACAGGGTGGACGGTGACAGCCTTTTTCCTCGGATGGAGAAGGCCAGCACGAGGGGACATAGCTTTAAATTAATAGGACGGATGTCAGAGGTAGGTTCTTTATCCAGAGGGTGGTAAGCATATGGAATGCCCTGCCTGCAGCAGTTGTAGATGCGCCAAGTTTGGGGGCATTTAAGTGGTCAGTGGATACGTTTATGGGTGAAAAGGGAATGGTTTAGGTTAGAGGGTCATTGCTTTTTCTCAATTGGTCGGTGTAACATCGAGGGCCGAAGGGCCTGTTTTGCGCTGTAGTGTTCTATGTTCTATGTTAACCTGGTATTGAGAGACTTCTTACTGGGATTCTATGAAACAGATGCTAAACCAACCAAGGGGAAAAGCTTTTCTGAAAAAAGGCTTATTTAAGAAAGAATTAGAGAAAGAATTACAGAGGCCGAGGAATAGGTTGAGGGATTGGAAAGAAAGGCACCAAGTTGAAGGTTTGGAATTGAATGAGTTGAGGAACTGGATACCTATGTAGGTCAACGAAGATGATGGAAATGGGTGAGTGATACTTTGCTAGGCAGAATGCGAGTGGCTGAGCAAGGTGAGGGGTACGAGATTGGTTGAAAGAGGAAGAATTTAAGTGGAAAATGTTTTGGAAAGGGAGCGACATGAGAGATTTCAAGTCCAAGATCAAAGAGAAAACCCTAGCTTTGATATACATTTAGATCTAATCATATTTAATGATGGAAGGGGAAAAAATGAAGTGGATGCTGTTCCTTATCTCCAAGCATACAAAATTCTCTGCCTTAGGCTGGAGTGTAAACTGGCATTCAAATACCAAACTTTGCTACCAAGTGCACTAATTTACCATAGCAACCTGGATAGATTTGTCCATGTTTTTAATCTCTTTGCAACTCCATGTCTGCATAGCATAAAGGTCACAATGCATTTATTAAAGATATGCATTCATTTATTAAGATGGTTTTATCTTTAGGTATTTAGCAGACATTGCATCATAGAACTTCAAAATGAGTATGTCATTGAGCTAAGCCACTTTGTTAAAGTATATGAGCTGTAGAAAAAGTGATAAAAGCCAAGGCTAAATACATTTTGTCCTACCTAATTTAAAATGCAGGCTAAACAGCAGGTCAAAGGAAGCATTTCTTTAAAGTAATCTGTCTGAAAAATTTTAATTTGATATCTCTTACTCTTGTTACTAGATGCTTGACTTTTTTTTAAAATCAGTCTTTGTCAATTTTAAAGATTATATAAGATTGTTAACTAGACAGTGCAGTGGCGCAATTTTCCACTAGATGAGAATTCAGAGAAAATTTCTGAGCTTCCATTCTGAACTCCGATACTATCTTGTTTAACTGTATGATAATTTATTTCTTTGGTTTATATTAGATATCATTTTAAAATTCTAAAGTTTGTTCCAATTTTTAATCTCTATGGTATTGCACACAAGGCGTAAAGACAACTGTAATCTTAAGGTGAAGGGTTAACAGGAAATAAATACACATATCATCATCATTCAGACCCCATACTAAAAATATATTGTTTTTTGTATAATGCTTTGATTTTATCTAATTATTCATAGTTAAATATTAAAACAAAGCAATTTGGGAAGCAGAGAAGTAATTGGGACAGAATTTCTATTGTAGGCTGAGGATTTTGGGATATAAATCTGAAGCACAGTTGAAAATACTTTCTGTGACAAGTTTGACAGCTGTTGCAGTGATTGCTTATTGATTAATCAACCACTTCACTCAACACTCCTAAATAATCTAGCTGCTGTTTTGTCCAACCTGATGTCTGGGACTACAACTGCCACATCAATACTGATGCTTCTCTTGAGACCTCAGACTGGCTCACCTGCACCCCAAACCAGTGATTTGCATCTCTTTTGGGCTGATGCTGTTCTTTATTCCCTTGGCCCTTTGCCAGTCATCTCATTCCCAGCATCAGTCTGCTACAAATAAAGGACTAAGAAGATTTTTAAAAATTATTTCTTAATGTTGATATTAAAGTGAATTACAATTAGAATACAAAAACACATGTACAACCACTGGACTGCACTACTCTATGAACGTGTACAAAAATGAAATAAAGTGCATAAAATAATAAAATTGATCAAATTACAATGCATATAAACTGCCAAAAAATATTGTTCTTAGGAAGAGGAACAAGCCATTTAGCTCCTGGAGAATGTTCCACCATTCAATGAGATCATGACTGATCTGTGACATAACTCAACATGCCTCAGCTCCATATCCCTTAATACCTTCAGTTAACAAACAATTGCAGATTTAAAATTGATAACTGATATCGCATCAAATGCCATTTGCGGAAGAGAATTCCAAACTTCTACCAACTCTTTTATGTTGAAGTATTTTCTCCTTTCATTCTTGAAAGATCTGGTTCTAATTTGTATACTATACCACCAAGAACTAATGGAAACTAATGAAAATTTTGATTTTAAAAACTTAAATCATCCTTTAACCTTATAAATTACAAATTTAAATTATAAATTATAATTAACTGATTATAAATCAATAAAACTTCTTTGACTACAACATTATCAGTCCAACCTGGAGCATTGCTGTTGCTGGCACTAGGGAATAAGGTGGGCCAAGTTCTCTGACCATGAGTCATGGAGACCATGGAGTCTATAGTAGAACTTCTAATTGGAAAAGGAGGGCCAACTTCAGTGGGATGAGGTGATCTAGCCAAGGTAAAAAATAGAACCAAAAATTGAGGAAAAACTGTAAATGAACAATGGATAATCTTTTAAGGAGGAGATGTTTAGGTAGACTAGATACTTTCCAACAAGACAGAAAGGCAGGGGAACAAAAGCCAGGGCTGTAAGGATGATGAGGGAGATTGATGCTATGATGAATGTTAGTGATTTTTTTCAAATAATAACAAAGCCAGACATAATAGGATGAAAAGGAAAATGAAGAGGAAAATAAGACTGACAAGAGAGAATGAGAAAAGAGTGTCAATTAACATAAAGAACAAAAAAAATTCTACAAATAGTATAACTGGATAGTAAGAGGCAAAGTCTTTACCATTAGTCATTAAAGAGCATAAGAATGATACCAGGGCATAGTTCAAATATTTTACAATGATATATTTTGTATTTTTAAAATTCTTTCAAGGGTGAGGGATTCACTGATAATATTTGTTGCCACGTGTAATTGCCCTCAAGGCAGTGGCGGTGAGCTGCAATCCTGAACCACTGCATTCCACCTGGTACAGGCTGTTAGGAAAGGCGTTCCAGGATTTTGACCCAGCAATAACAAAGGACTAGTTACAAGTCAGGATGGTGTGTAGCTTGGAGGGGAACTTTCAGATAATGGTGTTCCCATGCATTTGCTTCTCTTGATCTAGGTAATAGAAGCTGAAGTTGAAGATTTAGAAATTACTGCTGAAGGAGGCTTGGCAAGTTGCTAGGTGTACTTATTTTTATCTACACACTGCATAACTGGGAGAGAAAATGGATGTTTAAAGCGCTGGATGGAGTACTGATCAAAGGTAAATTTTGTTTTGAGCTTGTTGAGTGCTGTTGGAATTGCATTCATACTGGTATAGAATATTCTACCCCACTTCTGACTTGTGCCTTGTAGGCTTTGGGAAGTCATGATGTGAGTTAACTTCCTCAAAATCCCCAGTCTATGATCTGCTTTTGTAGCCACAGAATCTATATGGCCAGTCCCGTTCAGCTCATTTTTTGGTCAATGATAACTCCCAAAATGTTGATGGGGGAGAGATTAATAATGAAAATGACACTGAATGTTCCATGTTGGCACATATTACTTGCCATTCATCAGTTCCAAGTCTGAAAATTGTCAAGATCTTGGATAGGGACTGCTTCCGCATTTGAAGGTCATGAATGGCACTGAGCACTTTGCAATCATCAGTGAATATCCCCATTTTGGGCCTTATGATGGATGGAAGGTCATTGATGAAGCAGCCAAAGATTGTTGGACCCAAGACGATACTCTGAAAAATTCCTGCAGCATTGTCTTGAGATTGAGATAATTGGCCTCCAACAACAACCATCTTCCTTCATGTTAGCTATAACTTGAACATGTGGTTTCAGTTTTGCTAGGATTCCTTGATGTTACATTACCTGGATGGTAAGGGTGGTCACTCTCATCTCCTGAGTTGAGATTTTCTGGCCATATTTGGCCCAAGACTGTAATAAAGTCAGAAGTCAAATGGCACTGGCAGAATCCAAAATGAGCATCAGCGAACAGATTGCTGCTATTCAACAGTATGCCAACCACTACTATTTTGCTGATGATCAAAAGACCAGGCTGAAACAATTGTAATCATCTTCAACCAGAATTGCCAAGTAAATGACCCAGCTTTGCCTCTTCCTGAAATCCCCAACATCACAATGACAGTTTTCAGCTATTTGCTTCATTTCATGTGATATCGAGAAATGGCTGAAGGTAGTGAATACAAAAAAGAGACTATGGGCCCTGATGACTTTCCAGCTGTAGTACTGAAGGTCTAGTCACACCACTATCCAAGCTGTTCCAATATAGCTGCAACAGTGGCACCTGCCCAACTATGGAAAATTGCCAAGGTATTTCCTGTCCACAAAGAGCAGACAAATGCAATATGATCAGTTACCCACTACCAGCAGATGTCATATGATCAAACATGAAATACATTTAATTATAGTCAGCAATCCACCTGTCATCTCTCATCAGCTAGCCTATTCAGAACTGGCATTGCTCTCTGCTCCTGTTAACCTCCAGCCAACTGCCCATTGTTGTAGGTATCCACCTTGTTTAGTGCCTCAGTATACCTTCCCCATTTCCATAAATTGCTGTTGTCTGTTAACTTACAAAATGTAAAGGAGTATGCAATCAGACATTCATAAGAACACAGAGGGCAAGGGGGACAGTAGAGATGCCCAAGGAAAGTGGGGAGGAATATAATTTGGCAACATGCAAATAGAAAAGATTGTATGTTGTCAAAATGATCTTCAGATCCTATTCTCCCTAATTCCCTCTCATGCCCACAAAACCTTCTCCCTTTTTGTTACAGCCAGTATCACTTCATTGTCATTTGGATCAGGTTCAGTTATCTTCTGCATTCTAAGTAATTTGTCTGACAGACTGCACTAAATCTTGTGTATTGATGCTGGAAATAGCCGAACGTGTACATACACAGCTTTAATCTTCGCTGTGGCCAGAAAGAAACTTTAGTCCATTTTCCAAGTTGTCCTTATTGACAGTTGATTGGTTCAGTTTTTATTTTACAAAATCATCACTGTTTTTTCCAAGTAAAAAATTGAAAAGACCAGAACATCAGCTGTTTCACCACTAACATTATAATCATAATAAAACTGATCAGATAAAACTCAGTGCTGATTTCACTGGCCAAAAGTAAGTTTTCAAATGCCGGCAGAAATGTTTAAAAATCTTACCTATTGTTCAGATTGGTAGGTAACGGAACAGTTACATTAGGTGGCACAGCTGCATGCGATAGCGGATTTGGGTTTTGTGCTATTGACACAGGGGGCTGTATAACTCCATTCAAAGCACCCATAAATCCATTGATTGCCAGCTGGTTTCCTGGTAAAGTTCCCATTAACCCACCAACTGAAGACATTGTGGGAATGGTGGACGCTATTGTTTGCATACCACTAACTAGTGCTCCTGATATACAGTTAACCGGATGAATTCCTGATCCTTGCAGAGCTGGACTCTGTCCAGTTGAGGGTGGACTGGCAAGAGAAGAACTGCTAGTGCTATGTCCACTGGAAGTTCGTTCCTAAAATGAAAGCATTCAACTTTAATAAGAGGCATCTTTAAAAAGAAACATAAGGCAACAAGTAACTCAATAATAACTTGTATTTATAAAGCATTGATAGTTATTAAATCAAGTACCTCACAAAACAAACAGGGAAGTTTGGTAAAGATGACAAAAGAAACCAACAAACAATGGTCAAAGTTCCAGAGTAGGAAATAGCCCTTCCACCAATTATGAACTGGAGACAGCAGAATATTGTACATGAGATAAGACTGATATGCAGGAGGCTAAAGAGCTGAGAAAGGGCAGTGTCAGGGAGAAATCAGGATTTTTCAGTTTAGTACATTGAGGAACTGGGAGCCAAAGGTTCTTTCTGAATATAGAGGTGATTAGTGAGCGAGACAGAATTTGGGTGATAATTTTTTGGACATGTTGTATGTTTGTTGAATGGAGCTTGGAAAAAAGGGAGGTGCAAGACCAGAAACATAGAAATAACAGAAGCAAGTAGAATAATTTTAGCATCAATGAGGTTAAAATAAGAATGATGACACCAATATGGAAGTAAATGATTTGAATATGGAGAATGAAATGTTCAGAGTTTACTGAAACCTGACTCTGAATTTATACACCATCTAATTTAGCCTAACCAAACAGCCAAGCCAAATAAAATGGCCTTGGTCACAGCGTTAACAGCTTAGCAGATTAACCTTGACATGGTAGGCCAGCTGAAAAAATTGAGAGGGAATTTGAACAGGAAATTTTGAGAAAAGTAAATGGAGTTTTGTAATGGAGCTTTTCCACATCAGAAGGGAAGGTCAGATAAGGAACATTAATTGGAGAGGCTATATTTATATAGAAGTATAGAATCCCTACAGTGCAGAAAGAGGCCATTCAGCCCTTTGAGCCTGTATTGACAATGATCCTACCCAGACTCTAACCCAAGTATTTACTCTGCTGATTCACTAAAGAATAATTTGGCATGGCCAATCAACCTAACCTGCATATTATTGGACAATGGGAGGAAACAAAAGCACCCAGAAATCCACACAGATATGGGGAGAACATGCAAACTCCACACAGACTATCGCCCAAGGCTGGAATTAAACCCAGGTTCATGGTGCTGTGAGGCAGCAGTGCTAACCATCTTGTCACCGTGGCACGCAGTACAGGATAGATTTCTTGAGAAGACAGTGATGGCAGTTTTAAAAAGGGAGAGCAGTGTCTATAGAAAACAACTCTTAGTATTTGCAAGTGTTGGCACAAGATAAAACAGTTGAACAGTCTGGAACTGGATGGAAATTGAGATTCAATATAGTAGGAGTTGTTTGGTGAAGATGAACCTGGAATAGAAGAAAGGCGAGAACAGTAAGGGAATAAAAAAACTCTATCTTTGAGATAGGCAAACCCATTGAAGACCACTGAACTTGGTGCTACAGGTGGTGCAGGAGTGGGTCAGTGGAATAGCGAAGACAACTCCGGGCATTCCTTATACCCCAGTATCAAAAGGAGAATTTAGCTGTAAAGCAGGAGATATGATATTCCTTAAGATGGTCAATAAAAATGTAACAGCGGATGATCAGACCAGATAATCAACAAGTTTGCTTGAACGTGAAGCGTTCAGATTTCAGGATGTATGCTGGGCCGGTGGGAGAAGAGGGGAGGGGCTGTGGAAGGCTGGAAGAGAATTAGGATCAAAACATCAAAGGTGGTAGAGCTACTGAGTAGATCACTTGAATCATAGCAGATAAGGGTCAGTGGAAAAGAAATAGGAAAGTGTGTGACTAGCTGTGTGGCTTAGTCAGGGTAGGAAAGAATTTCTCTATCCAGAGTTTGAGGACAATGGCAATAGGGCTGGAGGCAGGCACGGTGACAATGAGGTAACAAAGACAAGAAAATTATCATAAATTGCCTAGTCAATGATTGAGACTTTGGAGTTAGCTTGTCCATAATGAAAGTATAATGAAAATGACAAATAATTATCTCAAATACAAAGTAAAAGTAATAAATAAGAAACACCTGGATTGGCATTGCAAGTGTGCTTTCAGGCAGAAAACTGTTGTTCAGATGGGGACCATTACTGCTGTGCAAGGAAGCTGCATTGTGGACTATAAGAGAATACATTAAAATTGAATTTTTAACAAAAATTGTAATTTTAATTGCAAACAATATCATTTGTCAGATTAATTTTAGCATCACATGTATAAGCACATAAAACAGAATGTCACTTACCAGTTTGTACTGTGAATGGATGTATTTGAGTTGTTGGACTGGTATTTGAACTTATGACAGGAAAAGGTACTGAAAGCTGTGCATTTAGTAGCTGAAGGCGTTCCTTCTTAGCTGTCAAATTCTTAATTTGCTCCTCTAGTTGCCGATTTTCAACTTGAAGTTGATGCAGCGATTTCAACATTCCCATAACTATTCAAAGAAAAAAATTAATTAAACAGTGTTAATAACTGAAAAAAAAAAATCGCACCAATAATACAAACCTAAGAAACAAGTCATTAAAAAAAAATCAATGCAAAGAAATGGAAGGTAGTATATTTTAGTGAATGGAAGAACATAGTAACTGGTAAGATTCCTGGTAAATGGAGGAAAAGACAAGGAAAGGTGCAGAAAAATAGAATTTTAAAGTTGGACATGTAAACATAAGAGTTCTGGTTTTATGTAAAGATCAGTGATTACAAAAGTTATGATGCTGAATTTGTCTAACAGTCTGGTTAGGCCACAGTTGGTTTTGCATGTTTGTTTGGACATCATAGAACAGGAAAGATATATCAAAGACATGGGAAGGGTACATTAAGGATAAATCATAATTATATAAGAAATGAAAAAAGCAAGTTCACAGGAAATTAAAACTAAAATTGTATTACACCTTATAAATTAACATTTATTTTGAGAAAAAAAATTAAACAAAACCTCCATTTTAGGCAAGAGGATGAACAATCCTATCCTGTTACAGAGAAAGGTTCCTTCAAAATTGGGACTTCTTTAGCTGAAGCAGGTTAATGTTGGGGGATCCAGCAGATGTTATTCAGATTGTGGAGTGTTTAGAGAGGTTGCTATCCTTCAGATATGGGATCAACTGGTATTATGGACAAAGCCATTCAAACTCTCAAATTATTGTGTAACAATCTCCTTTATTTACCTTACCCAACTTAGCACAGAAGTATCAAAACTTCACCACAAAAGATATCAAAACTTTGTAACATACAAAGTATTCAACCTCTGTCTTGCTTCGTAATGCACAAAGGATCCAACCTCTAACCTACTTTGCTATACATAAAGTATTCAAAAGGTAGCAAAAAGCTTCATAAAAATATCCAAACTCACGACTTGAACTTAGATACTATCCATGGCGAGGTGAGGTGATCAGATTCCCTCCCGGTGGATTTTGATCCTAGATGTCCGAGTCCTGGACTTGGAGACTTGTTGCTTGTTCTGCGGTGGTTGGTCCCAGGTTACTGCTGCCAATGTTTCTTTGTTTCTCCTTATAGATGTCCTGCTGGCACTGATGTGCCTTCAGTCACATACTCATAGGACAGGCACTGATCAATCACTGTCTTTTTGGTCACCAGGGAATCGTGTCTCTCTCAGGGTCATATTTCTCTCAGGAGCTCAACACAGAGGGGTCTGTGTTCAATCATTGTCTGTTTAAGGCAGAGCAACAGCCACTGTCCAATCAGGTCCTGTGCCTGTTCTTCACTGCACATACTGTTCTTTGCTGATACAGACTTAGCCTTTTTTTTAAACCGTCAGGCTTTGCTGGTGTCTTTGTGGATGCCCATCAGGCTACAGAGTAAATAATGATAGATTGCTTCCACTGATTGATAAATTGTTAATAAAAGGATATAGACTTAGTTTATCTCAAGAGTGACAAAGGGGTAAAATTAGATGAAATATTTCAATATTTTAACAGGTTTATTTGAACACGAATTGCACAATGAATGATATCTTTTAAAACAGAACGGGATGCATTTTTGAAAAGAATAGATGAGAATGAGAAAAAAACAGGGTGATTGGATTATAGTGGACAAGTTCACCAATGGAAAAGATGTGCTGTGTGTGTCATGTAGCTTCACTGATTTCATACAGTAACGGTAGGCTTACTTTAAATCCAATGATAGGAAAATTCATCTTACTATCTAAAATGGAGGTTCAACTTAATTTTTCTTCAAAAACAAATGCTAATTTACAGGTATTGGGTTTCTTTTCGATTTTACTTTGTAATTTCCTGCAAACTTACTACTTTAAAAAGAATCAAATCCAAGTCAAAGTAAGGGGAAAGAAAGGAATTAAACATTTAATAGGTAAAAACTGAACATTTGTACACACCGGCTACTGAACTCTAAGTTTTTTTTATTTTGGTTACATGAAGTGTGACTAAAAGGAGATCAAAATCTGACAAGGTTCACAAATGGTTCTAAGACTTTAAATTACAAAGGGTGACAAAACATCAATTGTCAGGTGAAAAAAAATCAAAAAAAAAAGTTTCCCCTGATACTTGGATAAGTTCATCCAGCAAATAGTTGTGCCATGCAGGTCATAGGTTTATGCTGAGCTGCTGAATCTCAGCATGGAATTGGTTAAAACGGAAATTAAGTGGCAAATGGACAATCAGCTCTCATTCGGGTCCTGATTGCGACAGTAATTTCTGTTGGTAGTGAAACTTTGTGGAAGGGCAAGATTAGACTCAGAAGTAATGGCCTTCATTGTCAAATATTCTGCTGGGTAATCATGATTAAGCTTTATATTTGAACATGGTTCTGAATGCTTGCTGGCACAGTGGAAGCAACCGTGCCTCTCAAAAACAGGTCAATTATAGTATAACACAGCACAGCCATTCGGGTCATCTAATCTGCGCCAGCTCTTGAACAGCAATCCAATTAATTTTACTTTTTCGCTCTTTTCCCATTGTAACTAATTTTTTTTCTCCTTCAACTATTTGGTTGGGACAGTGGCTAGCAATGCTGCATTACAGCTCCAGGAACTCTGGTTCAATTCTGACCTTGGGTAACTGTGCGGAGTTTGCATGTTCTCACCATGATTGCATCAATTTCCTCCAGGTGCTCCAGCTTCCCCTCAGTTCAAAATGTGCAGGTTAGATTGATTAGCCATGGGAAATGTGTGGGGTTACAGAGAGAGGGCAGGAGAAGGGGCTTAGATAAGATACAGTGTCAGAGTTGGTACAAACGCGATGAGCTGAATGCCCTCTTCTGCGTTGTAGAGATTCTTTGAATGAATTTATTCAGCTTCTAAGAATCTGTTTCTACTACCCAACAGACAATGCATTCCAATTCTAAACAACTTGTAGCATAAAGTGTTTTTTCTCTTCCCCTTGCCTAAGATCTAAGTCTCTCCCCTCTGATTAACAATTCTTCAGCTACTGAAAACAGTTTCTATTCATTTAGTCTCTCTAAATCCTTCATAATTTTATCTATTCTTATCTTCAGTGCTCCAAGAACAACCACCCCAGTTTCTTCAGTTTATATCATCCCTCATCCTTGGAACCATTCTGTTAAACATCTTCTGTGCCCTTTGCACAGCTCTCACATCAAGCTTGATCTTGTGACGATCACAGGGGTCTCGACTAGCAGTTGAAGAGAGAAGACTCAGCTTTGCAGAAATCAAGGTCCCTGGAGCAGAAGTTCTGCCAACTAAGAACTGCCAGCCAAAGTGCTACCACTGGTATATGGTAACAGAGAATGGTTGCCTACAGATGAAGACCGGAAACTGTTTCTTTTTCCAAGATTGTAATCCAAGTTACTTTTGTGAAAAATGGCTTTGCAGGAAGGAAGGATAATTGTTAGGGTCTGATTACTCACTGACTGTTCTCTTAGGACCAGTGGGAAAATTCATATGTGAACATGGGTTAAGTCCCTAATAAGTAGGTACGATCGTGGCGTTATTGCTTCCTAGTAAAAGTAAAATCATATGTGGAGTATTTTGTGAACTGGATGCCTGACAATTTGGAACTTTATCAAGTTTCACAGAATTTACCTGAAAGATGGCCCATTAGGTGGTTATAAGGCATGAATTTTTGATTTGATTTATTGTCACATGTACTAAGATAGAGTCAAAGTATTGTTTCTTGCGCATACACAGAAAAAACATGCCATTCAGTGTTAATGGAAAGTATACATGAATTAAAGACAAACTGTGGTGGAATATAGCACACTGCACAATAAATGCTAAATAAATAATCAAAACAGAGTCTCAGATTTCTCAACAATCCATCCAAATATTGGTAAAACAGAGACAAGGAAGGGTAAATGCAGAATATAGTGTTGCAGTTCCAGGTAGGGAGGAAAAAAAGATTTATTCTTGAATCTATTGGTATGTGCTTTCAGACTTTTGTACCTTTTTCATAAGAATGCAAGAATGAGGAGCAAGAGTAGGCTTGTTGTGGACTTAGGTCCACTTAACCTGTCCACTCACCATAATCCTTTAAATTTTTGAACAGTAAAGGAATTATCTATCCTTGCCTTAAAAACATTCAATGATGTAGCCTCAACTGCTTCACTGGGCACGAAATTCCACAAATTCACCCTCTGCGTGAAGAACTTCCTCCTCAACTCAATCGTAAATCAACTTCCCTGATTTTGAGGCAATGCCCCCTAATTCTAGTTTCACGCGACAGTGGAAACAACTTCCTTGCTTCTATCTTATCTATTCTGTTCATTATCATATATGTTTCTATAAGATCTTCCCTCATTCTTCTGAGTTCCAATGAGTATAGCCCCAGTCTACTCAGTCTCTCCTCATAAGCCAACCCCCTCAACGCCAGAATCAACCTCTAATGAATCTTCTCTGCACCTCCTCCAGTGCCAGTATATCCTTTCTCAAGTAAGGAGACCAAAACTGTACACAGTACTTCGGCTGTGGCCTCACCAACACCTTATACAGCTGCAATATAATCTCGTTTTTAAACTTCATCTATGAATGAAGGACAAAATTCCATTTGCTTTCTTAATTACTTGCTGCACCTGTAAACCAACTCCTTGAGATTCCTGCACACAGACACCCAGGTCCCTCTGCACAGCAGCATGCTGCAATTTTTTACCATTTAAATAATAATCCATTTTGCTGTTATTCCTATATTTACCAACATTGTACTCCATCTGGCAGATCCTCACCCACTCACTCAGACTATCTATATCCCTTTGCAGAGTTTCTGCAAACTATGCTCTTCCACCCATCTTAGTGTCATCTGCAAATTTTGATGCATTACACTTGGTTCCTAACCCCAAATCATCTATGTAAATCGTTTTCTTGATTAAATTTAAAATTTTCCCCATGGAAGAAAGTGGAAGAGAGTATATCTGGGATGCACAGGTCCTTGATTATGCTGGCTGCTTTCCTAAGACAGTAGGAATCAATGGATGGGAGGCTGATTTGCATGATGGATTGGGCTACGTTTATAACCATTTGTGAGTTCTAGCGTTCTTGGTCAGAGCAGGAGCCATATGATGGACTTTGATAAATTTTCAAAGAAGGATGGTTTGTTTTCATGATATATCATGAAACTTTAACAGAAATTGAATTTTGAGATTCCTTAATCAGTGCTTGCATTTAAATTGCTGAGCAGTGCTAAGATGTCTCACAAGGATAGGCTCCTAGCCTTAACTTGCATTTGGTTCTCAAAAGTAGACACTCTTCTGGATCAAATGTATGCTGTGTTAAGAAAAATCTAGCACTCTTAATATGGCAAATGGAACACTCTGCAGTATTACGAAGGATTGCAGCATTTCTAGGTAGTTTGGCAGGTGACAGTAGCAGAGGAATTACAAACAGAAGGAGTGGGGACAGAAAGCATTTTTAGCAGAAATGGCGGGTGACAGGATTGAACTAGCAATAATAGACAGATTAACCATAGGAATGCCTCAGGAACAGTTAACAGTTGCTTTAGATATGACTCAAAACATCATTATGTGACGTACTGCCCAAAGTGGATTAGCAAGTTTTGGACATAAGACAGAATTCAGAAGTTGAAGGTGCTGATAATAATCAGGCTAACAGAACTATATTAGTCACATAAACTTTAGTCCGTTAATAGAAACATAGTGAATGCAGTGTCAAATGGGACTTGGCATCACTACTACAGTAAAAAAAAAAGGTGCAGTAGGCCATTCGGCCCTTCAAGCCTGCAGTACCATTTAATACGATCATGGCTGATCATACACTTTCAGTATCCCACTCCCGCTTTCCTTCCATGCCCCCTGATTCCTTTAATCACAAGGGCCATATCCAGCTCCCTCATGAACATATTTGATGAAGTGGCTCCAACAGCTTTCTGTGATAGAGAATTCCACAGGTTCATAACTCTGAATGAAGAAGTTCTTCCTCATTTCTGCTGAATGGCTTACCCCTTATTCTTAGGCTGTGACCTCTAGCTCTGTACTTTCCTAACATTGGGAACACCTTTCCCACATCTAGCGTGTCCAGTCCTATCGGGATTTTTTTTCCATGAGATCTCTTCATTCTTCTCAATTCCAGTCCTTCCTCAGACTAGGAGACCAAAACTACACAAAATACTCAAAATGCAGCCTCATTGAGGCCCTATATAACTGCTACAAGACGTATTTATTCCTACACTCTAATCCTCTTGTTATGAAGGCCAGCATGCCATAAGCTTTCCTCACTGCCTGCTGTACCTGCATGCCAACCTTCAGCAATTGCACCCAGGTAACACTGGCACTTCCTCTTTTCCTAAACTGCCACCATTCAGATAACAATCTCCTTCTGCTTTTTGCCACCAAAGTGGATAACCTCAGATTTATCTGCATTATCTGCATTTACCAAGTATTTGTCCACTCAGCCAAACTGCTCAAGTCATGCTGCAGTCTCTTAGCATCCTCTTCACAGCACACACTACCACCCAGCTTAATTTCATCTCTACATTTGGGATTCAATTCCTTCATCTAGATCAATAATGTATATTTGTGAATAGATGCAGTCCCAGCACTGAACCTTGTCGTACCCCATTAGTTACTTCCTGCCACTCTGATAAGAGCCCATTTATTTCCATTCTCTGCTTCCTGTCTGCCAACCAGTTCTCTATTTATGTCAATCCATGTCCATACCCTCAATACTATGAGCTTTAAATCTGCTCACTAATAATGATGTACTTGTTTTTATCCTACAGGTGTCTAACGAGGGGCATACACACAATGGGTTGTGAGAGGACTGCTCTTGGACCTTTTTCCAAGAGTATCCTACTGCTTCACATCATTAGTGTATGCTTGATCTGGACCATCTGATGGGCAACACGACAGCGCAGTGACTATAGCTGTGCTGTGCAGATACATGGATTTGGGCCTGTGTCTGTGGGAGTTTGCGCATTCTCCCCATGCTTGCGTGGGTTTTCTCCGGGTGCTCCGGTTTCCTCCCACATCCCAAAGATGTGCTCTTAGGCTAATTGGCAAAACAAATTCTCCCTAAATTGTCTCAAATTTAATCCATAGATCTATAAACATGGACAGGGATCGCGTGTAGAAATAGGAACATCGAGGTGGCGGCGCAGGCTCGTTGGGCCGAAGGGCCTGTTTCCCATGCTGTTCTGTTCTTTGTTCTTGTGTGGGACCTTGTCAAAAGCCTTTTGAAAGTCCAGATACACAACACAATGAGTGAACTAGTTATGCATTAATTTACTTGTGTCAAGTAAATGAAGATGTGTTATGCTTCTTGGCCAGATCTCCAAACTGTTAGTAAGATTCAGTTAAGAACCAGTAACATTTTGCTCAACGTAGACAAATTTTGAGATTCAGGGCACTTACTAGTGAATAAAGCCACAAGATTCTATATGTTTTGAACAACTAAAAATATACAATACTACACAAGTCAAAAAAAGATAAAACAATCTTACACCCAAACATGGGTAAAATTGATAATGAATTTCTCTGAAACTCCTGTTCTCTTTCATTAGGCACTCTAGGTCTCACCTTTGAAGATCTTACC
Organism: Sphyrna mokarran; assembly: GCA_024679065.1. Lineage (NCBI taxonomy): Eukaryota > Metazoa > Chordata > Chondrichthyes > Carcharhiniformes > Carcharhinidae > Sphyrna > Sphyrna mokarran. The sequence continues at coordinate 41,094,587 of JAGIQG010000002.1, forward strand.
TTGGAATTCTGTCCACAAGTTGCTGCAACTTGGATGACATCAATGATGACACACCTCCCAGGGATATCCCTGAACTATAATCCCTAGTTCTGGAATCTCCCAAAATCAGAAACATCCTTTCTGCATCAACCCTGTCTAGTTTTGTTAGAATTTTAAAGGTTTCTATGAGATCTCCCCCCATTCTTCTGAACTCCAGCAAATATAATCAACCGATTCAATTTCTCCTCATATGTCGGTCCCGCCATCCAAGAAAGTCAAAAACCACAAAAACTGTTTATCCCTATTACTGCACGAGTGGAACAGGAACTGTGGCCAAATCATGGCTTACAAGGGAAATTAGAGATAGTATTAGATTCAAAGAAGCAGCATACAAATTGGCAAGGAAAGACAATAGGCCTGTGGATTGACAGCAATTTAAAATTCAGCAAATTGGACAAAGGGATTGATGAAGGGGAAAACAGAGTATGACAGTAAGCTAGTAGGAAACATAATAATTGATTGTAAAAGTTTCTAAAGATAAGTAAAGAGAAAAAGATTGACAAAAAGGAATGTAGCCCCCTTACAGTCATAAACAGTGGAAATTCATAATGGGGAACAAGTAATTAGCTGGTGAACTAAATTCATATTTTGTTTCTATCTTCACAAAGGAGGACATGAATAATGTGCTGGAAGTTCTGAGAAACACAAGTTTTCATGAGGAGCTGAGGAAATCAGTATTAGTAGTGAAATGGTTTTGGGGAAATTAATAAGAATGAAAATGGATATTCGCCAGGGCCTGAAAATCGTCATCCCAGAGTACTTAAGGAAATGGCTCTAAAAATAGAAAATTCATTACTGCTCATTTTCAAAAGTTCGGTGATGGTTCTGGTTCCTACAAATTGGAGGTTAGCTAATGTAAGTTTGGTATTCAAAAAAGGAGATAGAGAGAAAACAGGGGGCCAGTGAGCCTTACTCGGTAATAAGCAAGTTGCTAGAATCCATGATCAAGTGTTATAATCAGACAAAGTCAGCATAGATTTACAAAAAGGAAATCATGTTTGACAAATTTACTGAAAATCTTTGAAGATGCAACTAATAGAGTTGCTCAGAGAGAACCAGTGAATGTGGTTTATTTAGACTTTCAGAAGGCTTTCGATAAGGTCTCATATACCAACTTATTATGAAAAGTGCATGGGATTGTGGGTAATATCTTGTATAAGGATAGAAAGCTGGTTAGCAGACAGGAAGCAAAGAATTGGAATAAATGGATCTATTTCTGATTAGCAGGTAGTGACTAGCGGAGCATCACAGGGATCTGTGCTAAGATCTCAACTGTTTACATTATATATTAATGATCTGGAAAAAGGAACTAAATGTATTATCCCCGAATATGCAGATGAGACCAAGTCGGGTGGGACGGTTGAGCGGTGATGCAGAGATGCTTCAGTGTGATTTGGATAGGTTGAGTGTGTGGCAAATGCATGGCAGGTGCAGTATAATATGGATAAATGTGAGGTCATCCACTTCAGCAGCAAAAATAGGATGACAGATTACTGCTTCAAAATTCTGATGTCAGACATGTAAATGACATTGTCTTTTCCTGTGGAACTGGGTTATAGCAATCAGCACTTTGATACCAGACATTTTAGCTTGGGAGAGGCTTACATTAGCTAACCTCCTGCCTATGGACCATTTTTCTTGCTACTGGATTTGAGATTTTCCTCACTGTAATATTGGACATCAACTCCAACAATCTAGCCAAAGGCCTGGTGATAATTTACATGATGTGGAGTTGCCAGCGTTGGACTGTAATCTGTAAACTGTCTGTGCTGTTATATGCTCTGTCTGAGGCCAGAATTCTCCACTTACCTGACGAAGGGGCAAACCCCGAAAGCTTGTGAGTTTACTATCAAATAAATCGGTTGGACTTAAGCCTGGTGTTGACAGACTTCTTACTATGATAGTTTATGTAAGAGATGAGAAACTAATCAACCTATGCCAAAAATTCTCAATCAAATTTGGCGATTGAACTCCAGTATGCAGGCAATGTTGTGCTTGGGCTCACTCAGGCTGAGCTCCGGTCACTTTCACTAAACATCCAGAAAATTAGAGTACTTTTTCAGTCAAGCAAAATACCTCCAACTTGCTCTATCGATTAAGATCAATAGTGAGATCCTTGCAAATTGAGATCATTTTCCACATCTTGCGAGTTTCTTATTGATGAAAGCAGACATTGAGGGCAATGATGAATTTTGTCATCTACATACCAGCTCAGCCTTTGGCTGACTAAAGCAAAGTATATTTGAGGACCAGGATCTCAAATCTAAGATGAAAAAGTGATGAATTGCAAAACAAGAGTAATCTTCTTGTTCCTACATGCTGAAAGATATGGACAATCTCTAAGCACTGGAAAAGTACCACAAGCAGTGCCATCATAACACAAAATGGCTAGGCTTAAAAATATTATACAATTCCCTCCCCCCATGCCTGTAAGTCCATGTTCTTAGGTGATTCCTTTGTTTATTAAAGCAATTACAGAGTATTGAACAGCAATTTAAATTAACTAATTTTTTTTTAGAAAAGCACAAATCAGTGAAAGGGAAGGATAGTATACATACAAAACATGAAAATGATTTGATTGAGGATGGCAATCTAACCTTCTTCCTTATTCAGTCTACATTCACATCAAAAGTCATTACCAAACCAACACCCAAAACAAAATTAATAATTCATATTATCATGCAATAAAGTTAAATGAAAATCTTGTGTGGGAATGTAGACATTGCAGTAATGGGAATTACTTTTAAAGAAGATTTGTAAATTTATTTCAGGGCGATTGGATATTCACCCACAACACAGCTTAATTTATCACTCAGTTCTGTTCCAGATAATTAGGAACATAAAACATGCATAACACCCATTTGACATGATACTTGCCCTATAAAAGTTATTACACAGAAATTTAGAACACAGAAAGGGATCATTCAGGCCAACAGGTCTGTCTGGTGTTTTATGCTCCATACATCCTCCTTCCACATTATTCCATCAACATTTCCTTTTAGCCCTTTTCTCTTTCATTCTCTACTTATCTAGCTTGTCCATCCATGCTACGTACCTCACTATTTTATGCGGCAGCAAGATCCATCCTCATCTCTCTCTGGATAAAGACATTTTTCCTAAATTTCACATTAGATTTATTAATGCCTTTCCTATAGTTGTATGATAATATTTCAGCTATCCATAACATTATCTCTGTTTCTCTCACCACATATACTGCTGCTGATTTCCAACATTTGCTATTTTTATTTCAGATTCCCAGAATCTGCAGTATTTTACATTCATACTTATGTCTATTAGATTTGGACTCACCCATAAATGGAAATATCTTCTCTACATCTACCTTATTGAATCCTTTCATAATTTTTCAAATCTATTATGCCACCATCTCAGTTCGCTCTTTTGCAGAGGAAGGAGGTACAGTCTATATTTTTATTTACAACAGTTTTAGTTGCTTAATCATAGTTCCCATATGCATGACTATATCAGAATTATGTATGGTGCTTTCTTAAATATACAACAACCTGAGTGTATATCTGAAACGACTATAAGTCCATATAATTTCCTTTTGTGAATACCTGCAAAATAGAGTAAATAAAGATAAACTGTTTTCAATATTTGAAGAGTTGATAACCAGAAAGCACAACCTAAGGTGACTGGCAAAAGAACCAAAGACAACATGAGGGAAAAATGTTTTACCGAACAACTAGGTAGGGTTTGGAATATGCTGCTGTAATAGGATGGTGGGACAGCTTCAACAGTAGTTTTCAAAGGAAATTGGTTAGATACTTGAAAGAGAAAAAAGCTGCAGGAATCTGGACAAATATTGAAATGGTACTAACTGGATTGCTCTTTGTAACAGACAGCGCAGATTCAATGGGCTGAATAGCCTCCATTTATATTATGACTTCTTTTGCTTCATAGGCACATTATGAAAGGATTGCATAATTAGGTCTGCTTTCCACCTGAGATACTGGAGTTCTCTTGCAATATGATTGTTACAATAGCATTCTTTAATTCAATAATTCTAACACAGTTACGAGAAGCATATGGACGAAAGCAAAAAACATGTTTCGTCCAATCAGGTAGCAATGGTGGTGTGCTCTTCCTTTTAGCTAGAAAATAGCTGTTTTTCTCTCAAGGAAATTAGTGACACATATCCTAAGAACAAATTTTTAATATCTGTGGAAAAATACAAATATGGTTACCTGTGACATCAGGTGATACTGATGCTTGATGTTTTGACAAACCCTTAAGTACAACATGACTTAAAGAACTGCCAAATGAACTATCCACAAAGCCTATTAGAGAAGTGGTGTGTGGCAAATGCCCTTGAAGAATGGAACCTACAACTATGTGTCTTAGTCAATTAATTAAATTTAACAGTGTAAATAAAATGTATTCACAGAATAATTATGAAAACAACAGCAATGCACTGAGATTAAAAACTGTATCTGACAGCAAGGAAAGAAAAATAGGCAGCTGTATGCAGTGTGAAATCATGGATGTATTGTGAAGTGACAGAGCATGGAAGCCTATTTAGAGACATACCTTCTCCAGGGCTGCCCTGTTCCAAAAGAAATTGCTGCCCTTCATTCCAGTGTCTTTCCAATAATTGTTCTATGCTAGATGCGACTGGTGGCAGATTCTCCAACACAGTGTTATTTGACTGATCATAACGAATTTGTAAACCACTTGCAGGAGATCTATTTGAAAGGTCAGAATTTCCAAGAAACAACAAAATTAGTCTGTATAATTCTTATAGAATCTACTTTTCCAAAATAAAAATTCCCATATTAATCTTTCAAAATTGTCAAGTGTAATGCCAGCTCCTTAAGGCAGAAGCCTTCAAACATATCCATCCTGCCAAAAATTAACTGTTTCAGGCAGTCATTCCACCAGATTTGTGAATAATGTAACAGGCCAAGATATTTTACTTTAAGAAAAAGCTATTTTGAAGTAATAACCCTCTTTAGTTAGCTAATTCTTTATTAACAATAAATAAAAATTAATACATTTTTAAAATCAAACTTCTCATCTAAAATAAATGAGAAGATTGGTCAATGATACAACAAACTTTAGGTTTAGTAGCATGCTGTGCAGAAGTGTAGCAGACAAATAGACTTGGGGATTGAAAATATCCAAATCTAAATTATCGATTCCAGCAGAACTACTAGCAGATATCAGAGAGACTGAAATTCTACAGAGGTGGTAATGAAAAATCAGACTACACATTCTGCATCACTGCTAGATCCCTCTCACTAACTAGCTGTATAGAAATATTTACAAAGGTCTCAAGCAGGTAACGTGTAAAAAATAAGGTTTAATTGGAATAATGATCTAAAAAATTTAAACAACAGGTTAGATTACACGAAAACACAAGTAGCAGTAAACCATATAGCCCTTCAGGCCCGGTCTGCCATTCAATACAAACATGGCAGCTTCAACTCCACTTTCCTATCTGCTCTTCATATCCCTAGATTCTTGAGAGACCAAAGATCTGTCTTTCTCAGCCTTAACTATGTTCAACGATGGAGCATTCCCAATCTCTGGGGTACTGAATTCCAAAGATACATAACCCTTTGGGTGATGAACTTTCTTCTCATCTCAGTCTGAAATGATTTTTCTTTTATCATAAGACGGTGCCCTCTTGATTTTGAATACTTAGCCAGGGGAAACAAACTCCTTCATCAAGCCTTTCAGAATCATGTATGTTTCAATTAAATCATATTTCGTTCTTCCAAACTCCAGAGAAGATAGCTTCAATTTACCAAGACTCAGCATTAGATAATCTTCTCATTTCAGGAATTGGTCTAGTGAACATTTGCTATGTTGCTTCTGATTTATTCTTCAACAATGTGAATGGTGGAGTTGGCCGAAGAGAGCTGGTTGATATGATTTATTTAGACTTTCAGAAGACTTTCGATAAGGTCTCACATTGCAGACTACTCTGTAAAGTTAAAGTGCGTGGGATTGTGGATACTGTCTTATATGGAAAGAAAACTGGTCAGCAGACAGGAAACAAAGAGTTGGCATTAATAGGTTTTTTTCCCCGATTGTCAGGCAGTGACTAGTGGGGTATTGCTGGGATCTGTGCTAGGATCCCAACTGCTCGCATTATATATTAATGATTTGGAAGAGGGAACTAAATGTATCATCTCCATTTGGAGGGTCAGCTGTGAGGAGGATATAGAGATGCTTCTGCATGATTTAGACAAGCTGAGTGTATGAACTATGCATGGCAGATGCAATATAATGTGGGTAAATGTGAACTTGCCACTTCGGCAGCAATAACAGGGAGGCAGATTGTTTGAATGGGTTTAAATTGAGAGAGGTGGATCCTGAAAGTAAGCTTGCAGGTGCAGCTGGTAATAAAGCAAGCATGCTACCCTTCATAGCTAGAGGATTCGAGTATAGGAAGGGATGTTTTATTGTAATTGTTTAAGGCATTGGTGAGGCTACATCTGGAGCAATGTGCAAAGTTTTGGAGCCCTTATCTAAGGAAGAAAGTCCTTGCTATAGTGGGAGTGTAGTGAAAGTTTACCAGGCTTATCCCTGGGATGACAGATCTGTCATGAGAAGAGGATAATTTGGTTAAGATTACAGTCACTCGAGTTTAGAAGAACGAGAGGGACTCTCAGAAACTTATAAAATTTTTAACAGGGTAAGACAGGATAGATTTAGGAAGAATGTTCTCAAGGGTGGGGGACTCCAGAATGAGGAATTATAGTTGAGGATAAGGGGTAAACCTTTCTGGACCGAGAGTGGGGAGAAATTTCTTCACCTAGAGAGTACTGAATCTGTGGAATTCACTAGGACAGAAAGTACTTGAGGCCAAGACATTGCGTGATTTCAAGAAATTAGATACAAGGCTAAAGGAACCAAGAGATATCAGGGTACGGTGGGATCAGGATTTTGAATTTGATGATCTGCTATGATCAAAATGGATGGCAGAGCAGGCTTGCAGGGTCAAATCGCCGACTCCTGCTTCTATTTCCTTTGTTTCAAATACAAGTAGAGAATTAGAATTTCTCTCATTCTTGGAAAGAAGTTCAAATTTCACGCAACGAAATGGCATTTTTTTTTAAAAAGGAAACTGTTGATTATCCCTGATTTTTTTTTGTTGTCCAAGTGGTTATATACTGCATCACTAATAATTCCCTTGAGCATTTACCTATTACTATCAAGTTAGTGGATCTATAGTTACCCTGTTCTACCACATAATGATGAAAGATATGTAGCCACACAGTTTTTGCATCTGTTGTAAAACGATAACACATGATAACTATTGATATAATAAACCGCACAGTGATTAATATCCAATGATTAGATTACCATGCAAACATACATATGCCATCACAAAAAAGAGATTTCCACAACATACAGATAAATCCATACAAATGTTTTGGTTTCCATTTGAATTTGGTGCTGAATCTTAGTAAACTGCTCCATTATTAGGAAGATTAAACAAGTTCTTAAGGACAGGTGCTCTATTAAGCAATAAGTTTTCTAATAGATCAAAAATTCCAAACAATCCTCTGGTATAAAAAAATTACTGAACCATTTCTACTATCTTATACTTCCAAATTAATTAACAACATCAAATACAACTGCCACTTCCCACAAACAGCAAAAAATTGTTGAAGTGACAATAGTTGGAGTTGGTAAAAAAAAAATGCCATAGCATGTTATGCAGTCAGGTGAAATACAGCATTAATATTACAGCATTCAAAAGTGCTACATTTATGTGTTAGCTTAGATTATGTGCTCACATTCTGCACGGAACTGAGTGCACAATCTTTACTCAGAAATGAAAATGTGACATTAAGCCAAGATGATGTCTCCTACTTTCTATCCTATAATCCCTGCTACAATTATTTTCTTCTTGTCTGGGGTGAGGGATTGGAAGGCTATTGACATTGTAGTCCACAACATATATGTTATTTTCTCATTTCAATATGGTGACGAAAGGTCATGAAGGAAAATATGACTAAAAATGAGAAATATTCTGATTATCTCAAATTTGCAAAGCTATGGTTTACCGTGGTGAAAGACTTCCTCTTGGTGAACTGCTCCTCCCAGGAAGATTGCGGTTATTGTCCAATTCTTGATCTGAAAAATAAACAAACTAGTTCACAAAGTTGTTCAGTTAATGAGTATGCAACAATCTTGATAAAAGATTTAGTACCAATCACTTTAAACAATTACCCTCATTTTAAGCTATACTTCACAAACTTCCATTCTGCATTAGGTCAGATTTGCGTAGGAAGGGAAAGTGGGAAAGGATGGCACCGAGATGAAAGCATTTTAAAAAAGAATAATTCATCTCTTCTCCACTTCAATATACAAATCTTTGCCTTGGACGCTGAAAATCATATCATAAGATATACAGTTTGCAACTGAATTCTCAATTACAGCTATCAGTAAATCACAATAGGGTAGCAACAAAAAGTCAGCTTTCTTCTCAAAGTGGCAACTGTTCTCAAAACAACTGGTTGATTAACTCTTAATCCAACCAATTATAAAAAATGTCTGAAATAGAAGAAAAAGAAAAAAAAGGAAATTTAGAATATCAAACTTGGGGAAAATGCCATGTCTGTATATCTGATTGACTAGTTCAGAGCTGCATTAAACCTTTCACTTGTAGGCAACAGATGTGCGGGCCTTGAAAAATCAGAGAAAAACAGTACAACAAAATTTAGTCAAAGAATGAAACAGATTTTCTTTCAAAAAAAAAGGCAATGAAATAACCAAAGTAGGTAAACGTCATGGCTCAGATTTTTTATCCCAGTAGCTTGCACCCAAAACTACTTTTAAGACTTGTTGAACCATCAGCTGCTGTTGCTAGATTAAATCATTAATGTTTCATAAAGAAATTAAAATATGAAACAGCAATTTTGTAGCTGTTGTCCAAAATTAGACTTTTAAAGGTGTAGGGGCAATTCTCCAAATGCGCTACACCTTGAATAAATCATGCTGATCCCAGAGAATAGCATGCAGGCCAAAAAACCCGATTTCACACCCACCAACAAACAATTTGCAATCATCTTGTCCCCTTTCTAATGGCATGAGATTGATTAGCACAGTGGCTCAGTGGTTAGCACTGCTTCCTAACAGTGCCAGGCACCAGAATTGGATTCCTGGCTTGGGTGACTCTGTGTGGAGTCTGCACGTCCTCATTAATGAGTTCAGTACACGATCATCCCCCTCCAAGGATGTCCCTACTTCTCTGGTGGGAGGTCATGTTGGCATGAATCACTACTGGTCTCCACACGGGTGTGTGTGGGGGCGGTGGGTAGAATTGGCCACGCTGGGGTGCCGCTGCCAGTAGCCACTGGATGCCGCCATCAGCAGGCACCCCCGCACTGGCCACTGGACATCCTTGCACTAATCACTCTTGCAGTGTCTGGCAGGCAGCGCTATTGTGTCAGGCACAACACGAGTGGAGGACCACGAAGGGAGAAGTGGGGGGGGGGGCGCAATGAAACGTGAACATAGGATCCGTACAGTGCAGAAGGAGGCCATTCGGTCCATCAAGTCTGCACCAACTCACCGGCAGAGCCCTTTCCCCATAATCCTGCATATTTACTGCACTATTTTCCCCACCCTACACATCCTGGGACATGAAGAGGCAATTTAGCTTGGCCAATCTGCATAACTTGCATGTCTTTGGACTGTGAAAGGAAAACCATACAGACGTAGGGAGAACGTAGAAACTCTACACAGTCATGTCAGGGTCATGATGTGGGCTTCATCAAGAAGGCCCCAATGGTGGCGATTGTGTCAGGGAAGGAGTGGAAGAACATGCTGCTGACGAGAGGGTCCTGATGTCCATGGAGGGAGGAAAGGGTCTCCAATACTCACAGTATACTGAGAAATTAGGGTGCCCTTTGGAAACAGCGCTGAAGTGCGCTGAAGCAATGTTCACTGGCATGTTGAGGCCACCCCACCCTGTGACTGCGAGTGGAAGGATTGCGGTGCAGAATGCACCTGAGTGACAAGTGCAGATTGCTCCTGTTTTCTTGCCATTATGATACTTAGTAGTTTTTTGGGAGTACTCTGCTCACGATCAGTCATTATGAAAATATAACTAACCCAGATATTCTTCCACCAAGTATTAAGCAGACAGAAATTTTAAAGCATATCAGTTAAAAATTGCAAAATGGAGTGAGAAAGCATCAACAGGCCCATCACCTACATATTTTTGTTCCACCTTTGGAAACGTGGACTAAGATACAAATCAAATTGTGAATTTTGCTTGCCTACCATTTCAATCACAGCTGAAAGGTAAATTCACTAAATTAACATGCTGTTGATAAACTGAAGTCACAGAAACATCTAAAAATTCCACTACTGCAACAGCAAAACAGGATAAGAGAATTTTATCCGCACCCTGCATTCAGAGGATTTAGAAGGCACAACTTAATAGATACTAACCTGGGTTAATCTACCCAAGCATAATAGAGGAGAAGCATGAGGCCACACTGGCTCAGCCAGAATTCTCAACTCAATTATGATACCTTGTCTAAAATTATCTTCACGGCATGATAGCCAAGTGAAGATTTTACTGGACAGCAATCCAGAGTTTGAGAGTTCAAATTCAAATTGAAAAACTGAACTGAATAAATCAGATAATCTGTAGGCTAGAAACCAAAATCAAATATGAAAATCATAGAGCCAGCAACTGGTTTGCCAGACTACCTTTTATGTTATGTCCAACATGTGATTTTTTAAAATAGAGGTTAATTTGGGAACATGCCCTGTGTCCCCAGATTATTCATAGGGGGAGACAACATGCAATAAATATCTGTCCCAAACAAACCATTGTAGCTCTTCCTCATTAGTACTCAGTTTTCAGTTTATTGCCAATGATATTTTCCAGAGTTTTTGTGTATCTGTGTTAGTGACTGCTTGGTACTGTGGTGAATGTTGCTGTTCAGTTTCAGAAGGAAAGTGACAGGGCTCACTGTCTGCAAATAGAGAGGATAATATATTAACAATAAATAAACACAATCAGGCATTAAGACTATTATTGTATGTCTTTTTATTTGTCTGGCCTCAATTAATGTATGGGACATTATCGTGTTATACGCCGTGCAAATCATGGAATACAATCTAAACGACAAGATACGTACCACAAATCCAGTGCTGTCCCCTAAGTGCCACTAACCCCATGTTCTTCAAAGCTCTCCACGTTGAAGAGCTTCATCATATGGAACCGCAATGTATGATGTCTCAGTCTACTGGCTACTCCACCCTGAACCCTCCAAATATATGACAATCTTTCCTGCGAACATAAGAGCAGTGGGAATCAAGACAGCCCAAACAGGCCATAGAATTTTTCCCCTGAAATATATTTTCCTTATGCCATGTATAATTATTTAATTATCTCCTAAATTCTTAACAGTTTTGCTTTAACAAGGCTTATTTTTCATACATATTTTACACAAAAAATTGTGTGTAAAAGAATAAGGGCCCATAAATGGCAATGTGCTAATGATCAAAACATGTTTCAGTGATGCTTACTGACAGATAAATATTAACCAGGACACGGGAAAACCTCCCTGTTCTTCTAAGAAATAGTGTCATAGAATCTTTAACTTCCATCTGAAGGAGGCAGTTGAAGGTCTTGTTCCAAAATCTCATTTGAAAGATGGCACCCTGAACTGTACAGCAGTCACTCAGATAACATTTCAATACTTGGCAGTATTCATGCCTTACTCTATGATCTGAATTCATGAAACTCGCATTTGTGTTGAGGGTCTTCATATCACTGATACCAAGTAAATCATTGTATATTCTCCATGCATGCCTCTTCAGGTATTTTGAGGCACATTTCACCTTAGAAATCTTGATAAGACAGTTTACAAGAAGTGTGAAGTGTGTTTTCTCTTAAAGTCAACCTCTGTTGTCTACATTCTTAATGACAGTATTCAATTTTACAGCTGGATTAATGGAGTAATTGTGCACTTATATTCGTTAACCACTAAAATTTCTTATCAGATTTCTAACATGAAGCAATTTGATTCATGAAGTAATCATAGAGAATATATTACAAAAATTTATATCACGTTCACCTTCTTCACTGTAAAGACTCTATTATTCCCTGATATGAAATCTGGATAACAGATGTCCATCTACTGTCAGATTTATTGATGACAGAAAGATGCAATTTAAAGATGGTGCAAGCAATTGTGATTAATTAGACAATTTTCTCTTCTGTATTGTGTACTCCATTAGTAAAATAGAAAAATGCAACTTCTATGAAGTAATGTGACATCTAACTCTTAAAAGTTGTAGACTCTTTCAATAGCCAGTTCAAGGGGACTTTAAATCTCAAGTTCCACTTAAAAATTTCCTTTTGATTAACAACAAGATTAGAGATCAGCAAATTGATCCTCAAACTGATAAGGAGTTCAACGTGGAAAATTTACCACTACCATTTACAGTAACCAACTATGGAGCTGAGATGTTCGTTCAATGGCTCAAACACAAATTATTAGCATACATTCTATCCTGGCATAGAGATCAGAGATTGTTTGAGAGAAATAATACATAGATAGAATTATCAAACATCATCTCATGTCTAGCAACATGAAAACACCTACAAAGAATAAATGTGGAAGTGCACCACATTGTCAGCTACTTATTTTAATTAGGTTTATGGAAGTTCCAGTCCATGGAATTGAGAGAACCTGTTGCATTCCAGCTGAGGAAATTAGCAAAAAGAAAAGCTTTACAAACACTTGCATGCAGAAGTAAGGAATTCAGGCAAAGTGCTGCTGATAAATATGCTTGGCATAAGTTAACCTTATTCTCAGACTTCACCATCTACTACAGAGAGAAAAATCCAAAGTAAATAAAATCACAACATCGCTACAGTGGTGAGAATGGAAATTGCTGAAGGTAGAAAATACTATTTGCATATTTACTTTCTAGTAGAGCTGAAGGCAAACCTCCTTCCCACAAAAGAATTTGGATGCTTAAGTCTACTATAATATTGACTTTTAAGTGAAAACATTTCTCTTGAAAGGGTGGCATATTGTAAGTATTGTGGGAAAAAAGGACACACTGACAAACCTTTTTACTTGCACTCAGCAAAACAGGACAAGAATGCCAAATTTCAAAGGTAATAATAACAGACTGCACAAGAAAAGCTCTCTCTAAAATTTGAGTAACATGAGAAGCTAGCAATTTCCTATTCCTGCTATGAATCAAGGATGGTGTGTAGTATCTGAGGAAGAACATTTTCTTGCAGCAAGTCATAGTGATCTGGAACTCACCGCTTACAAGGGAGTGGAAGTTGAAGCAAATGATTTCAAAGGGAAATTGGATGAGCACTTAAGGGTAATTAACCTGCTGTGCTATTGAGACAGATCTGGGGAATGACTATTGTTCCACAGAAAGTTGGCATTGCCTGGATGGTTTGAGTGGCCTTTTTTGGTACCATAATGACTCTAGTATTTTCTTCATCATGCCTCAAAAATTGTGCTCATTCTTGTGATAAATTTCAACCATTACTATTTCCAATGGCAATTTCTATTCAATGTTCAGTTTATAAAATTTATTTATTTTGAAAGAGAAATCATTACACATGAAGTCATGAAAAATGTAAAATGATGAAAATATTTTACAGAAATATGCACAGAGAGATGAATGCTGTGCTCATATGTAAATGCAATGGAGGGCAGTTCAAGAAATGTAATTTTTCATATTTTTAATTCTTGCCGATCAAGTTTCATCTGCAATTACCAGCTTCTGCAATGCTGACAGTGCAAATCCTTTGTCCAGTTACTGAATTCAAACAAAGGAACCTTCACTTTCAGCATTTAATCAAATATAAATTTTCAGTTAACTAACACACAAAGCACCACAACTTACCCAAAAGACAGGTGAAGAGTCACTTATACATTTCATTGTAGTTAATATTTAAATTTTTTTTTAAGCAACACAGCATGGGAAACAGGCCCTTCGGCCCAACGAGCCCACGCCGCCGTCATACTATATAGTAGCAAATCCATTATCCTATTTTAATATTCCTATATAATAATATATATATTATTCCTAATATGGAAAATTCTCACCATAGGGACAATTTGTTTCCCAATCAGCCTAAGAGCGAATTTTTGGGTTGTGGGAGGAAACCGGAGTGCCAAGGGGAGAACGCGCAAACTCCCGCAGACACCGGCTCAATTCCAAGTGTCTGCACAGCCACATCGATAGTCTCTGAGCTGTCATGGTGCCCTTCAGATGGTCCACATAAAGCACTCATTTACGACATGAGGTACCAGGCAACCCATGAATCAACATCCAAGAGCTGTACCCGCACCACCTGCCGAATGCATGCTCAAAGTATGGACCGAATTACCTGTGGAAAAAAGCCATAGTTAAACAGTCCTAATATATCCCTCTATCTGCATACCGCTCATGTGGCTGTCCAAGAGACCCTTAAACAGCCCCAGCGTGCCTGCTCCCACCACCTTACTCGGCAGTGCATTCCACACCCCCACTACCCTTTGTGTGAAAAACTGCCCTCTAATATTCGTCCTATACATAGCCCCCCTCACCCTATGGCCATGACCCCTCGTCCTATCCATTTCTAAAGGTGGAAAAAGTTTACCTCCATTTACTCTATCTATACCCCTTATAATCTTATACACCTCTATGAGATCCCCTCTAAGCCGACGTCTTTCAAGGGAAAACAACCCCAGTCTATCTAATCGTTCCTCATAAGACAGTCCTTCCATACCAGGCAGCATCCTGGTAAACCTCCTCTGCACTCTCTCCAAGGACTCCACATCCTTCCGATAGTACGGCGACCAGAACTGGACGCAGTATTCCAAGTGAGGCCTAACCAAAGTTCTATACAACTGCAACATCAAACTCCTACTCTTGTATTCTATACCCTTTTCTATGAAAGCTAACATACTATACGCCTTCTTTATCACCTTCTCCACCTGTGAGGACACCTTCAGAGACTTGTGAACCTGCACCCCCAAGTCTCTCTGCGTCTCTATGCTCCGTATAGTTTTACCTTTTATCCTATAACTCTCTTCTACATTTTTCCGGCCAAAATGCATCACCTCGCATTTATCCGGATTAAATTCCATTTGCCATCTATCTGCCCAGTCTACCAACCTGTCTATGTCCTGTTGTATTGCCTGACACTGCTCTTCTGTACCCGCCAATCCAAGCATCTTGGTGTCATCAGCAAATTTGCTGATCTCACCACCTACCCCTACTTCCAAGTCGTTTATGTAGACCACAAATAGAAGAGGACCTAGTACTGAGCCTTGTGGCACTCCACTAGTGACAGGCTTCCAGCCGGAAAAAGAGCCTTCCACTACTACCCTCTGTCTCCTCCTCCCGAGCCAGTTCTCGACCCATCTACATACCCGACCCTGTATCCCATGCGCCTTCACCTTCTCTATCAGTCTACCATGAGGAACCTTGTCAAACGCCTTACTGAAATCCATGTAGACGACATCAACAGCCTGTCCTTCATCAACTGTTTTTGTCACTTCTTCAAAAAATTCCACTAGATTTGTAAGACAAGACTTCCCCTTGACGAAGCCATGCTGCGAATCCCTGATCAGATCGCAGCGCTCCAGATGCTCATACATCCTGTCCCTAAGGATCCTCTCCATTAGCTTACCTATAACTGAAGTTATAGATATAACTTATAAATATAGAAAGCTCAGTGTATTTCTCTTAAGTGAAGTAAAATGTATCACTACTCCACTCCGAATGTTGGTTTATTCAATGTTAGAATTGCTAAAGTAATGCCATTTAATATATTTCCAATCGGGGAAGTCCTTCATATTTACTCGAAAAACTTAGTGCAAGCAATCTTGAAGAAAATAAACTAACCAAGTCAACAAACCAATATTCCCAAACTCTTACCCCTCCATTATCCACCTCTCACCCATCTGAAACATGCAATATAATAAATGTATTGTGTATAACAGACACATCTTTTCAGCATCACATTGACTGGCTGTAATACATTCCCATCACTCATCCTGTTAAGAAACATTTTCAATTTAATGAGCAATACCATGGGAGATCAGCTTAAAATTAGAAGATATTTGGAGATAAATATAAAAGTGCACCTGTACTTGTAACCATCAAACAAACTACTCAAACCTTTGTATTTGTGTAAATAAATGCTTCCAAGTGTAAATTCCTTTCTCAAAGTAACTTCAGTTGGCCACAATTTTGCATTCAATCAATTGGATTCATTTCAAGTGATTAGACCAATCAATACCTATGGCTCACGTCACCAATTTAAAAACTGGTATTTTTAGGGAAGTACTAATAGAGTGACACAATGCCCAAATAGTTTACTGCTGCCTTAAAATGCTTGCAGCTGGCATACATGTTGTTGACCTGTATTCCTTTAAGCCTCAATGGATAAAGTTCCAAAACAACACCTTGCTATGAAGTAGGTATCAGAAAATGCTGCAGTCCAAATCTGTTTGGGAACAGTAAAAAAGCAAATGCACAAGGCCTACTGAGGTCATCTAATCTTCACTTATCCTGTGGTATTTAATACATTCTGAATTTCAGCCTCAATTCCATGACTGGATTTGGCAGCAGAGAAAGAACTCAGGTATCACGAAATCTCAGACCTTGGGTGCAATTTTCTGACTCTCCACACCAGCAGGATCATCTAGTCCTACACCACTGTTGTACCCCCGCTGCATATTTCCTGGCTAGAATCAATGAAAAATCTCATTGATTAGCGGCTGGGCAAAAAAAAAAATCCTACTGTCGGCCAATAATGCACTACTTCCAACACTGAAAAAACACCACATGGAGGCCAAAGAATCCAGTAAGAAGTCTGACAACACCAGGTTTAAGTCCAACCGATTTATTTGATAGTAAACTTGCAAGCTTTCGGGGTTTTACTCTTTGTCAGGTGAATGGAGAGTTCTGGCCTCCACATTTCAATAAGGGGAAGTCCTCAATATGAAGGAAATGTATTAAATGGCATTATTTGAGCAATTCTATCATTGAATAAACCAACACAGCTCTGTCTGAGGCCAGAACTCTCCATTTACCTGATGAAACCCCGAAAGCTTGCGAGTTTACTAACAAATACATGGGTTGGACTTAAACATGTGTTATCAGACTTCTTACTGTGTTTACCCCAGTCCAATGGCAGCATCTCCACATCAAGGCCAGAGAATCTCAGTGATAGTTCCAACAAGTTAAACTCCTCTGTAAGCATCAGATCTGGCATTTAATTAAATATGCTTCTTCATTTGTTCAACTTCTAAGTACTAATACAGAAAAATGATATAGTAATCCAATCATTGGTACATCAAACCATTTCCAATGCAGTATTTTTTCCAGTACTGCATTCAGAATAGATTATTTGCTCTAGCTTTTGAGTGAGGTTTGAAACTATAATCTTCTGATGCAGCAAAAGTGTTGCCACAAAGCTGAGATCAACCATGAATCATACATTAGAGTGCAGAAAATATTTAGAAGGACATTACCGGGTTTGAGTTATAAGGAGAGACAGGATAGACTGGGATATTTTTCTCCTGAAGCACAGGAGGTTTAGGGGTGATCTTAGAGGTCTACAAAATAACGAGAGGCATAGATCAAATAGATAGTCAAATCTTTTCCCACAGGTGGGGAGTCTAAAACTAGAAAGCATAGGTTTAAGGTGAGAGAGGAGAGATGACAAAAGGGTCCAGAGGGGCAATTTTTTTTTTAAAACACAGAGAATGGTGAATTTCTGGAACAAGCTGCCAAAGGCAGATGTAGAGGTGGGTACAATTTTATCTTTTAAAAACCATTAAACAGTTATGTGGGTAAGGTGGGTATAGAAGGGCCAAACATAGGCTATTGGGACTAGTTTGGTGGTTTAAAAATGACAGCATGGATGAGTTGGGCCTAAGGGCCTCTTTCCATGCTGTAAACCCATATGACTCTATATAAAACTTTATCTATGCACCTGAGAATCTAAAGCTATTCCTAGAAGAAATGCATGATTAGTTCCCCATTCTTCTCCAGTACATTTGCAGTGCCCCCCCATAAAGTAAAACATCATGGCATTGACTCAGTAGGCATAAATAGTAGAAGCTTCTTATTTTCAAAACCCAGCTAATTATCCTACTGACTTCTGAAAATGCTTCCTTTATATTTACTATCATAGGTACAAAGAATGGGATTGAAACCTAATTTGGTTAGGGACCAATAATATTTTGCAGACAGGATTTGAAATTCAAAATATTGTTAAGTGAATAAAGCCACAAGACTCCACTGGTTTTGACAAACAAAAATAAACTTGGTCAAAAATATAAAACAGTTCATAACGTCTATGGGACACTCTGCCATCCAGGGTTAATATGGAGTAAATTGAGGTGAGTTAACAGGCAAACTGTGACTAAACACACCACACTGTGCAATAAATAGTCAAGACAAATCCTAGATTTCAAATAACCTACCTAGGTACCAGCAAACACAGAACCAACTAATCTCATTTAAGCTCTTGCCTCCCTCATGAGGGATTGCAAGTTTTTCACTTTCAAAGATCTGGCCTCAAAATTCCCTCAAAGTCAGTCAACTCAAGACTGTCCTCGGGGACAGGATTTTGGTCTTGCCTCCCGAGACGCCATTCCCCTGGATTTCCAAGTCTGCATACGCTGTTGTGATATGGGGCACAGTGGTTAGCATTGTGTTCTGTATGTCCTCCCCACGTCTGTGTGCGTTTCCTCCAGGTGCTCCGGTTTCCTCCCACAAGTCCAAAAGATGCGCTCTAGGTGCACTGGCCATACTGAATTCTCCTTCAGTGTACCCGAATAGGCACCAGTGTGTATCGACTAGGAGATTTTCACAATAACTTCATTGTCGTATTAATGTAAGCCCACTTGTGATACTAATAAATAATCTTTAAAAACAATCTTACTTTACTGGTGCATATTCAGCTCTTTAATAGCTGGCTAGCTTCACTGGGCTAGCACTGCCCCTGGATTTCACCAAGCTCCAATCTCCTCAGCCACACCAAGCTAAGAGAGCTCTCAGGGGCCCAATACTTTTCAGCACAGAGCCAGCGACCTTCAACCATTTTTTCAGCTTCCTAACTGACCCTCCTGATAGTAGTACTATCAAATAGTTTCTGGGACTTCTCCTGAACCTCAACTTCACAGCACCATCTATGCTATCTAAGTCGAAGGGATATAATTTTAAAGGTGAGGATCATGTTTAGAGGGAATTTGAGGAAAGAATTTTCCACCCAGAGGGTGATGGGAGTCTGGAACACACTGCCTGGGAGGATAGTAGAGGTGGGAAATCTCAATGTTTAAAAAGAACATAGAGAAGGAGTACTTGAAATGTCGTAAGATTCACGGCTATGGGCTAAACGCAGGAAAGTGGGATTAGCATAGATTTAGTATAGTTTTGTTGGAGCAGGTTCAATGGGCTGAATATATGTGGTATATGACTCTATGCTGCCTGAAGCCTGTTAACAGCAGCACCTTTTTGGCATAGCTTTTGTGGAAAACTTCCTCAGCGCAAACACAGATAATTAAAACATTAGAACTTTCTTAAGCTCCACCCATCTCCATGACAACCTAGCCTTTCGAGGCTCACTGAATGCTTTTAAATTAGAACTAAACAAATCTGTTTGCTTCATTTTTTTGCAAGCAGTATCTCTAATTCTTCACTAAGTAAGCCCACCTGCTGTTTTATCTTACCTTTTTAGTTGTCAACCCCTTAAGTCAACATGACCGCCAACCTATTAAGTGTAATAGTCTTCAAGCAGCTTTAGGTGCATTTCTCCCATTATTAGACAGTTAAACTTCAATCTCCTCAAAGCTAGAAATTACCTGTAAAATATTACTATGAACCATAAACTAAGTACTTATAACACCTAACACTTCTACCCAGATTAGCATCACTGGCTGATAAGAAACTAAATGCATTTTAATCTTAACAGTGAAATAATCAAATATGTCTCCATGATAAATCCATTCAAAAAGAAATAATAAGGTGAGTGTTGGCACTGATCTGGAGTCCTCAGTCAGGTTCAACTGCAACTCATTGTCAAGGTCAATCCCAAAAGTAATTTCCACAGAAACCTAAAATTACATCAATGGAATAGGAAGACTATGTGGGAAAAACTCACAGTTGACAACTAGAATACTCTGACCACTGGAATAAATTGGATAACCTGTACAGAGGTTGAGCTCACATATAGTGATAACAATCACAGACGGTGACAATAATTACCACTTCCCTTCCCTCCAACTTCCTTTGACTTTTGCAAGACTCCTGTGCCAACTTGGAAACCAAAAGATTACCTCTGAAATAATCAAACTTCCACGTACTTGGAATCATTATTCATTTAAAGACTCATGCAATATCTCTCTCTTAATTTAGGAGATATTTAGTGAATAAGTTTGTTTACTGCAGAAAAAGACAGAACATGTTGCAGTCAACACATGATGCATTGAAGCAATGGAAAACCTAGAACAAGGATCAGAAGTTCAACATTATTTGTAAAGCAGATTTTTGCTCACAATATAGCTTTTTCCAAAGCAATCTTCATTATTCTGAAACAGTTTTAAAAATTGCATGACGAGAAGATAATTAGAAAAGTTTAAATAAACAATGGAAAGAAATGCTGCTGTAAACTGATAGCATAATGAAAAAAGGATTAAGTTCAAAAAAGAAAATCCACCAATTTGGTCCATCAATCAACAGGAAGATCAATTTTAGAGCCATGTGAGCCAATGACAAAAACCCTTTCCAGTGGCCAAATGATCTCTTCATTCTACAAATAATTTGATGTGCATCTTAAGCCAATTACATGCACCCTAATAGCCAATACTGGGCAAGGAAATTTGGGTGGGACCAACAGATGGTGACTACTGAGTTCCATTGGAATCTAAAGCACCATATGCTGGCTCTTTGAGAAGCCTAGGGGTTACCTCAGCTGTTGCTCTGTCCCTGGACTTGAGTTTATGGACTCCCTGGACTTACTTCTGTGCCCGTGGTCCCTACCACAGTAGAGGTCAGACATGTTGTCCTCCAAGACGGCCTTCAGTTTTTGATGTGCTCCTGCTACTGAAGTTAATGTAGAATAAGCAGGAACTGAAATAAAAAAAAAGAAAATGCTGGAAATGCACAACAGTGACTTAAATAGGGATTCTATAGACATGTGCTTTGGTTTTTTTTAATCAAGTGACACTGAAAACTGCCTCAAGACTTGGTGCAAAATGTAAAATCAGAGAAAAACATCAGTAATTACATGAAATTGAGGGAGGAGATTAGAAGCAAAGGCATTTTGCTTAATATGGCATTCCCCTTTCACAATAAAAGTGTCAACACAAGAAAAGTAAGTGAAATTTTCAAGGGCGAGTCTCAAGAACCATGCAATCCCAACTCTAAACTGTTAGGGTTTTACACAATTATTTTGCATTGCAATTTACATTTTGAATCCACTATAGTGATAGTCATTTATGCTGTGCACTGACTGACCAACTGCCGTCCATAGAAAAGAATCTGTTTACTAGTAAAGAAGCCAATTTGGCCTCTTACAGGGGTTTCCCTTACGTTATTGAGTCATGTGACCTCCTGACCTCTGCAAGCCAAAAGCATGACTGATTCATTCTTGTTAAATTGCTTAGCCCTCCCCCCAGGAGGTCGTGGGTGGGAGGAGAGAATGAGGAGGTATGGCTTCCTTCAGATGTCACTGATTCTTTAAGAAAAATGAAGTAGCCACTCCATCCTCTTTAAAAGTTACAGGATAACTTCCTACTAGTGATTTAGACAAAAACTAGCAAAATTAGTAAAGAGAAGCTAAAACTGAAAGGAACATATTTTCTACCTTTTATGCAAAATGTTCACTCTAATAGATTACAATCTTTGACACAGAAAGTAATCTAATACAGTTGCATGAACAATAAAAGGGAGGCCCAACCCATTCATGACAAAATATAGTGGTGTGTTCTTATTCACTGCACAAAACAGAGAATTGAATGCATCAATCACTTCAGTCACAGGAAACATTGCAACATTCCAATATACCAATAACTTTAGTCAAACATTTATACCACAAGCTTGGAAAAATGAGCTATAATACTGTGTAAGCAAAGTTTTAACATTTTCATATTGACATCTAAATTATTTTGTCTGAAATAATACAGCGAAAATATTAAGATCCTTCAGTAACCAGCTTCCTAGGAAAAATATAAAAAGCAACAGACTATTTCTCATAGGATGGAAGTTACAAACAACTATTAATTTTCTTTCTAATGTTTTGTTCAATAATCAAAGCCTAGTTAAAAATCATTTACTCCAAATGAGAAAATCTGAGTCAGCTAAACCAATTTAAAAAGGTATAGCAAAAAACAATTAGTGTAAGATTGAACTATTCTTGGTTTATGTAATCTTTACTATTTGGATGCTGCTGCATTTTGATGTTTTAAAAAAAACTGCTGTACAGACTAACATCTGATCATTGTTCTATGATTTCAACATTTTGTGAGGAGGAAAGGATTTACTACACCATTTTCAACAGGGAGAAAAGTAAATAAATGACTAATCATAGGCTTCCCTCCAAACTAAACTTTTAGGTAGGGAAGCAAAATACATGTTCTCCTCTCACTTGCCCTTCTTCCTCAGATCAAAAATGAAAGAAGTAATGATAATTGTTTCTCATTAATAACGAAAAATGAAATGAAAATGTAACACAATTGCAATACCATTGTTGCGTCCTGATAAATATTATTGGCTGGAACTAGCAATCAATTTTAGATATTTCATTTGCTGGGTCGTGAAATTCTTTTTATTTCATACTAAAGATATTAGACCAGAAAATACTTGTTGAATCACTTAACCAGTTACCAAAAGAAAATATTCAATCATGTATCCAATTCTCCCTTAAAATCTTCCAAACATTTATCTAATTGGCTAGTCCACCACACATTTACTATGCTTGACATAAAGCGATTAAAATCTAAATTGTCCATCCCTCTTCAAAGCTTGAATCTTGGTTCCAGAATTTGTGACAATCTTAAACATATCAGGATTTAGTTACAAAACAGAAAACGCTGAAAATAATCAGCAGCATCATTAGAGAAAGGAACAGTTAGCATTTCAGGTGGATGAACACTGATGAAGATCATTGACTTGAAATGTTGAATTGATTAGATTAAATTAATCAGAGTTGTTTGAGCATGCAACAAACAGAATAGATAATAGGGAATCAGTAAATAGTCAATATTTGCATTTCCAAAGGCATTTGATAAAGCACCACATAAAAAGTGAATTTATTTTGTTGGGATGATATATTAGCAGAGTTAGAGGATTGGTTAACAAACAATGAACAGTCAGAATTGATTATTTTCAAGTTGGCAAACTGTAACTACTGGAGTACTCCTCAACTAAGTGACAGGCTGTATTGTAGCAACATTATACTTTTAATACTAAAGGTACAAGATTGGAAAATACTTTATAATTCATTTGACCAATCCCCAAAAGGAATAGCACTTAATCACATACATCTAAAGATATCTAGGCAGATATAGGTTATGAGAAGGATATAAAAAATCTACAGAAGAATATCTGTAGGCGAAGTGAGTGAACAAAAACGTGGTAGACAGAATATGTGGGGAAAAGGGAGGCTGTCTATTTCAACAGGAAGATTAGAAAAATAGAACGCTACCATAGATGTCGATATATAAGTTGACTTTCGAAGCCTTGAAAAATCCCTCCAAATACTGGAGTTGACTTGGACACTAAGTATAAAAGTGATCTGTCAGCATGGGTGTAGGTGGTTGCCATTTTGAAATATCATTAACATCCAACAGAGTAGGCATGTCTTAAACTCTCAACATCTACTTGATCCCTTGCACACAGCTAATGAAACAGGTAAGTAAAGCATGGAATGAAAAATTGAGGTCAACTACCAATATATGTCATAGCTGAAAAGCAGAGTTAATTTATTTGCAGAGTACATGCAAGAACATGTGTTTTGTGGCCTGAAAAAGGGGTAATCTTGTATGCTGCAACTTACAGTATTAAAATGGAGAGAAATTGCAGTATGCTGCGATATAAACAAGTCAAGGAGGAATTTCTTCTAAGAGCTGCTGGTCTTTAGAATTCTCTTCCTCATAGAATAGTGGAGGCTGGATCATCAAATATATTCAAGGCTGAATTAGACAGGCTTTTGATCGGCAAGAGATAGAGTGTCATGGGGCCATTTAGTAAGAACAACCATGATTTTACTAAATGGCAGAGCTCAAGGAGTCAAGTAGTTTCCTCTGCTCCTATTTTTTATGGTTGTATGACAGTTGGTAGCTTTGTGCCTGTTTGGGCACCTCAGTTTCAATAATTCTGTTTATTGCAATATTTTAATTAAGCATCAACATCAGAACGTGTCCCCCCAATCAGCGTGCACTAACATCCACCAGTTGCAAGACTGTAAGAAACTACAAAAACTCGTGAATGTAACCCAATCTATTATGCAAACCAGCTTCCCATCCATTGACTCTACCTACATTTCCCATTGCTTTGGAAAAGCAGCCGGCACAATTAGGAATCCGAAGCATCCTGAACATACTTTGTTCTACTTTCTTCCATCAGAAAAAGGTACAAAAGTCTGAGCTCATGTACCAACCAACTCAAGAACACCTCCTTCCTCGCTGCTGTTAGACTTTTGAATGGCTCTACCTCACATTAAGCTGATCTTTCATTACACCCTAGCTATGACTATAACACTACATTTTGCACCCTTTCCTTACCTTTGTATGGTATGCTTTAAATGTATCGCATGCAATATTTTTCATTGTATATGAATGCATATGACAATAATAAATCAAATCAACTTGGACCATTTCCTCTCCTGACCGCCACTTCAAAAATCTCCTTCTAGCCCTTTCCAGATTGTTAACAAGCTCTTCAACAATCTATATAAGGCAATTAATTGGAGGCAATTTCTCACCCCTTCCCCAAAAACTGTACCATGCACCAGACACAGAAATCTGATACACCATCCAGATGCTCCATTTTGAAAGTGTGCTGCATGCTAACCTTGCCTTTTTTTTGCATTTTCTCTGATGCACCTCTAACTGATGCTGCCATGATCTGTCCTCACAGCTAAAACAGTACACTCTTCAATAATACTGTAAAATGTTTAAAACAAAATATTTGAAAATAGCTATTTAAAATCTGAAAGCTCTCGGCTGGTAGCTTGGGCAGATAGATGGCAGATGGAATTCAATCCTGATAAATGCGAGGTGATGCATTTTGGGAGAAAGAATGTAGGGGGAAGGTATATGATAAAGGGTAGACCTATTAAGAGTATAGAAACGCAGAGGGACCTGGGGGTGCAGGTGCACAGGTCTCTGAAGGTGGCAGAGCAGGTGGAGAAGGTTGTGAAGAAAGCATACGGTATGCTAGCCTTTATAGGAAGGGGTATAGAGTACAAGAGCTGGCCTTTAATGTTGCAGTTGTATAAAACGTTAGTTAGACCTCATTTGGAATACTGCATCCAGTTCTGGTGGCCTTACTACTGGAAGGAAGTGGAGACTCTGGAGACAATGCAGAGGAGGTTTACACCAGGATGCTGCCTGGTAATGGAAGGTCTAAGTTAGAAGGAGAGGTTAGGCAAATTGGGACTGTTTTCCTCAGAAAGACGTAGGCTTAGAGGAGATCTGATAAGAGGTGTACAAGATTATGAGGGGTATAGATAGACAAGGTTAAGCTTTTTCCTAGGATGCACTCGAATAGCACGAGGGGTCACAGGCTTAGGTGAGGGGGGCAAGGTATAATTTGGATGCTAGAGGGTGTTTTTTTCACACAGAGGGTGTTGGGGGTATGGAATGCACTGCCAAGTAAAGTGGTAGAGGCAGGCACTCTGGATTTATTTAAGAAATACTTAGATGGGCACATGAACAGAATGGGAATGGAGGGGTATAGAAAACTGATTTAAAATAGGGATCATGAGCCTTGGGAGTCCCCAGAAAGTATGTAAGTAGATGATGATATTGATGTACTTGTTTTTATCGTACAGGTGCTTTGGTCCACCTTGTTGTCTAACAAGGGCTGTACACGCGATGGGACGTGAGACGACTGCTCTTGGATTTTTTTGAGAGTATCCTAGTGCTTCACGTTGTTACCGAACGCTTGACCTGGACCATTTGATGGGCAACACGACAACTCAGTGACTATTGCTGTGCTGTGCAGATATATGGATTTAGGCCTGTGTACGTGGGAGTTTGCGCGGGTTTTCTCCGGGTGCTCCGGTTTCCTGCCACATCCCAAAGATGTGCTCTTAGGCTAATTGGCAAAACAAGTTCTCCCTAAATTGTCTCAAATTTGGTTTTTAATCCATAGATCTATAAACATAGTCAGGGATCACGTGTAGAGGTGGGAACATCAGGGTGGCGGCGTGGGCTCATTGGGCCTGTTTTGTGTGCTGTTTTGTTCTTTGTAAGAAATTTTAAAATTGTTAATTTGCTGTTGTTGCATTTGAGTTATTCTGAATATTTTGGAGCAAAAAAAAACTGAGTTCTCAAGAATTGGCTGTACAATACTCTGCCCTTCATGCAATTTTTGGATTCACTTGCTATCTATAATTGTCTGAACTTGGGCATTGGATTGTTTATGCTCCAAGTTGACTTATCCTAACCATATTCTACCATCGGATATCAGATTCAATTTTGGACTCTCTCGTAACAATTCCTCCTTGTCCTCTACTCAGGATCAGACCACATACTCCAATCATGCCTTGGTAATCTAAATTCCCTCGGTGTCCAGCAGTGGCTACTGTTTCAAACCCACGCCCATTACTTTTATCGTCCTTCATCTCTTTTGCTGCTTTTGGACCACTTCCATTCTCGTTAACTAGTCATGTCGTTTTTCATTTCTATCCTCTCCAGTACTTAGTCTCCCTCATTCCCATTCCTTTACTTTCCCACTGTATTTTCACATCCTGGGTTCAATTCCCTTTGAATAAGCCAGAATGTACCCTTAGTGTTCCTTTTAGTATTCTATGAAGAGTCCATTGAGGCATGCAGTTGCTGGTTCCATGCGGCCATTGACTGAAAGCATAGAAATTTTAGAAAGTTACTGCACAAAAGGAGGCCATTTGATTCATTTCATCTATGTCAGTTGAAGGAGCCATAATTCCACTTTTCAGCTCTATCAACCTTATAGGTTGTGATACTTCAAATGCACATCTATAAATTTCTTAAAATGTAATGAGGGTTTCTGCCTCCCCACCCTTTCAAGGCAGCAATCTCCAGATCCCACCCTTCTCCAAGTGAAGAAGGTAAAACCGCTTGAGCCTTTTGTTGATGCTAACTCCACCCGACTTTCTGGGGTTAATCTTACTAACTTCTTTCCTGCCCCCTTATCTTCCTCAACAGCTTCTTTCAAAACGTGCTGCTTCTCTGCAATTTTCTCCAAAACACCTTTAGCTGCATGAACAAGGCCTTAATGAATAAGTAAAGGAATTTTACTTTGGACAATGTAGTGATGGAAATTTGGCTTTTCCAGAAATTTGACACACAATGGGGACACTTTGTCCCTTTCTGAAACCTCCTATCAAATTACATATTCCACCATTTAGCCTATCAAATGGCTATGGTGGTGGTAAGACCCTCAGCACCACATCTCACCCTAATCTTCTCTTCTTTGATTTTATTGCCCTCCTAGACACTCCCTCTCCCTCCATATAAAATCCCCTATTAACCACGACCACTCCATTGACATTGATGTATGGCAACTTTTGACCATGGCCTTGACCGAGGCCATCTCCAACCATCTTTCTTTCATCATTTTCCATCAAAATCCTCTACCCTTTCTGTTCTATACTGGTTCTTAGAATCATAGAATCCCTACAAGTACAGAAGGGAGCTTTCTACACCTAAAGACACTAAAGGACAATTTAACAAGGCCAATCAACCTAACCCACACATCTTCAAGTCATTTGTAATTGCACTTCCATATTCCTTAGCCTTGAGGTTCTGCACCTGTCAATCTGATTAGCCACTTTTTTATCTTCACCTTTGACACATCTCCCAAATAACAGCAGTACTCAATCCTTCCCTTGCTATTCCTTCAATGCAATCCCCAATCTTCATGCTCTCAAATGCAAGGAATACAAAATTTGAGACTGTCTGGCATACAACCGGCTGATCCATAAATGATCTGATTTGTTCTTTTCAATTGTCATTGGAATGCATAGGATCATAGAAATTTGAGCAAGAAAAGACTATCAGGCTCGTTGAGTCTACTGTGCCATTCATGTTGAACATGACTGATCATCCAACTCAGTAACTTGTTCTCACTTTCCCTCCATATCTTTGGATCCTTTTAGCTTCAACAGCTATACCTAACTCCTTCTTGAAGGCATACAATGTTTTGGCCTCATTTGCTTTATGCGGTAGCAAATTTCACAGGATTGCCACATTTTGGGCAAGAAATTTCTTCTCATCTCAGTCGTAAAAGGTTTACCCTTATCCTTGCAGCATCTGCCCTGTCTAGTTTTCTGAACTCCAGCAAATATAATCCTGACTGACTCAACCTTTCCTGATAGGTCAGCCCTGCCATCTCAGGAATCCTTTTGCTAAACCTTTGCTGAACTCCCTCCAGTAACAAGAATATCATTTCTTAAATAAGGAGGCCAAAACCACACAATATTCCAACTGTGGCCTCATCAATATCCTTTATAACTGGAGCAAGACATTTCTTGTAGTCAAATCCCATCATTATGAAGGCCCAAATAACAACTTTACCACATATGCATCTGCATGCCTACCTTCAGCAGCTGGTGTATGAAGACACCTAGCTCTAATTTTTTTTTAATTCATTCATGGGATATGGGCTGGATCAGCATTTGCTGACCATTCCTAAGGGCAGTTAAGAATCAACCATCTTACAATGGATCTAGAGTCACATGTAGGCCAGATCAGGCAAGGATGGCAGATTTCCTTCCCTAAAGGATATTAGTGCATCTGATGAGTTTTTACAACAATCAACAATGGTTTTGTAATCATCATTAGACTACTTTTAATTCCAGACATTTCCTTCTCTCAATTCATAGCCATTCAGATAATAATCTGCCTCCATGTTTGCTACCTACTGAAGCAGTTAACCTTACATTTATCCACAAAATACTGCATCTACCAACATTTGTCACTCGTTCAGCTTGCCCAAATCATAACAAAACATCTCTACATCCTCCTTACAGCTCACCTGCCCATACAGCTTTGTGTCATCTGTAAATTTTGGAGAAATTGCATTTAGTTTCTTCATCTAAATCATTAATATATATTCATATGCACTGAACAGGTGGAGTCCTAACACTAATCCCTGCAGTACCCCACTAGTCACTGTCTGCTATTTGGAAAAGAGGTATTTATTCCTATTCTGTCTGCTAACCAGTTTTCTATCCATCTCAATACACTATTCCCAATCCCACGTGCTTTAACTTTACATGATAATCTCTTACGCTGGATTTTGTCAGAAGCCTTTCAAAATTCGAAACAAACCAAATCCACTAGTTCCCCCTCAATTCTATTAGTTGCATCCTCAAACAAAGTAGGTGCCAAGCATAATTTCCCTCGTATAAATCCATGCTAACTCTGTCCGATTCTGTTATTGTTTCCAAGTGCTCATCTATAGATAAATTCATGATAGTAAAGATGATCAAAAATTACAGGGAAAAAGGCAAGAGAATAGGGTTGAGACACATATCAACCATAATCTTGAATAATGGAGCAGATTCAACAGGCCAAAAGGGTCTAATTCTGCTCCTATACCTTGTCAGTTATAGTCCAAAATCCTTCATAATGGACTCTAGAATTATCCCCACTACTGACATCAGGTTGACTGGTAGAAAATTCTGTTTTCTCCCTACCTCCATTTTTAAATAATGGGGTTGCATTAGCCACCCTATAATCTGTAGGAACTGTTCTAGAGTCCATAGAATTTTAGAAGATAACCACCAGGGCCACTTCCTTGAGCATTCTTGAATATGGATTATCAAGCCCTGGGAATTTATCTGCCTTCAATTCTATCAATTTCCTCAACATCATTTCTGTACTAATATGGACTTCCTTCAGTTCCTCCCTCTCACTAAAGTTTTGTTCCCCAACATTTCTGAAACGTTACTTGTGTCAGACAGCACAGTGGTTAGCACCAGGAATCCGGGTTTGATTCCCGGCTTTGATCACTGTGTGAAATCTGCACATTCTCCCGATGTCTGCATGCGTTTTCTCGAGGCACTCTTGTTTCTTCCCACGATCCGAAAGACAAGCTGGTTAGGTGCATTGGCCATGCTAAATTTCCTGTCAAGTGTACCTGAAACAGGTGCCAGAGTGTGGCAACCTGGGCATTTTCGTAATAATTTCATTGCACTGTTAATGTAAGCACACTTACACAAAACATTACAGCGCAGTACAGGCCCCTTTGGCCCTCAATATTGCGCTGACCTGTGAAACCAACTTGTGACTAATAAACTTTGTGTCGTCCTTTGTGGAGATAGGACCAACGTATGTATTTAGTTGTTTAGCAATTTCTTTGTTCTATATTACAAGTTCCCACTTCTGATTGTAAGAAACCTATATTTGCCTTCAACAATCTTTTTTTCTTCAGATACCCATAGAAGTTTTTACAATCAGTTTTTATGTTCCTCGCAAGCTTATTCTCATACTCTATACCCTGCTGAATCAATCTTATGGTTCTCCTTTGTTAAATTCTAAACTGCTCCCAACCCTCAGGTATTTTCTTGCCAATTTGTATGCCTCTTCTTTGGATCTAAAACTATTGGTAATTTCCTCTGTAAGCAATGTTTTGGCCACTGTCTTATTTTACTTTTGTGCCAGACAGGAAGAAACAATTCCTACAGTTCACCATACTCTCTTTGAATGTTTGACATTGCCTATCCACAGCCATCCCTTTAAGTAACGTTTCCCAATCCGTCACAGCTAACTTGCATCTCACAACATTGTAGTTTCCTTTATTACAATTCAGAATCCTAATAGTCACAGAATCAACTACGTCACTTTCCATTTTGTTGAGGAATTCTATCATATCCCTAAAGAGCCTCACACAACTAGCCTCCAATTATTCTTTTCACATTGTTCTGGGGACCCAGGTGCAAATCCTACTACAGGTGATGATGGAATCTGAATTCTATTTTAAAAAATCTGGATTTAAGATTCTACTGATGACTATGAAACCATTGTCGATTGTCAGAAAAACCTATCTGGTTCACTAATGACCTTTAGGGAAGGAAATCCGTCATCCTTACCTGGTCTGGCCTACATGTGACTCTAGATTCACAGCAGTTTGGTTGATTCTTAACTGTTCTCCAAAGGCAACTAGGGATGGGCAATAAATGCTGGCCAGCCAGCAGTGCCCATGTCCCATGAATAAAAAAATTACACCATACTGAGTCTGAGTGGCTACTGCACATCCAGAAATTCCTCCTCCACAGTAATATTCCCAATTTGATAACCTAACCTACATGCAGATAATAGTTACCCATAATTACAAATGTTCCTTTATCACATGCATTTCTAATTTCCTTGCCATCCCCCATTATCACCACTACTACAGTTTAAGGGTCTATATACAACCTCAAGAACAACTTTTGCTTCTTGCTGTTTCTCTTTATCCATGATATAGAGATGCCGGCGTTGGACTGGGGTAAACTCGGGAAAGTTTTGCAACACCAATTTTAAATCCAACCAATTTATTTGATAGTAAATCCGCGAGCTTTCGACACTATGTTGTACTCTCTTTATCCGTACAGATTCCAGATCACTGGAGACAATATTGCATTAACTTTCCCTTCAACCAGCAAGGTAACCCTACTATCCTTTCCTTTCTGTCTGTTCTTCCCAATGAATGTTTAGTTTCCATCCCTAGTCACCCTGCAGCCATGTCTCTGTAATCCCAACTACAGTACATCTGATTACATCTATTTGCGCAATTAATTCATTCACGTTACTGTGAATGTTCTGAGCATTAAGGCATAAACCTCAAGAGCTGTTTTCTGAGCATTCCTTATCCCATTTTCATTATTTTTCTCTGTGGCCCTATTTTATTCTGGCCCTTGATTTCTCTGCCGATCATTTTTCTTATTTGTCTTCCTCTGTTTTGTTCTTACCCTTGTTTCTCCTTTCTCCGTCTCCTTACATCAGTTCCCAGATCCCTGCCATTTTAATTTGAAACCTCCTCAACCATTCTAGCAAATACTTGCCCTGGGACATCACTGCCAGTTCTATCCAGGTGGAATCCACCTAGTTTGTATTGGTCCCATGAGTCTGAAACCCTTCCCCTCATACTATCTCTTCAGTTACATATTTATTCGATATATCCTGTCATTTCTATTCTGACTATTAACTCCAGGATGACTTGTAAACTCTCCAAGGCATCCTTGAACCTAGCACCAGAGACCACAAGACTCCATCCTGGAGTCTTGTTTGTAGCCACAAAAATGCACATCTGTTCACCTTGCAATTGAATCCCTACAACTATTGCATTTCCATTTTTCTTACTCCTCCCATCTTTAGCAGAACCAACCATAGTACAATGATTTTGGCTGTTTGCTGCTTTTCCCAAGACTCATTTTTTTCTGCTAAAAACATCCACTGTTCCATGATCATCTTAAAGAGCAAAAATAAACATCTGTCTCTTTTTTCCTTGAAATTTCTCACTGATGGTTCCTCAGTCCTCAAGTCAAAAACAGGTATGAAGAGTTCTTAGGCCTCTTTGTTGTAAGTTTGAGACCATTCATTTAACTTCTATACAGTTGCCCCTGCCCTTCCAATTCAAGCCTGTCATCTTGCAGTCAGCCTGCACCTATGACTTTCTTTAACTTCTCTCCTGCCTGTTTCATGTTGTTTGCAAATTCACCCCAAGTAAATATTTTGCTCTCTTCAGGCACTGTTTACAAAACACAAAATAAATCTTGAACCTTCCAAAACTGCTTCCCTATCACTAACAACGAAAGCCTTCTTCCAAATCTGTATTCATTCTTCTTCCCTTTATACCAATCTGTTTTGTGCCTTCTCACAGCACTGTAATAGTTGTAATCAATTGACATCATCTACATCTATGACTGATGCATTTTCGTTCCTCCAACATTCTTGCACACATTTGACATAATGAACCACATGATCCTCTGCCAATATCTAGCCTCTGTTACCCAGCTCTGTGGAACTGCTCTTGCTTGGTTCCACTCTAACATATCCAATCATAGTCAGAATTCTATTAATGATTTTTTTTCCTTTGCTGCACTGTTAACTCTGTCATTCGCTCAAGATCCATCCTGCACCTCCACTGCTTTGTTTTGTCCATCTAATAGCTACTCTTCACAATATCATTCACAGGCAGGAGTTAGCTTTCAGAAGTATATTTATGACATTCAGCTCAACTGCTCGTCTGGTAAGTCGTTAGTCCAGTTAAACACTCATACGACCAAAGCCACTATTATCACCACAAATTACACACCACTATTCCCAGCAACTCCGTTGGTCTCGCCAGCAACATCTCAGGTCAAACCATACCAGTTGAAATTTGTTCAAAATTCTAAAAAGATTATCTGTCAAAACTGGTAAAGACTGGCTATTTGTCATCTATCATATTTTTAAAATTTCTGCTGTATTAAAGTAATCAGTAAGCAATTTCCGGCAAAAAGCTGGTTGGCAATAAAGTGTGTCTTAAAATTTAAAATATATTGCCATATATACCCTTCCTGCTCCTTTCAGTTCAAACTTACCTGCTTGATTGGTTTCAGACTGAGCAATAAGAGCTGCCATTGCTGAGTTGGGATTTAATCGATTTCCAAACATGTGAGATGGTGCAAGATTAAAAGAAGATCCTGGAAGTGCATTTGCCTACAAAGAAAACAATACCGTATAATTAGAAATGTGCATAAAAGGAAGAGTTTAAAACACAGATCCCTTGTAAATGGCAAATCTAAAGCTGTCAATTAAGTGAAATTAAATCAATAAAGAGCTGCATCAAAGAATAGCAAGGAAAAAGGTCTGTGCCTACTCTTGTTTACGTAATGTGTTTCCAGTTTCAATTATGCTTCTGTGAAGGCCAACAGTATTTCTGTATGGTAACAAAAAAAATCATCAGACCAATTGCCCAAGCCTTCCTTTCGCCTCACCTAATTATGGAGATGCAAATTAATCGGTGCTGTTAGACAGTTTTTAAGATAAACTTTATTCCTCCCTCTCTAACTGGTTAGGATATCATTCCATAGCTACGGGCTGCCCTCTAGCTGTTAGATTCATGCACTAATTAATGAATGGTAGAAGACTGCTCCACCACATAGCAAAGTCCAATTCTGTTCATACAACTATAATGCTTTTCAGCAGCTAACAATCAGGAGTGAAAATCATGGTCATTTTATGCTCCCTACCTTACCCCAAGTGCTGTCTTAATGGAGACCAATTAAATCACCAAAGAACAAAAATGAAAACCACAGCCTTGACTGTTTGGTGCTATAGTGAGTGGTGCCTTTAGCTTATTATTCAACAATTTCTAAGCTAGAAATTAACTTAATACAAATTTTAAATATCCTAAAATGTTCATTTAAACAAAATTGACAAACACCTTGCCCAGAGATCCTCACCATTTGGCCTTGCCAGCTGTATTTTTTAATTATTGCAATATTTATTCAGTTTGAGAAGAATGTATATGGTCAATGAACTTGGCTATGTATGATTTTACTTTGCAGATTACCAGGCATTGTGAAACTGACAGGCATGTTGCTGCAACAGTATATCTTACTAACTGCTGGATTTAACTGCTCCATTCTTCACATTGCAAAACTTTCACCCCGATAAGATCCCCTACAGCAAGGGAATCAGCTTCCTTTGCCTATAATATAAAACTAAGAGCATGACTAAGTTGCAATCTACCTGTTGTGCTGAGTTAGCTAGCTTCTCCACCAACAACCCCACCCCCGCCATCTCAGACTCCAGCACTTGGACAGTAGAATATTTGGGGAAAAATTGCTTTTATCATTTAAAGTGTACAGTTAATGAGGTTTCATTTTTCCGTCCAAATGAGTACGAAATTGTATTGTTATAGGGGAAGAAAACATTACTGAAATAAGTAACAGTAACCTGCAGAGTTTGAATGTAAAATAGAAAATCTTGCTTATTCATAATTATACTCTTCCAAGTCCATTTTAAGCAGAATTAGATTAGGTACAATTTACTGATTTGCAGCAACATACTGATTTGGAGATGATGCACAAGAGATTTACCAGCATGGTACTCAGGGAGAAGGGATTTCAATTGTGGAGAGATTGTAGAAACTAGGTTGCTCTCTCCTTTTAGCAGAGAAGTTATGGGTGACCTAATGGATATGTTCAACATTTTGAGGAGTACTGATAAAGTAACTAGGGAGATTCTGCTCCCATTGGTAGAAAGGTCATTAAGCAGAGAACAGAAATTTAATGTAACTGGCCAAAAAAATCCAGAGGGGAAACAGAATTTTTTTAAACATTAGTTTTTATAATCTGAAATATATTTCATAGAAGCAAATTTCAATAGGAAAATTAGTTATACACTTGAAAAGGATATATTTGCAGAGCTAGAACAAAAAGACTGAGAATGGGATTAATTGGATTTCTTTTTTAAAGAGCCAAAACAAACAAGATGAGTTTAATGCCCTCCATATTATGTAATTTTATGAAATTCTTCAAAATAACATGCCTCCTCCAAAGTATATAACTATATTATAGATTTTCATAAGAGGAAAATAGAGGCTGAAAAAAATGTGCTGCAAATAATTCCATTAGTGGCAAATGTAACAACTTACATGTATATAGCATCTTTAACGTAATTAAACATTGAGACCACAGAAGAAGATATTAGACAAGATGACAAAAACCATAAGCAAACAGGCAGATTTTAAGCGTGTTAAAGTGGGGAAAGTAAGGTAAACGAGTAGAGAAGTACAGAAAGGGTATTCGAGGACTGAGACCTGACAACTAAGACAATGGTGAAACAGTTAGGATTGGGAAGCCAGAGGAGGGCAGAATCAGAAAGGCAAAGATATCTTAAACAGTTGAGAGGATGAAGGCGATTGTGGCAACAGAGGGGGACAAGGCCATGGAAAGGTTTGAAAACAAGGATGAAAGTTTTAAAATTAGCAGGATCAGCAGCCAACATAGATCAGCATGTATAGGGGAAGCATGATCTCCAACGAATGGAGGATAGAATGTGGGAAACCAGCCAGGTTTATTCTTTGTTCTTCAAATGCGTGTAAACAGTAAAGTCTAGAAAAAATGAAGGCACAGAAGAAGGTTTCAACAACAGATGAGCTGAGACAATAAAGTTAAGCAATGTTATAGAAGTGGAAATAGATGATCTTTGAGAAAGCATAAGTGAGAGGTTGGAAACTTCTCAGGATTAAATGTGACATCAAGGCTGTGACTCAGGTTAATTTCATGTTTCTACCAGGGAGTGGGGTGGACTAGGAGGCAAGTTTGGAGCAGAAACCAAAATCAATGATTTCAGATCTTCCAATATTTGAGGAAATTTCTACTTATCCAGTACTGCAAGTTGGATAAGGCATCTGATAATTTAGCAACTGTGAAGAATTCGATAGAATGGTATTAAAGTTAAAAATGTATTTATTAATGTCAAAAGTAGGCTTACATAAACACTGCAATCAAGTTATTGTAAAAATCCCCAGTCACCACACACTGTCATCTGTTCAGGTATACTGAGAGAGAATTCAGCATAGGCAAAGCATTAACCACATGCCTTTCAGACTGTGGGAGGAAGCCCACACAGACACGAGGAGAATGTGCAGACTCCACATAGTGACCCAAGTCAGGAATCGAACGAGGGTCCTTGGTGCTGTGAGGCAGCAGTGCTAACCACTGTGCCACCATGCTGCCCTGCGACAGTTAGGTGACCTCAGTATACATGCAAAAAAATAATGCTGCCTGATGTCACCAAGGAGCTGAAATATAAGAAATAGAAGGGGACTAAGAATTGATCCTTGACATTCACGAGAGGTAATGGTGCAATAACAGAAAGGAAGTCAACACAAAGTATTGTCTGGTTACAATTATACTGATAGGAATGGAACCACATGAGAGCAGACCAACCCAGCTGGATGACAAAGGAGAGGTGTTGGAGGAGGATGGTGTCATCACGTGTGTCAAAAGCTGCAGACAAGTCTGGAAGGATGAAGAGGGTGACAGTCAGCCACACAAGATGTAACATATACATTGATAACAACTGCTCAGTGCTGTGCTCCCAGTGGAGGGATTTAAATATGAAATTGTGGGAAAAATCCGAATGGATTTGGGAGGCGAAAACACATTCGCAGACTTTCGAGATGGAACTGCAGTTTGCAACGGCAGAGGGATCAAGGATTGGTTTGTTGAGGAAGGGTGATGACATCAGATTTACAGGAGTAGGAACAACCCTGAACAAAGAGAATTGTTTAAATATCGTTTAACACGGAGGCCAGAAAAGAAATTAGGTGATCAGCAGTTATGTAATTAATTTTATACCCTCAATATTAGTTAATACTGCATTTATGGTGGATGTAGTGCATGGCAAGCAAAAAACCCGCTATACAAAGCTGAGTGTACGTACCAAACCGTTTCAATTATCAGCCATCATTTAAATTTTTCTGAATTGACTCCTGGTGGGAATTGGTAGGAGCAGTATCAAAGCCAACAAGATGTGGGAATGCAAATGTCCATGACATAAGGTTAGTGTGGCAAGGCAGTTGCAAACAAAGTAGAAACAGGAGTAGACCATTCAGCCCTCGAGCCTGCTCTGCCATTCGTTGTGCCCATGTTGATCATCAAATTCAATATCTGATCCCCCTCTTCTGCCCATATCCCTTGATCCCTTTGGCCCCATGAACTATATCTAATTTCTTCATGAAATCAGACAACATTTTGGCCTCAACTACTTTGAGGGAATGAATTCCACACATTGACCACTCTCTGGCAGAAGAAATTTCCTCTCTCCCTCTAACTATGACCCCTAATTCTGGACTCCCCACCCCGCCCCGCCATCACCACCATGGAAATATTCTTTCTGAATCTACCTTGTTAGAATTTATACATTCCTAAGAGATTCCCATTCACTCCTTTAAAAGTCCAATGAATATTATCCTAACCGACTTTGTCGCTCTTCATATGGCAGACCTGCCACCCTAGGAATCAGCACGGTAAACCTTCGCTGTATCACCTCTATATAGCAAATACATTCTTCCTCAGATAAGGACACCAAACTACATAAATAGTACAGGCGTGGCCTCACCAACACCATATACAACTGCAGTAAAACATTCTTTTTTCTATACTCAAATTCTTTTACTACAAAGGCCAACATACCATTTGCCTTCTTTACTGCCTGCTGTACCAAACAGATGCAGGTACTCCAAGATAGAGAAAATGTCAAGGCTGGGAAAGTCCACTGATGAGAAACTCTCTTTTTCAAATATTTACGCTTGGCCTCTTCAAGCCACTCTGCTGCTTCCTATCATATAACAGCTTTGGCACCCTGCTGGCCTCCCAATTCCTGTAGTTGAAATTGCAGATGGCTATGTTACATGCTGTTTCCTGTATGGATTGGCAGCCTCTTGTGCCTGAATTCTGCCTGGCTATAATGGTGGTGGGCTGCTGGAATGTAATGCAACAGCCCTTTCACCCTGTCAACAAAGAAATCTTTCTTCAGCTAATTTTGCATGGGCATCTTAAAAATGTTATGACACATAAGTATAATTAGTTACAGAAAATAAGCTCAAAAATTACATTGCTCATTAGATAAATCATTTGATGTATGGTATAAGCTGTAGGGACAAGGAAAAATCACAGGCTTAATATTCCGACCTGAGCTAAGCTAGTTGATCTCAAACAGGCTAGCAGTAGATGCTAATGTGCAATTGTTTCGTGCTCATGAGGGAAAAAATGATTTAAGGATGCCTGTCCCATCTATCACTGCAAAGCTGGTAGAAGCAGCACTTAAATAGGTTGACACAGGCATGTCAGGGCTTTGACTAGTTTGGCATAATATTCCTATATTGAAATAACTTGTGAACACCCATCACTTTGTGCCACACAGAATGATCACCTAGGTGAAGCACTGATGTTGCCTGTGTTTGTCTTCAGAGCAGGAAGGCAGAAAAATCTCATGCAAACTAACCGCTGAAAAAAATACAAAATTTCCAAAATGCAAATTTATTGAGCTTTATCCTTTTCTACAGCACAAAACCTGAACACTTTTTAAGAAAGAAAATTAATTTTGTGGGAATTACCCTAAGTTTGTGGTCCTAACATTTTTCTAAACAGTTCGATCAATTATAATTCTAAGAAAGCTGAAATGTCACCTCATTCAATCACTTGCAAAGTATGTAATAATGGTTTCCAGTTTTCATGCATACCCCATGTGTGCAGCCTGGTCACAAATACTGCGACTTTAGCAGCATGATGACCGTGTGGTAATCCTACTAATTATTTAATCTTATTAAACCATTTACGAAATAAGGTCAGGTAGATAACAGATGTCTCACAAATGCTCAAGTCTTGCACATCACAGGCTGTCTGCAGAGGTCAGAAGGTCCTACTTCCAACTCTAGTTCAGCTACTAAAACCTATATTTCCTTTGCTCTGCTGAATTATTCGCAAATCAAAAATCATTCCATTACTTCCTTTTCTGATGAAGTTGGATGTTGAAGCAAAAAGGCATCGCAAGTATGTGTTTTTCACAATGTAAGACTAAACGATAAATCACAGCTCCACCATGACCCCATCTGAGTAACTGTAATTTTGGCAGTCAGCCAACACTACTAGTAGTGAGCTCTTCCAAAGTTTGTATTCATTCATGTTGCAAATCACAATTCTGAAGGCCTCTACTGGGACTTAAGCCAAACAAGCAAAAATGAACCCTTACATCAAGCAGCATTGCTGGCCAAATTCTTGCATAATCCAGTTCAGTGAAAAAATGCTTTTCCTTTCATGCATTTACCCAGGCTCTGAAGTTACTTGTATTAAGTGGGGAATATAAAGTGAAATTGTGATATTAAAGTGTGACTAGAGACAGACATACTACAAAAGTACGACTTGGAACAGAAAAGGCAGACAAGTCACTACCGATACGATCACGACAAAATTTCTATAAACTTTTGTATTAGAGTATACTTATTTTGATGTAAACTTTGAAGAAAGTATTTTAGGAGAATCAACACTAAAAACATTTCATGTCTTAAAGCATTTTGTTTAACTGGTTATAGAATAACGTTTTAAATTTTCACGTATTTTCAGCAACAAAGGTGGCTATATATTTTATTAGATCCCATGGTGTTCTCTTCTTAGCTTTTGCTTATGTATGTACTTTTTTTTCCATTCTCAAATACAATTTATCAGTATTTTCATTTGTTTTATATCCACTTATTCTCTGAGTTATTCCACTGTTTTTTCTTCTTTCCCAAGTTATTTTTTGTTTGATCTATTTAGCAATATCACGTCTTTGGGCAGGACTTGTGTTCCCAAGATGCAATCCCATTGTTAAGATGAAATGCATATCGAGAAGTCACAAATACTGGTGGTGGGACCCAGAAAAAGATATTGGAATCCTGTCCAGTTAAGGAAGGTAGATGGGCACTCGAGTCTGAAGGACCTATAGGAGACCATCCATCACTGCAGATCTTCAAGAAAGAGGTGCCCTCTGAAGTTTTTCCAATCTAAAAAGAAAAAATGGCTACAGCTGCCAAGCCAACAGCATTGAAGAGAGTAAAAGCCTTGCTGGTTACCCTGGCCTGCCACCAGGAGGCCGCCTTCATCCATCAGCCTGACCTGGTCTCAGATGGGCCTGTCTCCTGGTGTCAGAAAAGTGCCCTCAATCAGCACTGTAATTGACTACCTATCACTGGCAGACAGGTAGCCATCATACACACACAACCTCTCCCAACATTAAAGCAGCAACCTATTAAATAGAAGAGAGGCAGCAATGTGCTGGCAGTTCTAGTAGTGCAAAATTGTTATCACATTTGCCTCTGAACCACCATGAAAATCCAACCCTTTTATCTTCTTGTTTTACAGGCTCTATTACTTCAATTCCATTCACTGCCCATCTGGAATTTGAGGCTTTCCAGAGAATGCAAACAATAGCAGTGAGAAAATACTGTTGCTCATTAACAGATTATGGATAGCAAGAAAAGGAGTATCACTTAGCAAATCTTTTAAGGGTAATGCTGTTAAAGTATAATTGACAACCAAACGGATCTGTTACAGCAGAAGCTGAAAATACAGTATACACAATAGGTTCGATGAAAAGAAAGTTCCTTTTTGTAAGATCTGAGATTCACAACACAAATGCGCTAAGCAGGGTCTCCTGACAACCAGTCCAATTTCTTACTGAGCTGCCCGTGCAAATATTGGCCCTAGTTTACAAAAGCAAATTGGTAATTCTATCAATTACGTCAAATCTATGCATGGATTTTACTGGAATCTCTACCTCTAAGCAGAAGATTCCAAGTTTCTCTTAAATATGTTTGCAAGCAAAAGATATTACATATGGAAAATTGGGAGTTTGGGTAATATTTGGTCATTTACTGGTCAAAGTGAAGATTAGAAATACTAAAAGAGTCAGCTTCATTTAACAAAAACATTTCAATAACCACAACCAACAGGGATATTTTGTTATAAACTGACTTATAATTAGAAGAACACTGTTTCTAGACATTAATTTGTATTGCTGCTCAAATAAATGTGCACAGAATGCGAAGTTGTTTAAAAATGATCAAATTAAATGTTTTCTTAAAACATGGAATCAACTAGGACATGCTTAAGAGTATAATTTAATAAATATAATAATTGCATTAATAAAATTATAATGACATGTTTTCACCTGAATCAGAATTAGACAAACGTAAAACAGCCAAGAGACATTTCATTTACAGATCTTTATTACGCAAATAATTTGGTTAAAACCTTTAAAGAGCTAATGTCTTTTTCTTCAATTCCCATTTAAAATTTTAGCTTTTACACTAAAAATACTACAAAATTTGTTTTTTTGAAGGAACAATTTTCAAGAAATTCCAGACAGGCATTAAATAGTTTGCTAAAACTGCTCTCTACCAGAAGAGGCAGCAGTGTACATTTGTCTGATAACATGCAGCAAAATAAGTTTAGTGGACTCCTGTCACGTACGAAATATTTGGAGAAGCCAGTCATTCTTCAGTAACAAGTTAACTAAGCTCAAAAAGACAGACATCAAAGAACTGAAAGAATGCTTACTGATTAGGTAGTATCAGTTAATCAAAACGCCAGACCTGAATTTTTAAGAACCCATCTCAGAAACCAAAGGTTTTCTTTTAATAGTTTACCTATATCAATTTAAGTCTGTAATTTACAAATATAATCTCTAGAGCTTTCACATGTTGAAACCTGATGCAGCTGCAGGATTCTTGGTGACATCACAAATTCTGCAGGGTTCCCAAGGGAAGGCATTAATGGAGTTGCTCAGATTATTGGAGATGTTGTAAAGGCTGCTGGATTTTAAAAGTGTACTAAATTTGCACCATCTAAATCTCATGCATGATATCAGTCACTCAAGAGGCATCAAAAGAAAATCTAATTCTGATGAATATATATTCCAGCAGCTCCCCAGTTTTCTGGGTTAAAAATATTGTTGTTGTGTATCAGCACCAAAAGTAAATATCTCTTTATTTTACTGGTTTAATTGAAAATATATTTACAAACCCCAGAATATCCTGTGAATACATAGTAGGTTGATCCATACCTAGAGAAAGGAATGCTTTGATGAAGATTGACACTCAAATTTTTTTTTTCTTTTTAGATATTGACAAACTTGCTGCATACTTGAGAAATTTGGCTTATACTTCCAAAAATTACCTTTTATTTAAATTACAATAGTAAATTCAGAAGTTCCATATATTTGTAAATATAAATATTAAAGGCACTGAATGCGATTAATCATTTTTTAAATGCATCAACAGAAAACAAAAACTGATAGTTAATGCAAAAAAAAGAAACAATTTTTCTTTTAGCCAATGTCCCATACAAGTTATACGCTAAGCAGGGTCTCCTGACAACCAGCCCAATTTCTTACTGAGCTCCCCACCAGCAGGGTTTTAATACCCAGCGTGTGATGAGAGATGAAACCAAGTGTGAACAACTTTAAGGTCCCATGAGTAGGGCTGACTGTTGAAGCTGTCAGGTTCAATTGCATCATTCGACATTATTCAATGCCCCAAACTGCTCCCTAATTGTTAGGGGCTTAACATATTCAGTGCCATTGTTTAGCCTAATGCAGAAATGCCCACAGAAGGACTTACATAAAGAAGGGGGAGGGTTTAGATTTTGGTAAACCATGACTGAATTTTCTTTCATTCAGAGAGTGACAAGGAAGGGCTGAACAACCAGATGCAATATGTAGCACTTTACACCCTCCCTGGATCATAGTTCATCAATACCTACCTCAACTAAAACACATTTGTCTAGAATCAGTCTGCAATGAAATATTGTACCTGTTTAAATCTACAATTCCTTTTAAATGCAGAAAGGTTAAAGACATTTTAGCGCTGTAGAAGGATCAAAGTATTTCAACAGGCAGATATATAACACTAGGGGGTAATGGTACAACAGATGATGCAAACAATAAATGAATTAGATGCCAAATCAGTTTGGCTGAAAAATAAATCGGTAAATCAAGCTTTGAATTCATTCAGCTGAAATATGACCATTTATCAGAAAAAAAAGTATTAATGCTAGGTTGGATATCAATTTGATTTGCGTTTTTGGTGATCATTACGCTTTTGCTGTCAATTTTCCAAATGTTCGAGTTTAAAGCCACACATGTAGGCCTTTTGAAATTGATCATGCTTCTGATATAAATCAAGACAACAAGTGCTGGTGGCTATTTAATCTATTGGTGGTGCATTATAGCAAAGCTTGATACCATATTCATGAGTACACCTTCCATTTAGAGTCAATGAATTGTGATCAGGAGCAAGAATCTTAGCTTGTGTTTTCTTTTCTAATCTTAATCTGGGGAAAAAACATGCAAGCTATAACCTTCAATATAGCCCAAGCTGAGATCAGCTACTTCAGCACAATTTAAAAACCAAATCAGTGACAACTGTAGTCTACTAGGGAAGTATGTTTGATGCATTTTTGTGTACATATAGAATGATACCAGGCTGAACAAAATAAATGATAAAAAAGGTAAATCAGAAAAAGACTGAGTGATTAGCACTACATTAACTGCCTAGAGATTGTAAGGCAGATTGAAAAACTGGAGGTGGTAAGAACTTCTACAAGAACAAGGAATTAGATTAAGAGTCTGCATGGGCAATGGTCATACAGACACAGATGTTTAGCTTACAAACAGAATATACATTAATAAAAACAGCATATCAATACATGGAACATCTTAAAGACACAAATTTAATGCAAAATGAAATTCAAAAAGAGGCAAATAACAAACCCAAGGAATAACAAAAAAGAAAATATTGAGCAACAGTAAAAGAGGATTAGAAAGTTTGAGAGTACGAACAAAGAAAAGTAATGATATTATAAATATATTTAAATAGTAAAGAACAGGGTCAAATAGTGGTGAGAGCAACAAAAACTTAAGTATACAAGTATTTTGCCTC
Source organism: Sphyrna mokarran (assembly GCA_024679065.1). Taxonomy (NCBI): domain Eukaryota; kingdom Metazoa; phylum Chordata; class Chondrichthyes; order Carcharhiniformes; family Carcharhinidae; genus Sphyrna; species Sphyrna mokarran. The sequence goes on from JAGIQG010000002.1 coordinate 41,139,269, forward strand.
GGTAATAACAGAAGTCTATGGTAGTAAGAATAAAAAAAGAAAAAATGGTGAAACTATTAGGCAAGATAATTATAGGAAAGGAAGTAGTAAGGAAAAAAATTGTAGAACTCAAACAGAAAAAGCACCAGGTCCATTCTCAATTTAATTAAGTTAACCAGATAGCCAGCACAGATTTAAAATGATGTGTCAGACAAATTTAACTAAACGAACATCAGAAATAATGATGTATTCATAAGGGATGTATGGGTGTACATATGGGTGTATGTACAGGGATTATCAAATGAGATTTCATGCGGTATTACATTTTGGGAGCAATAATAAAGTATAAACTAAACAGTACAACTTTTAAATGAATAGAGAAGTATGGGGACATAGAAGCTCATTATGCCATTTAACTTTGACATAGGATCATCTGGACTTGAAACATCAGCTCGTCTCTCCTTACAGATGCTGTCAGACCTGCTGAGATTTGGATAGAGAGGCTCAGATGTGCAAATATTTAAAAGCAGGAGGATGTTAGTAATTTTATATCCACAGAATGTTGCAAAGAAAAGTTGAATTCTGTAGTTCTTATTTTAAGGCTGCTTAATTATTTTTTAATTTGCACTTCTTGAAAAATTATTTCATGGAACATGGTTGTCATTAGCAAAGCTATCATTTGTGGTCCATCCCTGATTGTCTTAGAAATGTGGGAAGCAGAAGCAGGAATAGTCCATTTACAAATTTAGACAAATGCAAGGTAATGCATTTTGGTAGAATGAACCAGGACAGGACTTACTCAGTTAATGGTAGGGTGTTAGGGAGAGTTATAGAACAAAGAAATCTAGGGATACATGTTTACAGCTCCTTGAAAGTGGAGTCACAGTTGGCCAGAGCGGTGAAGAACGCATTTGGCATGTTTGGTTTCATTCATCAGAACACTGAATACTAGAGTTGGGACATCTTGTGAAGTTGTACAAGACATTGGTAAGGTCACACTTGGAATATTGTGTGCCATTCTGGTCACCCTATTATAGAAAGGATATTATTCAAGTAGAAAGAGTGCAGAAAAGATTTACCAGGATGCTACCAGGACTTTATGGATTGAATAATAAGGACAGGGTGAATAGACTGGGACTTGTTCTCTGGCGTGTAGAAGGCTGAGGTGTGACATTATAGAGGTCTATAAAATAATGAGGGGCATAGACAAGATAGATAATCAATATCTTTTCCCAAAGGTAGGGAAGTCTAATACTGGAGAGCATAGGCTTAAGGTGAGACGGGAGAGATACAGAAGTGTCCAGATAGATAATTTTTTTCCACACAAGAGGTTGGTAAGGTCTGGGATAAGCCATCAGAGGTAGTAATGGAAGCAGGTACAATTTTATCTTTAGATAGTTCCATGGGTACTATGGGTATACAGAGATATGGGCCAAATGCGGGCAACTGGGATTAGCTTAGGGTTTTTAAAAAAAGGGCAGCATGGACGAGATGGCCAAAGGGCCTGTTTCCATGCTGTAAATCTCTGTGACTCTATTACCCTTTGATCCTGCCCTACCAAATCAATATGATTATGGCTGATCCTCAATCTTAATGCCATATCTCCTGATACCATTAGAATTTAAAACATGATGTCTTTCTTGAATATATTTACTGACTTGGCTTCCACAGCCATCTGTGGTAGAGAATTCCATAGGTTCACTTTCCTTTGAGTGAAGAAATCTTTTCTTATCTCAGTCCTAAATGGTTTACCCTGTATATCCTGTGACAGCGACCTCTGTTTCTAAATGATCCAGCCAAGCAAAATATCCTCCGCATATTGACCTGTAGAGCCCTGTTTGAATTTTATATGTTACTATCAGACCTTCCCTTATCCTTCTAAACCCTAGTGAATAAAGGCCCAATTGAACCAATCTCTTCTCAGAGCAGTTTGATCAACCCCAGTAACAGCCCAGTGAACCTCCGCTGCATTTCCTTTATGGCAAGTGTATCTTGTGTTTAGCTAAGGAGACAAAACTGCACACTTTGGACAGAGTGGCTTACTATGCCATTTTAGGGGGTGGTTAAGAGTCAACTACATGTGACTGCAAACCCACATGTATGCCAGACCAGGTAAGGACTGCAAATTTCCTTCCCTAAAAGACAGTGAACCAGATGGATTATAACAACTGATGATAGTTCCATGGTTGCCATTACTGAGACCAGTTTTCAATTCCAGATTTTATTAACTGAATTTAAATTCCACCGGGTTGCCTTGGTCAGATTTGAACGAATGTGCTGATAACATTAGCCTATGTCTCTGGCTTACTTGTCCAGTGACACATCCACCAGGTTACTTTCTCCTCTGTTGCATTTGATTTATGTTCATTCCAACTACCAACAAACTCAAAGTTTGTGCAAAAATTAATAGACCTGTGCAAGATTATTTGTTGGGCAACAGCATAGTGGCAGCATGATTAGCACTGCTGTGTCAGCACCAAGGACCTGGGTTCAATTCCCAATGTGGGTCACTGTCTGCGCAAAGTCTGCACTTTCTCCCTGTGTCTGCTTGGGTTTTCTCCGGGTGCTCCAGTTTCCTCCCATGGTCCTAAAGGCTTACTGGTGAGGTACACTAGTCATGCTAAATTCTCCCTGGGTGTATTTAGGGGACTTACACAGTAACTTCATTGCAGTGTTAACGTAAGCCTACTTGTGACACTAAGAAATAAATGTTAAACTTTTCCAGTTTTAGGTGTCTTTCTTTAGAAAGGTATCAATTGCTCAACAGGTTGTACAAGATCTCCACTAAGATGATGCATTATGAGTCGCTTTAGTTATGAGGAAAGATGAAAGAAACCGGCTTTTCAATAGCATGTCAGAGATTTGATGTTTAAGATGAGGAATGGATTCCATAAAAAGCAACAACTCCATTGGTCAGCAAAATGATAAAAATGGACAGAAAATTACATATAGATCACCCTCAAGTAAATAGGAGATAGAAGCAAATTACAACAATCATAACTTGTATTTATATTGTGCCTGACTGAGTGGATGGACACTGCAATATAATTACACAGAAACTGACATGGCCAAAAAAGACATTATGACTAGCAACCAAATGTTTGGTCAATGAGAAGTTTTAAGAATTCCTATAAAAGGAGGAATGGTGAAAATGCAGAGATTTAGGGAGGAAATTGCATTGAATCTACAGCTGAAGTTATGGAATAAATGGTGGGACTTATTAATTATAATATGGGCAGCAGAACTTTCAATATGCTGAACTTTATGGAGGATTGATGAGGAGAGGTCAGTCACAGGAGAACTGGAATAGTCAAAGCTGACAGTAACAAAAACCTGGATGGGGCTGTCAGCAGCAGACAGGTTAATACAGGGTCAGAAATGGGCAACATTAAAGTGGTCTTAGTCATGATATGAAGTCACTAATTAAGGCCCAGGTCAAATAGAATGCAAAATTTGATAACACTATGGTTCAGGCCAAGATGGTGAGTGGGCTATATGGCTTTTAGTACAGAATGGTCAAGTATATCAAAATTAAAAAGAAAAAGGTGAAAATGGCTTGTTCTTTCACACTGTGGCAGGTACATGATGGCCTCATCCAGCACTGGAAAGATTTAAGATTCATCATTGTACTGATATCAGTACATGGTTACAAGAACAGGTCAAAGGCAGAGAATTTCTCATTTAGTAACTTACCTTCCCAACTGCACAAAGCTGGTCCACCGCCAATTACAAGGCAAAAGTCAGGAACATGCCACAGTGCTCTCCGCTTGCTTGAATGAGTGCAGTTCCAACAACATTCAAGAAGTTCAAACCATCCAGGACAAAGCAGTTCTTCATTGGTACATCAGCTGCTACCTTAAATGTGTGTAATATCCACAAAATGTAACTGATCAAGGCTCTTTCATCCGCAACTTGCAAACCTGTGACCTCTACCACCAAGAAGGGCAGGGTCAGCAGACACATAGGAAACTGCAAGTTCCCCTCCAAGAGGCACATCGTTCTGACTTGGAACTATATCGCCATTCCTTCACTATCGCTGGATTAAAATCCTGGAACCTAACAGCTGTGGCACTGTGCGAATATCTACACTATATGAGCAGCAACAGTTGAAGAAGGCAACTCAACAACAACTTCTGAAGAGCATTTAGGGATTCAAATTAGGGCAATAATTCTTAGCCTAGCCAGTAATGCCCATCTCATCTCAGCTCATGAACACCTGAATAAAAAGTGGATACATAAATTTCAAAAAAAGAGAATGAATGGAAAAAAGCATTAAGAAGTTGTAGAATTTTAAGAATTAAGACAGGAAACTTGATAAAAGTACTGGTAATACAGGACAAAGATATGAACACATTGCAAAGAAGTGAAGGCTGAAATAGTGATTAGGAAATCAAATGGAATGTTCTTTATTTTAGGTATAATGATACTATGTCTTTAAGAATGTTTCTCTAAAGGTTTTTCAAGCAGGCCCTAACATTTTATTTTGGCACCATTTGTCTGCAGTGTGTGTCCCCAGTTGTTAGTGAAACAATATAATGGACATCATGTTTATTTTTAATATAGACTAATGCAGTGTCTTGGGTTTTACATTCTTTTGGAATTGCTGGGTGGAGTGTGATTGACAGTCAGATGATGTCTGTTGACAGTTTTCCTTCACACAGAAAAGTCTGACGTTTCAATTTCAATTTTCTCAATTGCTTTTTGAATTTGAGAAAGAAAACAGTTTCTCTTGTTTTCCTGTCTCTCTGGAGTTGGAAATTCTGCTGTCGTGAGTTGCTGTTAGAAATTGATGGAGGCAGGCAGTGTCTCTCTCTCTCTGCTTTTTGGTAGTTACACTAAGAAGTCTCACAAAACCAGGTTAGAGTCCAACCAGTTTATTCAAATAAATTGGATGGGCTCTAACCTGGTGTCGTGAGATTTCTTATTGTGTTTACCTCAGTTCAACGCTGGCATCTCTACATCATATCTTTTTTTGGACCAGGATTGGGAAGTCTCAAAAAACTAATCTAACTTTCAAAGAACCAATTCATAGCAGGCTGCTCTTAGGCTGATTGGCAGAACAAATTCTCCTTCAATTGTCTCAAATTTGGTTCTAATGCACAGATCTATAAACACAGACAGGGATGACAAGGGATCATGGGCAGAAATGAGAACATCGAGGTGGTGGCGCAGGCTCATTGGGCCAAAGGGCCTGTTTCCTGTGCTGTTTTGTTTTTTGTTCAGGCATTTAAAAAGTTGCAAAATCATGAATCAAATTGGCATACTTGCTTTCAGTGCCAAGTCTCGCAAAAGGTCTACATTTGTGGGATGTTGTTTGACTTAGAACATCATGAGTAGCTAGCTATTAAGGTTTATTACTATGTCATGTTTGATTTTTGTAATTGGTAGAAGTTATGCTAAAGCTTATGATATTTTAAACTGGTGTTCTTAAGTAAACTTTACTTGTTAAAAGCTTCCTAGTGGGTCACTTGAATCATATCTGAAGTAAAACATCTCATGCTAAACCGTGCCAAATTCAAACGTAAACACCAAGATCTCGGCTACCTTCAAAAAAAAGCATCTTGGAATTTCTCGGCTTGGTTTTCACGTAGGGGGAGGAACATAAAACAAAGTTTACTACAGTTGCAGAGTGTTGGTGAGATCACATCTTGACTACTGTGCACAATCTTGATCTCCTTATCTGAAAAGGGCTACATTTGCATTAGAAGCAGTTCAGAGAAGTTCAAATCATTCCTGGGATAAAAGGGCTCATCTTACAAAGAAAGGTTGAACAAGGTGGCCCTATATCCACAGTACATACAAGAATGAGATGAACTCTTATTGAATCACATAAGATCCTGAGAGAATAGGGTAGATAAACAAAGATGCTTCCCTTTGTGAGGGAGATTAGAACTAGGGTATACACTTCAAGAATAAGGGGTTCCCTTTTAAGACAGATGAGGCAAAACATTTTCCCTGAGAATTATCTTAATATGTGAAATTCTCTTCTGCAGAAAACAACGAAAGTGGAGTTGAGACCACAGCCAGAAGAGCCATGATCTTTTTAAATGGTGGAGCAAACTCAAACGGCCAAATGGCTACTCCCGCTCCTAAGTCCTGTGTTCCTAAGTCTTATGTAAGTTCCATAAGTCCCTAGTCTTATGTAAAGAAGAGGTAGCTATTGTTACAAACTAAAAGCTTGCATTTATTTCTAACTCTTTACATACTCAGGATGTCCAAATTCCTTCACAGGCTTGGATACGTACTCACTGCTGTAAAGTATGTGAATATGGGATACAATTTATACACTTGAGAGGTTCCAGAGGAGCAAATTAAACAAATGATCCGTTAATCGTGAAACAAATATTGATAAAGACATGAGAAGTCTTCTTTGAATTGTGTCATGGAACCATTCATACCTAACTGAACAGGAAGATACTTTGTCCTGGCAGCTGAATGACAGGATATCCAGCAATGAACATACTATTTTGAAGCTGTTGGAAAATTAGATTTTCCAGAAACAGGTGAATACAATGAAAGTTTATTTATTCGTGTCACAAGTAGGCTTATATTAACACTGCACTGAAGTTACTGTGAAAATCCCCACTCCAGTGCCTGTTTGGGAATACTGAGGGAAATTTTAGCATGGCCAATGTACCTAACTATATAACTTTCAGACTGTGGGGCGAAACTGGAGCACCCAGAGGAAATCCATGCAGAGTCAGGGAGAATGTGCAAACTTCATAGAACATAGAACATTACAGCACAGAACAGGCCCTTCGGCCTTCGATGTTGTGCCGACCAAAATAAAAAGCAATGCCCCTCCAAACTAAACCATTCCCTTCTCTTCCATATACTTATCAATTAACCTCTTAAACGCCACCAAACTTGGCGCATCTACAACAGCTGCAGGCAGGGCATTCCACTCCCTAATCACTCTTTGAGTAAAGAACCTACCTCTGATATCCGTCCTATAACTCATACCCCTTAATTTAAAGCTGTGTCCCCTCGTGCTAGCTTTCTCCATCCTAGGAAAAAGGCTATCACTGTCCACCCTATCTAAACCTCTAATCATCTTATATGTTTCAATAAGGTCCCTCTTAGCCGCCTCCTTTCTAACGAAAACAACCTCAAATCCCTCAGCCTCTCTTCATAAGACCTGCCCTCCATACCAGGCAACATCCTGGTAAACCTCCTCTGTACCCTCTCCAATGCCTCCACATCTTTCTTATAATGTGGGGACCAGAACTGCACACAATACTCCAAGTGCGGCCGCACTAGAGTTTTGTACAGTTGCAACATGACGTTGCGGCTCCGAAATTCAATCCCCCTACCAATAAAAGCTAAGACTCCATATGCCTTCTTAACAACTTTATCCACTTGACTGCCTACTTTCAGGGATCTATGCACATATACACCAAGATCCTTCTGTTCCTCAACACTATTAAGAGCCCTACCATTAGCCCTATACTCTACACATTTATTGTTCCTGCCAAAGTGCATTACCTCACACTTTTCCACATTAAACTCCATTTGCCACCTCTCGGCCCAGCTCTGCAACTTGTCCAAGTCACTCTGTAAACTATAACACCCCTCTTCACTATCTACCACTCCACGACTTTAGTGTCATCTGCAAATTTACTGATCCATCCCTCAATACCCTCATCCAGATCATTTATAAAAATTACAAACAGCAGGGGCCCCAAAACAGACCCCTGAGGCACACCACTCGTCACCGAACTCCACGATGAATATCTCCCATCAACCACCACCCTCTGTCTTCTATCTGCCAGCCAATTCCTAATCCAATTAGCTAAATCACCCTCTATTCCACACATCTGCATTTTCTGTAGAAGTCTTCCATGGGCCACCTTATCAAACGCCTTACTAAAGTCCATATATACTACATCAACCGCCTTACCCCCATCCACCTCTTTGGTCACTTTCTCAAAAAACTCAATGAGGTTAGTAAGGCATGACCTACCCTTCACAAAACCATGCTGACTATCCCCAATCAATTCATTTCTCTCTAAATAACTATAAATCCTATCCCTAATAATTCTCTCCAATACCTTGCCCACAACAGAAGTAAGACTCACTGGCCTATAATTCCCTGGAAGGTCTCTCTTCCCCTTCTTAAACAATGGGACCACATTCGCTATCCTCCAGTCCTCCGGAACCACACCCGTAACCAACGAGGACCTGAAGATCAGAGCCAGAGGCTCTGCAATCTCCTCTCTTGCCTCCCAGAGAATCCTAGGGTAAATCCCGTCCGGCCCAGGGGACTTATCCAACTTCAAACCCTCGAGAATTTCTAACACATCCTCCCTATCTACTACAATACTTCCCAATTTGCAACCCTGTACCTCAGTGTTCTCCATAGCTACATTTCCAGCACTCTGCGTGAATACCGAAGAGAAATATTTATTCAGTGCCTCACCAATCTCTTCAGGCTCCACGCACAACTTCCCACTGCTGTCTATGACTGGCCCAGATAGTGACCCAAGCTGAGAATCAAACTCAGGCCCCTGCCACTGTGAGACAGCAATGCTAATCACTGTGCCACCATACCAACCACTGAATCAACAGCTTCATTGAGATGACTGGAGATTTTCCTAGAAGTTGCTTCAAAGGGAACAATCAGGAAGGAATGGTCTTTGCCATTGTCATGAAACAATGAGGAACAGCATAAACTTTAAAAAAATGGCAACCTCCAGTCTGCTTTCCGAATATGCTGATGATACATATTTAGTCTGGAATGTTTGTCACTTGTCATATTGGATACGCCAGCATCTGTTTTACACCATTATCTGTACTTTTCTCTCCCCTTCAGCTGATTTTCTCAGTACTGGTTGTTAAATAGTAAATGACCATTGGCATTGATAAATTTGAGGTGATGCACTTCCGTGGCAAAAAGTATAAACAAAACATATAAAAGGTGAACGCAGAAAAGCAAAGTAATCTGGGGATACAGGTGAATCAATAGGTAAAATAAACATCACTGGAACTGATCAGTGAAGAAATTTAAAATGCTAATGAAGCACTGGGATTTATTTATGGGGTATAGAATTCAAAACTAATGAAGTTATGCTGAATACATAGGGTGCTGGTCATATTGCACTTAAAATAAGACTGTGCATATTTCTGGCCTCCATACATAAGCACTGGAAAAAGTGCAAAAAATACTTTACAAGAACAAGACTAGATGATTAGTTATTGGGAAATATTGAACAGAATGGGACTATTTTCTCCGGAAAAGACTCAAAAGGTGACCTAAAAGGCATTCTTAAAAGCATGAACAAGATAAACAAAGAGAACGTTTCCATCTGAGAAAACTAGGAGCTGTAAATAAATACCAGCAACACCAATAAATTTAATCGGGATATAAAGGAAAGCATGGCTGACAAATAGCTTATTTGCTTCAAAAGAAATGAGAACAAGAATAGAAAACAGTTATATGCTGAAAAGATGAGAAGAGGTAAAGGGAACAGGAGACTTGCGTAGAGTACATACACAGATTAGCAAGGAAGAATGGATTTTTTTTTCATTGTGTATTTTATGTAACACACAGTATACACTCAATGATCATATGGAGTACCCCTTCCCCACATGCCAATAACTCTATCATTGGATAAAATCATTTTCATTGACCCATGTGGAAGTGGTCCGTGTTAAAAGAAAATTAGCAAATCCAACACGATGTCTGTAATCCCTCAAGAAAGTGTCCTTGAGCCCCTTTTATTTGTGGCTAATATTGGCATTGATGGCCTGATTCAGGATAATAGTTTTGAAATATGTGGATTACTTTAAAATTTATTTGGGAGTTAAGAAAAATTATCTAGAGCTCTCAAATGCACTTCTCTACCATGATGTAGTGATCCAAGAAATGGCAATTTACATTTATTAGGAATTTCTAAGTTAATGAGGTTAACAGTGAATTTGAGATGAAAACAAAAATAACAAGAAGTAACAAGATTAGCAATTATCTGGATGAATATCGAGATGTGATTTACCCAGTAACAAGCATTTAGAGAAACTGAGGTGCAAATTGCCTGATCAGAAACACTGTTTACCAAAGATCAGTTGGGTTATGATAACTTCTAAATGCAAGGAATTTGGGACATAAGACAGCCATGGTGGGATAGCAAAGTTGATGAACAACGTAATTGCAAACACCTTCACTGGGGAAGGGGAATTTGGTTTCCATCCAACAGCTAGATAGGCCAGTTTCATCTATGATCAGAGCCAGAGATGACTGTTCCATCTAACCTTTAGAGCACAGTGGATTGCAGATATTCTCTCAAAACGTGTCAATTTTGTACCTTTACTGAGCCAGGAAAAGACATTTCCCAGCCTTGGTATTCTAAACTGCACTGTGTGGTAACCATAAACTGGCCTTGATTTTAGAGTTACGAAAATGGATGTCATTTAGAAAAGCAATGTCTGGAGTTCAGGGAACATGGCTATATTTTGGGAATAAGAGGTAATTTTGGATAAAACGGTTTAGTTATTAAAATACTTAGATGTGATAGTGTATATCAGTGTGTTTCTATTTTCTTTTACTTTAATAAATACTCTATTAATTACTTACACAACAGACTGGTTCCTGTTGGATTGTACATCGTTCCTCACAATCCAAACAAATACACACCAACTAAGTGTGTTTCAAATTATCCTTCAGAGTTTTGAAAGACATTCACATTATCAACAGTGTACTTAACATCTTCAAAGTAGCAAACTTTTCAATTCTCTTTTTCAGCCACAATAATCCTAATTCACAGTACAATATCGATGACCAGCCTTTAGCAAATTTAACAGTTGTAAAGGATTGGGTGTGACTATTACAAATAATCCAAAGTTTACGAATCACATGATTCAGGCAGTATGGCTGGCAAAAAATGTTTTGAGTTTGGAGTGCATCCTTTTTGAGTTAGGATGTCAGCGTTTATTTTAAACTCTGTAAGCAACTGGTACATGTAGTGGGTGACGTTGCTGCCCTTCCTGTTTTTAATACTGTGTCTATGTGCTTTGCATTGTATGGCAATAAAGATAAATAAAAACATTCTCTCCACAATTACATGTTCTGAATTAAGTACTGCAACTTGCATTGTTATACTGATTATTGCATTCCACTAGCCCCAAATGTTATCCAAACTAATCACTAACACTTTACTACACTGAACTCTTTTCATCCATCCTTCTCTTGATTCATTAAGCAACTTGTTTATTTTCTGCAAGTGCCAAAATACAAGTATCTCAAGGTCCATCAAGAGCAAAGAGATAGGTGTCTGTGCATGGGCTATACATGTCAGTTAAATTGTATATAATCTTTAAAAACTGAATTGTGCATACTTTACTTTAAACATTTTTGATGCTAATTGTGATTTGATCTTTATTTATACCACTGCAAACTGCCAATGCAATGGGAATCCTAAAGGTAAATTACAATACTGACCACTGTAAAGTTCCCATCAAGTCACTAGGTGGCGGTACATTATCTTTACGCCTTAAGTTATCCAAATGCTTTCTAAAAAATATTCTTTGCTGATTTCTTCTCAGTAATTGAAATTTCCTCAGTTTAAAGTATTACTTTAAACAAAATAGAGCATGCAAAAAACAATGTTTCACAATAGTATAAATACCTCTACGAAATTAATTGATTCTTAATGACTTAATCAAAGGTTTTATATACAAACATACAGATTAGGTGCAGGAGTAGGCCACTTGGCCCCTCAAATGTGTTCTGCATTCAGTAACTTCATGCCTGATTTGATTAAGGCCTCAACACCACTTTCCTTCCTCCCCTAGAGTCCCTAGTCAATCAAGAATCATCTGACTTAGCCTTAAAAATGTTCAATAACCCTGCCTCCACTAATCTCTGTGGAAGACAGTTCCATCGCCTCATGGTCCACAAAGAGAATGAGAGCCCCACATTTTCCAATTATATCCCCTAGTTCTAGTCCTTTCCACAAAAGAAACAGTGTTTCACCAATCACTGATAAGTCCCCTCAGGATCTTAGATGTTTCAATAAGACTGCCTTTTATTCTGCTAAACTCAAGTGGATACAAACCCATCATAGCATAACTCCCTCATTCCAGGAATCAATCAAGTGAACTTTCTTTGAATAACCTCTCATGCAATTATGTACTTTCTTAAATAAAGAAACCAAAGCCGCACAGTATTCTGGATGCGATCTCACGAATAATCTGTACAAAACATTACTACTTTTTCATTCCATCTTCCTTGCAATAAGGAATAACATTCTAGTTGTCTTCTTCTTAAATCACTTGTAGTACCTGCATATTAACTTTTTTTCATGTACCAGGACACCCAGATTCCTTTGTGCACCCTAATTCTGCAATCTTTTGCCATTTAAATATATTGCTTTTTGTGACAATACCATGCCTTTACGAAATATGTTTTAATCATGCTGCTTTGCAGGATGTTTTAGCAATCCCTCGGAATTTGTCAGAGCTGTGTTGTCTGTAGTTGATGTCCTTTATTATCAGTGAAGCAGTATAACTGACATCATGTTGGTTTTAATCTGAACAAATGCAGTTTCAGTGTCCCCTGGGATGGCAGAGTAAAGCTTAATGGAGAATGATTGACAAATAAAATCACATGGCTAGGGATAGCTATGTTTTCACAGAAAGTATAATTGCAACAGAATCTTGATCAATTGGGCCAGTGGGTTGACAAATGGCAGATGGAGTTTAATTAGACAAATGTGAGGTGATGTATTTCGGTAAACTGAACCAGGGTAGGACTTATTCGGTTAATAGTAGGGCGTTGGAGAGAGTTACAGAACAAAGAGATCCAGGGGGACATGTTCATAGCTTCTTGAAAGTGAAGTCACAGGTGGACAGAGTGGTGAAGAAGGCATTTAACATACTTGGTTTCATCGATCAGAACACTGAATAAATGAGTTGGAATGTCTTGTTAAGATTGTACAAGACATTGGTAAGGCCACACTTGGAATAGTGTGTGCAATTCTGGTCATCCTATTATAGAAAGGATATTAAATTAGAAAGAGTGCAGAAAAGATTTACTAAGATGCTCCCGGGACTTGATGGACTGAGTTATAAGGAGAGGCTGTATAGATTGGAACTTTTTCCTTTGGAGCGTAGGAGACTGAGGGGTGATCTTAAAGAGTTCTATAAAATAATGGAGGGACATAGATCAGCTTGATAGTCAACATCTTTTCCCAAAGGTAGGGGAGTCTAAAACTAAAGGGCATAGGATTATGGAGAGAGGGGAGAGATATACAAGTTCTCCAGAGAGGCAATTTTTTCCACACAGAAGGCGGTGAATGTCTGGAACAAGCTTCCAGAGGTAATAGTTGAGGCGGGTACAATTTTGTCTTTTAAAAAGCATTTAGATAGTTACATGGGTACGATGGGTAGAGAGAGAGATATGGGCCAAATGTGGGCAATTGTGATTAGCTTAGGGGTTTTAAAAAAAAGGTGGCATGGACAAGTTGGGCCGAAGGACCATTTTGTAAACCTCTGTGACTCTATGCTTTATTTTTCAGAACTGCTTGGAGCTGAAGGGAACAGCAGTGTTCTTCCCTTTAACACTTTTCTATTCAACCCGACAAAATGGACAAATTCACATTTCCCCATATTATAGTCCACATGCCAACTTTGTCCCCATTCACTTAACCTACCTATTTATATGCCTTTGCGAACTCTTCACAATTTACTTTTCTACCCATCCTTATGGCATCAGAAAAATTAGCATCCTTGCATTCAGTGCTTTTGTCCAGATGATTAAGATAAATTGTTAATTCAGGCTCAAACATTAATCCTATAGCACCCCACTTGTTATTTACTGCCACCTCAAAAATAACCCTATTCAACTAACTATTTGGCATTCTGTTGGATATCCAATCCTCTATCCATGCTAATAGTTACCCTCCCACACCATGAGTTTTTATTTCATGTAGTAACCACTGATACTAAGAATAACCATTTCTCAAATGCTTTCTGGAAATCTAAGCACATCACATCAAAAGGTTCCCCTTTATCCATGTTGCTTGTTACTTCTTCAAAGAGCTCCAATAAATTGTCAAACATTTCCCTTTCATAAAACCATACTGACTCTGTTGGACTGCATTGAGATTTTCTAAGTACCTCGCTATAACCTCCAGGCATTTTCACTATGACAGATGTTAAGCTAACTGGTCTGTGGTTTCCTGTTTTATCTGCCTCCTATGCTGAACAGAAGATTTTCATTCACTACTTGAAGCTTATCCCATAAGCCCTAGCTTGGGCATGATATTCAGAGTTGTAACCATGTGGAAGGCTGAGAGTCTGAAGCATGATTAATTTCTTAGAATTCATGAATAATATTTAGTTAGCCAAACCGAAAGATTTTCTTATTGCTTTTATCAGTTTCTGCTCAATTGTTCTCAGTGTTACTGAAGTAAATTATGAGGCCAAATTATAACACCTTTATTCCAGTTAAGTTTCTGTCAGTATTTTCCTTAACACATGTCTGCAAATTTAATGTTTATTTATTAGTGTCAGAAGTAGGCTTACAATAACACTGCAATGAAGTTGCCATGAAAATCCCCTAGTTGCTACACTCCGATGCCTGTTCAGGTACTCGGAGGGAGAATTCAGCATGACCAATGCACCTGACTAGCATACCTTTCAGAATGTGGAAGAAACTCAAAGACATTGGAGAATTTGCACAGTCCGCATAGACAGTGACCCAAGTTGGGAATCAAACCCAGGTCCCTGCACTATGAGGCAGCAGTGCTAACCACAGTGTCACATGCCACTTCTGAATGCAAATGAGAAAAATGGAGAAAAACAACAAACTTTTCAATCACAAATCTGTTTATTTTTATATTTGTTCCATAAACTTCAGGCAGAAGATCAAACAGAAAAAAGTGGATCCTCATCCTAATTAGCTCATTTTTATAAAAGAATTTTTTTTATTAGAAATTTTATATTTTATAATTGCCACAAAAAACTCAACAAATACCCAAAATCTAGTAGAATGACCATTATTTGACAAGCATACGGAAAAAAACTCAGGCAAATTATTCCAATTGACAATCATCACAATCGTTACAGCCAGCATCTCAAGAAGTGTAGGGGACCTCAGGATACAACCATGACTACAAGACCCCATAGTGCACACTCTCCTCCACAGGATAACAGATACAGAACTACACAATATATAGCATCCTTTGTGGGATAACATACAATCAACTGGGGCTAAACTCAACATCCCACAACTCTAAGCAATGAAAGGATAATCCAAAGATAGGAGAACCTCAGGATACTATTGTTGGTACAGGACACATGTCAGCATACGTTCTCTTGCACAGGAACCAATAAGCCAAGGATTCATGCACCTCGCCTAGGCTCATAACATTACAAACCTCCCTCCTTGTCAGCCATATCAGAGACATCAATCAGGGTCGCCATCACTGAAAAACTTAAACCATTTTCCACCAAGGAAATCCCACTAACAAGAAAAATTACTCTGTTGATGGCTTGGTATCTCAGGGAGAGAAACTCGGGAAGTAATGCTGCAACTTTATAAGACCTTCTTGTAGTTGCCTCACTACAAGGAAGGAAGGATTTGGAAGCTATCGAGAGAGTGCAGAGGAGATCAACAAGGATGTTGCTTGGATTGGGAGGCATGCCTTTTGAAGGTAGGTTGAGGGAGCTAGGTCTCTTCTCCCTGGAGAGACGAAGATTGAGAGGCGACCTGATAGAGGTTTATAAAATGTTGAGGGGTATAGATAGGTTGAATTCTTGGAGGCTACTTTCCAGGGCTGAAATGGTTGAAACGGAGAAAGGACACAGGTTTAAGGTGCTGGGGAGCAGATATAGAGGAGATGTCAGGGGTAAGTTATTGACTCAGAGGGTGGTGAGTCAGTGGAATCAGCTGCCGACAGTGGCGGTAGAGGCAAACTCACAGGGGTCTTTCAAAAGTACATGGAATTTAATGGGATTGAGAGTTATAAATAGGCCTGGTAGGTATGGATACGATCGGCACAACTTGTGGGCCAAAGAGCCCGTTTGTGCTGTAGTGTTCTATGTTCTAAACGATCTTCCTCCTCCCGACAAGGGAAATTCTTCATGGTTAACTGTAACAAATCAGAGCCTAGATCAATACCACACCCACTCAGAACAAAGGAAGCCCAGCAACAAAGGAGCTAATTGTGGTTTTTTCCCATACCTCATTGCAACCTCACAAAGAACAGCACACTGCCCCCCTCCTCCAGACAGCCCAAACCTAGAAAATGGGCAGACTGGAAGTCTCCATATCAGACCACTTAGAGGAAGTGACCTACTATTCCATCCAGGCTAATTGCCAACCAAAGAGAGATTCCAAAAATGCTGAACCAAAGTCTTTCGACTGATGAACAACAGGATACAACATCCCAGGTGAACCAAATATCAGGAGGAAAAAGTAGTCCAGAAGTTCCCAAAAAGGAATATCTTGCGGTAGGGCAACCTGCTTCCCTGCCCAACACACTCCTCACCATACCTGAATAAATAGACACTACGGTCTTAACCCACTCAATGACACTCTTAAAATAAAGGGCAAAAGCCAAGAATAGTCACATCACTCCTATAAATTGAGCAAAGTAAATTAACCCTTTCTCCAGGTTCCTTAAAAGCACTATTTAACCCCTACTATCAACAAAATTCAACCCATTTAACACCTCCCAATAAGAGAAACCCCAACAACCAGATAATATGCCCACCATTCCTTCCATAAATCAAACAAAAACTTAAACCATTTTCCACCCAGGAAATCCCACTATAACAAGACAAATTTCCAAGACACCCATCAACAAGGTATCTCATTGGTTGACAAGGATTTGAGGTTTGTAATGTTGTGAGCCTAAACGAGGTGCATTAATCCTTGGCTTATTGGTTCCTGTGCAAGAGAATGTATGTTGACACCTCATATCCTGTACTAGTGGGTGGCATGGTAGCACAGTGGTTAGCACTGCTGCTTCACAATGCCAGAGACTTGGGTTCGATTCTTAACTTGGGTCAGTGTCTGTGTGGAGTTTGCACATCTTCCTCATGTCTGCAGGGGTTTCTTCTAGGTGCTCTGGTTTCCTCCCACAGTCCAAAATATGTGCATTAGATTGATTGGCCATGCTAAAATTGCCCCTTAGTATCCTGAGATACGTAGGTTACAGGGATTAGCAGGTAAATATTTAGGGATATGGGAGTAGGGCCTGGGTGGCATTGTGGTCAGTGCAGACTTGATGGGCCAAATGGCCTCTTTCTGCATTGTCAGGCTTCTAGGATTTCTATGATTCTACGATTCTAATAAAATAACCACTGTCATTACATGCAGCCAAGTCAAAATAGAAGGTCTACTTAATAATGGTAAACATGCAAGGATAAGTCAGCTACGTCCATCTGTGCACTAGAACGTAACTTCCCCACTCCAATAACAACAAAGATACTTGGAGGATGCATGATCTGTTTGTACTTTCTCAGGAAACACAAGAATTCTCTAATCCAAGTCAACACTAATACAAAAGAAAAGCCATTCTAACAAGGGATTTTTCTCACTCTCAACAAGAACTTCAGTCCATACCAACCATCTCTACACCAAACCATCCAGCATCCTGCTGTGGTGCCATTCATCTAAGAGAAATAAAGGGTACAAAAAGTTGTACTCCCTCAGCACATAAAAGAATCAAACTAGGTAAATATTGCACAAATGTCACACAACCAACTCAGGATACTCCTCAATGAAAATAGAGACCGACAAACAAACATCGTAACTATGGCCTCCCTTTTTACAGTACTGCAGTATGTCAGTGGATAAATGCCATCAAACAGACAAAATGCATAATCCTAATTTTCGCAATATAATAGGAAACGAATGCCTCTGTTGTCATACAACACACAATTGTGTCAGTTTAAAAGACAGAATCACAAAATCAAGATTATAATCTCAAAGGAACAAAGTTCACAATTAACGAACTGCAGGATAATATAACCATCCATAGAACTTGAAAAGGCTAAAGCAACATCCGGCATCCAACCACAGGATTACTGAAACCTCTATACCTTCATCAAGGAAACTGCCCTCTCCATTGACAAATCACTTTTTCAACTTAATCCATTCCCCTTAGGATATTTCACAGTTCATCAAAACGAACACCAAAAAGTTGAGACCACTATTTACAGATGACTCAGAATGGTGGCCATCATCTCGGCATCAACAACATCAGTGAAAAGCATAGGTCATCTCACCATCTCACTACAAACTGAGCCTCACCCTGGCCATCTCTCAGATTGTCTCAATCAGAGCAAAGATTTTCTTGACTTAACTTGGCTCCTCTTCGTCAAATTTAAACCAGAATCTTGCAGAATCATAGTACATGTTGTACACAGCAGAATCGATTTGATTTATTATTGTCACGTATATTAACAGCAAAAAGTATTGTTTCTTGCGTGCTATACAGACAAGACATATCATTCATAAAGAAGGAAATGAGAGAGTGCAGAAAGCAGTGTTAAGTGACACAGCTAGGCTGTAGGGAAAGATCAGCTTAAGGCAAGCTAAGTCCATTCAAAAGTCTGACAGCAGCAGGGAAGATGATGTTCTTGAGTTAGGTGGTACGTGACCTCAGACTTTTGTATCTTTTTCCTGAAGAAAGAAGGTGGAAGAAAGAAAGAAAGAAAGAATGTTCGGGATGCATGGCATCCTATGTTGGCTGTTTTGCCAAGGCAACAAGAAGTTAGACAGAGTCAATGGATGGGAGGCTGGTTTGCATGATGGATTGGACTACATTCACGACCTTTTGTAGTTCCTTGCAGTTTTGGGTAGAGCAGAAGCCATACCAAGCTGTGATACAACAAGAAAGAATGTTTTCTGTGGTGCATCTATATGGAATTAGATAATTATGTGCCATGCATCAGGATAAAAAATGGATTAAAAGATGATTAGCACTAGAGATTGTGAAAATGCAGCCACTCCCACACTTACATCACATGACACGGTCCAGCATTAATGAGCATATTTTTATACTACCCATCCTTCCACTGACTGACCCAGATTCATTCCTGTATTTACTTGCCCCTTCCCCTCTGTTCTCTCCTTATTTTCTTCTCCTTCTACTCCTGCTTCTCCGTATCCCCTTGCATTTTCCTGATTTCAACTATTCCTTCTTCCTCACTGCCTCTTCCTTCTCATTGAGCTATTGGACAATCTTTCCTTTATAAACATAATAATTGATTTTTTCTTGCCCTTCCTACTGTTTCTTTGCATTCTACATATTTGTTTTGCCTTCAGCTACTTTGCAACCCCCCTCATTAGGAAGACAATGGTTTAGTTATAATGTCACTGGACGAGTAGTCCACACTTTTGGAACACAGATTCAAATTCCACTGTGGCAGCTAGTGAGATTCAACTTCAATTAATAAATCTGGAATTGAAGATCAGCCCCAGTAATGGTGTCGTGAATTGGTGTCATTCACTAATGTCATTTAGGGGAGGAAAGTTGACACTCCTACCTGCGACTCCAAGTTCACAGAAATGTGGATGATTTTTAATTAGCCTTTGAAATGGCCTGGCTCAGTTCAGGTATGAGTAACAAATGCTGACTTTGCCAACATTGCCTACATCACATGGAAGATTTTATAAAAATCAAAATCTTGCTCTCCTATGTCCTTTGGCACATTACTTAAATGTTTATGCTACATATTTCTGTGCCAGTCTAGTGACTTTTACTTATTAGTTACTCAACACTACAATGTGAAACTGGTTGCTTGTTTATTTTTAAAAGTGTACATCAAAATGAATATATACTTTTTAATTTGGTAAAGAGCAAGCCAGGAAGCATTCAAGAAGAAAGGTAAGTGAAACTTAGGAGAATGGAAATTGACTGCCACATTTTCACTAATAGTGATTAAATTTCTAACGTACTTAATTGAATGTAAAGTGCTCTGGGTTAATTTGTTTTCATGAAAACCACTATATAAATGAAATTTTTTCGTTCATCCCTCTCACCGAAGTATTATATTTTATCTGTCATTCATCGCCAGTTTGTCCACGTTCATCTAAAATCAAGTCATCTGCAAACTTTGCAATTATGTCCTGTGTACCCAAAAGTTAAGATCATTAATACACATCACAAGAACAGCTGTGCTAATACCAACTCCTGGCAATCATCATTGTATGAGTGGAATAGACTGCAAATTCAATGCAGACAGTTTAAGAAATAAACAGTAAATAGATTGTAAACTGACAAACAATAGCCAGTAGAGTCTCATTCATTAGGAGACTTGCTTTGTTAATGGAAACAGGCAGTCATCAACTAGTAGCAAAAAATAGATGTTGTGCCCAGTGTGAAGCAGATTTAGCAACAAAGATATGAACAGGAAAGGGAAAGTATAGAAAACAGGAAAGTAAAAACTTAAAAGTTACCTAAGTGGGAGGATAGGTAGCAATCAGGAGCAAAGAGTCTCAAAAATACAGTTCAAAGGTACAGCAACACCATTTATATCAAAAGAATAGTTAAAAGTAAACACAGATGCACTGTGTTATCAGGCTTTGGCTAGCAATGGTTAAATCGAATTTTGTTTTTATTGTATGTTGCTCTGGAATTATTAAGTAATTATTTTGGTGATTAAACACTGCAGTTTTTTTAAGCAAAAACCGTAAACATTTTTCAATTTTTTTTAAAGATACAAAGGCTTCAATGCACACGATGTCATAGAGGGGTCAAAATGTTTTTTGGCAATGGGAGGTAGTACTGGAAGTGTGGTAACAGTAGATTGCCTAAGCTTTGGACATCACTCTTCAACGGAAGAGAGATGCTGAGAATTTACAGAATATCATTTGGGGTGGTAAGCTCTTGTGGCTTCCCTCTCTTCAGGAGATGGAGCTTGGTGTTCAAGAAAACTGATAGAAGGTAATGTGTAGTTTGGCTCACTAGTGGATTCTTCGAGCCTATCAACAGCAGCAAAGCTTTGACAATGGCTGGAGGAAGAGATGTACGGCGGGCAGCCCTGATTTGTATGTTTTTATAGATCTCTACAGGTATTGTTTTCTAATTGATCCTTTGAAAATTATCATTTTCCTTAAATAAATACAACCATTTCACTCTGTATTCCTTTCTTCCTAGGATAGCAAACAGATAAATAGTTGTTTAAATGAAATTCACTCAGCAATTCTGGCATTGCTGGAGTGAGAATAGGAGGGGAGGTATGTGTAAACAATGATTATGGCAATTTTGAGAGTCTTATCATCATAAAGGTTTCCAGAAACTGCCTCAAAATATTGTTTCCAGAGATGAATCCAAAAATATTTGATTGTGAATAAAAATCAGAGAACAAGATGGTTTACATTGTATTCAAGTTAATGGATAAAAATTTACTTGCACAGCATTTGCTACTTGCCCACAGCAAATCACATGCAAACAGTAATTAAATGTAAACTATGCAACAGCATGTCTCTCAATGTGTTTCAGACTGGTATGCTTTGAGGTTTAAAAAAGTTAACAGTTTTACTTAACATTTTAAATGAAAACATATTCAAGTTAGTTATCTGGTTGATATTGAAAAATCACGTTGTGGAGATGCCAGCACTGGACTGGGGTAAACACAGTAAGAAGTCTCACAACATCAGGTTGAAGTCCAACAGGCTTACCTGACAGCAAAAGCGCTGCTCCTTCGATAGATAGGTGACATGCGAGCAGCGCTCTGAAAGCTAGTGACTTTAACCTGGTGTTGTGAGACTTCTTACATTGAAGAATCAAGCAGAACTATAAACATAGTATGATGCAAAGGAGGATGATGCTCAGGACAAGGGGTGGCATGGTGGTTAGCAATGTTGCCTCACAGTATCAGGGACCCATGTTCCGAGGTAGGAATTGCCAGGTTCATTTCCTGCCTCAGGTAGCTGTGTGGAATTTGCGCATTCTTCCTGGGCCTGATTGCCTGATTTTACTATTTCATTCTAAGTGCTTAATCTGGCGTAATGCAGATCTGACGTAGAAATCTTTCAGGCAAACCCCCCGCGCACACGCAAAGGAACTCAGCCATCTCCAGCCCTATTTGAGCTGTGGACAGGACTTAGCCCTGCTGGAATGATTGGAGCTCCGAACTGCCCTTGCACAGTTGCAAAAAAAATTGAAAAAGCACGTCTGTGTTAGATCACTCCCAGGCTGCAAAAAAACAGAGAAGGCGGCCCCATAGAGAAAAGCAAGAACAAAGATGCACACACATATCACTGTCCCCCTTATCCATCCCCCTACTACCCATACACATCACTGTCCCCCTTATCCAGCCCCCCCACTACCCACACACGTCACTGTCCCTCTTATCCAGCCCCCCACTACCACACACATCACTGTCCCCCTTAGCCATCTCCCCACAACTAACCACACACATCCCTGTCCCCTCATCCACCTGTTTCATTACCCACACACATCATTGTCCCCCTTATCAATACTTCCACCACCCTCATAGATCATTGTCCCCCTTATCCATGCATCCCACTACTCTCACACATTACTGTCCCCCTTATCTCACTTTCCCACTACCTAGACTGATCATCACCTCTGCCCTCCTCCCCACCGATTGCCTGCAGAGTGGCAGCAGACCCCTGTCTCCCAATCAGTGAGTTACTCCCCTCTCTTCCTGGCAGTGATCTCATTTGACCCTACACGCACCTTCCCTTCCAACCCCCCACCCCCAAGAATGGTTGTGCCCATTTTGGGCACGAAGCAGATCGCCGCCATTCCCAGGTCTCGATAAAGTGACAATCTGCATGGACGGAGATTGCGATAAACCTGTCACCCGACTTTACCATGTTTTCATACCTAAAAACGCGTCTGTGGCAACGGTAAAATAGGGCCCCCTGTGTCAGCATGGGTTTCATTCAGGTGCTCCGGGTTCCTGCCGCTATCCAAAGATGTGCAGGTTAAGATGATTGGCCAGGCTAAATTATCCTTTAGCATCGGGGAACGAGAATGGTAAATGCATGGAGTTGTGGGGATGGGGGGGTTGAGTGTGATAATTGTTGGTGCAGGTTCAATGAGCCAAATGGCCTCCTGCTTTCTGCACTGTAGAAATTCTATGACAAGGAGGAGGATGATGATGACAAAAAGCACGTGCCTAGTTGCAGACTGCTATGTCTCATGGCAATCTTGATTAGCTGGCTGCACAGAATCAAAAAAGTCTACTTGATCGGAAGCTGGTAAGGAACCATGAGCCTCTTATGAAGCTAATGCCACTAGCATGGAGCTTAATGTCTAAGAGTGCCTCTTATCTCTATAAGAATGGTGAAGGAGTACAGTGATGCACTGAAAACCTAAATCTATGGTATTACTCGTGGATGAAAGGCTGAGGAGATGCCTGTTCTTTCGCAATGTTGACACCTGTCATTTACGTTGTCACCCTTAATGCAAAAGCTGGTTCGGATCATCCATTACGCTACCTTAAGTGTTCTAACTGGCAGTTTCTCATTCCACAAGAGGGGAACCAACTCAGAGAACCTCTGAAAACAAGAAAAGGTAAAAGTACAAAGATTGGGCATTAAGGGATTGCATTACAGTGATTTTAGCTCAATAAAGAGTTGGAAAAGGTCCTAAAATTCACAATATGAAGTGGAGCTTATTAACATCTTCTGCATTGATGTTAATCTTCAAACTCCTAGTTAGCAAGGAGTCCAAAGAAATAGGATTTTGGCAGATGGGTCAATTCATGGCAGATGGTATTCAGAAGATGGGTCAATGAAAGGGACAGTTATTGAAACTATTGATGTGTTGAGTGGAAAGCTTGCTTTGGAGAATTTCTCCTTAATAATTTGGTATCATAAAAGTCTGGCAACTCTCTAATCCACAATGGCTTTAACATCTTCCAACTGAGGCAGTTGCAGAGCTTGGACCCTCTAATTAATTCAATTGTGGAATACACAATTACAAATCTAGAGATTAGCTTGAGGCTATATTGTGGGTCCAAGCAACAGACCTTTGCTTTTGGTCATCTATGGCTTACTTAGCCAGAGCCCTGACTGGTGTGTGGCTCTCACTGTATTCAGTGACCTGTATTTATTTCAGGGATCCTGACATGGGTCATGAGCCACATGTGCAGGGGATATACCTGTCTTGAAGAAAGCAACCGATTACCTGTTGGTCTGGTTTAAATGATGTGGTTTTGGACTGGGTTAAGTATCTCCACATTATTTTGCTGGATCTGGTTTGAAGACAGGGGATTGAAGATTATTGTGGCATCATGAGAATTCCAGACTGATCAGCATCTGCATTGGGAAAGTGATAAATTGTTGTCTCCATGCAAAGGAAACTTCTGCCAAATGCATGGCACACAATAAACTGCTGCTAATGCTCCCTCTTGTTGTCTGGAATGAGTTTGTAGCATAGAGATTGGATAGCACTATTACCTTCACAACTGAGGCAATGGTGTATCCATTATCGCATTTGGAACCAGTTCCTACTGCAACTTCCTTTTTGCTGAAGTACAGCCGATGGTTCCATCATGCTGAGTTAAAAATATCCTTTTCTGAAATACCTATATGCTGTAAAAGGCTTCTTGGTCTTTGCTTCCTTCAACATCTTATTTGGCACTCCAATGGTTTGTGCTGCTGTCACATTGCCTTGGCAGCCTCAATGGCAATCTCATCATCATCTTTACCAGTACTCCTGCAGAGGATGAAGTCAAACAGTACAACAGTAACCAAGCCAAAGCTCCAGCCTAAAAGTTACCCCAAAATAGCCAGAAAAGTGGGAGTTCAGTTTCTTTGAAATGATACCGCTTAACATAGATTCTCCAATGTTTCAGCAGTAATTTAAGTATTTCCAAGCACTAATATTCAAAAGGGGGCCGAACTCAAACATAGGGGCTCTACTTACAGATTTTAATGAAACAGTACGCAGAATCAACTCATACCTCAATAATTGTTTGCATTTGTTATAACACTTCTAATGTAGCATAATGCTCCATGGCACTTCACAAGGGTGTTATCAATCAAAATGTTAACAAAATAGTACAGCAAGTTATTTTGTGAACAATTCCAGCTCAGGGGATTCCAGTGCAAAACTGGGTTATGAAACAGTAATACTGAGGAACAAAGAAAATTACAGCACAGGAATGGGCCTTCTGGCACTCCAGGCCTGCAATGAAAATGCTGCCCAACTGAACTAAAACCCCCTATCTTTTCGGGGACTATCTCCATTAATTTCCATCCTACGTTCACGTATATGACCCCCTTAAAAGTCCCTATCGTATCTGCTTCCACTACCTCTACTGGCAGCGAGTTCCAGGCACCCACACCCTCTGTGTAAAAGAAAACTTGCCTTGTATATCTCCTTTAAACCTTGCCCCTCAAACCATAAAGCTATGCCCCTTAGTAATTTACTCTTCCACCCTGGGAAATCCACTCTATCCACGCCTCTCCATCTTGCAGACTTCAATCAGATCATCCCATAACCTCTGTCATTCCAGTGAGAACAAACCAACTTCTCCTCATAGCTGACATCCCCCTATATCAGGCGACATCCCGCTAAATCTTTTCTGTACTTGTTCCAAAGACTGCGCATCCTTCTGGTAGTGTGGCAACCAGAATTGAACACTATATTCCAACTGCAGTCTAACCAAAGTTCTATAAAGCTGCAACATGACTTGCCAATTTTTAAACTCAAAGCCCTGCCAATGAAGGCAAACATGCCATATACTTTCTTGACTATCTTCCCCACCTGCTTTGCCACTTCCAGTGGGTGACACTCAGATTCCTCTGCCTATCAATACTTTTAAGGGTTCTGCCATTTACTGTATATTTCCCACCTATTCGAGACCTTCCAAAATGCATTATCTCACCTTTGTCCGGATTAAGCTCCATCTGCTATCTCTCCACCCAAGTCTCCAACCGATTTATATCTCACTTCCTCAAAAAACTTAACCAACTTAGTGAGACATGATCTCCCATTCACAAAACCATGCTGCTTCTTACTAATACGCCCGCTTATTTCCAAGTTGGAGTATATCCTGTATTGAAGAATCCTGTCCAATAATTTCTCTACTGCTGACATAAAGCTCACTGACCTGTAGTTACCTGGATTATCCTTGCTACCCTTTTTAAACAAGGCTATTCTCCAATCCTCTGGGACCGCCCCTGTAAGAAGTCTGACAACACCAGGTTTAAATCCAACCGATTTATTTGATAGTAAACTCGCAAGCTTTCGAGTCTACGGTCTTCGTCAGGTGAATGAGGTGTTCTGGTCTCCAACAGCACACATACCAGCACAGACTGTTTACAGAGTACTGATTAGAATGTGAATCTTTACACCTAACCTGCTATTCAAGTCTTAAAGTGGCTAACAATGTGAGTGGAAGGAGCACTGAGCATAGGTTAGAGAGATGTGTATTGTCTCCAGACAGCACAGGAAGTGAGGTTTTTTGCTAACCCAGGCAAGTCACGGGGGTTACAGATAGTGTGACATGAAGCCAAGATCCCTGTTAAGACAGTCCTCGTGTGTAGAACTTGGCTATCAGTCTCTGCTCAGCGGCTCTGCACTGTCGTGCGTCATGAAGGCCCTTTTGAAGAACGTTTACCCGAAGCTCGGAGGCCGAATGCCCGTGACCGCTGAAGTGTTCGCCAACAGGGAGGGAACAGTTTTGCCTGGTGATTGTTGAGCGATGTTCATTCATCCACTGTCATAGTGTCTGCATGGTCTCCCCAATATACCATGCTTCGGGACATCCTTTCTTGCAACGTATTAGATAGTCAACATTGGCCTAGTTGCAAGAGTACGTACCGTGTACCTGGTGAATGGTATTCTCTCGTTTGATGATGTCATCCATGTCGATGATCCGGCATGTCTTGCAGGGTTGTGTGGTATTGTGGTCTCTGTTCTCCTGAAGGTTGGGTAGTTTGCTGCGAACAATGGTCTGTTTGAGGTTGCACAGTTGTCTGAAGGCAAGAAGTGGGGGCGTGGGGATGGCCCTGGCAAGATATTCATCATCAATGATATGTTGAAGACTCTGGAGAAGATGTCGTAGCTTCTCTGCTCCGGGGAAGTACTGGACAACAAAGGATACTCTGTTCCCTGTTCGTCTGCTGAGAAGGTCGGTGCAGTTTATCGCTGTGACATGTCGGAACTGTCAATCGATGAGAACACATTGAGTTCGCTGTTGGCCTCTTGGGGTTTGTGGAAGAACTCACGCAGCCTCATTCGCCTAATGAATTCCTCTGTGTTCACTTCAAGACTAATGGGGAGTGTGAGTTCTTCCACAAACCCCAAGACAGCTAATGAACCAGAACAGCCGACAGAGGGATCCGCAGTGCAGCAACCGAAGAGGAAGAAATCCAATTGGACTCCTCCAAAAGGCCGCTGGCCTCAATTGGACATGTATGCCCAAGCCATCAGGAGGTGCATTAACACCAGATTCATCAACCGCACTTACAAGACAGTCCCGAACATCACCCAAGCACAACGCAACGCCATCCGTGCTCTCAACACCAACCAAAACATTGTCATCAAACCAGCAGATAAAGGAGGTGCCATCGTCATACCGAACAGAACGGATTACTGTAAAGAAGTGTACCAACAACTAAACAACGAGAAACACTACAAACAGTTACCAGCAGATCCGACCAAAGAACACATTCGTCAACTCAACATTCTGATCAAAACTTTTGATCTGGACTTTCAGAGCACCCTCCATGCTCTCACTCCATGTACACCCCACATTGGAGATCTCTACTGCCTCCCAAAGATACACAAGGCAACCACACCCGACCGTCCCATCGTATCAGGCAATGAGGCCCTGTGTGAGAACCTCTTCGGCTATGTCAAGGGCATCCTGAAACCCATTGTACAAAGAACCCCCAGTTTTTGTTGCGACACTACGGACTTTCTATAGAAACTCGGCACACATGGAGCAGTTGAATGAGGGACATTCCTTGTCACAATAGGTGTCTCGGCGCTCTACACCAACATCCCCACAACGATGGCATTGCTGCAACTGCCTTAGTACTCAATGCCGACAACTGCCAGTTTCCGGATGCAATTTTACAACTCATCTGCTTTATCCTGGACCACAATGTCTTCATCTTCAATAATCAGTTTTTCATCCAGACACATGGAACGGCCATGGGGACCAAATTCGCACCTCAATATACCAACATCTTCATGCACAGGTTCGAACAAGACTTCTTCACCACACAGGATCTTCAACCGAGGCTATACACTCGATACATTGATGACATTTTTTTTTCCTTTGGACTCATGGTGAACAATCATTGAAACAACTATATGATGATATCAACAAGTTCCATCCCACCATCAGAGTCACCATGAACTATTCTCCAGAATCAGTTGCATTCTTGGACACACGCATCTCCATCAAGGACAATCACCTCAGCACCTCACTGTACAGCAAGCCTACAGACAATCTCACAATGCTCCACTTCTCCAGCTTCTACCCTAAACACGTTAAAGAGGCTATCCCCTACGGACAAGCCCTCCGTACATACAGAATTTGCTCAGATGAGGATGATTGTGATAGACACCTCCGGACGCTGAAAGATGCCCTCATGAGAACAGGATATGGCGCTTGACTCATCGATTGACAGTTCCAACATGCCACAGCGATAAACAGCACTGACCCCTCAACAGACAAACACGGGACACTGAGGACAGAGTACCCTTTGTTGTCCAGTACTTCCCCGGAGCGGAAAAGCTACGACATCGTCTCCAGAGTCTTCAACATATCATTGATGATGATGATGAACATCTCGCCAAGTCCATCCCCACACCCCCACTTCTTGCCTTCAGACAACCACACAACCTCAAAAAGACCACTGTTCGCAGCAAACTACCCAGCCTTCAGGAGAACAGTGACCACAATACCACACAACCCTGCAAGACATGCCAGATCATCGACATGGATGACATCATCAAACGAGAGAATACTATTCACCAGGTACACGGTATGTACTCTTGCAACTCGGCCAACATTGTCTACCTAATACGTTGCAAGAAAGGATGTCCCGAAGCATGGTATATTGGGGAGACCATGCAGACACTACGACAGCGGATGAATGAACATCGCTCGACAATCACCAGGCAAAACTGTTCCCTCCTATTGGCGAACACTTCAGCGGTCACAGGCATTCGGCCTCCGAGCTTCGGGTAAACGTTCTTCAAGGGGGCCTTCACGACGCACGACAGTGCAGAGCTGCTGAGCAGAGACTGATAGCCAAGTTCTGCTCACATGAGGACGGTCTTAACAGGGATCTTGGCTTCATGTCACACTATCTGTAACCCCCATGACTTGCCTGGGTTAGCAAAAAACCTCACTTACTGTGCTGTTTGGAGACAATACACTCTCTTTAACCTATGCTCAGTGCTGCTTCCACTCACATTGTTAGCCACTTTAAGACTTGAATAGCAGGTTAGGTGTAAAGATTCGCATTCTAATCAGTAATCTGTAAACAGTCTGTGCTGTTATGTGTGCTGTTGGAGACCAGAACACCTCATTCACCTGACGAAGACCATAGAGTCAAAAGCTTGCGAGTTTACTATCAAATATTCTGGGGTATATCCCATCAGGCCTTGGGGACTTGCCTACCTTAATGTTTCTCAGGGACCCTCCTTCTTCTCCATTTGATCGCAACATGACCCAAACTACCTTCACACCCTTCCCCAAACTCATCATCCACCAAGTCCTTCTCTTTGCTGAATACTGACACAAAGTACTCATTTAATACCTCATCCATTTCTCTGGCTAATGCTGAAATAATGCTGATAGAATGCTGAAAAACTGTGGCAAAATGTAAAATAATTTATATCCCAAAATGAAAACATACAGCTGACTTGATTTTTTAATGCATGTTGGGCCAAAAATAATGATCACATCATAAAATACAAATACACTACTCCTCACATTTAATTTTCATATATTTCCTCCCCTTCAGTCCACATCTACATCACATCTAAATCATGTACATCAGAAAATTCCAGTAAAATTGCATTATAATTTGTCAATGTTTGAAAAGCATGTTTTTGCAATTAAAAAAAGTTAGCCCTATTTTATGCTATTACATTATTTTCCTATCTTGCAACAATAACTACACTTGAAAAATACTTAGCGGTTGGACATTGAGACATCCACTATTTGTAAAATGTGTTATACAATTCTAAGTCTTTCTTTCTCATTGTCAAGGAAAGAATGAACTTGCATTTGAATAGCCCCTTTCACAACCTGAGGATGTTCCAAACAGCTTTACAGGCAATGAAACAATTTTGAAGGGAAATATTGCAGCCAGCTTTCATGCAGCAATCAGCATTTTTAGCATAAACAGCAATGATATCCATTCTTACTGTTGTTGCACGTACAGAAGTTAATTTTTTTCTCCTTGGAGACAGCATAATGCTACTTTCTACAGCTGACAAAGTATAGCAAAAGTGAAAAAGTAATTTTGTGTAAGTAAATTAAAAGGGGCACTCGGGCCACAAGTGCTTGCAACTGTATCTTTCGCATAACAGTACCAGTGTTAAACCACATGATTTTTTTTAAATTACAAAAACATGTTGACAAATTATATCATACTCTTGTACTGGAGTTTTCCTCAGATGTGACATTCTCATTTTGTTAACGCTTCAGTTCATGTTTTAGTTAATAATCAAGTCCCTGATCTGGATTGGAACTATGATGGAGAAGCGTATATATGAAAATTACATCTGATGGACAGTACTTTTATATTTCAACTTTTATAGTATGATCAATACATTTGATCAAAGTTGTTAGAATTTTTGTTCAGCTTTTACAGCTATTGTACTATTGATTCCACTTGCTTCTCTCCAGACTCCAAGTTCCTTCCTATGGTTCCTTTCATCAGTTTCAACATTTAGTCTGTTGTCAGTTGTATTTCATGCCATACAGATAATACTATGTTTAAACCTCTGCTGACATTTAATTTCAAGGGTTCCTTTACCTTACCAATTATGTCTCAATTTATCAACAACCCTGGCAGTAGATACTCAACTGATTTTCACTGTAAGATTGGTGACTGTGCTTTGGAATAACTACAGTCAGTAATTAGACTGGAAGTATTTGGACAATTGTATCAAAATTTGTATGATGCAGTTACTCGTTCTTTGAGTAGACCACCAGATTCATTTCTAGGTTGTTTTATGAAGGGTCAACCGGTGAACAGACTAGGGTTTTATCTCCTAAATTAAATTTTAAATGACACAATTAAAAAAATCAGAAAGTAATCAAATTAGTTAACCCTCTCAGCAGATACCCTCAGAAGCTTCCCAAATCAACAAACATTTACCCAAAGCAGAGTTGTATAGATTTGTACGTTATTAAGACAGAGATGAATAGAATATGTTCAATTAATGAAACACTTTGAGTTCACTGTAATTTTAATAAACTGCATTCAAGTCTGAGATTCAAATTACTGTATCTCTGCAGAAAGCTTAATTTTATAATTAATCCTACATTAAATTATGAACAGAATGAAAACAATACTTAACTTTAGGGAAAAAATGTTTATGTACATATGTTGTGCAACACAAAGAAAAATGTATCCAGAATACATGCAAAAACCTGACCATGCATCTGACAGCATGCTATCCACACTCAACACCATCAGCATTGTCTCTGGTTGCTAAATTGAAGTACTGCTACACTCAGTTCAATGAAGAGGTCAATGTGTTTCAGTTGCCTAGAGACTGATGGTTGCTACAGCAGCGCATGATAAGCCACGTTACAACCAGCTTCAGTTCCTAGTCACAATACGCTTTTACTGCAAGTTTAATGGGGATGTAGAAGCTCAAACTGCCCGAAACTGCAATTGTTATGTATTGCTTCATTCTGCATGAAGCAAAGTCTTCCATAAAATAGAATAAGCATGTATTCTAACGAAAAGAAATATTAGATAAAAATTCAAACAACTATGCTTCTTTTGTTCTTTCAATCAAGTCACATGCTCTAAAAGAATTTTCCCTGCAGCTATAAATTCCTTTCATTCCCAGAAGAAAAGCATGGCCGGGAAGTATGAGACTTTTTTTGCTTCCACCTTTTGAGTGCCCCACTTTGACAGCTACACTACAAGACAACAAGCTGCATCATATTTATAGTATCATTGAAAAGCCCCTTTTCCCAACTGCATTGGAATTGATTATTTGATGAGAAAATAGTACACTATCTTACATTAATTCAACGATATGCATTAAAAACTAAGTAGATTGGGACTATATTCATAGAACTAAGAATGATGGGGGAATCTTATAAACACGTAAGATTATGAAGGGGATAAGATAGAAGTAGGGAGGTTGTTTCCACTGGGCAGGTAAAACCAGAATAAGGGAGCATCGGCTCAAAATAAGGGAGAACAGATTTAGGACTGAGTTGAAAAGAAATTTCTTCACCCAAAGGATTGTGTACCTGTGGAATTCCCTGCCCAGTAAACAGTTGAAGCTACTTCATTGAATGTTTTTAAAGCAAAGACAAAAATTTTCATTCAATAAAGGAATTAAGGATTATGCTATCATCTTATTGATTGGCAGATGAAGCTTGAGGAGGCAAATGGCCTACTCCAGCTTCTCATTCTTATGCTCTTAAGTTCTTAACTAAGGATAAGGTATTTCTAATAATTGTACATTTGCTAATCAAACCTGTAGATGAGATTTCTACATGAAGCAATCTCAAACGCTAAGGATTACAAAACAAAATCATAGTTCTACAATGATCTCAAAATGAACCCATATGTTAAAGAACTGCTTAATTAGCTTTCCAACCTAACAGCAACATTCCAAAAGCATGAAGATGTCAACCAATGTATTCCCTGGCATTAAAACAGAAAAACATAAACAGCTTAGATTTTAACATTTGTGTTTAATTGTGATGCTCAGCATAGCCTACTTTAAACTTCAGGGCTTACACCTCACATGCAGTACCATTCCAAGGGTTGATTTATGGGCTTCCATGCTTTTATTATAATGTATTATTTAATTTTAAAACATATTTAAATCCTAATTTAAATGCAATGTACCCTTTACCCAACTACCTAAGTATTTATAATTTCATAAAAGTTACACATGACCCATATGGACACCAGCCATATGCTGCAGGGTTTCTTTTATTTATTCTTTTATTGGGTGTGGGTCTCACTGGCAAAGCCAGCATTTGTTGCTCACACCTAATTGCTCTTGAACTCAGTATTTCGAAGGACAGTTAAGAATCAACCAGATTGCTGAGAGTCTGGAGTTATATGTACCGATACCATCACAAGGACAGCACATTTCCTCCTCTCAAGCACATTTGTTAACCAGGTGGGTCTTTACAACAAGCAATGATTATTTCATGGTCACCTTTACAGAGATTAGCCTCATATTCCAGATTTATTAATTAAATTTAAATTCCACCAGCTGTCATAATGGGATTTGTACCCATGTCAGCAAAGCATTAGCCTGCACCTCTGGATTACCCATTCAGTGACATAACTACTGTGCACCATATCCTGATAAGAAGTTGAGCCAGCACAAAAGATGATCCCATTTTTCTGGTGCCAAATAAATCATGCTTTGGCATGTACTCTATGGACTCCATCCCAAACTCCCACAATCCAGCTACAAAAGGTTGAATTTGCATTAGTCATTTGTTCACCCCAGAAATGCTGTTTTACTTACCTAGATAAATTGGTGCATGGGATCAAATAGAAGATGCAAACAATGCTGCAAAAATGACATGCATGAGTTTAAAACATGCCCAAGCGGAACAGTCTGTGCATCACATGTCAAGTGACAAACATAAATGGGTCCTCCAACAGGAAGAATGAAGTTATCGCCAAGCTACAAGTCATAGCATTTGCTAACTTGTCAAATAACTGTGCTGCAGCAAGAGGATTTGGCATGCGTGAAAAACTAGTACAGGAATGGAACAAAAAATTCACCCTGAAGATGCTGCCCATGAGCAAATGCACAGTCAGAACAGACACCAGCCAGTGGCCTGATCTACAGAAGCATATCAAAATAGGTCCTCAAACATCATCAAAATAGTTGCATTGTCACCAGAAATGCAACATTTATATACATGCTTAAGTGAGCCGAATCAAACTCTGAATGCAGCAAAGATTTCAGACCAACAGCTAGTTGGTGAAGCCGCTTTATGGAACAAAACAGTTGAGAGTTGTGACAGAAGGCCAATAATCTCTGGATTACTATCTCAGCCACATGCAAATTCACAGACCAATTAAGATCAGGGAAATGGTTAGACTGGTGGGGAAAAGTGAAGTGGATTCTGATTCACGAATACAGAAAATAGGTATGTTCCAATGTGAAAGAAAAATTCTAATGGGAGGTGATCCACCGAGCTGTCCTTTCCAATCCCACCTTCCTACATCTAGGGCATTGCCCTGTTGCTTACAGTCCTTAAGGTGCAGGTCCAGGTACTTTCTAGAAGAGTTGAGAGTTTCTGCCTCA
Source organism: Sphyrna mokarran (assembly GCA_024679065.1). Classification (NCBI taxonomy): domain Eukaryota; kingdom Metazoa; phylum Chordata; class Chondrichthyes; order Carcharhiniformes; family Carcharhinidae; genus Sphyrna; species Sphyrna mokarran. The sequence continues at coordinate 41,173,684 of JAGIQG010000002.1, forward strand.
ACCACTAACTCAGGCAGTGAATTTCAGACACCTAACACCCTTTGTATGAACAGGTTCTTCCTCATGTTCCCTCTACACAGACTGCAGCTTATCTTGAATCCATGTCCCCAGGTTCTTGGATTCTCTATCAAGGGAAACAATTTTATCCTGTCCACTCTTTCTTTTCTCATAATTTTGTACACGTCCATCAAGTTACTCCTCAGCCTTCTTTGTTCCAAAGAAAATAATACCAACCTATCCAATCTCTCCTCATAGCTAAACGTTTCTAGCCCTCTGTACTCTCCAGAGCAATTACATCCATCCAGTAATACGAAGACTAGAACTGCACACAATATCAAAGTTGTGACCTCACCAGTGTTGTATATAATTCCAACATTATGTCCTTACTCTTATATTCTATACCTCTGTCAATTAAGAACAGCATTCTATATGCCTTCTTTACAATCTTGTTTATTTGAACTGCTGCCTTTAGGGACCTGTGTACTTATATACTAAGATCTCTCACTTCATCTATCTTTCTTAATATATTTCCATTTATCACGTATTCCCTATAACTATTTGACCTACCTAAATGCATTACCTCACACTTCTCAATGCTAAAATCCATCTACCATTTTACCTACCATCTCACTAACCCATCAGTATCATTTTCTTTATTATATTGATCTCTACACTATCCATTATTCAGCCAATCTTTGTTGTCAGCAAATTTTGCAATCATGCCCCCATGTTCAAGTCCAAATTGTTACCACATAACACAAACAGCAAGGGCCTCAACACAGAATCTGGTGGAACAACACTTGAAACAAATGTCCATTCGCAAGGGCATCCATCCTTTGCTTCCTGTTACTAAGCAAACTGTTAATGCAATTTGCCACATTGTCCTATATCGCATTAAATATTCAAATAACAAAACACAACAAAAAACAACAGTAAAAAAGAACATTTGTAATTAACCACAATAATGGTTACCCTGAGAGTATCCTTGAATTACCCCCTCATCTAATCTATCTACTTGCCTAAACTGATAATAACCATGTGTAGAACATGCAGTTTTCTTTTGGGAATCCTTCTAGTTTACGGTAGAATTTCTGGGATCTAACATAGATAGCTCCTTCTGGTTTCGGCACCACAGCTTGATTCTCTGAGAGGAAGGAAAGCAGTCTGCAAACTGGGCATGGCTCTAATCTAGGCCACTAGTGCGAGACTCCACTTTGCTGAACAAAGTATGGGTTTCAGTTCTCATAAACTATGGTGAAATGTAAATGCTTCCAAGCCACTTTATAAGGCTAGAATTATTAGAAGTCCAAACTAACAACAGAATACGACCTTGCAAAGCAAAACAAGGACTTCAGCATTATATTACAAACTATTTTCCAATGTAATCCCATTTTAGTTCATCACCAGCTTCGCTGGAACAATTAGGGACAGGCAAAAAATCCCATGAATTAGTATAATTTTAAAAATCTTTCGAAAATTAATCTGACCGCAGTCACAAGCAATTGAAGTTTGCATTTACATACAATACGTCATGCATCGTACAAATATTTTAGTGTGCACTGCTTCTAAAAAATTCATATCCTCAAAAAAACCAAACTGTATACAGTAATCTAGATGTGGTCTCACCAATGGCCTGTGAACAAAAAAAATCCCTACTTTTATATTCCATTTCTCTTGCAATTACCAACATTTCATTTGCTTCCCTAATCACTTACTGTACCTACATACTAACTTGTTATGATTCTTGCATCAGGACACTCAGATCCCTCTGTACCTCAGCGTTCTTAACTGTCTCTCCATTTTAATATTACGCTGCAAAGATATTAATCTTTGCTGCAAAAGTGGATAAGTCCATCTTTTCCCACACATTATATTTCATCTACCAATTTTTTGCTTTTTGCAGATATGTGTCCTTAATTTCCTACCTATCTTTGTATCATCAGCAAATTTAGTAACCATACACCTGGTCGCTTCATACAAGTCATTTTTATAAATTATAAATAATTTGAGACCTGGGCACTGATCTGTGGAATCCCACTAATAACATCTCAACAAATAAAAAAAATGATCTATTCATGCCTACTCTCTATCGATATGTTATCCCCTACACCTGAGCTCATTTTTTATATTAATCTTTGATGTGGCACCTTGATAAATGTCTTCTGGAAATCTAAGTGCAGCATATCTTTCTCAAAGAACTCCAATAATTAGTCGAACACGATTTCCTTTCACAAAACGACATTGACTATGCCTGTTTGCACAGGTTTTCTATATGCCCTGCTACAATCTCTTATTAACATATTCTTGCATTTCCCTGTGACAAATAGCAAGCTAACTACTCTCTCTCACGGAAATGTACCTTTTCTGAGCATTCTGAAATATCTCAATTGTCTGCCACTGCACCTCTACTCAACTATGCCTCAACCTAATTTCCTAGTTCACTTTAGCCAGCTGGCTTCACATCCTCACAACTGCCCTTAAGCCCAAAATACTCATCTTAAATCCATTCCTCCCGTCCTCAAACTGAATGTGAAATTCAATCATGATGGCATAATAATATCATGCTACCAAAGAGCGCCTTCACCATGAGGTCACTAATTAATTCTGTCGCACTGCAGAATACAATATACAGTATAGCATGCTTTCTGGTTGGTGCTAGAATAAACAGTTCCAGAAAACTGTCAAAAACCAATCTGTAGCTTAAAGCACCCATGATTATGGTGATATCTTTCCCACAAGAGCCAATTATGCTTGTTAAAATTAATTCGTGGAGCATGGGCCCTGGCTGGCTAAGCCAGCACTTATTGGCCATCAAGAAGATGGTGGCAATCTGCCTTCTTGTACCTCTAAGGTACATGCGATGTAGGTATGCCCACAATGTTGTGAGGGATAGAGTCCCAGAATTTTCACCCAATGACAGTGAAAGAACAATGATATATTGCCAAGTAGATGATGAGTGGCTTGGAGCAAAGCTTCCAGGAAGTGATGTTCCATTATGTCTGTTGACCATGTCCTTCTAGATAGAGTGGGTTTAGAAAGTTATATCAAAGGAGCCTTGGCAAGTTCCTGTAGTGCATCTTGTAGATGAAACACACTGCTGTCGCTGTGCATCAATAAAGAAGGGAGGTAAATGTTGGTTGAGGATATCAAGTGATTGAATGCTGTCAAGCTTCTTGGGCGTTATTGGAGCTGCACTCATTTCAGACAAGTGGAGAGTTTCCATCACACTTCTGACTTGTGCCTTAGAAATGGTGGACAGTCTTCTGGGGGGAGGTGGGGGGAATGGGAGGTGGTGAATTACTCACCACAGAATCCCAGCCTCTGACCTGCTCTTCTAGCCACAGCATCTATATGACTGATGCAGATCAATTCTGGTCAATAATAATTCACTGAATATTGATAATTTGGTATTCTGCCATGGTAATACCATGGAATATCATGGTAATAGTTTCATAGAGTCATAGAGGTTTATAGCGTGGAAACAAGCCTTTTGGCCCAACTTGTCCATGCTACCCTTTTTTTAAAAAAAAAACAAAGCTAGTCCCAAGTGCTCACTTTTGGCCCATATCCCTCTATACTCATCGTACTCATGTAACTGTCTAAATGCTTTTTAAAAGACAAAATTGTACCCTCCTCTACTACTACCCCTGGCAGCTTGTTCCAGACACTTACCACCCTCTGTGTGAAAAAACTGCCCCTCTAGATACTTTTGTATCTCTCCCTCTCACCTTAAATCTACGCCCTCTAGTTTGACGCTTCCCTACCTTTGGGAAAAGATATTCACTATCTAGCTGATCTATGCCCATGACTATTTTAGTGACCTCTATAAGATCACCCCTCAGTCTTCTACACTCCAGAGAAAAATGCCCCAGTCTATCCAACTTCTCCTTAAAACTCAAACGATCAAGTCCCAGTAACATCCTAGTCAATCTCTTCTGCATGCTTTCCAGTTTAATAATATCCTTTCTATAATAGGGTGACCAGAACTGTACACAGTATTCCAAGTGTGACCTTACCAATGTCTTGGATAATTTCAACAGGACGCCCCAACTTCTGTATTCAAAGTTCTGACTAATGAAACCAAGCATGCCGAATGCTTTCTTCGGCACTTTGCCCACCTATGACTCCACTTTCAAGGAACCATGAACCTGTACCCCTAGATGTGTGTGTTCTCCCAACACCGTTCCACTGAGTAAGTCCTGTCCTAGTTTAATCTATCAAAATGCATCACCTCGCATTTATCGAAATTCAACTCCATCTGCCATTCATTTGCCCACTGGCCCAATTGACCAAGATCTCGCTGCAATCCTAGATATCCTTCTCCACTGTCCACTATGCCACCAATCTCTGTCATCTGCAAACTTAATAACCATGTCTCCTAAATTCTCATCCAAGTCATTAATATAAATGACAAATAACTGTGCCCCTGCACCGACCCCTGAGGAACACCACTGGTCACAGACGTCTAGTTTGAAAATTAACATGCTACAATCACTTTCTGGCTTCTGTCACCAAACCAATTTTGAATACATTTAGCTACCTCACCCTGGATCCATGAGATTTAACCTTATGCAACAACCTACCATGCGGTACTTTGTCCAAGGCCTTAATAAAGTCATTGTAGACAATATCAACTGCACTGTTCTCATCTACCTTCTTGGTTACCCCTTGAAAAGAACTCAATCAAGTTTTTGAGGCATGATTTTTCACTCTCAAAGCCATGCTGACTGTCCTTAATCAGTCCTTGCCTCTCTAAATCCCTATAGATCCTGTCTCTCAGAATACCTTCTAACATGTTACCCACTGCAGATGAGAGGCTCACTTACCTGTAATTCCCAGGCTTTTTTCTGCAGCTCTTCTTAAACTAAGGCACAACATTTGCACTCTCCAAACTTCAGGCACCTCAGATGTGGCTGTCGATGATTCAAATATCTCTGCTAAGGAACTCACAATTTCCTCCCTAGCCTCCCACAACGTCATGGGATACACCATCAGGTTCTGAGAATTTATGTACTTTGATCTGCTTTAAGACTTCCAGCACCTCTTTCTTTGCAATATGTACACTCCTCAAGACATCACAATTTCCCCAAATTCCCTAACATCCAGGCCTTTCTCAACAGTAAATACTGAAGAGAAATATTCATTTAGGATCTCACCCATCTCTTGTGGATCTGCACATAGATGACTTTGCTGATCCTTAACAGGCCCTACTCATTCCCCAATTACTCTTTTGCCCTTTATGTATTTGTTGAAACTCTTGGGATTTCCTTTTGACTTACCTGCCAAAGCAACTGTGTCCCCTTTTGACCTCCTGATTTCTCTCTTAACTCTGTTCTTACATTCTTTATACTCTGCAAGGGATCCACTTGATCCCAGCTGCCTATGCATGTTATGTGCCTCCTTCATTCTCTCATTTCAGATGGTCACTATCATGTTACTTGCCATTATCAGCACAAGCCTGGTGACCTATCCAGATCTGGCTGTAAATCGCTTGGACTCTAATGTCTGAGGGGTCACAAATGGGGCTGAACATTCTGTAATCATCAGCGAACATAGTCACTTCTGACAGAAGGAAGTTCATTGACAAAGCAGTTGAAGATGGTTGGGCCCAGGATATTGTCCTCAGAAACTCCTGCAATTATGTCCTAGAACTGAGATAATTGATTTCCAACCACCACAACCATTCTTCTTTGTGCCACATACGACTCCAACCAGCAGAACGTGAGCCAAATCAAAACTTGAAATCAGTAAAGATTTCAGGTCAACAGCTAGTTGGTGTACCTTCAGTAATAACAAAACAATCTAGTGTTATCAGAGAAGACCAAGGTTTGTTCAAAGATACAAAGAGATTGCAATGCCAAAATTAGCAGTTTCCTATGGATCATCAAGAGACGACTTGAGTTGTCTTTTGACGATCCACAAATACACGAGTACTCATTATGTCATATCAACAATATTGGTGAGCCCTCATGAATTTTCATATGTCCACTAGTCAAACTGTGGATCGGAAAGATTGAAAAATAGTTCTAGTGAAAACAACAGGATTCACTGTGGTCAATGGAACAAATTTAAGTTTGTGGTAATTTTCAAATGTAAAACCATGCTGTTCACTGTGGTGTGTTTGTGCATATCCACGATGATGGTTGGATAGACCAAGGATGCAGTTAAATTACGGGATAGTATGACACACTCTCAATTCCCACATAACCGATGAGATCAAGGGGTGTTTCAGAAAAAATAATACCTATATTGCAGTTATACTAGAGGGTCTAACATCCTTAGTTCAACCTTTGGGTATGTGCCTCAATAATCTGCTCAAGAATCTTGTTTGCACCAAATGGAATAAATGTTTGGTTAAAGGAGAAAAATCCTTCACAGAGAGTGGAAACACGACTGTTGCGCCACTTGACATTTTGTGTAGTCTTTATCAAATTGTGAGATGCTGTTGATGTCATCAGATTGTTCTAAAAATGCAAAATACCCAATTCAATAATTGGAGGGGAAGATAATTTGTTGTGAATGGATAATCCTGAAGGCACAATAAACAAATTTGTTCCAGTGTCTCAATGAATTCAATGAACACTCTGCACTAAATGCCAAACACAAGCAGTTTTAAAATGCTTAGACTGTGGTTAAAGATACCTTTAGACAATTCATCGTAAGTGGAAGGCATGCACAATTGCCAGCTCCTACAAGATGACGGCAGGTAAAATTGCTGGCTCCAACCCACCCCTCCCTGATGAGCTCAATGCATTCTATGCCTGTTTTGAGCAAAAGGCAAGCAAAGGCACACCCTACACCCCAGAAGCCTCAGATGAAACTGTATTTGAGGTCATCATTGCAGATGTCAGAGCAGCCTTTTCCAAAGGCTGGCCCGGATGGAATATCCAGATGAGCACGCAGATCCTGCATTGATCCACTGACAGTGGAATTCACAGACATCTTCACCCTCTCTTTATAACTATCTGAGGTCCTTATCCACTTCAAGAAAACAGCCATCATCCAAGTACCAAAGAGAAGCCAAGCAGTATGCCTTAATGACTACTGTCCAGTGGCTCTGACATCCAACAGTTATGAAAGATTAGTCATGGTACAGTTCAATTCTAGCTTCCTGGTCTGCCTGGATCCAGTACAGTTCACCTACCGCCACAACAGATTCCCTAGCCTAAGTAACAAGGACACCTACAAACTCCTACTTATCTATAAACTCATCCTTTAATACCAGTATTCCTATGAAACTCATCTCCAAACTCCATGGCCTGAGCCTTGGCTCCTCCCTCTGTGACTGGATCCTGAGCTTCCTAACCCACAGACCTCAATCAGTAAAGATGGACATCAACACCTCCTTCACAATCATCCTCAACACAGTTGGCCAACAACAAGGCATGCTCTCAGCCCTTTACTACACTCCTTGTACACCTCTGACTGTGAGATCAAATTCCCCCCAAGTTTGCTGACGACATCACCATCATGGGTCGAATCTCAAACAAAGACGAAATGGAATACAGGGCTAAGATGGAGAATCTGGTGAACTGATGCAATGACAATAATCTCTCCATTAATATCAACAAAACAAAGGAGATATTCATCGACTTCAGGAAGCATAAAGGAGAGCATACCCCTGTCTACATTAATGGGGACAAAGTAGAAAGCGTCAAGAGCTTCAAGTTTTTAGGTATCAACATTCTTTTGGCAGTGTGGCAACCACAATTGTAAACAATACTTCAAACGTGGCCTAACCAAAGTCTTGTACAACTGCAATATGATTTTCCAATTCTTATATTCAACTCCCTGACCAATGAAGGTCAGCATGCCATATGCCTTCTTGACCACCTTACCCACTTAAGCTGCCACCTTCAGGGAACAGAGGTTCTGCATGCCAAGATCCCTTAGAAATAATATGCTAATATTTTTAAGAATCTACCATTTATTGTGCACTTTCCTTCTGTAGTGGACCTTTCAAATCGCATCACCTTACATCTGCGCGGACTAAACTTCATCCATCTTTCAGCCAATTTATATCTTACTGTATTCCTCCTCCTCATCCATTACTTCCCCAGTTTTTGGTAAGATCTGCAAATTTGTTAATCTACATTTTCTTCCAAATTATTTATATATATTAGAGGCCCTAGCATTGATCCTTGTGAAACACTGATTGTCACAGTCCTCCAGTTAGAAAAGCACCCTTCCACTGCTACTCTCTGCTTTTTATGCCAAAGCCAGTTTTGCATCCGTCTTACTAGCTCACCTCGAATCCCATATGACTTCACCTCCTATGTCAGCCTGCCATGAGGAACATTATCAAAGGCTTTACTAAAATCCAATTCCGTTCTAATTTTTATTGCTAATTGAGAAATATTAACAGTTCATGTTTATCATTTGTTTACTTATAGTATTGGCCTCTTAAAATAAAGTTTTGAAGGAAAATAACAAACAACATCAATCTTTTATTTCCACATTGATGAGTAGTTTAGTCACACAAAGGGTCCCATGTTAAGATTCTCAAACGTACTGTTAATCTGCCCTAGGTAGTGATGGAGGCATTAAAATTAGCTACAGAGTGGTGAGTAAAAATAAAGCATCATCCAAACATCATGTCCCTAATCATTACTCCCTGCTGGAATTGTGCAATTGAGCGCAGCATTAAGCAAGGCCAGTGATATGCAAAATACTATTCAAGGATCAGATCCGGCCTATATATTACTTGTCTGGCCTGCCATGACTTCCAGATCAGACAAAAAAAATCCTTGAAATTTGATCAAAATTGACTTCAGCAGCGAATGCTGTACAATGACAATGCAATGTCTCTGTGCAGGATACAAGCCTTTGATTGGATGCTATGATCATCTTGCTCATCATGGCAGCCAACAGTTTAGTGTGGGAGAGATACAAAAGTTAGTTCATATAATAGCTCTCAGTTTTGCAGTGATTCACATTTGCAGCACTTCACTGGAGGAGTATAATGCAAACATGAGTTTGTCAACGTAGATGCTGAATGTCAAGTGGTTAACAAGAAGGGGACTTCCAAATACTTCTCTATGGATATAGTAGGGAAAGCTGTGTGCTTAGTTTACAAAGGAAGTGTCGCTGTATTCAAAGAATACAACTCAAACTAACATTTCAACAGCAAACATAAGAATGTGTCTGAGGAGCAGAAGGCTAGACAATTGCATGAGATGGTTGCTCAAGTGAAAAAAGCGATACGTTTTTTATACCAGACTATAAAAACCATAAAATGGTGATTGTACATAAAATTGCCAAAAACAGCAAGCCATTTTCTGAGGGAGAATCCATCAAAGAATATTTTGTTGACTCTGCTGCAATATTGTGCCCAGACAAAAAAAGCAATTTGAAACGGTTCCACTACTGAGGCAAGTTGTGATGAGATAGGAAGAAGGAATCTCAAAGATTCTGGACCAGCAATTGAAAAACAAGGTGAACAATTTTTTTTACTTTGTTCTGACACCAAGGACTGTGACTTGAGACACTACCACAAATTTTGAGTTTATTAAGGAACTGGTTTCAATGTAATCAAAGAAAAACGTAACTACTGAAAAATATTGGAAGCAGTAAATAATTATGTTTCAAAATGTGGACTGAATTAGAAGTGATTGACAAATGTGATTACTGTTAGAAGCTCTAACCTGATTGACAAAATGTCGGATTGTTGAAAAGAATTCAGGGCCAATTGAAAAAAAACAAACCCAGAGCAGAAAATAACTTTTTAACTTTGCATTTTTCATCATGAGGTTCTCTGCAAAAATGTTCTGAAACTAAGCAATGTTATGGCACAGTTATAAAACTTGTCAACTTTACTAGTGCAAGGGCATTAAACAACAGGCAATTTGTCTCTTCGTTAAAGGAGCCCGAGTCAGACTGCACTGATGTTCTCTCCATTATTCCAACGAGACTCAACTCCAAACTTCGTAGTTTGGAGTTCAGCTCCTCCCTCTGCAACTGAACTTTAGACTTCCTAACCCATAGACCACAATCAGTAACGATAGGTAACAACACCTCTGCAACCATCTTCAAAATTGGTGCTCTGCAACGCCGTGTCCTCAACCCTTTACTATACCCTTTAAACATCTTTGACTGGAGGTCAAATTTCCTCCAATTCGATTTTCAAGTTTGCTGATGACATCACTGTTGTGGGTCGAATTTCAAAAATGACAAAAGAGAGTACAGGACTGAGATAGAGAATCTGGTCAACTGGTGCAACGACAATAATCTCTCCCTTGATGTCAACAAAACAGATAGTCATCGACTTCAGGAAGCATAGTGGACGGCATGCCCCAAATACATCAATGGGGACAAAGTGGAAATGGTCAAGCGCTTCAAGTTTCTAGGTTGCCAGATCTGTCCTGGTCTCTCCAGGTGGGCACTGTAGTTAAGAAACCTCACCAACATTTCTACTTTCTCAAGCGACTAAGGAAATTTGGCATGTCTACTACAATTCTCATCAATTTCTACAGATGCACCATTGAAAGCATTCTTTCTGGTTGTATCACAGCTTCTCTCAAAGCTCCTGCTCTGTCTAAGACTACAAAGGGTCGTGAATGAAACAGTCCATCCCGCACATTGGCACTTTCTACGCTCGCCACTGTCTTGGAAAAGCAGCCAGCATAATCAAGGACCGCTTGCACCCTGGACATGCTCTCTTCCATCTTCTTCCGTCAGGAAAAAGATACAGAAGTGTGAGGTCAAATCTCAGTTTAAAAATTCACACTCTTTGTCCAAAACTTCACATTCATCCAACGACAACAATCTTTCATCCAGATATCAACATAAATCCTGTGCCATTAATCAATTATCAGTCACAACTCAAAAGTAGCTTCTTCCCTGCTGCTATCAGATTTTGTCAGAAGTCTGATAACACTGGTGTTAAGAACCAAGAATCTAGCAACACCAATTTTAAATCCAACCGATTTATTTGATAGTAAATTTGCGCGCTTTCGACCTTTGTCTTCGTCAGGCAAATGCAGTGTGGTGATCCACCACGAGTTATGAGCAGAAGTATTCCGCATTGCAATACCACTGATGATATCTGACTTCACTTCCCTCACTGATGCTCATGAAAGACTTTCCTTTTCTCAGTGAGTAGATATTTTTTATTTAAGATGGTGAAGTAATTTTATCACAAAATAGATATGTCCCACCCCATCATCCAAACCCACAGTCAAATAGCCTGTTGATGATAATCTGGGCTAAATTATGAAGAATTAGCATGTAGTTAAAGCAGACAGCATTAAGTGCCCATTGAACTGTATCAGGAGACTAAATTTTTAAAAAAAAGGGAAGAAACAATTGGCATAAAAAATAAAGCTTTTTTCTTTTATCATGCTAGGTGCCTTTTAATTCTTGCAGAGAGCAAACAGTCTCTTACCTGGGTTGTGGAAACCATAGTTGAAACAGAAACGGTGGTCAAAGGTGATGTGCTCATTGACTGCGAATAGGTTGTATTTTGTGGAGGTAAAATAGAACTTGAAAGAGGAGTACTGCAGCTTGAGCCTGGTAGTGTATTCTGCAGTGAAACTGGTACTTCATTACTTGTGTAAATACCTAAAAAGAAAAAAATGGATCGTACAAATCTCAGTTTAAAACTTCACACTAACTCTTTGCCCAAAACTTACCATTCATCCAAGAACAACAATCTTTCATCCAGATATCAACATAAATCCTGTGACATTAATCAGCTGATCAGTCACTAGGATGGGAACCACAGATTTTGGCTATTTTTATTATACTAATGCTGCACACAAAGCTCAATCTATCACTGTCCTACAGTAAATTTACTGAAGCAACTGAACATGGACCATGATGAGGTAAAGATATTACACACTTCCCTGATACCGCAAGATACAGGTTTAATCTATAAAACATTTATAACAATACACCTACTGTCAGAACTATAGGATTTCTAGTTATTCCTTCACCCAAAGGTTGAACAGATTCAAAATTTCCACACCAGGAAAAACTACATAAAGCTGCCCATGGGATAAGGGAACAGATGACTATAAATACAAAATTCCACCAAGAGTCTGTTTATGTGACTTCTTTACTGTCACAGATTATGCAAGTCTCATGGGAATCGTTTTCTCCCAAAATAAAAGGATAGTTTTACACCTGATGGACTCAATATTTTTTGAAGAATAAAAACTATATTTCATTGAAATCTGTCTGTATTAACTTCTGCATCTATCAAAGAAAACAGTGTCCTGAAAACCTTTTGTTATTTGTTTATAAGATGTGAGCATTGCTGACTGAACCAGCATTTTCATTACCCATCTCTAACTGCCCTATGTTTCAGAGAGTTAACCATATTGCTGTGGGTCTGGATCACATGTGGACCAGACCAGGTAAGGATGGCAGATTTCCTTCCTTAAAGGACATGAGTGAGCCAAATTAGTATTTTAACACAATTGACAATTGTTTCATGGTGATCACTAGACTTTTTGGCAGAAAAGAATTAAAGAGAATCCCAAGGCATTTTATACATACGTTAGGAATAAGAGATTTGTCAGACAATGATTCAGGCCTCTCAAGAACAAAGAGGAGAATTATGCTTAGAACCCAAGGAAGTAGGTGGATAGTAAATGAATACTTTGTGTCAGTATTATAAAGGAGGGACATGTTGATTGATAGTGTCTCACAGAGATGTGTAGACCTGTTAGAACAAATCTCAATTACAAGGGAGGAAGTGTTAGGTGTTTTAGGAACAATTAAGGTAGACAAATCCTCATGGCCAGATGGCATCTGTCCTAGATTACTGAGAAAGGCAAGAGAAGAAATTGCTGGGCCTCTAACAAAAATCTTTACTTATTCACTGAACACAAGTGAAGTCCTAGAGGGATAGGAAATGTGGTCCCGTTATGTAAGAAGCGTAGCAAGGACAACCCAGATAATTACAGGCCAGTGAGCTTGACATCTGTGGTAGGGAAATTGTTAGAGAAGATTCTTAGAGATAGGATCAATACACATTTAGAACTGAACAGTCTCATTAGCAATAGACAACGTGGTTTTGTACGAGGGAGGTCATGCCTCATAAAATTTGGTGGAATTTTTTGAGGTGACAAAAATGATTGATGAGGGAAGGGCCATGGATGTCATCTACATGGATTTTAGTAAAGCATTTGACAAGGTCCCTCATGGTAAATTGGTGCAAAAGGTTAAATCTCACGGAATCAAAAGTGAATTACTAGATGGCTATGGAACTGACTTGGCCAGTAGAAGATAAAGGGTAGCAGTGAAGGGGTCTTTTTCTGATTCGGGGTCTGTGACTGGTGGTGTTCCACAGGGCTCTGCATTGGGACCTCTGCTGTTTGGGATGTATGTGAATGATTTGGAGGAAGGTGTAGCTGGTCTGTTTAGTGGGTTTGCAGATAACTCAAAAACTGCTGGAGTTGTGGATAGTGATGAACATTGTCAGCAGGACATGGATAGGCTGGAGGGTTGGGCGCAGAAATGGCAGATGGAATTTGGTCCAGATAAATGCAGGGTGATGTATTTTGGTAGATCTAATGTGGGGCGAGGGCTGTTCAATAATTGGCAGAACCATCAAGAATACAGACACAGAGGGATCTGGGTGTGCAAGTCCATAGATCCTTAAGGTGGCGGCACAGGTGGAGGGAGCATGTGGCATGCTTGTCTTTATTGGACGGGACATGGAGTATAAAAATTGGTATGTGATGTTGCAATTACACAGAACATTGGTTAGGCCACCTCTGGAATACTGCATAAAGTTCTGGTTGCCACACTACCGGAAGGACATGGAGGTTTTGGAGAGAGTGCAGAAAAAGTTTACCAGGATGCTGCCTGGTCTGGAGGGTATTAGCTTAGAGGTGAGATTGAGTAAACTAGCGTTCTTCTCCCTGGGAAGACAGAGGTTGAGGGGAGACCTAATAGAAGTTTATAAAATTATGACAGACATAGATAGGGTGAGCAGTTGAAAGTTTTCCCCCCAGGTCAGAAATGACAAATACAAGGGATCCCAAGTTCAAGGTGGGGGGGGGGGGGGGGGGGGGTGGGGGGTGTGTGGTGCAACACGGATATGCGGGGGATATATTTTACAGAGGGTGGTGGGGGTCTAGAATGCACTACCAAGTAAGATGGTTGAGGCAGACGTGCTCAGATCACTGAAGACTTATTTAGATAGCCACATGGACAAACTGGGAATAGAGGGATACAAACGGATGGTCTAGTTAGGAACACATGATCGCTGCAGGCTTAGAAGGCCAAAAGGGCCTGTCCCTGTGCTGTATTGTTCTTTGGTACATTCTATTAATTCATATAATTGCTTTTCTAAAATATTTTAATTCAAATCTAATAAACTTTAATTTTAACCACAAAGAATAGCTTTCAAACAAAAGCTATATCAAATAACTGTTCATTATTTTGTCACACAATTCCATCATATCATCCACCCTACCCCTGCGATCCCAATCCCATTCCGTTCATGCCATCTGTCTTGCCAACTCAACCCTTTATCAATCTAACCTTCTCAGAAACAATCTGTCTAGTATGAATAACTTGATTATTGGGCTCCCCTTACCATCTACCGACACCCGCTCCCTCCACCCCACCACACAAATTACCTTTGGATATGTACGTATGTCAAGTAATTCCCATGTCTTTTGAGTACCCCACTTCCTTTCACGTGCACAAGGTATTTCTCACTAAATAAACCTACCAATAGATGTATCCCTTAAATTGGTCAATTAAAACAAGTCTGGACAGACAAATCTGATACTATTACAGATACAACCACATCACAAGACTTGCTTAATTTTTCTCTCCTTTGAAGTCTGTTTCTCTTGCTTTTTATGGTATAAAACATAACATTTTGGTTTAACCCTACTTGCTGGATTTTCAATATCGCTCATGATGTAAGCAATTTGTCTTCATCTTCCTTCATCCTTACAAAGTGAACACAGAACTTAGGAAGAATAGGATATTCAGTTCTTCAAGCCTGCTCCACCATTCACTAAGACCATGGTTGATCTAGTTGTAGTCTCAACTTCACTTCGCTACCTGCCCCACTAGTGCATCACTCCCTTGTTTAGCAAAAGTTTGCCTAACCCTGTTCTGAGTAAATTCAGTGACCTGGCCTCTATTATTTTCTGGGCAATAGAATTTTCACATTAAATGGTAGACATCTTATTCTTAAACTGTGTCCCCCAGTTCTAGTCTCTCTCACAAGTAGAACATTCCTCTTCCTTATCAAATCCCTTCAGGATATTTTATGTTTCAGTAAGATCACTCCTTATTCTCTTAAATGGCAATGAGTGCAGACCCACTTGTTCAACCTTTCTTCATAAAATAAGCCCGTCATCCCAGGAAGGAGTTAATAAACCTTATCCTGAATTGCTCCTAATGCAATTCTATCCTCCTTAAAATAAGAGCAAAATTGTATATGGTACTCCAGGTGTGTCTTAACAAGATTCTGTAGAGCCTCAGTAAAACTTCCAAATTTTATATTCCACTCCTCTTGAAATTAATGCCAACATTTGCTGTCCTAAGAATTCTATTTAATTGTTGAAACTGCAATGGATGCATCATAGAACATGGAATAGTACAGCACAGAAACAGACCCTTTGACTCTCAAAGTTGTGCCGAACATGACATCAAATTCAACTAATCCCTTCTGTCTGCCCTTGGCCCAGTAGAACACGAAAGCTTTTAAACAGATTTCGTATCAAGGATGGAGGGAAAGTTATGAGTTCAAAGCTAACTGCAGCATGGAACAATCGTAAAGGAGAAAGATTAAGAGAAAGAGAAATGTAAAGAGGTCTTTCAGAAATCTGCTCTAAAACAGGAATTGTTAGATGGGGGCTGATGCAAACTCTAAATGCAAATTTCCACTGAGTATGTAATATTTTAAAAGTCAAACTCCAAAGTAACTTGATTTGTGAACACTGTTGGTTTGCTTATTCCGAAGACACAAAATTCATCCTGAAATTAAGATCATGGTAATTGTTATCAAAAAGAATTAAAATGCCAGTTTCCTTTTACTTTGTGTAATTTGTGCCTCAGGTCTCATTAAAGTAAGGAAGGAAACAATGCTTTCTTGTACTGCAATGCATTAATACAAGTCTGGCGCTGTTGACCCAGAAAATTGATTAAATTTGACGATTCATGAATTTTTGCATCTAATTAATGTAAGCTTCCTGAAGCATACAGAATCATTGCACCTCAATATTCATTCTGTTAATGCAAAGATTACAAATTAACTGGTAACGGTAATAATAAAAATATAAAACTTGCTGGTTAATTACTTTGCCAACAACATTGGCATGATTAATAAAAAAGAAAACAAAATAGCAATTTGCAACATGCAACTAGTTGCAAAAACTCTTTATTCACTAATCTTTTAGGAAAATCAATCTGCTGCTCTTGCTGGCTGATATGCAACTCTAGTCCCACAATAACTGCCCTCTGAAGTAGCCAAGCAAGGTGCTACAATTAATAACAAGATTGTTAACTTGCAAAGCGTCAAATCAGTATCCAATCAAGGCTTAATCTATTTAGTTCTGCTAAATTCTCCTCCCTAACATCTGGGAAGGAAATGCCAATGTAGGGAGAGCAGTCCCACAGACAAGTCAAGCAACAACATAATAGTCATAGTAAACAGAACCATAGCTAAAAGTCACACACCTACTTATCACCATTCCGGGGATGTCTTAACCAACCAGTATGTTGGTGTTAATTTTGTTTTTACTGCCTCAAGCATTTGAGATCCTGTTTTTAGCATCTTGCAAGCCTGAACCCTAAATCTTTGCAAGCTAACTGATCACCCAGCTTTTCCTCAAACTACTTGTGTTTTTAAATTTTCTGACAAAACTTGCCATCCCACATTTACTTGTATTAAATTGCATCTACTGCTGTTTTTACCATGACTATCATTTTATCAATCTTCACTCAATTTCTTGGAGTGCTGGAATTAGTTACATAGACTTCAGCAGGTGAGGGGGAGCAAGGTGGGTGAGCAGGAAAAGGAGGTGATGAAAAAAGACAGGAAAGGAATGGAGAAAACAAAAGGGAGAAAGATTTGTTACGAAAACAGTAAATGTTTTTGATATATAAATTTATCCATACACTTACCTGAACCAGCTGGAGATGAGCTAACACTAAGACTCTGTAAACTTCCATTCCTGAGCAGAGATGGAGATTTCTGCAGACTTGCACTTGCCACACTTCCTGCAGCAGACGTAACAGATGATGATGGTGATGCAGAAGAGAGAGAGAGCTGGGAAATATTATCCTTATTTTTACTTCCTTTTGGTCTGCCGGGTCCATGCTTGTACTTTTTATTTCCCTTTCGTTTTTTTTCTTTTACTGTTTCTTGCTCCATGGCTGAAGTTTGAGTTCTTCTGTACCCTGGTATAGCATTTGATGTCACAGTAGAAACATCAGAGATGTCATAATCTCCACAACCACTCTCTGTGTGTTCAATGTTTATTATTTGAGGAGGTCCAGATGATGTTGGTGGAAGGCCCAGCACAGGACTAGCACTAATCAAAGTTGTTTCTTGGTCAAGAGCTTCTCCCTTAGTTGTCTCTCTGGTTGAGGACTGCTGTGAATGACTGTAACCATCAGTTCTTGTATCCAGTTCAGTGAAAGTTTGAAACTCTTGCGGTGACTGGACTGAACTGCTAGATGATTTTGCACTGGTCAGAGATCCTAATAGACTGCCTGCAACAAAAATATTGGTTAACAGGTTAATTACATAACAATCAACTGCAGGATTTTGATTTCTTAACTATGCCATAAATGAACAGTTTAAAATATCAATGTCATAATTAGCTCCACAAATACAGCACTAGCAGCAATTATTCACTTTTTACTACCTCTTTTTTTTATAGATCTGTTTAAAATCCTCATGGTTTCTCTAGAAAACAAATTTTACCTTCATAAATAAAAAAATTTTTACATTCACAGTATTTTTATGATGTAATAAAAAGTACACACTTCAAAAGCAGTATTCCTTCGACAAGCTTCATGAGTGGTAGAACGAGCAACCTGCAAATAAAGAATTTTTTGCTGACCAAATTAGCAGATAAATTAATGAGCATAGATGCATTTTAATTACTCAGATATTCCAGTCATTTTTAAAAAATCTTATTCTGCTAAATGCACCAAATATTTAGCCCATTCGCTGATTGATCAATCCAGACTGTTAAATGTTAGCCAATTTTTTGAGACCAAGTTTGTCCCATTGCATGAATTCAACCAGATCAAATTAGTAATTGCTTACTAGAGCTAGGCTGTACAGAAAATTTTAGACATATGAAGAACTGATTTAGAATTGTGGGGGCCAGTAAAAAAAGTGAGACAATAGAAGAGTCAGAGAAAAAAAATACAGATACAATGTCAACAGTTTTTCCAACTGGAGTCAAACAACTCTTTAGAGAATCCCAAGTGCTGTAACTACTACTGGTGCATGACACAAATAAACAGATTTGCACTTTTGAAAGCATGTTATTATGTCTCTGTTTAAAACAGAGGTTTAACACCTCAAGAGCAGTGTCATTATTTTTGTGTAACCAATAAAGATATAGATAGACACTGCAAAGTTACACAAACAACAAACAAATCAACACACAGCGAATCAACTTTGGCAGAGCTGTGTTCAAATAGTGACTTTGAACCATTTCTGGCCAGCTAACCAAGTATCTGTCGTTTCAGTTTAAAATCTTACCTGAAAGACAATACCTGACAACACAGCACTACTTTAGTATTTTATTAAAATGCCAATTTAGGCTATGTGGTTAACTCTATGGCTTTTAACTTGTAATGTTTTAATTCAAGATTGCCATTAACTGAGCTACTTGACCGAATGGGCATTGCAAGGCATCAAAACAACAGTCATGAGGGAAACAAGTAAAATCAGTGTTTTCAATACACTGTCCAATTTAGGCCAGCAAAAATCCTAGAATCATATCTAATGAAATTCGGTTTTGTTATTATAATCCACAAATTCTGAGACAAAATGGAAGCATCAAACTTCTAATACCAAATCTTAATACTTCAGGATCTTTGATATTTATGTTTAAAGAAAGTTACATTTAAAACATGCTAAAGCAAACAATCCTCAGCTGCAGACTAAAGATGCGTATAGAAGTTAGACATGCCATTACGTGCAAAATCACAGGTCAGTGTTTCCTTCAAATGAAGGCAAAGTTAATTATCTCATTCTAGGTCATTAAACTTAGATGACCCCTATTCATTTTGAGAACAAAAGACATAATGGTTTGAGATGCACATCCTAAGGAGTGAAAGAGGTAGCCAGTTTAATCACTTGGCAGCCAATCAGCATCCCTTTTCTCCTATGGTATAAATTGAGGTGATCTTTTGAAATTTGACATTCTTGTGTTTATCCTGAAGAGTGCAAGATGAAAAGCTTTGGCAACACATCTCTCTTTTCAGCAATATTCAAAAACAAAGATGTTATACTAAATATTTAGCAATAACTGGTTAGGCCTCAGTTTTGCCATTGTACACTATTTCAGGCACCTCACTTTAGGAAAGATTACCCATAAGAAGGTAATTTGGAGATTTACTAGCAGGGCACCAGGGATGCATGCACAAGACCAGCTGTTCTTTGTGCAGAGGTTTTGCAGTGGTTTATCAAAATTAGAGGATTCAAAATTATGAAGGTGCTATATCACCTTCTGAAACAGAAGAAACAGTTTCCTATGGTTGGAGGAGGATATAAATACAAGATACTTGATAAAAGAATATGACAAAAAATGAAGTGTGGACTATACAGCCCATTAAGCCTGCTCCATCATTCAATACAATCATCGCCGATCTAGGGTTTAACCCTGCCTGCCACCCACCCATATACGTTGTTGAATAGACTGATGATACAAAAAGTTGACAAGGCACTGGGACCAGGTGAGATGCATCCAAGGATACTGAAGGAAATGAAAATGGAAATTGCAGGGATGCTAGCCATAATCTTCCAGTCTTCTTGGGAGGTGCCAGAGGACTAGAGAATTGTAAGTGTTATGCCCTTATTTAAGAAAGGTTGTATGGATAGCAACGACAGATCAATCAGTTTAACATCATTAGTGGGCAAACTTCCAAAAACAATTATTTGGGATCAAAGTAGTCGGCACGTAGAAAAACGTGGGTTGATTCGGATGAGTTAGCATGAATTTCTAAAGGAGCAATCACATTTAATCAATTTGGAGTTTTTTGTGATGATAGAAAGTCAAGGACAGTAAAATGTTGCTGCTCTGCTGTACATGGACTTTCACAAGGTATTTGACACAGTCCCACACAAATTTGTAAGAAAAGTTACAGCTCATGGAATGAAAGAGACAGTAGCAACTTGGATACAAATTGGCTGAATAATAGGAAGCAGAGTGTAATGATCAATGGATATTTTTTGGGCTGGAGGAAGGTTTGTAATAGTGTTCCCCGAAGGAACTGTGCTTTTGCTGATATATATTAATGCTCTAGATCTTGGTGCAGGAAACAATTTCAAAAGTTAACCAATGACAAAATTTGGAAGTGTTATAAACTTTTGATATGGAGTACAGAACTTCAAAAAGACAGACAAGTTAATGGAGTGGGTCGACATCTGATAGATGAAATTCAATGCACAAAGTATGAAGTGACGCATTTTAGTAAGAACAATACAGTGACATTATAAAGTTGAGTAAAATTCTTAAATAGGTGCAGGTTGAAAGGGATTTTGGTGTATATGTGTACAGATCAGTAAATGTGGCAGGACAGAAGAAAAGTTAAAGCATGTAGTATTGTGGGCTTTAACAATAGGGGCATGTAGTATAACAATAAGGAAGTTATGCTGAAGTTATACAAGATACACATTAGACTTCAGCTGGAATACAGTTCTACATTCCACACTAGAAGAGGGATATTGGAGAGAGTACAGAAGATGTTTAAAAGAATGGTTCCAGGGATGAGAAACTTCAATTATGAGTAAAGATTGAAGAAACTGGGACAGTTCTCCTCACAGAGAAGACAAATAAGAGATGATTTGATAGAAATGTTCAAAATCCTGGGGAAGTTGGACAGAACAAATAATAAGAAACTGTTCCCATTCATATAAGCGCCAAGAAGGAAAGATGGCACAGATTGAAAGTGATTTGCAAAAGAAGTAAATGTGAGAAAAATTTTTTTTCACATAAGTGGCTTGGGTCTGGAATGCACTGCCAGGAAGTGAGGTGGAGGCAAGTTCAATTAAGACATTTAAGACATTACATGATTACTTGAATACAAGCAATGTGCAAGGGTATGGGGAAGATAAGGGAATAGAACTAAGTCATGGTGCTCGTTTGGAGAGTTGGTGCAGACACAATGGGGCACATGGCCTCTTTCTGCGCTACAACAATTCTGAGGTTCTGATTCCCAGAGATTAAAGATCTATCTATCTCAGTCCAAAACAGATTCAATGAGGGAGCATTCAAATTCCTCTGGGCTGTAGAATTCCAAAGATTCATAACTCTTTGAGTAACAAAGTTTGGTCTCATTTCAATAATAAACAATTGCCTTTATCCTGCATCCTAACTTCACCCTAACCCTAATTTGCCCCCATGGTCTATTTTACAAGGGGGGGTGGGGATACAATAAATCTCACAATCTACCCTGTCAAGCACCTTCAAAATCAAAGGCAATGTGAGAAGAATATTTCAAGCAGCAAGTTTTGATCTGAGTGCACTCCCCAAAAGGGCACTGTCAGCAGATTCAATTGTAACTTTCACGGTTATGGCTAAAGGGCAATGGAATGGGCTGAACTTCAAAGACCAGCATCAAACATGATGGGCCCAATGATTTACTCTTGTGTTGCTTAATTCTGTGATTTACATTCAAATTGCTCTTCAAAATATTGTTTTTAGATTGAGATGTTTTAAACTCATCATATTTCCACATACAGCTGACAATATTTTGGTCAGGCAGCCTCAGTGAAAAGAGAAAGAGTTAATGGTCCAGATCAATGAACTTTCATTGCAGTCCTGAAATGATAACTAGTCCACAGTCACCAACCTGAGAAGTTTATTCTTTCTCTGCCCACAGATGCTGCCTGACCCAAATATTTTCGGCACTTGACAGATTTGCGGCATTAATATTTTGCTTGCGTAATCATATTCCTAACCGGGCTTACTGAATACTACCAGTAACCCATGGGCAAATACGCGGGAACTGCCAAACCTGATTTTGTAGTTGCCTGGATATTTAGAAAACAGAAGTATACTTATTTAATGGTATAGAACTTGAGTACTTCTAAAAAGGGACATGCTGTGGAAGCTTTTTGTCTTGCACTTATCAGAACAGTTTGCTAAAGTACTGCACAAAAAAAAACAATGCTAATTGATTGGCAAGTAGGCTCCAATTGATTGAGGTATTACCACGGAGAATGCACCATGGGACACGAACTGCCGAATTTTTGATTTTGTTAATTATACTGAAAACAAATTCAAGAAGGACAATGTCCATACAATATGCGTTCTTAAACTAAAAAAATCTTTGAAGACAGTCATTCCTTGGTTCATTCATCATAGCAATATTATGACCACAGCCAACATGATGTTTTGATATTTGAACATAAACTTTGCCATTAGCTGTTTCCCAGTGCATTCTCCATGGTATCGCCTCAACCAGAGAACATTTGAAAACCAATCTCATCATGCTGTACAAATTGTTGTTCCCTTAACAACTGGTATTCTTGCAAACTGCCCTGAGTGAAAAATGAAAAGCTTACATATCATGCTTCTTTTCTAGTGAAATCAAAAAATATTTAGAAACAAAAATATAATAAAGAATCATCTGCACAGATTCCAAACAGGTAAGTCGTGTTCAACTAATTTAATTGAAATAACAAGTGTGGATACAGATAACAGACTTGATGCAAGATACTTGGATTTTCAATAGAAAACCCACAACAAAGGCCAGAGCACAAAGGTCAAGGGACAAGGAGCAGAATGGGTAGCAACTGGCTAACGCAGCAGAAACAGTAAGTAACTGTTAAAGGTAGTTGCTTTAAGTAGCAGAATATAGGATTGATGTTTCACTGGGATAATGTTGGAACATCTTGTTCACCATTTACATAAACAGTATGGACTCATGAATCTGAAATATAAATTAAAGTTTGCAGATGTTATCAAACTGGGTGGTTTGGTTAATGTTGAGGAAGACTGCAGCAGAATATAATTAATAACATGAAGAACAGCAACATAAATTGCAAATGAATTTCAATGCAAGTAAGGTGTAAGATGGTACATTTGGATGTCACCAGTTACCCAAAAATAAGAATCAAACTAGGATCAAGGAGCAAATGGCTATTACGACAGATTTACAAACCATAAGTAGAATCATAGAACTCCTATAATACAGAAAGAGGCCATTTGGCTCAAGTCTGCACCAACCACAATCCCACCCAGGTCTTACCCCCATACGCCTACATATTTTACCCACTAATACATAAGGAACATAAGAAATAGGAAGAGTAGGCCATCTCGCCCTTCGAGCCTGCCCTGCCATTCAACAAGATCATGGCTGATCTGAAGTGGATCAGTTCCACTTTCCCGCTTTCTCCCCATAACCCTTAATTCCCTTGTCTATCAGAAACCTATCTATCCATGACTTAAGTATATTCAGCGAGGTAGCCTCCACCACTTCAATGAGCAGAGAATTCCAGAGACTCATTACCCTTTGAGTGAAGAAGTTTCTTCTCAACTCCGATCTAAACTGCACTCCCCTGCTCCCCTCTATTTTTGAGGCTGTGTCCTCTAATTCTACTATCCTTTCTAAGTGGGAAGAATCTCTCTACCTCTACTCTAACTAGCCCCTTCATTATCTTATATGTCTCTATAAGATCTCCCCTCAGGCTTCTAAACTCCAATGAATACAGACCCAGTCTATTTAATCTCTCTTCATAGGCTAACCCCCTCATTTCTGGTACCAGCCTAGTGAACCTTCTCTGCACTCCCTCCAAGGCCAATATATCCTTTCGCAAATGTGGCAACCAAAACTGCACACAGTATTCCAGTTGCTAACTCACCAGTGCCTTGTACAGTTCAGCAGGACCTCCCTGCTTTTATATTCTATCCCCCTTGCTATAAAGGCCAACATTCCATTCACCTCTTTGATCACTTGGTGCACCTGCACACTGAGTTTTTGCGATTCGTGCACAAGGACCCCTAGGTCCCTCTGCACCGTAGCATGCTGCAGCTTTTTGCCTTTTAAATAATAATCTTTCCTACTATTATTTCTACCAAAGTGGATAACCTCACATTTGGTAACATTATACTCCATCTGCCAGGTCCTCCCACTCACTCAGCCTATCCAGATCTCTGCAGACTTCCCACATCTTCCATGCAATTTGCTTTTCCACTCATCTTCGTGTCATTTCGTTACACTACACTCAGCCCCTTCCCCCAAATTATCTATGTAAATGGTAAACAGTTGAGGCCCCATCACAGATACCTGCGGCTCTCCACTCGTCACCAACTGCCAACCAGAACAGCACCCATTGATTCCAAATCTCTGCTTCCTGTTAGACAACCAATCCTCTATCCACGCTAACACCTTACCCCAACTCCGTGCACCCTAACCTTTTGCAGCAACCTTTTGTGAGGCACCTTATCAAATGCCGTTTGGAAATCTAAAAACACCACATCCACTGGTTCTCCTCTGTCTACCACAGTGGTCAAACATCTTCATAGAAATCCAATAAATTCATGAAACACAACTTCCCCTTCACGAATCCGTGCTGTGTCTGCTTGATCCAACAGGTGCCTCACTATTTCTTCTTTGGTGACGGATTCTAGCATTTTTCCAACTACGGACATTGAACTAACCAGCCTATAATTCCCTGCCTTTTGTCTGCTACCTTTTTTAAACAGCAGCATAACATTAGCCGTTTTCCAATCTTTCGACACTTCCCCAAAGTCCAGTGAATTTTGATAAATAATTACTAAGGCATCTGCTATCACCTCTGCTATTTCTTTCAAAACCCTGAGATGCATTCCATCCAGTCCCGGGGATTTGTCTACCTTCAGTTCCGTTAGTCTATCAAGCATTACCTCTCTGGTGACAGTAATCACATTAAGGACCTCATCTCCTATCATCCTTCTATCTTTAATATTCGGCAAGCTGTGAAGACCGATACAAAAAACTTATTTAAAGCCTCAGCTATTTCCTCATCACCCATTGCTAAATCCCCACTCTCATCCTCCAAGGGTCCAACATTCATTCCAGCCAGGCTCTCTTCTTTACATATTTGAATAAGCTTTTGCTTTCATTTTTTATAATTAGAGCTAGTTTAGCTACATATTCTATCTTTCCTTTCTTCATTGCTTTCTTAGTCATTCTTTGTTGTTTTTTTAAATCTTTCCCAATCTTCTAATCACCCACTATTTTTAGCCTCTCTGAACGCATCAGCTTTTAATTTAATGCTCTCCTTTTTTCCTTTCAATAACCACGGCTGGTTATCCCTTCTCCTACAGTCCTTAACCATCAGAATATATTTCTGCTGAGTACCGAAAAAGATCTCCGTAAAAATCCTCCACTGTTCCTCAGCTGTCCCTACCAACCAATCTGTGCCCCCAATCTACATTTGCCAATTCCGCTCTCATCTTATTATATTCCCCTCTGTTCAAACATAGGACACAGGTTCAGGATCCTAGTTTCTCATCCTCCATCTACATCAGAATCCCTCTAACCTATGCATCTCAGGACACTAAAGGGGCAATTTTAGCATGGCCAATCAACCTAATGCGCACATCTTTGGACTGTGGAAGGAAACCAAAGCACCCTGAGAAAACCCACATAGACATAAGGAGAACGTGCAAACTTCACACAGGCAATAACCCAAACTGGGAATCGAACCCAGACCCTGGAGCTCTGAAGCAGCAGTGTTAACCGCTGTGTTGTGCCGTCCAAGTAGTAAGACAGACAAACAAAAGACAAACAAACGTATATAGTTTCACTTTGGGAACAAGAGAATTCAAAAATCAAACAAAGTGAAATTTGTATGGAACTTTGATTACAGCATACTGGAGTATGTTACTTAGTTCTATTCCTGATAGGAAAAAAAGGATATCAAGGGACAAAGACATTAAAAATTGGAAAATATAATCAAAACATTTGATGTAGTGTTGACTTCATCTCAAAGAGAGTGAAATACAGTGATACTTCAATGTTGTAGTTAATCTGCAACTGAAGCGTTCAATAAGTTCTGAAAATGAGCACAGTGGTCGAATGTGTGACTAACTTGTACCCATGCTTTTAAAGTTGACAGCACACTAATTTCATTTGGCCTACTAATTTAAACAATGGTAGCATGCAGCTGGTGCTAAGCACACTACTGAGTAGCTGTATGTCTGAGAGGGGCTCCCCTAAGGATAGCTTTCACCAATTAAAGCCAACCTGTACCTCTGAAAGGAGATGCATCTTGCAAAGAACAGTTTGGGAAGCAATTCTGAAAATGATTTCAGGCACTAGCATTGCACAACATGATAGACAGCAGACTGCAAATATTTTCCAATGCTGTCCTGGAAGTCAGTAGATGCAATTTACCCATAGGGAATCCAACGAAGTTGCAAAGACAACGGCCTTCGCTGTCGATACTAAGAGTCTAGCCCTAGGGAACTGGGTGCTGCTCTGAAAGAAACTTGCAAATGGTCAAGGTCAGTTAAATTACTTGCTAATGTTATACCCCACTAACTGTGCAAGTAAGGTCGCTTTGCTCAATGCATCAATGCCCACTCACCAACAAGTGGTCTCTATTACAACTCAGATCTAGCATTCACAGCTTCATTCCACCCTGAAACACAGAACTGCTATAAATCTCACTCATATCTCATGGCATTCCTATGCTACCAGATATTAAACTGCAACAGCCAAATCTCCCATATTAAGTTCCAACAGTTGTTTGATGACAAACACAGAACTAAGGGTGGGAATTTACGACCTCCCTTGACCCAAGACCGGAAACATATAGTTTCCCTGTCTGCCCTTTACCCACTCCGATTCCATGGCAGGCGGGACCTTAGAATTCTGGCCTAAGTCTTGACTTTTTCAAATTGAGCTCTAATCACTTGACATAAAGCTCTACCTCCATGACTTCTTACTGCTTTATATACTTAGAGTGAAATAGCTAATTAACTTAGAATGATTCAGTCCTTGATGCTTAACTGTTTCTCTTCCCAACAACTCAAACATATTCTTCCACACTCTGTAAAACATTTACCTCTTTCTTGCAGGAATAAGGTAATGAATAAAGAAAATCGCACTAAACTAATAGAAGCAGGCATGATTACATTCCTTGACCCCAATGGAGGACATAGTACTCACCAACACTGGAGCAACCATGGCTGAGGTAATAGCTCAACAGGAGGTCTGACAACACCAATTTTAAATCCAACTTATTTATTTGATAGTAAGCTGGCAAGCTTTCGGCCTTTGTAGCCTTCGTCAGGCGAATGAGATGATGTGGTCAGCAATAGCACACACATCAGCACAGACAGTTTACAGATTGCTT
Source organism: Sphyrna mokarran (assembly GCA_024679065.1). Classification (NCBI taxonomy): domain Eukaryota; kingdom Metazoa; phylum Chordata; class Chondrichthyes; order Carcharhiniformes; family Carcharhinidae; genus Sphyrna; species Sphyrna mokarran. The sequence continues at coordinate 41,201,192 of JAGIQG010000002.1, forward strand.
ATTAGAATGCAAATCCTTACACCTAACCTGCTATTCAAGTCTTAAAGTGGCTAACAATGTGAGTGGAAGGAGCACTGAGCACAGGTTAGAGAGATGTGTATTGTCTCCAGACAGCACAGGAAGTGAGGTTTTTTGCTAACCCAGGCAAGTCATGGGGGTTACAGATAGTGTGACATGAAGCCAAAGTCCCTGTTAAGACTGTCCTCGTGTGTGCAGAACTTGGTTATCAGTCTCTGCTCAGCGGCTCTGCGCTGTCACGTGTCGTGAAGGCCCCCTTGAAAAACGTTTACCCGAAGGTCAGAGGCCGAATGCCCGTGACCGCTGAAGTGTTCACCCACAGGAAGGGAACAGTTTTGCCTGGTGATTGTCGAGCGATGTTCATTCATCTCCTGTCTTAGTGTCTGCACGGTCTCCCCAATGTACCATGCTTCGGGACATCCTTTCTTGCAACGCATTAGATAGACAATGTTGGCCGAGTTGCAAGAGTACGTACCGTGTACCTGGTGAATGGTATTCTCACATTTGATGATGTCATCCATGTCGATGATCTGGCATGTCTTGCAGAGGTTGCTGTGGCAGGATTGTGTGGTATTGTGGTCTCTGTTCTCCTGAAGGTTGGGTAGTTTGCTGCGAACAATGGTCTGTTTGAGGTTGCGCGGCCGTCTGAAGGCAAGTGGGGGGGTAGGAATGGCCCTAGTGAGATGTTCATCATCATCAATGATATGTTGAAGACTCCGGAGAAGATCTCGTAGCTTCTCTGCTCCAGGGAAGTACTGGACAACAAAGGGTACTCTGTCCACTGTGTCCCGTGTTCGTCTTTTGAGGAGGTCAGTGCAGTTTATCACTGTGGCACGTTGGAACTGTCAATCGATGAGTCGAGTGCGGAGCGTAGCGTCTCCCTGGAGCGGAGAAGCTACGAGATCTTCTCTGGAGTCTTCAACATATCATTGATGATGAACATCTCATTAGGGCCATCCCCACCCCCCCAACGTCTTGCCTTCAGACAACCGCACAACCTCAAACAGACCATTGTTCGCAAACTACCCAGCCTTCAGGAGAACAGTGACCACAATACCACACAACCCTGCAAGACATGCCGGATCATCGACATGGATGACATCATCAAACGAGAAGATACCATTCACCAGGTACACGGTACATATTCTTGCAACTCGGCCAATGTTGTCTATCTAATGCATTGCAAGAAAGGATGTCCCGAAGCATGGTACATTGGGGAGACCATGCAGACACTACGACAGCAGATGAATGAACATTGCTCGACAATCACCAGGCAAAACTGTTCCCTTCCTGTGGGCGAACACTTCAGCAGTCACGGGCATTCGGCCTCCGACCTTCGGGTAAACGTTCTTCAAGTGGGCCTTCACGATACATGACAGCGCAGAGCTGCTGAGCAGAGACTGATAGCCAAGTTCTGCACACATGAGGACTGTCTTAACAGGGATCTTGGCTTCATGTCATACTATCTGTAACCCCCATGACTTGCCTGGGTTAGCAAAAAACCTCACTTACTGTGCTGTCTGGAGACAATACACGTCTCTCTAACCTATGCTCAGTGCTCCTTCCACTCACGTTGTTGGCCACTTTAAGACTTGAACAGCAGGTTAGGTGTAAAGATTTGCATTCTAATCAGCAATCTGTCAACTGTCTGTGCTGATACGTGTGCTATTGCAGACCAGAACACCTCACTTGTCTGACGAAGGCTACAAAGGCCGAAAGCTTGCAAGTTTATTATCAAATAAGTTGGTTGAATTTAAAATTGGTGTTGTCAGACCTCTTACTGAGTTTACCCCAGTCCAACGCAGCATCTCTACATCATGAGGTAATAACTAACAGTGGAGATGAAACCATAAAAGTAGTGGAGCAGTGGCATAGTGGTACGGTGGTGGAATAGTAATGTCACTAATCTAAAGGCCCAGGCTAATGTTGGCATCTGGTGTGTTATGAATTCAAATAATTACTTTAAAAATCTGGAATTAAATCGAGTTTCAGTAATAGTGACCATGAAATTATCAGATTGTTGTAAAAATCCACCCAGTTCACCAATATCATTTAAGGAAGGAAATTTGCCATTCTTACCTGGTCTGGCTTGCACATGACTCCAGATTCACAGCAATGTGGCTGACTCTTAAATGCCCTCTGAAATAGCCAGGCAAACCATTCAGTTGACTAAACAGTTAGAGTAAAGGAATAAAACTGCATGGACCATCCTTGGCACTGGAAACAACAATGACACATCCTGCCCAAGCAACCCCCATGAATCTCTGGGGGCTTGCTCCTAATTTGAGAAAGCTGTCGAACAGACAAGGCAAACCACCACTGACAATCATACTCACCAAATCATATCTTACAGCCAATGTCCCACATTCCTCCATCACTACTCCTAGGTAGATTGTCTTGGCAGCACAAACTACTAGAGGTGGTGATACAGTGGATGGAATGGCTCAGGGGGTCATTTACATTGACTACGGGCTGCATTAAAACTTAAGGCATCAGGTCAAATATGGCAGTGAAACATCCTGAAGATCATCATTTCGTGCCATCCCTCCATGATCAACACTGACTGCACCTCAGCCTCACCTGCCAAAGATGCATCTGTCCATAACTCAATTCATGGGTGTGATCATCACACAACCTGTGCAGACAAAGTAATGTTTCCACACTGAGAATATTGTCCATCATATTGTGCCACTAGCATGATGTTAATTGGTGTAGATTCAGAACAAGTCTAGCAGCACCAGAGCCAGCAGAGCCCTGTTCAAATCACTAGTACCGAGCTGACAATATGAATAATTGCCTAGTTATGTCATATTCTCAAAATGAAAGAAAAATGCATTCCAGCCAATTATCATCCCATCATCTATTTCTCAAAGGTGTCATTAACATCACTCTCAAGCAGCATTTACACAGCAATAACTTTATTACCAATAATCAGTTTGGTCTCCACCAGGCCCACTCAGCTCCTGACCTCATTACAGCCTTGGTCCAAACATGGACGACATTAACTGAATTCAAGAGTTAAGTACAATTCCCTTGTCATCAAGGCAATATTTGACCAATATGGCATCAAGAAGCCCTTTTTAAAATGAACTCTCGGATTCAGGGTAAAATACTCGATGGTTCATTTTGTATATAGCACAAAGAAAGACAACTATGGCTGTTGGAGTCAATTAGCTCAGCCTCAGGACAAAACTGTTGGAGTTTCTCAGGATAGTATCTCACTCAACTATCTGCAAATACTTTGTAAGTACTTTCCTTCCATTCTAAGATCAGAAATGAAGGGTGTTCACTGATGGTGGCGCAATATTCAGCACAATCCATGACTCCCCAGATGAAATAGTATGTGCCCATATTTGGCAAAAAACTTGAACATTTCAACTTGGACTAATGACAAGTAACATTCACACAACCAAGTGGTTGGTAATACAAAATTCCAACAGGAGAGAATCTAACCATGTTCCCTTGACATTCAATAGCATTACCATCACCAAAACCCTCATCACTGTCAACACTTGAGGTTCGCACTGACTGGAAATTTAACTGGACAAGCTAAAGAGGTACTTTGGCAGAGCTAGTCAGAGGCTGGAATTTTTGCAGCAAGTAAATCACTTCATGATTTCTCAAAGCCTGTCCATCATCTACAAAGCATACATCAAGACTGCTTTTCTCACAACCCTTTATCACAAAGTCTTTCTCCTTTCAGACAGCCAAGAGCTACAACCTATCCAGGAAATAAAGAAAATGCAAGAGTTACATGGGAAAGAAAATGGTGAAGTAGTAATAATATCATTCACACTCAGTCACTGCCATTAACTCAAATACTGATACTGGTATAATTTATAGAAGTCTCTCAATACCAGGTTAAAGTCCAACAAGGTTTATTTGATATTAAACATCACAAGCTTTTGGAATGTTGTTCCTTCATCAGGTGAGTGGAAAGTTTCAGAACTTTCCACTCACTTGACAAAGGAACAGTGTTCCTAAAGCTTGAGGCGCTTACTATCAAATAAACCTGTTGGACTTTAACCTGATATTGTGAGACTTCTTACTCCCCCAGTCCAACACTGGCATCTCCATACCATAATTTACAGGATCAGTGAAAGGTAGAAAATGCATGTTGCAGACACTGCACACAAGAACAACACAGATCACAGCCCGCCAGAGGGATTGGCTCACACATAAGAGCTCAGTTGTTTAGAAGATTGAATACAATGATGGATATATACAATGATGGATATACACAATGGATTGCTTGCTTTTATGATAGTAAGAACAGGGATTCTGCCAATCCTATCAAGGAGCATGGCAGCGTTCAGCACCAATTTGTGATTGTTGGAAGTCAACCTCAGGATAATACAGTTGGAGTATCTCAGGATACTACCTCAGTCTCAACCATCTTCAACCACTTAAGGTAGAGGGCATTGTGCAGAGCTTGGAGCCCAAACTTTTTAGCCTAGAAATAGTGGCAATTACAGATTCAAATACGATGTTGCAGATTAAAATCTACGAAGAACACTAGCAGAAGTTTATATGTATTTAAATGCACAGTGTGGTGAATAAGGCTGGTTAATTACAAACACAAATATTTGTTTAAAAATTCCATATACTGTTAATAATGGAAATGCAACTTAAAAGGTGAGGCATTCGAGAATATAAAGTTTTTAAAAAAGTAATAAAAATATGAATTAGCAATGATTATGCAAGATATTGCAAGTGCTGGATAGAGCGGATGCCATTATAATAGGTTCACAGGGGAACATAAGAAAATTAGACTAGCAAATAGGGAAAATGAGAATAGAACGCCAGTCAACACAAGAGAGAACACAAAAATGTTCCAACAGCATGTCAACAGTATGTGGTAGTAAGAGCAACGCCAACAGCGCAACTTCAATTCTCCTGCCAACTGAGGTTATTCGTGAAAGCTGGCCTTCTCAATCTTGCTCCTCACCTTAGGTGTGGTAAACCTCAGGTTAAATAATACTAGTCAGCTCTTCCACTCAGAGGAAACAGCAGCCTATAGTCATCAGAGACAATGGCGACTTTATTTTACCAAGAGTTGGAGTGGGTCCTGTTAGTGACAAAACAAGTGATGCATGCTTAGCAGCACAAGGCTAGGCTACAATACTTAATGAGCAGTTTGTGTCAGTATTCAAAATGCAAGACAATGCTGACAAAATATTGGTAAATGTGGAAGTGTTAAATGTAATGGCTGGGTTTAAAAACAAGAGGCAGAAGGTATAGAAAGGGCTGCCAATGCTAAGAGCAAATAAATCACCTGATTTGGATGGCAAGAAAGTGGCATTTGTGACTGTAGACGGATATAATCTTGCAATTTTCTCGAGAAATAGGGGAATGGTATGTTTTGTCTGTACAGCACACAAGAAACAATACTTTTCACTATATGTTAATACACGTAACATTAATAAATCAAATCAAAATCAAGAGATGCCAAGGGATTAGAGAATGGTGAATAGGACATATCTGTTCAAGGAAGGGCATAAGTACATTCCTCGAAACTATAGGCCAGTTGCAGCAGGGGAGGGGGTGGTGTTAATTCAACAGGCAATTGATGGAGTCTGACTTAATTAGGGAGAGCCAGCACAGATTGGTAAAATGCAGATCATGCTTCACTGATCTCATTGAATATTTTGAAGGAACAGAAAAAGTTGAAGGGAATGAGATGGATGTTCTGAATATGGATTTTATGAAAAAGCATTTGACAAAATATCACAAACAACTGATTAACAAGGTTGAAGTGAATGGACTAGAAGGGTCAGTGTCAACCTGGATAAAAGAACTGACTTAAGAAAAAGAGTTATGGTAAATGGTTATTCTTCAGACAGGAGGATAATAGACAATAATGTTAGGCCTATTACTTTTCTTTGATATTGAAATGTACAATAAAAACTCAAGTTTTCTGATGGCACAAATTTGAAGAGTAGCAAAAAGTGAGGATGATACTATAAGGCTCCATTTTAATTTGGGGAGGATTTTTGCATTTAACAGCAGATCTGATGTATGGTCATGTGACCCAATCTGCCCATTTTGGAGAGGCCGTTTCTACTCCTTAACCCTTCTCCTCACCAACATTCTGCTAGCTGACCACCCTCCAGCTTGTGGTTTACCTCTGCAATCCCACAACTCAAAAGTTGCTTTTGTTTTGAAGCTGCTCTTTCCCGTCTCTCAGTGCTCATCTCCAGAGCCCTGCTCACAGCAAGGACTCAGGCAAAAGGAGCAGCAAGTGGAAAAGACAATTAGTGGGAAGTTTGACAAGAAGAGTCAGCAGCAAGAGAGGTGGCCAGAGAACACCATCAGAGGGACAGAGAATGCTAACCAGAGATCAGGGTATGGGAGAGGAGCTGGAGGCTTAAACAGAGAGGCAGCAAGCCAAATAGTTGGCAGTTTAGATAGTCAACGGCATGGCAATGCAGAAAGACAGGGTGGCCGAGAGTTGGTGAGTCAGAGGTGATATGCCGTTGGGTCGACGAGCAGGAGAAACAGCAAGTTAGAGCGTCAGCAAGTGGAAGCTAAGCAACAAGAGCTAGTACTTTTCTTTCATTATTTTTAAATTATTTTTGAAGTTATTTCATTTACAAATATAGAAATGTAGAAATATTTAACACTATAAAATGTTTCAAACTTACAAGGTTTAATGCTTCAATTTTTATTCTAATAGGAAGAGGCACAGCTCAAAAGAGTATACAAGGAGAGGGGGGACCTGGGGTTGCAGATGCATAGATTTTGAAGGTGGTAGGATCTCAAGCGGGAGATTAACAAAACATGTGGTATCTTGGGTTTAATAAATAGATGCATTGAGTACAAAAACTGGGAAGGTGTGTTAAACCATTAGAAAACCCTGGGAAGGCAACAATGACAATATTGCTTCCAGTTCCAGTCACTACGCTTTAGGATGGATAAAAGGATCTTCTGGTAAAGGAGATTTACCAGAATGATTCCAGAGATGGTTTGGTTTGGTTTATTATCACACGTATTAACACACAGTGAAAAGTACTGTTTCTTGCGTGCTATGCAGACAAAGCATATTGTTCATATAGAAGGAAATAAGAGTGCAGAATGTAGTGTTATAATCATAGCCATGGTGTACAGAAAAATCAACTTAATGCAAGGCAAGTCGATTCTAAAGTCTGTCTTCAGTCAGTTCATCTGTGACCTCAGGCTTTTGCACTTCTTTCCCATGGAAGGTGGTGGAAGACAGCATAAGTGTGGAAAGAGTCTATAGATGGGAAGCTGGTTTATGTGATGGATTGTGCTACATTCACAATCTTTTGTAGCTCCTTGCAAGTCTTGGGCAGAACAGAAGCCATACCAAGCTATCAAGAATGCTTTCTACGGCACATCTGTAAAAGTTGGAGATTTCGCAGCTGACATGCCAAATTTCATTAGTCTTCTGAGAAAGTAGAGGCATTGGTGGACTTTCATAACTATAGTGTCAGCATGATGGGACCGGGACAGGTTGTTGGTGATCTGGACACCCAAAAACTCGAAGACCTTGCCCCTTTCTACTTTGTCTGCATTGACGCAAACAGGGGCATTTTCTCCTTTGCATTTCCTGAAGTTGGCGACAATCTCCTTCGTTTGTTGACATTGAGGGAGAGATTATTGCTGCTGCATCAGTTCACAAGATTCTCTACCTCATTCCTGTATATGTCTTGTCATTGTTTGAGATCCAACCCACTAGGATGATGTCATCAGCAAACTTGAAAATCGAACTGGAGGGGAATTTGGCCACACAGTCATAAGTGTACAAGAAGCATAGTAGGGGGCTGAGAACACAACCTCGTGGGACACCAGTGTTGAGGATGATCATAGAGATGTTGTTGCTTATTCTTACTGATTGTGGTCTGAGTTAGGAAGTTCAGGATCCAGTCTCAAAGAGAGATGCCAAGGCCAGGCCATGCAATTTGAAGATGAGTTTCGTGGAAATAATGCTGTCAAAGGCTGAACTGTACTCAATCAATAGGAGTATGACATTGGTGCCCTTGTTATCTAATGTTTCAGTGTTGAGTGCAGGGCCAGGAAGATGGCGTCTGCTGTGGACCTGTTGTGACGAATGTCAAACAGTAGTGGATCCAGGTCGTCTGTGAGGTTGGAATGGATTTGTGCCATGATTAACCTTTCAAAGCACTTGATAATGATGGATGTCAGAGCCACCAGCCAACAGTCATTAAGGCACGCCGCTTGCTTTTTCTTAGGTACTGGGTTGATGATCGTCTTCTTGAAGGAGACAGGGATTTCAGATTGCTGTAAAGAGAAGTTGAATTATCTGAGAATACTCCCACCAGCTGATCCGCACAGGATCGAAGTGCTCATCCAGGTACACCATCCACGTCAGTGGCTTTCCGTGGGCTGACCTTCAAGAAAGCTGCTGACATCTGCAGTGGTGAACCCAGACACAGGTTTACCTAGGGCTTCAAGGATGGAGGGCATGCTCTAATGACCTCTTGCTCAAATAAATGAATGAATTGAGAATGAATGAATAGAATGAATTGAGCTCAGAGAGGGGTGCATTGGAGGGATGATTTTACATGCTTTCATCTTGTAGCCTGTTATGTCTTGCAGACCTTGCCATAGTTAGCGGGGATTTATGTGACTAGCCTGTGACTCTAGCTTGGTCCGGTACTGTCTTTTGGTATCTTTGATGCCTCTCCTTAGATTGTATCTAGCTTTCTTGCATACGTCAGTGTCACCTTACTTGAACGCCTCAGGCCTGAACTTCACAAAGCAGTGGATATCCCTGTTCATCCATGGTTTCCAGTTGGGGAACGCACAGATTTGCTTCTTAAGCCCAGTCTTCTACACACTTACTAACGAAATCAATTACTATAGTGGCGTACTTGTTCAGGCTGGCCGCAGAGTTTTTAAACACTGAACAATCTAAGCAATCCTTAGGAGATCATCTGATTTCTCAGACTAACATTACACAACTTTCTTTGATGGATTCTCCCACTACAGTTTTTGCTTGTAAACTGGCAGCAAGAGCACAACCTTATGGTCTGATTTGCCAAAGTGTGGCCAGGCAATAAGAGTGGTAGGCATGCTTAATATTTGTGTAGCAGTGATCTAGGATATTTGGGTCACTGGTGGAACATGTTGATGCTAACTTGGTAGTACATTCGAGTTTAGCCAGATTAAAGTCCCCAGTGACAATGAACAAAGCCGTTGAATGTTTTGTCTCAAGGCTAATCGTAGTGGTGTATAGTTCATCCAGCACAATCTTCACATCTGCATGGGAGGGGATGTAAACTGCCTTCAGGATAATGGATGGGGGTTTTAGTTACAAGGTTTGTTTGAAGAAGTTAGCTGTGTTCTCCTTGGAACAAAGGAGATTGAAAGGAGGTTTGATAGAGGAATACAAGATTCTGACGGGTTTCCAAAAGTATACAAGAAAAAAAACTGTTTCCATTAGCTGATGATACAAGTACTAGGGGACAGAAAAGATATAGGGAAAATGAGGAAAATACTTTTCTGCAGCCAGTAGTAATAACTAACTCAATGGGAAGATCAATTTCTTCAGAAGGAAATTGGATAAGCAATTGAAGGAAATTAACTTGTAGGAATAAACTACAAGGATAGAGCAGGGCAATGGAACTGACCAGATTGCTTCAGAGACAGCCTGATGGATGACTCCTTTCTGTGCCTTGAACGAATAAGGCTCCAGTTCAGCTTCCGTTGCAGTGGTGCTCAATCTGCTGCCACACTAGTTCAGTCAATTGTCAACAGACCTGCAGAGACCATGTTCAGAGGGGCTTGTAGGATGTCACAGTAGTCCAACACTCAGATCACTGAGGTAGAACACAGAAAAACTACAGCATAAACAAGCCCTTTGCCCACATGTTGTGCCAAACATCTCTACCTACTAGGCTTACCTATTAATCCTCAATTCTACGAAGTCCCATGTATTCATCTAAAAGTCTCTTAAAAGACTCTATTGAATCTACCTCCATCACCATCACCATCACCAGCAGCCAATTCCACATAGTCACCACCCTCAGTGAAAAAAAACTCACCCCTGAAATCTTCTCTGTACCTACTCCACAGCACGCTAAATTTGTGTCCTCTTGTGGCAGCCATTTCAGCGCTGGGAAAAAGTCTCAGAATCCACTTGATCAATACCTCTCAACATCTTATACACCTTTATCAGGTCACCTCTCATCCTTCGTCTCTCCAAGGAGAAAAGACCAAGCTCTCTCAACTTATCCTCATAAGGCATGCCACCCACTCCAGCCAACATCCTTGTAAATCTCCTCTGCATCCTTTCAATGGCTTTCACATCGTTCCTATAATGAGAAGATCAGAACTGAGCACAGTACTCCAAGTGGGGTCTGACCAGGGTCTTATACAGCTGCAGCATTATCTCCCAACTCCTAAACTCAATTCCTTGATTGATGAAGGCCAGTACACCATACGCCTTCTTAACCACATCCTCTATCTGTGAAACTGATTTGAGTGTCCTATGAATCCGGACCCCACAATCCTTCTGATCGTCCATACTGCTAAGAGTCTGACCCTTAATATTATATTCCTTCATCTCATGTGACCTGCCAAAAAGAATCACTATACACTAATCAGGGTTGAAGTCCATCTGCCACTTCTCCACCCAGTCTCACATCCTATCTATACCATGCTGCAACTTCTGACATCCGTCCAAACTATCCACAACCCTTCCAACCTTCGTGTCATCGGCAAACTTACCAACACATCCCTCAACTTCCTTATCCAGGTCATTTATAAAAATCACAAATAACAAGGGTCCCAGAACAAATCCCTGAGGCATTCCACTGGTGAACGACCTACATACAAAAGAGGCCACTGAGGTGTTGCTCTGTTAAACTCCAGTGATACTGGAGATAACAAATCTGCTGCCCTCTCAGGATGATAGCTTTGGCCTCCTACCCATCTTCCAGTCAACCCAGATGTGGTACAGTCCACGCCTAGGTGCTGCAGTTCAAAACTAGGTCATAAAGCTAGAGTGTCCTCCAAAGTAAACAGCAGTCCCCCACAAAACCCAAGCAGCTTTTACAACAATGCTGCCATTATTGGGATAGTATAATATAGGAGCACTAGGAAAGGGAGAGGCACGCTAAGCCAGTAGAAATCAATCACAACCAACACAAACATAAATGATAGGAGCAGGAGGCCATTTAGCCCTTCAAGCCTGCTCCACCATTCATCATGATCATGGCTGACCAACCAACTCAATGGTCTAATCCTGCTTTCTCCCCATAACCTTTGATCCCATTCACCCCAAGTGCCATATCTAGCCATTTTAAAGCAGCTGATGGTCCTTGCTGGGGGTTCTTGCCTGCTACTGAATACATGTTGAGCTGTGCAAGGTTAAACGTAAGAACATAAGAAATAGGAGCAGGAGTAGGCCTCCTGGTGTACTAAGGAAGTTAGTTCACTAGTAAAGAGGAAAAAGGAGGCTTATTTAAAGATGAGATGTGAAGGCTCAGTTAGGGCACTGGACAGTTATAAATTAGCCAGGAGGGAGCTAAAGAGGGAGGTAAGAGGAGCTAGAAGAGAACATGAGAAGACTTTGGCGGATAGGATAAAGGAGAACCCTAAAGCTTTTTATAGATATGTTAAGAATAAAAGATTGGTTAGGTCAAGATTAGGGCCAGTCAAAGACAGTACTGGGAAGTTGTGCGTGGGGCCTGTAGAGATTGGTGAGGCACTGAATGAATATTTTTCGCCGGTCTTCACACGGGAAAACGTCAACAGAGTTGGGGAGAATACTGGGATACAGGGTTGTAGACTAGACAGGATAGAGGTACATAAGGAGGAGGTGTTAGCTATTCTTGAGAGTATGAAAATAGATAAATCCCCTGGGCCAGATGGGATTTACCCCAGGTTACTCTGGGAGGCTAGAGAGCAGATTGCAAAGCCTTTGGCTTTGATCTTCATGTAGTCGTTGGCTACAGGTGTAGTGCCGGAAGACTGGAGGATGGCAAATGTTGTCCCCTTGTTTAAGAAGGGGAGCAGAGACCGTCCTGCAAATTATAGACCAGTGAGCCTTACATCTATAGTGGGGAAAGTTTTGGAAAGAATTATAAGGGATAGGATTTATAGTTATTTAGAAAGAAATGAATTGATTAGGGATAGTCAGCATGGATTTGTGAAGGGGAGGTCATGCCTCACAAACCTTATTGAGTTTTTTGAAAAGGTGACCAGAGGTGGATAAGGGTAAGGCAGTTGATGTGGTGTACATGGATTTTAGCAAGGCAGTTGATAAGGTTCCCCATGGAAGACTACTGCAAAAAATGCAGATGCATGGGATTGAGAGAGATTTAGCAATTTGGATTAGGAATTGGCTAGCTGATATAAGACAGAGGGTGGTGGTTGATGGGATATATTCAACCTGGAGTTTAGTTACTAGTGGTGTACCTCAGGAATCTGTTTTGGGGCCACTGTTGTTTGTTGTTTTTTTATAAATGACCTGGATAAGGGTGTAGAAGGATGGGTTAGTAAATTTGCTGATGACAGCAAAGTTGGAAGAGTTGTAGACAGTGAGGATGGATGTTACAGTTTGCAGAGGGACATAGATAAGTTGCAGAGCTGAGCCAAGAAGTGGCAAATGGAGTTTAATGTGGAAAAGTGTGAGGTGTTTCACTTTGCTAAGAGTAATATGTGTGTAGAATATAGGGCTAATGTAGAATTCTTAGTAGTGTAGATGAGCAGAGAGATCTCGGTGTACAGGTGCATAGATCTCTGAAAGTTGGTACTCAAGTTGATAAGGTTGTCATGAAGGCGTATAGTGTGTTAACTTTTATTGGTAGAGGGATTGAATTTCGGAGCCGAGATGTTATGTTGCAACTGTACAATACTCTGGTGCGGCCGCACTTGGAGTATTGTGTACAGTTTTGGTCACCACATTATAAGAAAGATGTGGAGGCATTGGAAAGGGTGCAGAGAAGGTTTACCAGGATGTTGCCTGGTATGATGGGTAGGTCTTATGAGGAAATGCTAAGGGACTTGAAGTTATTTTCACTAGAGAGAAGGCGGCTAGGAGGTAACTTAATTGAGACATACAAGATGATCAGAGGGTTAAGTAGGGTGAATAGCGAAAGCCTTTTTCCTCAGTTGGAGATGGATAACACGAGGGGACATAGCTTTAAGTTAAGGGGTGGTAGTTATAGGACAGATGCTAGAGATGGGTTCTTTACTCAGAGGGTAGTGAGGGCGTGGAATGCCCTGCCTGCAGCAGTTGTGGACTCATCAAGTTTAAGGGCGTTCAAATGGGCAGTGGAAAGGCATATGGATACCATTGGAATAGTTCAGGATAGAGAGTCATAAAATTGGTTACATTAGTCGGCACAACGTTGAGGGCCGAAGGGCCTGTACTGAGCTGTAATGTTCTATGTTCTATAGGCCATTCAGCCCCTCGAGCCTGCCCCGCCATTCAATAAGATCATGGCTGATCTGTAGTGGTTCAGTACCACTTTCCTGCTTTCTCCCCGTAACCCTTAATTCAAAGAACAACACAGCACCGGAAACAGGCCCTTCGGCCCAACGAGCCCACGCTGCCGTCCTAACGTCTTAATGACATATAGGGACCAATTTGTTACCCAAATTCCCTCGTCAATCAAAAACCTATCCACTCTTGACTTGAACATATTCAGCAAGGAAGCCTCCACCACTTCATCAGGCAGAGAATTCCAAAGATTCACCACCCTTTGCGTGAAGAAACCCCTCCACAACTCCGAGCTGAACCGCCTCCCCCTAATCTTGAGGCTGTGTCCTCTAGTCCTACCATCTTTCTAAGCGGGAAGAGTCTCTCAAGCTCTACCTTATCCATCCCTTCATTATGATATACGTCTCTATAAGATCCCCTCTCAGCCTTCTAAACTCCAAAGAGTACAAACCTAGCCTATTCAGTCTCTCCCCGTAATCCAACGCCTTCATCTCCGGTATCAGCCTAGTAAACCTTCTCTGCACCCCCTCCAAGGCCAGTATATCCTTCCTTGAATGCGGCGACTAACTGCACACAGTACTCCAGCTGTGGCCTCATCAGCACCCTATACATCGGCAACAGAACCTCTCTACTTTTATATTCTATCCCCCTAGCTTTAAAGGCCAAAATTGTATTTGCCTTCTTAATCACCTGCTGCACCTGCAGACTGTGTTTTTGCGATTCATGCACAAGGGCCCTCAGGTCCCTCTGCACCGTCGCATGCTGCAGCTTTTTGCCATTTAAATAGTAATCCTTCCTACCATTATTCTTACCAAAGTGGATAACCTCACACTTGCTAACATTATACTCCATCTGCCAGGTCCTCACCCACTCACTCAACCTATCCAGATCCCTCTGCAGACTTCCCACACCTTCCATACAATTTGCTTTTCCACTCATCTTCGTGTCATCAGCAAATTTCGTTACCCTGCATTCAGCCCCTTCCTCCAGATCATCTACGTAAATGGCAAGTAGCTGGGGCCCCAGCACCAAACCCTGAGGCACTCCACTAGTCACCAGCTGCCAATCAGGATAGCACCCATTAATACCTACCCTCTGCTTCCTATTAGATGACCAATCCTCTATCCAGTCTAACACCCTACCCTGACTCCCTGCACCTTAACCTTCTGCAGCAATCTTTTGTGAGGCATCTTATCAAACACTTTTTGGAAATTCAAGAGGGCAAACCAGAACATTAAGCCCCAGAATGGCAATACTTAAGTCAAATAAGCATTATGTACAGAGTGATGTCATAAACTGTCTCCCCGCCATACTAAAGATGAATACTATTTGCCCTCACTAAAATAACTACTGGCAGAGTAGAATTGCCCTCTTCAATGTCTTAATTGACTAAGACTCCAACTTAACTTCCATTGCAGTATCTACTCAATTTACGGGTGCTAGAGTGGTGCTTAACCAGAAACGTGCAGAAATGAACATGGAGGGTCACTTTGGAGGAAAAGTGGCACCAGAAAATCAATTACTAGCACCTGAATTTCACAATCACTTGCATCATAAACTGCATTGCTGATGTGATTATCAGTCGGACTGCACAACAAAAATGTATTAGACATTTTTCTTTGCCATTTGTTTCTCCTAGCCTCCTTTGTTGTTACAGCTGGTCAGAAGAACTTTGGGCTGCTTGCTGTTGGACCATAAACAGAAAGACTGTTAACTGTGGAAAAACTATGCTTTCCAAAGTTGCCAATGAACAGGCAGAAGAACAACAGCAAAGATCACAAGTTGAAACATAACATTTTACTCAGCACAGCAGGGAAGAAGCAATGGGGGGAGGAGGAGGAAAAGAATAGCAAGGTAGAGTGAGAGAAAAGATGCAGGAAGGAAGAGAAAAAATGTCAAGAAGAAAGAGATTTGCATTTAAGAAAATGAAACAAAGAATTTTGATAGGTCACTGTGCCTGTCTCACATTAAATTATCTATTAGCCATATTTCCCTCTCAATGAATATTAGTAAAAACAAAGCTATTGTTTTCAGGTTCCACTAAGAACTGTGTTCTCCTACCCAATTGTTCACTCAGATTGAATCACATTGATGGAACTTGTCCCATTTGATTAAGAGGCAAATTTTATACACAAAATACTAACCAGTACCAATATCACCTTTCTGACACTGTTTCCCATTTTATCCCATTGCAACTGAAACTCAAACACATTGATTTGATTTGTCAATTGTATTGGATAGAGTGAAAGTATTTTTTCTTGTGCACTGTGCAGACAAAACATACTGTTCATGGAGTATACAGGGGGGAGAGAGAGACAGAGAGAGAGAGAGAGAACAGAATATAGTGTTACTGTCACAGCTAGGGTGTAGAGAAAGATCAGCTTAATATATGATAGGTTCATTTAAAAGTCTGATGCCCGCAGGGAAGAAGCTGTTCTGAAGTCAGTTGGTACGTGATCTCAACTTTTGTATCTTTTTTCTGACAGAAGATAGAAGAGAACATGCCTGCGGTGTGCGGGGTCCTTGATTATTTTGGCTGCTTTTCCGAGATAGCAGGAAGCATAGACTGAGTCAATGGATGGGAGGCTGGTTTGTGTGATGGACTGGACTATGTTCACAACTCTTTATGGTTGCTTGCAGTCTTGGTCAGAACAAGAGCCATATCAAGCTGTGATACTTCCAGAAACTATGCCTTCTGTGGTGCATCTGTAAAAATTAACAGAAGTTGAGGTGGACATTTCGAGCCCTATTCAGTTGTAGCACTCTTGCACTTCAAGTCAGATAGTTGTGGACTCAAGAATGACTGTAGTACCAAATTTTGGCTGACAACCATTGCAAAACTGAGTACTGCACTGTCAGAAATGGCATCTTTCAAATGATGATCTCTGTACCCTCAGATGAATATAAAGGATCCCATGGTACCGTTCTGACAAAAATGGGAAATTTATCCTGTGTCATGACATTCATTACATAATCACTGAAAAAAGCAGATGATCTCATAATAACATGTTCGTTTGTGGAACTTTGCTGTGCACAAATTAGTTGTCACATTTCTCACATTACAATGCATTACATGTCAGCATCCTTCCATCAATAAAGACAATTGATATTCAATAAATAATCCTTTTCGGATAGGGTATCTTCATATGATGCATCTTAAGAGGAAGGTGCTGCCACAAGTAATTTTCATGAAGATTCCAAGTGTTGTTGTGGATTGTTGTTACTAGTGTTAGCAGTTACCAAGCCACTGCAGCCACCAGTCAGTGAAATGATGTATGCGAGCCCACAGGTGGTGATGCCACTTTCCTCTGTCAGTTCATGACTCCTGGACACAATAATCGATGTTCAGGGTTTTTGTGTCACATTTAAGAGAACGCTTGAAGCTATCTGGTTCCGACTATCTCACCATGCAGAAAGTTTTGGATATATGATCATCTTCTATCTTTTGGACATGCCCAAGCCAACTAACCCATCTCTGTCTGATGAGTACTAACAAACTTGGGAACTTAGCCATTGAGAAGTATGTGACATCCACGATACTTTCTTGCCCGGTTATACCCATAATGCACCACATGAAGTTGAAAATGGTTGAGCTTCTGTTCTTGACAGCTATAAGTCTTCCATGTTTTCTAGCCATACAGGAAGATGCTGAGAACAAGGCTTATAAACCATCAGCTTAGTCCTAAGAGTTCAGCTTGATGTTATTCATAGCATGTATCATGAATCAGCAAGAAGTGGTAGCTGCTTTCCCCATCCGTGTGATAAGTTGCATGTGGAGGGATAAATTGTCTGTTGTTGTGGACCTGAGGTGATAGAATTTGCTAACCACTTCCAGCAGTGTGTTTTAATATGATTGGAGCAGAGATGTAACATCTTATCTCATGCCAACAGTTTTCTTTCATACGTTGACAGTCAGGGGGAATAAGTTATAGACATGAGATTCAGTGCATCAGGCCTCTGTAGCTGAATTTCTGTTTGTACCACTATCTCTCACTATCAAAAAATTCTCTGATCAGGACATAATGTAACATCAGGACACAATGGGCAGAATTCTCCCATTTTTTTCTCCCACTGTCAGGCATCTCCAGCAACATCTGTACCACTGACCAGCATGCCAGGTTCAGATTCAAATTCTGAGCTTGGAACCTCATTAATTATGCACACAAATTGCCCTGGCACGACAGCAGTGATTTAGCCACTTGCCCTCAGCTGATGGATTTGGCCATCCAGCACCATATTTAATACCAATCCAGCATATTCCTATCACTCTCTTCAAACCCATCTGCTTTCACTAGGTCATGTAGGGTGCCAGCAACTCAGAGAAAAGACTAGCAACCTCAAGAAGCCTGTTCTTCAATTCAACCACCTTGCCCTACAGCTCATGATCTGCGAGGCGCCCATAACCCATATGGACCGCTCCCAACAACCTCTGGAGTATTAAGTACATGGGACTGTATGAGATGGATAGAAAGCTGAGTAGCAATAGGAAGTAAACAGGGTCTTTTTCCAATTGGCAGGCAGTGACCAGTGCAGTACTGCAGGGATTTATGCTTAGACCCCAACTAATCACATCATATATTCATGATGTGGAAGAGGAAACAAATGCATTATCTCCAAATTTGCAGATAACACAAAACTGGGTGGGAAGGTGAGTTATGAGGAGGATTTCAGCATCATTTAGAGTGAGTGGGCATACGCATGACAGTTGCAGTGTGGATAAACATGAGGTTATGCATAGAACATAGAACAGTACAGCACAGTACAGGCCCTTGATGTTGTACCAAGTTTTGTCCAAAATCAAGATCGAGCTATCCCACTCCCTATCATTCTGGTGTGCTCCATGTACCTATCCAATAACTGCTTGAAAGTTCCTAAAGTGTTCTGACTCCACTATCACAGCAGGCAGTCCATTTCACATCCCCAACCACTACGAGTGAAGGTCCTATCTCAGACATCCCTCCAATATTCCCCTCTAGGAACCTTACAGTTATGCCCCCTAGTAACAGCTACATCCACTCAAGGAAATAGTCTCTCAGCGTCCACTCGATCTATCCCTCTCATCATCTTAATAGAGGTTTATAAGTCGCCACTCATCCTCCTCCACTCTAAAGAGAAAAGCCCTAACAGCCTCAACCTTTTCTTATAAGCCCACCCTCCAAATGAGGCAGCATTCTGGTAAATCTCCTCTGCACTCTTGCCAATGCTTCCACATCCTTATTATAGTGATGTGACTAGAACTACACATAATATTCCAAATGTGGTCTCACCAAAGTCCTGTACAGTTGCAGCATAACCCCACGGCTCAAACTCTAACCCCATTAATAAACACTAACACTCTATAGACAACTATAGGAAAATACTAGGTGCAAATCTGATGAGACAAGGTTGTTCTGAAATTTCAGTCAGCTTTCTTCGAAGTAAATTTCAGAAATAGGTTAAAAAGGCAAAAGCTAAGGGGCTCTAAAGAATTGCACTAATGTTTCTCATTAACCTAAACTCCCCACTCGTGGAGTCAAACTCATGCAGGGATGTGCTGTTGCAGGGAGTGGCTAATGAGGGAGCCCATTTAGTTCAATGGCGATAAACTGCCTCCCATTTTACACCTCAATTCATTTGCTGGTATATTCTTTTTATTTAATCAAACCTTCAAAATGTTGATGTGTTCTTCCAAAACAATATTTTACCTCTGGCTGTCTGGAGTGTGGTAAGTTGTCTCAATATTACTGCTTATGTTATGGATTGAACTTGAGAGGATCTTATTGACCAGTTACAACAATGTAGAATTAATGCTTTAAAACAATGCATTTCAATAGTACCTACAGTGCAGCAGCTTGTTTGGGCTGGCAGATTTAATATTCCAGAGAGAAATTGGGGAAAAGAGTCTGGTGGTGGCTCATGACTTTTCTCATTAATGTGGCATTTCATGTAATAATGTCACAGTGAAAATATATGTTGTGACAATTTTTAAAAATATTTTTCCTATGCAAGTTGATTACAAAAATGCAAGAAAAGTTAAATGGAAGAAAACATTGCAAGCTTGTTTATATACTGTATAATGTTGTGATATGGCAATGTGTTGCCCATCATTACCTGTAACATTTTTTTTAAATGCACTTCAGTAGCAATAATAGGAAGGCACATTATTATTTGAACAGATGTAAATCAATAAGACAAGGGTATCTTTATGCATCAGTCACTGAAAGCAAGCACGTAGGTTAGGTTAAGATTAAAACAAGTAAGGCTTATAGTTACTGTGAAATTCCACTAATTGCCACTCTGGGCGCCTGTTCAGGTCAATACACCTAACCAACACATCTTTCAGAATGTCAGAAGAAATCAAAGCACCCGAAGGAAACCCATGCAGACGCAGAGAATGTGCAGACTCTGCACAGATAGTGACTAAGCCAGGAATTGAACCTGGATCGCTGGCGCTGTGAAGCAGCAGTACTAACAACTGTGCTACCATGCCACCTCAAACCACTGTGCCACCGCGCTGCCCCACAGCATGCAGCAAAGGCGGCAAATCGTATTGTAGCCTTCGTAGCGAGAGTATTTGGATACAGAAATGGGGATGTTTTACTGCAATTGTGTTGGGCTTTGGTGAAACCACACATGGAATATTGTGTACAGTTTTGGTATCCTTACCTGGGGATGGGTGTCCTTGCTTTAGAGAGACTGCAGCAAAGGCTGTTTACTGGAACGGCAGGTTTGTCATATGAGGAGAGACCAGGTCAGTTAGAGTTGTATTCACTGGAATTTAGAAGATGAGAGAGTTCTCACAGAAGTTTATAAAATCCAACAGCATGAGAGAGGGAATATTCAGAAAGAATGTTCTCAATAGTGGGGAAGTCCTTAACTAGGTGTCATAGTTTTAGGATAAGGGGTAAGTAAACCTTTTAGAGCTAAGGTGAGAAATTTTTTCATCCAGAGTGGGGAATCTATGGAATTCACTAGAACAGCAAGTAGTTGAGGCCAAAACATTACGTGATTTCAAGAAAACAGATACAGTCCTGGGGCTAAAGGCATCAAAGGGGTGCAGGCCATGGCGGGGAGGCAGCCATGATCACAATGAATGGCCTCCTCTGACTTCTATTTTCTATGTTTCATCCATCTTCTCCCAGTAAACAATGTGTCCCTCTAGTAAAGGATGTGGTATTTCTTTGACACCCTTGTTTCTGACTTTTTCATTTAGGCTTGATGGGGGTGCAGCTTTTCTCTTCCTTCTGCCTTCCGTTTTTCATTTTCCTCATCCACATCCTTGCTCGTCTGCCTGGGATGGTGCTCTGCCTTCACCTCCTGCTCAGCAACAAATCTTTCTTTCCCACAAACGTAATAGCAATTGACAAAGCCATTCTGCTGGCAAGATGCCCTCTTCCAATTTAAAACTGCTACTTTAATTGTTCCTTGTCCTTACAGTTAGAGCATTACAGCACAAAAAGAGGCCCATTGTGTATCCACAGTCAGCAAGCACCTATCTATTCTAATCCCATTTTCCAACACTTGGACAGTATCCTTGTATGCTATGGTGTTTCAAGTGCTCATTGAAAGGCTTCCTAAATGTTGAGGATGCCCGTCACTAAAATCCTTTCAGGCAGTGAATTCCAGATTCCCTTTGGGTGAAAATGTTTTTCCCAAAATCCCCTCAATCTCTTGTCTCTCACTTTAAAATCTACGCCCCCTGATTAAGGGGAAATGTTTCTTCGAATCAATCCCATCAATGTCCTTCCTAATTTTGTACAACTCAATCAGGTTCTCCTATCAGCCTTCTCTGCTCCAAGGAAGACAACTCCAACCTAACCAGCCTCTCTCTCTCTCTCTCTCTCTCTCTCTCTCCACAGTTGAAATGCTCCAGACCAGCAAACATCCTGAATGAATCTCCTCTGCAGCTTTACCAAGTCAAATGCATCCTTAGTGAGGCGACCAGAACACTACAGAGCACTCTAGCTGTGGCTAACAAGCATTTCATACAGTTCCCATCATAACTTCCTTCCTCTCATATTCTATGCTTTGGCCAATAAAGGCAAGTATCCAAATGCCTTCTTAACCACCTTATCTACCTGTCCTGTTGCCTTCAGGAAACTTTGCATCCCAACATCCCTCTGGTCCTCTGTGCTCTCTAACGTCCTAGTAAGAGACTCGACAACACCAATTTTAAATCCAACCGATTTATTTGATAGTAAACTTGCTAGCTTTCGGCCTTTGTAGCCATTGTCAGGCGAATGAGGTGATGTGGTCTGCAATAGCACACATATTAGCACAGACAGTTTACAGATTACTGATTAGAATGCAAATGCTTACACCTAACCTGCTATTCAAGTCTCAAAGTGGCTAACAATGTGAATGGAAGGAGCACTGAGCACAGGTTAGAGATACGTGTATTGTCTCCAGACAGCACAGGAAGTGAGGTTTTTTGCTAACCCAGGCAAATCATGGGGGTTACAGATAGTGTGACATGAAGCCAAGATCCCTGTTAAGACAGTCCTCATGTGTGCGGAACTTGGCTAACAGTCTCTGCTCAGCGGCTCTGCGCCGTCGTGTATTGTGAAGGCCCCCTTGAAGAACGTTTACCCGAAGGTCGGAGGCCAAATGCCCGTGACCGCTGAAATGTTCACCCACAGGAAGGGAACTGTCGAGCGATGTTCATTACCAGGCAAAACAGTTCCCTTCCTGTGGGCGAACACTTCAGCGGTCACGGACATTCGGCCTCCGACCTTCAGGTAAATGATCTTCAAGGGGGACTTCACAACACACGAAAGCGCAGAGCCACTGAGCAGAGACTGATAGCCAAGTTCCGCACATGAGGACGGTCTTAACAGGGATCTTGGCTTCATGTCATACTATCTGTAAACCCCATGACTTGCTTGGGTTAGCAAAAAACCTCACTTCCTGTGCTGTCTGGAGACAATACACATCTCTCTAACCTGTGCTCAGTGCTCCTTCCACTCACATTGTTAGCCACTTTAAGACTTGAATAGCAGGTTAGGTGTAAAGACTCGCATTATAATCAGCAATCTGTAAACTGTCTGTGCTGATATGCATGCTATTGCAGACCAGAACACCTCATTTGCCTGACGAAGGCTACAAAGGCTGAAAGCTTGCAAGTTTACTATCACATAAATTGGTTGGATATAAAATTGGTGTTGCCAGGTCTCTTACTGAGTTTACCCCAGTCCAACGCCGGCACCTCTACATCCTCTCTAATGTCCTACCATTCGTTGTGTATTCTCTTGTCTCATTATTCCTCCCAAAATGATCACCTTATGCTTTTCAGGGTTGAATTCCATTTGCCACTATTCTGCCCATCTGACCAAGCTCATTTACATTATCCAGCAATCTTCTCCACTGAGAATCTAAATATGGTACAATGGCAAATATTTACTAAGTATTCGCCCACAGACACTTGGCCAACCTCACTCCCCAGCACCAAATCTAACAATGCTTGCTTCCTAGTTGGACCCAATGGTTAAGGAAACTCTCTTGAACAACAGAAATTTCCCTCTCTCCTCACTCTTTATTCTAACATCATTCCAATCATTATTTGTGTAATTAAAGTCACCCAATATCACCACTTGATAACTCTTGTAAATCTCTAATTTCCTTGCAGATTTGCTCCTCTATCTCTCTCATCTTGTTTGAAAGCCAATAAAATATCCCCTATAACCTGATCATATCCTCTTTTGTTTCTTATCACTTAACCTAATGGACTCTGTTCTCTCACAGACATCCTCCCCTTCCAACACTAATATTGCTGTCATCCCAACCACCAATGTGCTCTTCCCAATGTTTTCTGAATACTTTGTATCCTTGAACATTAAGCATCTAGTCATTCAACTTACAGTTAAGTTGATTTAGACTAACTTAGGTAATTACAAAGTTTAAGCATTATGGAACGCTTAGAGATGTTGTGATCAGTTGCTGGATTTGGCCAAGAGTATTATTGCAGTCGTATAGGGAGGGATCCTTCGAGAATTTAGTGACCTATTCACACAAAAGCTGAAATAAATTTTAAGAGTGCAGTTACACTAATGAGTCTACAACAGAGATGCAGCAGAGCCTGTCAAAAAGGGAAACTCTTCACAAAACTCTGTCAATTTGGAGTTGGACACTTCCATATTCCTTAGCTATCTGGTAAATCTGCAAATGCACTGAATATTTCAATATGCATGCTTATCAACATTCTCTGTATTATGCTCCAAGTTCTAATCTGAGTATTCTGTAACATAACATGCCTACAACCCCTTTTCCCATATAGCTCACTTGTGTTCAGTGCATGTGCCGATTCAGACACTATTCTAGCTTTAAAGAAATATGCAGTATCAATATCTGATCTGGTAGCTACTTGCATCAGATCAAGCAACAAGGCTTCTTCATCAGTGCCATCCTGTTGTTCTCTATCTTACCCCTGAAGGCAGTTCCTTTGGAGGAAGCAGAGTGTGGCAGGGTGCAAAATGTACTATGGGTGGCGGATTTCAACACCCACCACCAAGAGTGGCTTAGCAGCAGCAGCACTACTGATCGAGCTGGTCAGGTCCTAAAGGATATAAATTGATAAACCGAGTCAGGAACAGGCAGTGAACCAACAAGAGGAAAACCATACTTGACCTCATTCTTCCCAACCTGCTGGCTGATGATGCATTTGTCCATGGCAGTATCAGTAAGGGTGACCTCCGCACAGTCCTTATGGAGACAAAATCCTGCCTTCACATTCAGAATAGCCTTTATTGTGCTATATGGACAAACTTCAAACCAATTTAACAACTCAAGACTGGGCATCGAGTAAGTCGAGAACAATATTGCAATTCTGTAAGCAGCACAAATGGATCATTTACTCATCGTTTAGTCTGGACAAAATTTATTACTTCTTAGTGATAAACATCATTTTACAAAGGATTTAACCCTTTGTGGATCAACATGAAGATTTTCCTTCCAAGGTATTAAACAGTTTGTCATTCTAAATTGCTGGGAATGTTCATTAATCATAAACTGCGCCAAGCTGTCAGCTACTGAAAGGCATTCATCTGGAGATGTTGTTTATGTTTGGGCACTGGGCAAAATGGTGTAGGAATACAGTGCATGACCAGATAATAATTCCACCCTCATATCAGCGATAGAGAATGCGGAATTCACATTAGTAGCACCACTGGAGCTCGTGCCACAAGTTCCCATCAAGCCAGAGGATCAACACTGGTACAATGGACAATGCAGGAGGGCATGCCAAGAGCAGCACCAATCATAGCTAAAAATGGGGTGTCAACCTGGTGACACTACCACACAGGATACTTACGTGCCAAATGGCATAAACAGCAAGTGACAGAATTAAGTGATCCCACCACCAACAGATCAGACCCAAGCTGAGTAGTCCTGCCACATCCAGTCAGGAATGGCGATGGACAATTAAACAATCCACTGAAAGAGATGGCTTCGCAAATAATACCATCAATGAAGGAGGAGCTCAGCACATCAGTGCAAAAGATAAGGCTGACACATTCACAGTTATCTCATCCTCCTCCAGTAGTCCCCAGCATCTCAGATGCCAGTGTCTAGCCAATTCAATTCATTCTACGTAATATCAAGAAACGGTTGGAGGCAATGGATACTGCAAAGACAACGGGCCCTGATAATATTCCGGCAATAGTACTGACGACTTGTGCTCCATACTTGCTGCTCCTCTAGCCAAGCTTTTCCAGCACAGTTGCAACACTGGCATCTACCCAACAATATGGAGAATGGCCCGGGTATGTCCTGTTCGCAAAAAGCAGGATAAATCCAATCCAGCCAATTATCACCCAGTCTATTCTCGATCAGTAAAGTGATGGAACGGGTCAACAGTGCTATCAAGCAGCACCTGCTCAACAATAACCTGCTCAGTGATGTCCAGTTTGGGTTTCACCACTGATCTCATGATAGCCTTAATTAAAACATGGACAAAGAAAGCTGAATTCCAGGTGAGGTGAGACAGCCCTTGATATCATGGCCACATTCGACTGAGTATGGCATCAATGAGTCCCAGCAAAACTGGAAATAATGGTATCGGGGGCAAACTCTCTGCTGTTGGAGTCATACCTGGTACACAGGATGGTTCTTGTGGATGGTCAGTCAGCTCAGCTCCAGAACATCTTTGCAGGAGTCCACCAGTGTAATACCCTCATCCCAACCATCTTCAGCTGCTTTATCAATGATCTTCCCTGCGTTGTAAGGTCAGAAGTGAGATGTCTACTGATGTGAGATGCTCAGCACCATTCGCAACTCCTCAGAAACTGAGTCAGTCCATGTACAAATGCAACAAGATTTGGACAATATCCAGGCTTGGGCTGACAAGTGGCAAGTAACTTTCTCACAACACAAATGCCAGGGAATAACCATCACAACAAGAGATACTCTAACAACTGCCTTTTGACATTCAATGGTGTTCACCATTACTGATTCTCCCACTGTCAACATCCTTGGAATCACCATTGACCAGAAACTCAACTGGACTTGCCACAGAAATATAGTGGCCACAACAGTAGGTCAGAGTCTACAAATACTGTGACAATTAACTTGACTCCCGAGAGCCTATCCACCATCTCACAAAGCAGAAGTGCAATAGAATACTCCCCAATTGCCTGAATGAGTGCAACTCCAACAACGCAAGGTTGGCACCATCTGGGACAAAGCAGCCCACTTGATTGGCACCACATCTACAAACATCCACTCCCTCCCGTTACCAAAGCTCAGTACCAGCAATGTGTACTAGCTACAAGTGAACTGCAACAATTCATCAGAGATCCTTAGACAGCATCTTCCAAACTCATAACCATTTCCATCACATAACCATCTAAATGAACAAGAACAGCAGATACATGGGAATACAACCACTTGCAAGCCACTCACCGTGCTGACTTGGAAAAATATAACTATTCCTATGCAGTTGTGGGATCAAAATCCTGACATTCCTCCCTAACAACATTGAGAGTCAACCCATAGCACATGGATTGCAACAATTCAAGTATTTCAGTTATATACTCTACATCTCAACATTCTCAGTATAGATGTACACCAAGCTGAAAAACTATATTACCAATGTATCATTGTTGCATACACATGGAATGAATGGTTTATTTAAGTTCTAATGACAACTCTGCATATGTCATGTCTTTTTGTATTGTCATTTACATTTCAAGTTTCAGGACTGAATTTATGATAATCAAGATAATCCAATGAATTAAAGTAAAAGTCCCAGATGACTATACGCTGCCCTCCCCTTCAAGGGGGAGAGCTGATTGGTGTTGATTTTAACTGGAGGATCATCACCCTTCAGGTGACGGGCAAAGTTAGGAATGCAGGCCTTCATGAATTTAGTGTTAATTTTAACCCGAGGATCATCACACCTCAGGCAACTGGTAAGGTTGAGACTTAATGAATTAAGTAACAAGCAGAGATAGTAAAGTGGAAAATAAAATCATAAACTTAGTGAAACCATCAGATGATTTAAATTGGCAATGAATTGAGAAAACTGCTTAGTCATACAAGTTTTATGATTAGTTCCAAATGTGTATCAATTCATAATTATTTCATCAATTTTTTATAAACCATCTTAAGTGCATTCAATCCTGAATCAGCAGTGTAACTTCTGAATGTGGTCATTAGCCAACAGTCAAAGGATAGCAAATATTTATATACTTCAACTTTATGCTTTCAACCATACAGCAAAAAAAGTCAGAAAAATACAAGAATTGAAAATTGTCTGTATTATAAAAAAAATCTATGAGTTAATCTAAGCATACCTTGTGGAAAAGGGCTCATGGATGCTGTTGTACCAGATGGACAAGCTGAACTCTTCCCAGTACCCGGTTTTCTTCCCCTCTGACTGGAGCCATGTGCTCCAGATTTCTTCCCTTTGATCTCCAACCCTTTAATCTCAGCATTTTCATTTCCAGTTGAAGGGTGAGTAGATACTTCTTGGAAATTTGCATTTGTAAATCGAGCAGTAGTTTCTTCCAACCTCTTCAAGGAGCCTGATATGAACCCACTAGTAGTGCTTGTATAAGTCTAAACAATTATAATCAGGAAAAAAAGTACACAGCATAAAAATATGCTGTTAACTGATAAGAACTATACTATTGTCAAATAAAAAAACCACCATCAATACTTCGATATTACATATATAATAATCATGCAATTGTCTCAGATAGAAGCAACGAAAATTTTAATAATTACATTATAAAATACTGGCTACTTGTTTATTACAAATCCAACACCAAATTTATATTGATATTCAAACTGTTTAAACTCATTTGTCATGCACCTGATTATATAAGTATTTTAAAACTGCTTCTGTGGATTTACAAAATTGATAATGTTTACTTATTGTTATTGCCACTTATGGGACATCTTAACTGCCCAGTTGGATTTTAAATTTGAAGGCTCTCTGCTCAGCATATATTAGCAGAGGATCTGTCAAGTAGTGATGATGCATTATACAGTTTCTCACTCCTTATTGGTGTTTGAAATTGATTTTGTTCTTCTAGTTGTACATCGAGCAGCAGAGGATCAGAACCCCACTATGACACCCTAGTTACTTGCAGGGACGGCTTTTATGTAGGATAAAATCATAGATGGATTCATTAATTGGCCACTTAAGGGTCTCAATTGGTGCATGGACTGTTGCAACATCTGCTAACTCCCTGTCACCAGTAAAATTGCAGCAGGGCTGGAACAGTTGGGTAGGCACTGGGAAAAGCAGCCACGGCATGGCACCAAATTTTATGGTAACCTGCCCTATCTGTTGAAGTCACCTGAGTTAGTGTAAGGTACCCCTTTGTGCCCATGGAATGAACCCCATCTTCAGAGAGCAGCAGGCAAAAAAAGTGTGCCTGTCAACAAATTAGACCAAATGTCCAACTAGAATTGCTTTCATTCTTCCATTTACAAAGGACAAAGAACAAAGAACAAAACAGCACGGGAAACAGGTCCTTCGGCCCAACGAGCCCACGCCGCCACCCCGATGTTCCCACCTCTACCCGCGATCCCTGTCTATGTTTATAGATCTATGGATTAAAAAACCAAATTTGAGACAATTTAGGGAGAATTTGTTTTCCCAATTAGCCTAAGAGCACATCTTTGGGATGTGGGAGGAAACCGGAGTGCCTGGAGAAAACCCACGCAAGCACAGGGAGAATGCGCAAACTCCCACAGACACAGGCCCAAATCCATGTATCTGCACAGCACAGCGATAATCACTGAGCTGTCGTGTTGCCCATCAAATGGTCCAGGTCAAGCGTACATTAACGACGTGAAGCACTAGGATACTCTCAAAAAAAAAATCCAAGAGCAGTCCTCTCATGACCCATCGTCTGTATGCCCCTTGTTAGACAACAAGGTGGACCAAAGCACCTGTAGGATAAAAACAAGTACATCAATATCATCATCTATTTACACACTTCCCTGGGACTCCCAAAGCTCATGATCCCTATTTTAAAATCAGTTTTCTATACACCTCCATTCCCATTCTGTTCATGTGCCCATCTAAGTATTTCTTAAATAACTCCAGAGTGCCTGCCTCCACCACTTTACTTGGCAGTGCATTTCATACCCCCACCACCCTCTGTGTGAAAAAACTCCCTCTAGCATCCAAATTATACTTTACCCCCCTCACCCTAAGCCCGTGACCCCTCATGCTATTCGAGTCCATCCTAGGAAAAAGCTTAACCCTGTTTATCTATACCCCTCATAATCTTGTACACCTCTATTAGATCTCCTCTAAGTCTACGTCTTTCTAAGGAAAACAGTCCCAATTTGCCTAACCTCTCTTCGTAACTCAGACCTTCCATACAGGCAGCATCCTGGTAAACCTCCTCTGCACTCTCTCCAGAGTCTCCACGTCCTTCTGGTAGTAAAGCGACCAGAACTGGACGCAGTATTCCAAATGAGGTCTAACCAATGTTTATACAACTGCAACATTAAAGGCCAGCTCTTGTACTCTATACCCCTTCCTATAAAGGCTAGTATACTATATGCTTTCTTCACAACCTTCTCCACTTGCTCTGCCACCTTCAGAGAATTGTTCACCTGCACCCCCAGGTCCCTCTGCGTTTCTATACTCTTAATAGGTCTACCCTTTATCATATACCTCCCCCCTACATTCTTTCTCCTGAAATGCATCACCTTGCATTTATCAGGATTGAATTCCATCTGCCATCTGTCTGCCCAAGCTGCCAGAATATCTATGTCCTGTTGCATCGCCTGACAATGCTCCTCACTATCCACAAGTCCAGCCATCTTTGTATCGTCTGCAAACTTGCTGATCACTCCACTTACTCCCTCTTCCAAGTCATTTATATACATTACAAATAGAAGAGGTCCCAGTACTGAGCCCTGCGGCACACCACTAGTGACCAACCTCCAGCTAGAGAAACACCCTTCCATTATTACTCTCTGTCTCCTATTACCAAGCCAGTTACTTATCCATCTAGCTATCTGTCCTTGTATCCCATTAGCCTTGACCTTCTCAACTAACCTCCCATGAGGGACTTTGTCAAACGTCTTACTAAAATCCATATAGATGACATCAACAGCTTGCCCTTCATCCACCGTTTTCGTCGCCTCCTCAAAAAATTCTACCAGATTTGTAAGGCACGGCCTCCCCTTAACAAAGCCATGCTGCGTATCCCTAATCAGATTGCAACGCTCTAAGTGCCTATACATCCTATCTCTAAGAATCCCCTCCAACAGCTTCCCTACCACTGATGTCGAACTCACAGGCCTATAATTTCCAGGGTTATCCCTACCACCCTTTTTAAACAACAGTACAACATTAGCTATTCTCCAGTCCTCTGGGACCTCACCCGTGTCCAAGGAAGAGACAAAGATTTGCGTCAGAGGCCCAGCAATTTCACTTTGCACCTCCCTAAGCAGCCTGGGATAAATGCCATCAGGCCCTGGAGATTTATCAATTTTAATGCTACCTAGAAGCTCTAACACTTCCTCCCTCGGTATGGATATTTCCCTCAACTGGTCCACAGCTCCCTCAGAGACAGGAGCTGTCAACAAGCCCCTCTCCTTCGTGAATACCGACGCAAAGTATTCATTCAGGATCTCCACCATTCCCTCGTGCTCTAAGCACAGTTCCCCTCCTCTGTCCCTAAGAGGTCCGATTTTTCCTCTAACCACCCTTTTATTCCTAACATAGGAGTAAAAAGCCTTTGGATTTTCCTTAATCCTATCCGCCAAAATCATTTCATACCCTTTCTGCCCTCCTAACTCCTTGTTTGAGCTCCCTCCTACTCTCTCTATATTCCTTCAACGCTGTCTCGGTTCCCAGCTGCTTTGACCTATCATACACCTCTCTTTTCTTCCTAACCAAGTCCTCAATATCTCTAGTAATCCACGGCTTTCTAATCCTACCT
Organism: Sphyrna mokarran; assembly: GCA_024679065.1. Classification (NCBI taxonomy): domain Eukaryota; kingdom Metazoa; phylum Chordata; class Chondrichthyes; order Carcharhiniformes; family Carcharhinidae; genus Sphyrna; species Sphyrna mokarran. Next base: position 41,232,029 of record JAGIQG010000002.1, read on the forward strand.
TTCCCATCTTTCCTCTTGGTCAGCACGTATTTATCTTGTAACATTTTCAATATTCCCTTGAAAGAGTCCCACATGCCTAGTGTGGACTTACCCTCGAACAACCGTTCCCAATCAGTTTCCCTAAGTTCCTGCCTAATCCGACCGTAGTTAGCCTTCCCCCAATTCAGCACCCTGCCCCTATTTTATAAAAAGTAACGAAGAAAAAAATCTTACTTTAGAGCATTCAGAAAATGAAGTTCATGCCAAGCAGCTCAATTTATAGGAAGATTTTAAAATTCTGATGACAAAGTTTTTTCACGTTTTACACTTAAAAGTGAGCCAATAGCATATTTATAGTTGGAATTTTATTTCAATAACTCGCTTGAAAATAAATTATCACTTGCCTTTTCAGTTGTCACAGTGAGAGATGGAACTGCGGATGACAAATCTAAAGACTTTTTGATCTTTTGTTGCCTGTATTTGTCTCTGTCCTTTTGTTTCTGCAGGAAAGAATGTCAAAAACTATGATCAATCTTGAAACGTCATTTTGAGAGACACAGTATTTCGGAAGGATTATAAAAATGCATCCTATCCCACAGCACATTGCATTGTTTAAACCCTCATTCTTATTAATCTACTTTGATTTCTCAACACCCAACACCTCGTTAGAATTCCTGTATGTCAACCTTGCCTTCAACCCACCACTGAACATCAATACCACCAGCCACATGCTCTTTGTAATTTTCTTTTTAAGACTCTGCCTTTTTACGTCTTCTCATTTAAGACTCTCCACAAAAAGAGAGGGGTTTATTATGGTTACCCAGGATAGGTGGTTTCAATCCTTCTAACTTTTTCTGGGTAAATATTTGCTAAGAATCAGAACTATTTGAAGTCTCCAATTTAAAAGCATAGTTTGGGATGTTTTCAAGTGCAGAGTAATCGCGTAATGGGAGTTTAAACTTTCCAGACAATTGGCTTGCAGTCCTTGTGTTTGGGGGCGGGGAGGAGAGGTCGGTCGGTCAGTGTGTGGTGGTGGTGGTGATGATTCCACAGTAATGAGCAGAACCACAGGCAGATTCTTAAGTTAAGCAACGACTGGGAAGAGTTAGCGATTCATACCTAAGATCTATGGACAGTTTATTTATATGTGAATGCATTCACAAAAATGATATGAATATGATTTTAAGTATTCAGTATATTTATATCAAAATACTGAATGATGTATTTTAACATATTAAAAGCATTTTTTATTTGCTCACCTCAGAATGCGAACATTGCAGGAATGGTCATGGAAGTTCAGAAGTTAATAGCTGAGTTAGCAGGAATGCAATAGTTTCATGTTTTATAAACAGAGGATCAAACATAACTATGTTTGGACACTGTTTCTATTGTCCAGGTATAGAAATGTGTCAGTCTTAGGGCCCAAGGTTGGCACTCTCTCTGACTTGACAATGTGTCTTGGGAAAAGAGCCAGGTGGCAGTGCCCTTAGAAACAGCGACATGGAAGTAGACCATGCCAGGGGTAACGATCCAGTAATAGAATGGACAAATAAAAAAATGATATCTGGTAGCGTATTGAAATTGGCTGAGAAAATCTGTCATAGTTTGGACTGACATATTAATATGGAATGAAATAGAATTAAGCTGATTAGTAGGAGTATCTGAGTTAAGCAGAAAGTATAATTGTATTTTGGCTCAATGCCTCAGATCTTTGAGAGAGACTTTGTGGCACTAATCTGCATCACTTCTGCTGAGGAAATGCCAGCACTGGACTGGGGTAAACAGTAAGAAGTCTCACAACACCAGCTTAAAGTCCAATAGGTTTATTTGGTAGTAAACGCCACAAGCTTTTGGGGCTCTGCCCCTTCGTCAGGTGAGTGGAGAGTTCCGATCACAAATAGAATTCTGATCATATAAAGTCTCACAGTTTACAGAATACTGATTAGAATGCAAGTCTTTACAGCTAGTCTGGTAATCAAATCACAAAGCTGCAGACAATGAAAGCAAAAATAGCATTAAGCATAAGTTAAAAAGATGTGTATTGTCTCCAGCAAGGACAGTAAGTGAGATGTAGCAAGCTCAGGCAAGTCAGAGTTTACAAACAGTCTGACATGAAGCCAAGATCCCGGTTGAGGCCGTCCTCATGTGTGTGGAACTTGGCTATCAGTTTCTTTGGGCAAACATTCTCCAAGGCAGCCTTCATGACGTACGACAGTGCAGAATCGCTGAGCAGAAACTGATAGCCAAGTTCCGCACACAAGGATGGCCTCAACCAGGATCTTGGATTCACGTCACACTGTGACCCCCATGACTTGCCTGGGCTTTACTACCAAATAAACCTGTTGGACTTTAACCTGGTGTTGAGAGACTTCTTACTGCACCACCTAGCCATAAGAAGCTCTCCCTTCAGCCATAGGTTACTGTTCTGTATTGCCTTGTTTGATTATTTTTATGTTTCAATAAATTTTAGTAGGTCTTTAATTTCAAAATAATATTTGAAGTTTTTCTAGAATCTGGCTACTATCAAAATCCCCCAAATCTTGCGTAGGGTCTTCAAGTATCTACGGGGTACTTCCCCACCCCACCAAACCATCTTCTAGGGTACCTAGGGGATGTGACCCATGGGGAATGATGGTTTTGTGCCAAAAGCGATAAACATACAATTTCTGCACAATTACTTCCAACATAAAACAAACTGATGGGCACAAAAGATCTACATGCAAATTTAACTTAAAAATGGAATTTTGTTCACATGTATATTTTTGCAGGACTTGGAATAAAGCTAAAAGAAACTTAATGCAAACTAATGTAATTTTCAAACATTAGCAAACACTTAAATTTAGCACACCCCAGGGTATTTTATAATCCAGGGGAGCCGAGATTTCTGAATCTTTCAGACATATACAGATATTTGAAACCACAAGGCATGGACAACCTTTACAGGCACACATCTCCATTATTACTGCACACATTTACCTTCTTTCTCTCTTCATTCAACAACACTCATCTCCTGCTTTGGCTCCACTCTCCCTCCTATCTAAATTTCTCCATTTTGCCCAAAGCGAAAGAGTCGGAGTGAAGAGAAACCATTGTCAAGGCCTAAACACCAAACCTCATTTTTCAGTCTAGACCCCCGATGGCCCCTCATCTATGGTAACAAAATGGCACCAAGTAGTCCATTCAGTGTAATAAGGTAATCCGCAGGCTCCATGAGAGCAACAGCTACTGAGGGCGTGGCCTCTACATCGCAGAATCAGAGAAATTGGGCTGGACCAGTGCATGCAGCAGGTCACCAGCCAGCCAATTCTTCAGAATGATCCAGATTAATCTCTCTACCATAACCGTCACCTCACTTTATTTGTAAAGCCATAGTTCATCTGTAAATGAACTGCACGCGGCTCCCCAGCTAATATTTGGCCACCCCTATTATAATCTACGAACTGTAGTGACTGTTTTTAGTAGGACGTGATGCAGCCACTTTACACATAACAAGGTCCCACTGACAGCAAGTGGATAATAGTCAGAGGTTTTAGTGGTTTAGTTGAGGGATTAATACTGTCCAAGGTTAACATTCGCTTAAAACATAACCATTGATGCAGGCAAAGAAGCCTGATAAAAGGTGATGGTTAGCAGCTGAAAAACCAACTGACAAAGTTAAAAAAGACAGTTAATATCAAAGGTGATCAAATGGTACTGTTGCAACACGGGGAAAAAGTCAGTGAAATGAAAGGATAACTTTCCTACTTGAAATGGAGGCATAGGATATTTCACACACATATGAAAAGGTAGACACAGCCTAGACTTAACATCACATGAGAATAAGCACTTCCAACCATGCAGAAGTGCAGCCTAGAGTTTATATTCGAATTTCTGGAGTGGGACTTCAAAACACAACCTTCTGACTCAAAGACAAGGAGATAATAATTAGGCCACAGCTGTCACCAGTGGTAGCAAAAGCAGTCTTCAAAAAATATTCAACTAAACCGTATGCAAGTCAGTGAACAATAGTTGAATAAATTTAATTCAGAAAATACACATAGAAAGAGAAATGGACATGCATGCACTTCAAAAATGATGATAAATTAATGGTTACAGTTTAAATGTACTTAGAAGTTCTAGTACCTAGAAGTTCAAACATGAGCAAATCAATACTTAACAGCAATTCACAGAGCTAACATCCTGACTCAAAACATTGACTCTACTCTCTCCACAAATGCAGTCAAACCTGACGTCTTCCAGCATCTTCTGCTTTTGTTTCAGATTCCGGCATCCACAGTATTTGCTTTTATTTAATTAACAGAGCTAATCGAATTTTTGAATCCAAAACGGAATTCGAAACATAGCCAAAAGTACACGTTATAGTTGAAATTTAACTAGAGAACTAGTTCTGGTCGCAACGAAATAAAGATGCAATTCAAGTACTAAGATAAGATAAGTAGATAAGAATCAAAAGTCTGAACCCCAATTGGCCTGATCCAAGACGGCAAAGATATCAGCTTTTCACATATTAGAGGAAAATAAACAGGAAAGGAGGACAAAAGGACATAGATCAAAACTAATAAAAAGTAACATTAAACTCAACATAAGAAGCCTCTTTTTGCAAAGAAAATGATCAACATTTAACATTAACTGCCAAGCAGAAACATCAAGATGAAAATCCTGGTAGAAAATTGTTATAATGTGGACAGTTATAGGGCCATTCAGGGTATACCAATGGCCTTCCTCATCCGTAAGCAGCCTAATTTTAAGAATCTTATGAAAACAGGTTGAATGGTAAAATAATTCAATTAAAACCATTGTTATTCTGCAAAGATTTCTGCAAACTGGATAGCAACAAATATAAACCTGCTATTTCAGAAAAGGAAGGAGAAAAAGGAGGGTGAAAACTGAACTACAAACCTGTTATTTTCATGTCAGTAATAGGAAAATGTTAGCATCTATTGTAAAGAATACAATAACTAGACATTTAAAAAAGAATATGATTGGGCAAAGCCATATAGATTTACAGAGGGAAATCATGCTCAACAAACTTGGCTTTTTTTGAGAACGTCGCCTAGAGCATATATAAATTTGCTGATGACACAAAACATGTTGGGAACGTAAGTTCTGAGGAGGACGTGATGAGGGTTCAAGGGGATTTCAACAGGTTAAGCAATAGGGTAATAACATTGGTAGATGCAATATAAAGTACAGAGTTGGTGATTTGGTGGAAAAAAAACAGAAAGATAGTATTTCTTGAAAGGTGAGAGGTTAGGAAGGGTGTGCGTATCCAAAGACACCTGGGTGTCCTTATTCATGAATCACTTAAAACTACCATGCAGATACTGCAAGCAACTAGGAATGCAAATGATATGTTGGCATTTATTGCAAGTGGATTTGAATACAGGAATAAAAAAATGTTTGCGCAATTGTATAGAGCTCTGGTGAGTGCACACCTGAGTGTACAAAATAGTGTGCTATTTTGGTCTTCTCATCTAAGGAAGGTCGTATTTACCATACAGGAAGTGCAAACAAGCTTCACCAGACTGATCCATGAGATGGCAGGATTGTCTTTTGAGGGGAGATTGACAAAACTGAACTTGTGGATCTCAAGTCTCCAAGAACGAGAGGTGATCTAATTGAAATTTACCAAATTCTTACATGGCCTGACAGGGCAGATAAAATCATTCACTCCCTTGGCTAGTGAGTCGAGACCAGAAGGTAGAGTCTCAGAATAATGGGCAGGAAATTTAAGACTGAGAAGGGAAGGAATTTCAGAACTCAAAGGGATTAGTGAATGTTTGGAATTCTATATCCTAGAGGACTGTGAAAGCTCAATCACTGATGTTGTTCAAGGTAGAAATCATTAGATTTCTGGATATGAATGACAACAATAGATATCATGGTGATAGTGGAAAAACTTGGTAGAGGTAGGTGACTAGCCATAATCTGTTTGAATGTGGAGCAAGCTCGACAAGCTGAAAGGCGTATTCTTGGGCATGGACCAAGTGTCTGTGAGGAAACACCTGAGTATCAATAAACATTTGGATTAGATGAGTAGTGTACAAAAGCAACAATACAAACTAGAAGGTCTAGATTGGAAGAGGGCTAATTTCAGTGTGACCAGAAGGGACCTAGCCAGGGTAAAAGGAACTGATAAGAAAAACTATAATGGAATAAGGTGTGAATTTTAGGGAGGGATGGTTTAGATATATTCTAACAAAAACAAAATGTTGGGGATAGCAAAAAAGATAGAGATTATGTAATTTTAGTTTGTCAGGTGAGTTTTTCAAGTGAGAACTAAATTAAATAAAACTGGTTGAGGGAGGACATGCACAGGAGAATAAGGCTAGCAAAGAGAGAATGGGAAAATAGAATAGTAGACAACATAAAAGGGAACTGAAAAATCTTCCACAGACAGGAGTAGAAATAGATCCTGTTAGAGACAAACAAGGTGAAAATGGTTAAGAGGTGCAGGCGAAATGAGTACTGTATTGATGTATACTAAGGAAGAGAAAAAGTAGAACAGGTGAAAAATCAGAGGGAGAATGGAATGACTCACTATGCTTAGGGAAGATAGCTAGAAGGCTTGCATTCCAATTCACTAAAGGAATTATGCTGAGGATGGTCTTGTCGTGGTCTTCTGATTTTTTCTAGATACAAATGAGGTGCCAGAGGATTGGAGAAAGGCAAATGTGACACAACCTTATTCAAGAAAGGGCATAAATTATAGTCTTAGCAACCACAGACTAGTTAGCTCAACATCAAGAACGGGTATGGCTTAATGATAATCAGAGGGAAAATCAACAAACATTTGGAGGTTTGTGACTTAATCAAGGGGAGCCAGTCCAGATTTGTAAAAGTTAGATCAAGCTTAACTAATTGAATTTTCAATGACAGAAGTTTGATGTCTAAATGGATTTCAAGAAACTGGTTAATAAAATTAAGACTCATGGCACAGTGTCCAATTGGATTTAAAAATTGGCTTAAGGACAGAAAACATGGGGTCATTGTAGGTGGTTATTCTTCAGACTGGAGGATGGAAGATAGTGATGGCTCCCAAGGGTTTGCATAGGACCACTGTTTTTATTTGCTGGAAATGAATGACTTGGAACAGTAGAATTTCACAATTTCCCGATGATACCAATCTTGAAGGTGTTACGTAAAGATAATGCTCATTATTTGCAATGTGACAAAGGCATGCACAATGAGCAGATAAATGGCAGATGGAATTTAATATAGAAGTATAAGGTGATGCATTTTGGCAGAACAGATTGGGAGGAGCAATATAGTCTTTTAACACAGTTGTAAAGCATGCGTAGGAACATATGAACTTGGGAATGTAAAAGAGGGCGGACTTGCATTGATTGTTGGTGCTAGTAAGACATTTTGAGATAGTGATTAGCAAAACATGGAATGGCCTCATAAATGGAGATAGTGGGTACAAATAAGGTAACTTATGCCAGAATTATGTAAAGCTCTAGTTAGGCCAGAACTGCAGCAGTGTGTCTAAGTAATGGACACTTTCAAGATTGTGAGGGTCCTTGAGAGGAATCAAAACAGTTCCAGGAATAGGGATTGTAGTTACAAGGTTAGATTGAAAACACTGGGAATGTTCTCCTTGGAATCAAATAGATTGCTGGAAAATTTAGTGGAGCTGTAGAAGATAATGACAGGTTTGGTTAAAGTTAATGAGAAAAAAATGCTCCCATTAACTGACAATAAAAGGACATACCCTCTGTCTACTAACATTTACCACTGCCACAACCAATACACAGTGACAACAATGTGTACGACGCAGGAACTCACCAAGGCCCTTAGAATGAATCTTCCAAATAAAAACTACTACCATCCATAACCTGTGCTTCTTTCTCCCAGTCCAGTCTTTGCTCCCCTCACTCCACCTGGCCGCCACCTTAGCCAAAAAATTTTGTTCCTCTTTCTTCAGCCCATGTTTTTTTTTGCTTTTATTCCAATTCAATCCAATCAAGTCCAATTCAGAGTCCCAACAAGTTGATACATTCCTGATCTAAGCTAGCAATTCAGGCTCTCACCTCCTATCTTGGGCTTGGTTTACATGATCCAAGCTGATTGCAGTAAGTATAGCTTCACTCCAAGGCTTGATCTCATTTGCATCTTAGCCAAAAGGCAAGATGCAGCTTTTAAAAATTGCTTCAAATGAAGCTGAAGTGTAACCTAATGATTTCAACCAAGTACAGCATGTCGATACTACACTTGATCTTAGACAAAAGGCCGAGGAGCCCTGTTGTTCCACAGGACAAGCAGCAACGTAGTGGTATTATCACTGCACGAATACTACAAAGATCCAGGATAATGCTCTGGGGATCTGGATTCTTATCCCACTTTGGTAGATGGTGTCATTTGAAGTCAATAAAAATCTGGAATTAAAAGGTTAAAGATGACCATGAAACTACGGTCAATTGTCATAAAAACCCATCCCATTCACTAATATCTTTTAGGGGAGGAAACTGCCATCTTTATCTAATCAGCCTACATGTGACTCCAAACCACAGCATTGCGGTCAACTCTTAACTGTCTTTTAGAATGGCCTAGCAAGCTATTCAGTTCAAGGACAATTTAGGGATGAGCAGAAAATGCTAGCCCAGCCAGTGATGAATACATCTATCCTATGAATGAAGAAACACAGCCCCTAACTGTCACCATTCTAGTTTTTGCACATCTGATTTGCTTCCAGATTTGCTCCTCTATCACTCGCTCACTATTTAGAGACCTATAGAATACTCTCAGTAGTATGACCATACCCTTTTTGCTTCTAACTCTAACCAATTGGATTCTACTCTTGTTCCCTCAAGGAGGGAACTTTTTCCAAAACTACAATATTCCACCTAATCAGTACTGATATTCTCACTTTTCTTTTATCCTTTATCTTTTCGTAACACTTTATATCTTTACGCATTAAGCATCCAGTTTTCACCAATTGTAAACCATGTTTCCATACTTCACTACATCACAGTCACACTGCTTTTTGTGCTTGTAGTTCATCAACTTTATTTAACACACTTTGTGCATTTGCATATGTGTATTCGCATATGTGCATTCTCCATTGTTCCTCCAACCAAACGTGACATTCAATGACATAACTATCAACACCGTGGGGGCTAGCATTCACTAAAAATTGAAACTAGAATAGCTCTTTAGGTACTGCAGCTACAAGAGCAAATAGGAATCCAGCTGCAAATGATCAGAATTGTCAGGGTGAAGGAGGCAATTTGGCCTATCATCTCTGCACTGGCTCTCCAAACAAGCAACATGATTTAGTGCCATTACCCCGAGCATTATTTTTACTCAGGTAATTACCTAATGCCTTTTTGAATGCATCAACTGAATCTGCTTCCACCATACATTCCAGACTGAAAACATTGGCCTGATGGCAACCAATGCTGCCACTTCATGGTGTCAGGGATCCAGGCCCGATTCCCAACTTGGGTCACTGCCTGTATGGCATCTGCACATCTTCCCGGTGTCTGCATTAGTTTCCTTCCAGATGCTCCGGTTTCCTGCCACAATCCAAAGGACTTGCTGGTTAGGCATGTTGGCTATGCTAAATTCTCCCTCAGCTTACCCCAACAAGCACTGGAGTGTAGCAACTTGGGGATTTTCACATTAACTTCATTGTAAGATAAGCCCGCTTGTGACACTAATAAATCAACTTTAAACCTTAAACTTGCTGCATATTTGCTTTTTGGGAAGACGCTTCAAATTTGGTTCTCTTTCTTATCTTTTTAAAAGCGGGAACAGTTTCTCCCCATCTACTCTGTGCAGTCCTGTTATGATTTTGAAAATTTCTATCAAATAGCCTCTTAGCCATCTTCTCTCCAAGAAGAGCAGTACCAACCTCTCCAATCTATCCACATAACTTAATTTTCTCATTCCTTTAGCCACTAGTAAACCTCTCTGCAATCTCTCCGATGTGTTCACATCCTTCCTACGGTGTGGCACCCAGAATGATACACAATGCTCCAGCTGAGGTCTAACTCGTGTCTTGTACAAGTTCAATATAACTTCCTTGTTTTTGTACTCTATGCCCCTATTAATAAAGTCCAGAATTCTACATGCTTTGTTAACTGTACTTGCCACCTGACCTGCCACCTTCAATGATCTATGCATATACACATCTAGCTCCCTCTGTTCCTTATTTTTGTTGTCTCATGTTCTTCCTGCCAAAATGAATCGCCTCACACTCTTTCGCATTTAATTTAATCTGCTAACTCCCGATTTCCCAAAACATGTTTACCGTTTACAATACACAGATCACAGGTCAATAGTAAAATTGTGGTAAAAGAAATAACAGAACCATTTCAAGTCCAAAAAGAGATTAGAGATAGACACAAAGGGCAAAGCTGATGTATTAAATGAATACTCTGCATCTGTCTTCACCTACGAAGATGCCATCCAGGCCATGATGAAAAATGTAATTTAGACATTAGAAGTGTTATCAGATAGACTATCTGCACTAAAGTTGATAAAGAACCAGGATCAGATAAGATTCATCCAAGTATACTGTGGGCAGTGAGATGGAAATTGTGGAAGCACTGGCCTTAACTTTTCAGTCTCTCCGACTCAGGGGTCGTGTCAGAAGACTAGTGAACTGCAAACAGTATACATCCTTCTTCAAAAATGCCAAAAAGCGAAACTCAATAGCTACAGGGCAGTTTAATTTTGGCAGTGGGAAACTTCTCCAAACAGTAATTCAGCACAAAATAAATAGTCACATAGACAAATGCAAGTTAATTAAAGAAAGCCAGCATGGATTTAAGAGAAAATAATGTTTAACTAACTGAACAAAAGTACAGCACAGGAACAAGCCCTTGAGCGCCCTAAGCCTGTGCCTTTGGAATTTTTTGTCACAGATACAGGGAGGGTTGATGAAGACAATGTTGTTGATGTGGTGTCATGAACTTCCAAATGGCATTTGATATAGTACTATGTGATAGACCTATATGCAATTTTATAACTCATAGAAGCAAAGGAACAGTAGCAACATGAATATGAGATTGACCAAGTGACAGGGAAAAAGAGAGTAGTGGTAATGCATTTCTTTTGTGCTGGAGGAAGATTTGTATTGAGTTCCTCAGAGCATTACAATTCTTGCTTTTTCCTGATATAATGACCTAGAACTTGGTGTAAAGGCACAATTTCAAAGCTTGTGACTAACACAAAACTTGGAAGCATTGTGAACAATAAGAACTTCACAAGTATATAGACAAGTTGTTGGAATGTGCAGAGGGGTGGCAAGTGATATTCAATGCAGAGAAATGTAATGTGAATCAATCTGCTAGAAAGAAAATGGAGTATAAAATAAAGCATGTAACTCTAAAGGGGAAGCAGGAATAGTGCTACATGGATGTATATGTGCATAAGTGTTTGACGGTAGCAAGACAGGTTGAGAGCAGGAAGTATACAGTATCCTGGTTTTAGTAACTTGGGATATATAGAGTAAATGAGCAAGGAACTTATGGTGTACTTATATAAAACACTAGCTTGGCCTCAGCTGGAGTGCTAGGTCCAATTCTACGCATTGCAATTTAGGAAGGATGTGAAGGTTGTTACTCACAAGTGGCTGTGGTGAAAGAATCAACACAGGCTGGTCTTAAATTCAAGCCAATTTACTGTAAAACACTTCCTCAGTTCTACTAACTGACAAGAAGCCCTCTACTCAGTGCTCTTATTGCCTCTATTTATAGGACAAGCAATGTCACAAATTTAACTAGGTACTTGCTGTACATCAATTAATAGTAGCCTAACAAAGGCATTTTCAAATGTGTAGTAAATATTCAGGAGAACAGTTCAAGGAATGTGTTATAGAATTTCAGTTAAGAAGATAAGATTAGGGTAGGACTGTTTTCTTTGAAGAAAAGATTTGATAGACGTACTTAAAATCATGGTGGGCCTGGCCAGAGTAGATAGGGGGAAACTCTCATCACTCATGAAAGGTTAAGATGTAGAGGGCACAGATTTAAAGAAAATGGTAAAGGACAAAAAAAAGAGGAATTTTTTTTCATGTAGAGAGGGGTTAAGGTCTGGAATGCACTGCTCATGAGTGTGGTGTAGACAGATTAAATCAAAACATTCAAAAGGGAATTATATTGTTATCTGAAAGGGAACAATGTGCAGATTTGGGGAGCATCATCTTTTTCAATACCACAATAGACAAAGAAATGGTCAATAGGCATTTAAAAGCTAATAGGGCAGTCAGCAGACTCTACAAATCAATGTTTGAGGCAACCACAGACTCAGACCACACAGCAAACTCCAAGCGTATAAAGCTGCAATCCTCACCACCCTTCTCTATGGTCCAGAAGATAGGTCTTGTACCACCATCGCATATGCCTTCTATAGCACTGCTTCCAGAGCATCTTCAATATTCACTGGCAGAATCACCAACACTAAAGTCTTATAATTAACTGATATTGCCAGCATCAAGTCTATCATTCTGCAAAGTTGTTCAGCAAGTCACAGTGCCTAGATGGATAACATTCAGATGCCCAAAATCATCTTGGATGTACAGCAGCATCCATGCAAATGTTTCAAGCAGCTCCTTAAAGAAGTCCCTTGCTGCGTACCACATTCATCATTAGTGGCAAGTGCAGCTCTTTATTCCTGAAACCTAGAGATGCTACAATGGGAGTGCTGCAGATACCTTTGAGACCAAGCAAAAAAAAAAAAACCAGCTTGGAAGAGAAGCAGAGGAGAAGGAAAGATCAAATTGACCCTAGCAGCAACTGTACCTTTACATATATCCACTGTGGGAGATTCTGCTGCTCATGTTTAGATCTCACTCAGCAAAAAGCAGGCCTGTAACTTTCAACACAAACTTTCCTAAAAATTTGTGAAAGATTTTCACAATCTTTGAAAATTGATTTTCAAAGATCAATTTGAAAATCTGATTTTCAAATCAGAAGAAACTGATTTGAAAGTTTCTTCTTTCAAATCAAGAAAGAAGAAACTCAAAGAACAGATAAAAAAATAGATTACAGGCAGATCTGGACACAATAAGGAACTCCACTGTGTTTCTGCCAGGTCTGATAACAGATATATGTAATGTTTATACTGGTGGATCAAACTAATGCCATTTTAAACACTGAAATAGGCTTAGCTGTATATATTGGGTCATATTTTCCTCAAGAGGGGCAATCAGGGGTGGAATTGGACATTTTAGTCCAATATTTACTACATATTGGGTCTTTAAAGAGGTTGCCCAGAAGTTATGAGTGGTTTTCATTCTTCTAACTTCCTTAGAGTAACAATTGGCGTTACCTAGTCAGAACTATCCAAAGCTTGAGATTTAAATCACATGTTCAGATGATTCTCTGTGCAGGGCAATTGCTGTGTAGACTGTGAAGTTAAGGGGGATGCCCCAGCACATCTTTGGAGCACCATCTGCCAGTCTGGCAATGGGGAGTTTGCAAGTTACTTCCCAATTACATTAAAGATGCATGGACTTTATGAGATACATAAAATAAAGAATTGTGTTCTTATTACAGAAATGGTCAATTATAGAATACATTGCAATTAAATTTTCAGCACTGCTTCTTTTCCAAAGGAACATGCAAACTAATCGCTTAAAATCTGGCTTGTGCAGCAGGTACTATTTTCCACATATCTTAAAAAGGTAGGCTTCGTGCTGGTTTTGGCAAAGATTCTTTGAAAATAAAAGATAAAATAACAAGTAATATAAACATGGTCAAAGGCAATAAAGCCAATTTAGGAAGGCTCAAAGAGAGTCCAAGTGGAATCAATAGATACTCCTCCATTAATTTGTCTTGGCATTTTATATTCTGTTGCTTGGCTTTCTGTGGGAGAGTACGCAGCTACTGGTGAATAGAAGGGACACGAGTTTGGATAATTGGAGAGAGTTGCTTTAGAGACAGGTGGTCGTGCATTTAAACCCACTACCTGGGTTGATGTACTTGTTTACTGATGCAATGCCAGCACATCAAATTTCAGAATGTGTTGTTAATGAGAGCTAAAAGAGGCAACCACCCAATCTTCTTAAAGGGGCATAAATGAGTTTGTTTTCAGCTCACTTGAGACAAAATTTGAAATACAATTCATGAATTGTGTCTCTTGCACTATCAAAACCAAGACAGAGAATAACAATGACAACATATCAGAGAGAGATATGCAATGGCAAAACAGAGGTGAAAGGTAACACAAAGCAGAAAAGACCATAAAATGTCCCTCAATGGTGTTGGCAGCAGAAATAATGCAATGTTATTAGAAACAGCAAATTGCCAAAGAACACAGATAGGATTCAAAACAGAGCAAAATGGAAACAAATTTCTGGTAGTACACCAGCAAGTCTATTAGCATCTATGAAAAGGGGCTAACAAATCTCTGTTTAGGAGGTTTCTCTAAAGGTGTTTTATAAATGAAAACTTTTGTACCATTAGAACTAACTGGGTCCACACCCAAGATGTTCATCTGAAAGGTTTATGGGCCAGCTGCCTATTTATAATATGGAGGCTCTCTGTCCAATTTCCTCTACTCAAGTTACAATTTCATTTTATGGACCAACAGCAGCCTCAGAAAAGGCTGCTACTTAAGCACTCTGTATATTAAAATTGCAGAGTGTGTGTTTCCATGTCAACAGAGAGGACTTTTGCTCTGAAGTTGAGGGTCCCAATCCAAGAATTAAAATCGCAACCATATAGAGTCTGAACCTGATTCATCGGATATCGCCATGTGAGCTAGGTCTCATGGACCAAATGGCCTTATTTTGTCCATAATTTTCATGTCTGTATACCATGCAAGGTTCATGTTGAAAATTCCAAGTAACAAAAACATCTGGATGTTGTAGTACAAAGAATAAATCTTTTATTGCAAAATTTTACATGACTTCTGGTTCAAAAGCAAAATCTGTTTTCAAAATTCATGTGCAGAGGAGTGATGTACTATAACATAACTTTTCCACCTATATCAAAAGAACAGTGTAATTTCATTTTAATACTGCACTATTTTACTTCTCATCCAATATTTTAACAATTAAAACAGTCTAGACAGGCTGTAAACTAAGACAATTCGCGCTAGCTATTTGTTTGAAGACATGACTTAAAATACCGAGTGCCTTTCTTTGAAAAAATCTTCCATTTATGTGGCACCTTTTATGGAGCAAACGTCCTAATAAGCATTAAACAGCATTAACAAACAAATTTTGATATCGAGTCACACAAGGAGATTTTAAGGCAAAGTTTTAAGGAAATGTCTTAATTGTGGGGAAAGAGGGGTAGAGGGACAGAGAAGTTTAGGAAGGAACATGCAGAAGTTAAGGCCTCAGCAGCTTAAAACATACTACCAACTGTGACAAATCAGAGATGCTCAAGATGCCAGATATCTTTTGGGGGAATGGGGCTGTTGTTACAAGACTGGAGAAGGCTACTAAGATTGGAAGATGCAAGATGACAAAAGCATATGAAAACATGGACAAGAACTTTAAAATTGAACCTCTGCTTAACCAAGAGCTAATATAGATAGATAAGCATGCACAGGACTGATGCGTGAACAGAAGTTGGTGAGAGTTAGGAGACAGCCAGTATATTTTTGGGTGACCATAAGTTTGCAGAAAGTAGAGTATAGGAGGATGTGCAGGAGTGCATTGAATAGTCCAGACCAGGAGTAACAAAGGCATGGATGTACATCTAAATTATATCTAAATGTATACAGAAAAATGCTTTTGCTTTTTAATGTAACCTATACAAGAAAGTAGTACTAATTATAAATTGCTCTGCATTTAACCATGGCACTTACCCTTTTGATTCTCATTTATCTCCACTCATTTGAATTGGATCAGCACCAGATTTTTGAACTAGCAAAACACACTGTGTTTTAACATAATGTAATTAGCAATTAGGTGTTCAAAAATTTTACATTATTTGAAAAGCATCAGATTAACCTGCAGTCCACATCCCTTTCTACAAAATAGATGGGAATATATTCTGCATAGCAGAACTGAAATGGTGACGTCAGAACGATAAAGTGTATACCATGAAGTAGTAAACAAGGTTATTTGTAGAACACTTCCCCCAGCTTGTTTTCAGGAAATCAATTCAATCACAAAGGGCTGTTCCTTTGAACAAAGAACAAAGAAAATTACAGCACAGGAACAAGCCCTTCGGCCCAACAACCTTGCACTGACCATGCTGCCCGACGTAATTAAAACCCAATATTCCCATCTCATTCATCTACTTGTCAAGATGCCCCAAAAAAATTTGGGCTTTTCTTTCCAAAATTCTAGCCATTATCTATGAAAAATTCATAGAACTTACCAATTTGCCGAAATGGTATTTACAATAGCCACAATATTTAACGTTATCAGCTTCCGAACCTTCTTCTTCACACAGAAGTCCTGCCAACTGTGCACTGAACAAAAAACAATAAAGGTGGTTAAAAAAACTACCAAAAGTTACTGAATGACATGACAGAAAGTCTGCTGAGCAGATTGCATCCGTGATTGAAGTTAATTCTCTCTTTCCACCCCTCCTCCAACAGTTTTTTGATCACAAAATGTGTTACTTTAAATGTTATCCTAGCATTTTTCTCACAATGGCTCAAGAAATCAATTTTACATTATATTCTTATTTCATCCAGTAAAACTTCATAAGCTCAGATCAGAATAGAGCGAGATCACTACCGAGGGAGAGATGATAATGTCACTGGACAAGTAAACTATGCCAGTTTCAGTAATGGCCATTATAATAATAGGATGATTAGTGTAGTGGATCATAGAGTAAGATACAACATGTCCTTCATGGGTTCACCTGATGTGGTGGTTGATGGGAGTCAGATAGCACAACAAAGAGAAATACAAGACAAGGTTGCAACAAGGTAGCAGATGCCTTGCAGTTGTGTGTTCATGTGTTGAAAATGTGCTAGTAATAAAATTAGTTGAGAATAATGGTGCCAGTCATCCTGCAACATAAAACCAAGACAACGGCAATCATGAAAACTATCAGTAATTTTCAGATTCACTAATGAAGGGAATCTGCCATCCTATGTGAGATCTACAACAACATGGTTGACTCTCAACTCCCCTTTAACTCAGCAAGTCAATTAGCTCAAGGAAAATTTAGGATGGGCAATGCATGTCCGTTGTCTGTCTTAAATTGACACCCTTTTATTATGTGCTCTGCTCTTAGATTCTCCTCTAAGGAGAAGATCCTCTCAGCATTTACTGTCAAGCCTCTTAAGAATCCTCTATGTTTCAGAGATCAAGTCTCGTTCTTCTAAATTCCAATGAGGAGAGTACCAACATGTTTAACCTTTTCTCCCAAGACAATCCCTCCATACTAGGGATCATCCTAAGAAAGTTAACTTTGATTTCAAAATCCCAATTATGGATAAACTAGCAAAGTATTGACTGGATAGCAACGCCAAGGATAGATGATGCTCTTCAACCCGCTCAGCATGTCATTTAAGAGAAGTGCACCTCCAAAATCATTCTTTCAACTATTACACTTGCACCAGCATAGTACCATTTACATAGTATCTTGGCCAAAGAAGTGAAGGGGGCTTAGCACAAATTTTACCAATTACGCATATTCATACTGCAAGTTTCTCAGCAAGTCATCAATCAAAGATCAGACATATCAAGCCCTCTGGCAAGGAGGAAGTAATGACAGGAGAGACAGAATGCTACTCACAGTCTTCAGTTTCAATCATGCACATATGCAACTTCAAGGTGACACTCACTTTCCACAGATCAGGGCATTATATGGAGTTCATCTCCTCCTGGGGCAACAGAGCAAATCTTCACAAGTAAAATACTGCTCCCCAATCCAGAGAAGAGAAACAAAGAACAAAACAGCATGGGAAACAGGCCCTTCGGCCCAATGAGCCCGCGCCGGCACCTCGATGTTCCCACTTCTACCCATGATCCCTGTCTATGTTTATAGATCTATATCATTGACAATTTACACACTTCCCAGGGAACTCTCAAGGCTCATGATCCCTATTTTAAATAGAAAAGGAAGGCTAATTACAATCTTCTCTCCATGTTCTTGGCTGTTTGTAGTGGTCAAAATATAGAGAACAAGACTGTTAGTTATCGTATGGAGTTCGATTCATAGAATACCAGAACACTCACTGCCAGAACGCTGGGCAGGAACAACACTGAAATAGTCACCCACTAAACAAAACAAGGTTCCCAGAAGAGTCTCAACTCCAGGAGATTGATGCAAGCTACACATTCTGTTGGGCTAACAAATCTAAGGACCAGCTTCAATCTTCAGTTGCGAGCTTTACCATTCAATCTGAACTGGCACAAAATCTCAACTTACTTCCGACAGGGATCAACAGGGATCCAACAGAGATTGACCCATGGTTCTTCATTTAAATCTTGCCATTAACTACCATGCAAACTAATGAATGCCTATGCTCCAAAAAAATGACATACAGATGAAGTGGAAGAAGCATTCTACAATGATCTCAGCAAGACAATTACTTCTCTCTAAGTGAAGTCAGTTTCATCTAACCATGATTAACAGTCTTGGCGCAAGCAGACAAACTGAAAACAACAGCGTTACAATTCAGTTAATATATCTGAACAAGAAGATCCCAGAATGGAACCCTGGCTCAAAAGACCATAACTTTTAGTTTTTGTTAAAAATAAAACATGCAAGAGTCATAGGACCACTTATTAGTTTTAAAACACAAAAACATCAAACATGAAAAATTGTAATATTACACAGCACTCCTTTACTCCCCCACCCCTCTCCAGTTTAATAAACATATATAGATTTTAAGATTGACATGGATTACAACGTACATTTTAAGCCAAAATGGTCTCAATAACACAAGTCCCCTTTAAGCACAAATTGTGCTGTGGTCAAATATTCACAATCCACTCTGAACCCCAGTTAGTGTCTGTGGTTTTCTTCTCAGAATCCCTCCAGATGACTGTCACGAGGGTTTCCAAACTCCACTCCCAGAAAAACACACTTAAAAATCGACTCTCATAATATTTTCCCATAGCAGTTTGCATCCCAAAATCCCATCCAGGTTTCACAAACAACCAAAGCTTTTGCTCTACTTTTAAAATCCTGGACTGGATTCATTTTATTTCCCTCTTTTAGCATATCTTCACCTTTTCTGCTGTACAAACTGTTCACAATTGCTTTAAATCTTATTCGCATGCTCTTATTAAGATGGCAGCAGGCATTTAATTTACCTCAGAAGTCTGCTGTCCCACTTTAAATCTGATTATGCAAGTGTCTCTAACTCAGAACTAGGGTTTATTCTTTCCTGAATTCTTCTGTTAAATATCTTTGTTTCTGTTCTTTTAACTACAAGTTGTCTGAGACATTTTTTGTCTCAATTTCCCGGTTATCTGGATTGCAAACTTCCTTAAGAAGCTTGCATTTTTACAAATCCCTTGTCCTGTCCAGCTTCTCTTGGCAGAGTTTAACACTGTTCAGTCTCCAGTACCCTGTCTCCAACTGCTTTGGCATCAGTTAAAACTAAGAACAAAGAAAAGCCCTAACTCTGGAAAATGGCCTCTTGTTGCCAACAACAACTTACTTCTTACTTTTCATGCTGTAACATTTGCTAAGCACAAGAGAATCGCAGTTAGAATTGAAACCAAGCCCCACATATACACCACCGTCCAGCAGGAATCTAATCATAAGTTTCTCCTTCTAGGTACAGAAACATTAAGTTAAACCCACTTAAAATCATACCTTAATGTTTACCAATACAAATATAATTCCCTTAAAATTACATTTGTTTTCCTAACAATTGATGCACCTAGATTCAATCGCTGGCACGTGTTGCTTTACGTTATTGCATGACAGAGATCTCAATCACGTGCATGCCACCTACTCACTTTGAGGTGCAAAATGCAAGTCTAAGCACCAACTTGTAAGGACTATTGCTTTTGAAAATAAAATCAAAGGCGCTTGAGCACACAGCCAAGCCACAGACAAATTTTATTAAAAGGCACGGTCAAGGATCAAGAACTGGAACACAAACTTTCCGCAAAAATTAGTGATTTCCTGGAGAACAATACTGTCACTGAAACTCTCTAGAAAAAGTTGAAGAACGTTAGCAGTAGCAATAGGCATCGAAGGTCCAATGATTTGTTAAACAGAGGCACCAAGGCTCGTTCAGCAATAGTGATCAAGGCAGAGACACCAGCTTCAGGAAACAGATCCTAGAGAGATGTAGTAATAACAGAGTTGTCGTGATGGGAGACTTTAATTTCCCAAACATCGACTGGAATATCCCTAGAGTAAGAGGTTTGGATGGGGAGGAGAGTCTGTTAGGGTTCAAGAGGGTTTCCTGACACAGCACGTGGATAAACCTCAGAGGAGAGGCTGTACTTGACCTGGTACTGGCTAATGAACCAGGACAGGTGTCAGATCTCTCAGTGGGAGATCATCTCGGGGATAGTGATCATAATTCTATCTCCTTCATGATTGCATTGGAAAGAGATAGGATCAGGCAGGATAGGGAAAGTGTTTATCTGGAGTAGGGGGGAAATATGAAATCATTAGGCAGAAAATTGCACAAGTAAACTGGAAGGTGGTGTTCTTGGGGAAAGTACTGAAGGAAGGTGGTGGATTTTCAAGGAATATTTGTCGAGGTGCTCTGCACGACAACATTCCGGTGAGAAGACGATTTTGGTAAGTCACAGCAACCGTGGTGCACAAAGGTTGTGATGAATCTAGTCAGAAAGAAAAGTAAGTGTACAAAAGGTTTACAGAACTGGGAGATGTTAAGAATCTACAGGAGTATAAAGGTCTGTAGAAAGGAGCTTAAAAAGCAAATTAAGAGAGCCACAAGGGGTCACGAGGGGGCCTTGGCAGGTAAGATTAAGGAGAATCCCAAGGCATTCTATAAATATGCGAAAGGTAAAAGGATAAGAAGTGAAGGGATTGGACCTTTAAAAGGTGAAGGAGGAAGTTTGTGTGAAACCGGAAGAAATGGCAGAGATGCTTAATGAGTACTTTGCCTCGGTATTTGTGGTGAAAAGTGATCTGGGAGGTGGTGCTGCAAGTTTGCAACAGACTGAAAAGATTGAGTTTGTGGATGTTAAGAAAGAGGATGTGTTGGAATTTTAAATTCTAGCAAGATAGATAAGTCACCGGGACCGGATGGGATGTTCCCCAGGCTACTGTGGGAGGTGAGGGAAGTGATTGCAGAGCCCCTGGCGATGATCTTTGCGTCGTCAATGGAGACGGAAGAGGTTCCTGAGGGCTGGAGGATTGCGGGTGTAGTTCCTATTTTCAAGAAATGGAACAGGGATAGCCCGAGAAATTACCAACTGGTGAGTCTGACCTCAGTGGTTGGTAAGTTGACGTAGAGGATCCTGAGGGATAGGATTTAATCAGCATTTTAGAGAAGTTTAGCTTGATCAGAAATAGTCAACACGGCTTCATCAAGGGCAGGTCATGCTTTACGAGCCTATTGGAGTTCTTTGAAAATGTGACTGAACACATTGACAAAGGAAGAGCGGTGGATGTAGTTTACATGGATTTCAGCAAGGCATTTGATAAGGTCCCCCATGCAAGACTTGTTGAAAAGTTGAAAAGGCATGGGATCCAAGGGGCTTTGGCCTTGTGGATCCGGAACTGGCTTGCCCACAGAAGGCAGAGAATGGTGGTGGATGGATCTTTTTCTGCATGGAGATTGGTCACCAGTGGAGTGCCCCAGGAATCTGTTTTAGGACCCTAGCTGTTTGTTATTTTCATAACATTTCATAAATGACCTGGATGAGGAAGTGGGAGGATGGGTTAGTAAGTTCGTCATTGATACAAAAGTTGGTGGTGTTGTGGATAGTCTAGAGGGATGTCAGAAGTTGCATCAAGACATAGATAGGATGCAAGAATGGGTAGAGAAGTGGCAGATGGACTTCAACACAGGTAAATGTGTAGTGGTCCATTTTGGTAGGAACAATGGGATGAAGGAGTACAATATCAAGGGGAGGAGTTTTAGCAGTGTTGAGCAAAAGGATCTTGGGGTCCGAGTCCATAGGACTCGGAAATTGGCCTCACAGGTGGAGGATGTGGACAAGAAGGCAATCCCTCATTAATCGAGGGATTGAGTTTAGAAGTCGGGAGGTAATGCTGCAACTTTATAACAGCCTTGTCAGACCCCACTTCGAGTACTATGTGCAGTTCTGATCGCCTCACTATAGGAAGGATGTGGAAGCTATTGAGAGGGTGCAGAGAAGATTTACAAGGATGTTGCCTGGATTGGGAGGCATGCCCTACGAAGATAGGTTGAGGGAGCTAGTTCTGTTCTCCCTGGAGAGACGAAGGTTGAGAGGCAACCTGGTAGACGTTTATAAAATGTTGAGAGGAATAGATAGGGTAGATTCTCAGAGGCTATTTCCCAGGGCTGAAATGGTCGCTACAACAGGACACAGGTTTAAGGTACTGGGCAGCAAGTACAAAGGAGATGTTAGGGGTAAGTTTTTCCACTCAGAGGAAAAACTCTGAGTGAATGGAATCGGCTGCCGTCAGTGGTGGTGGAGGCGAACTCACTGGGGTCTTTTAAAAGACTTCTGGATGAGTATATGGATTAAATGGGATTGGGAGTTACAGATAGTTCTACGGCCTAGTAAGTATGGGTATGATCAGTGCAACTTGTGGACCGAAGGGCCTGTTTGTGCTGTAGTGTTCTATGTTCTGAAGAAATGCAGTACTTACAGACCTTGTATATCTGATAAGAAATCACAGCAAGGAAATGGCAGCTATCATCATGCAAAACACATGCTGCAGCCCCAGCCCCACTTAGGGAGATGAAGAACCAATGGTAGGAAAAACAAGGCTGATGAGCTTTATGCAGCTGCTGATTAAAAAGTCCTGAAGGCTCTATAAGTCTGGCCCAAAGCCAAATGTGAAAACCAAGTGGAAAGGGAGTCTCGGGAATTGATAAATGGAAAGTAAGGAAAAGGTAGAGGAATTGAGCAGATATTTTCTGCCTTCATTATAGCAGATCTATCAAAAAGTGAAAGAAAGACAGGAATTTAAAACAATCCCTGTCACAGGGAAAAAGTACTGGGAAAATTATTAGAACTAAAGGCTGACAAGTGCCCAGGACCTGATAGTGTGCGTCCTAAAGTCTTAAAAGAAATGGCTGCAGAGTGAGTAGAGGAATTCCAAAATTCTTAAGATTCTGAAAGGTACCAGGGGAGTAGAAAATAGCAAATGTAACACCTTGATTCAAAGAAGGAGGGACACAGAAAGCCAGAAACAACAGGCCTGTTCGCCTAACAGC
This sequence comes from Sphyrna mokarran, assembly GCA_024679065.1. Lineage (NCBI taxonomy): Eukaryota > Metazoa > Chordata > Chondrichthyes > Carcharhiniformes > Carcharhinidae > Sphyrna > Sphyrna mokarran. The sequence goes on from JAGIQG010000002.1 coordinate 41,255,246, forward strand.
AACATAAGGAAATTGTTAGAATCCATTATTAAGAGTACTTAGAAAATCATGATGGAATTAGACAGAGTCAACATAGTTTTACAAAACAGAAGTCACATTCAAGTAATTTATTGGAATATTGCTAAAAAGACGAAACTGATAAAGCTTTTCATCTTGCACTCATCAGGTCAAGTTGGCAAGATTACCAAATATAAAGGAAACAATTAACACAACATAGGAAGAGGATGGCAAGTGGACTTTGATGCTGCCATGGGGAGTGCACCAAGGAACAATTAAATTCAATCCAGACAAGTTAACTCCAACTTAGTCAAGGCATTACCATGTGGAATGCACCAGCAATACTCAAGTTCTACACTACCAGCAACTAATTTATTAGAATTTTTAAGGAAGTAACAAACAAGGAGGTAAAAGGCAACCTGTAGTGTATTTGGATGACCAAATGACATTTAATAAGACGCTACATCAAAGGTTACCACACAAGCTAAGTGCACATGGTGTCAGAGTAACTTATGAGCATGGATAAAGGATTAATTAGCTAACAGGAAATAGAAAGTAGGGACAAATCATCATTATTCTGTAACTAGTGGATTGTCTTAGGAATCGGTGCTGGGGCTTCAGCTACTTACAATCTACACCAACAACTTGAATACAAGGACTGAATGCATGACATAAGTAGAGCAAATGATTCAGGGACCAAATCAAACGTTCGCCTTTATTGCAAGGGGAAGTTTAACTGTAGCTGCACAGGTCATTAAATTCTACCATAACTTTGGTTTGATTTATTCTTGTCACATGTATTACCATGTGACAAGAATAAATCAAACCAAAGTTTTGTTCCTTATGCGTTACACAGACAAAACATAATGTTCCTAGAGAAGGAAATGAGAGAGTACAGAACGTAGTGTTATAGTCATAGTTAGAGTGTAGAGAAAGAACAATTTAATACAAGTCCATTCAAAAGTCTTACAGCAGCTGGGAACAAACTCTTCCTGAGTCAGTTGGTACATGACCTCAGACCTTTTGTATCTCTTTCACAAAGGAAGAAGGTGGAACAGAGAATGTCCGGATTATGTGGGGTCCTTAATTATGCTGGCTGCTTTGCCGAGGCAGCTGGAAGTGTAGGCAGAATCAATGGATGGGAGGCTGATTGACATGACAGATTGGGTTACATTCAGGATCTTTTGTAGGTCCTTGCAGTTTTGGGTACAGCAAGAGCCATACCAAGATGCTGTACAACCTGAAAGAATGCTTTCTATGATGTATCTGTAAAAGTTGGTGATAGTCGTAACTAATGCCCCAAATTTCTTCTGAGAAAGTAGAGGCGTTAATGGTCTTTCTTAACTATAGTGCCAGCATGGGGGAACCAGGACAGGTTGCTGGTGATCTGGACATCCAAAAACTTGAACCTCTCAACCCATTCTACTTCATCTGCATTGATGTAGACAGGGGCATGTTCTCCTTTATGCTTCCTTAAGTTGATGACCATCTCCTTCATTTTGTTGACACTGAGGGAGAGATTATTGTTGCCACACCAGATTCTCTCTCATTTCTGTACTGTGTCTCGTCATTGTTTGAAATCCAACCCACTACAGTGATGTCGTCAGCAAACTTGAAAATCGAATTGGTGGGGAATTTGGTCGCACAGTCATAAGTATATAAAGGGGTATAGTAGGGGGCCGAGGATGACTGTGGAGATGTTGTTGCCTATCCTTACTGATCATGGTGTTCAAGTTAGGAAGTTCAGGATTCAGTCACAGAGGGAGGTGCCGAGGCCCAGATCACAGTGTTTGGAGATGAATTTCGTGGGAAGGAAGGCTGAGTTGTAATCAATTACTAAAAGTTTGACATAGCTGTCATTGTTATCTAAGTGTTCCAGGGTTGAGTGCAGAGCCAGAGAAATAGCGTCTGCTGTGGACCTGTTGCGGCAGTAGGCAAACTGTAAATGGATCCAAACCGGAATTGCTTTGTGCCATGACGAACGTTTTGAAGCATTTCATAATGACGGATGTCAGAGCCACCTGCTGCTTGGTTTTTCTGAGGTATCGGGATGATTATCATCTTCTTGAAGCAGATAGGGACTTCAGATTGGTGTAAAAAGAGACGTTGAAGGTATCTGTGAATATCTCCGCTGATCCATGCAGAATCTGAGTGCATGTCCAGGTACCCCATCTGGGCCAGTTGTGTCCGTGGGTTGACCTTCAAGAAAGCGCTTTGACATCTACAATACAGGTTCATCCAAGGCTTCCAGGATGGGGAGGCATGCTCTCGCTGACCTCTTGCGCAAAATGGGCGTACAATGCATTGAGCTCAGCAGGGAGGGGTGCATTGGAGCTGGCGACTTTACATGCCTTCATCTTGTAGCCAGTTATGTCTTACAGACCTTGCCATAGTCGACAGGGATCAACGTGGATAGCCTGGGACTCTAGCTTGGTCCGGTATTCTCTTTTGGCATTTTTGATGGATCTTCTTAGATCGTACCAGGCTTTCTTGTATAGGTCAGTGTTGCCTAACTTGAACACCTCAGACATGGACTTCAGCAAGCAGTGGATATCTGTTCATCATGGTTTCCAGTTGGGGAACATACAGATTTGCTTCTTTGATGCAGTCTTCTACACACTTACTAATGAAGTCCGTAAATGTAGCGCGTACTCGTTCAGGCTGGTCGCAGTTTTTAAAATACTGACCAGTCCACTGATTCCAAGCAGCCCTATAGGAGATCATCTGATTCCTCAAGCTAACCCTGCACGACTTTCTTTGATAGATTCTCCCACTTCAATTTTTGCTTATAAACCAGGAGCAGGAGCACAATCTTGTGGTCTGATTTGCCAAAGTGTAGGCAGGCGATAGACTGATAGGCATGTTTGATATTTGTGTAGCAGTGGTTTAGGATGTTTGGGCCTCTGGTGGAGCAGGAAACATGGTACGCTCTTGAGCTTGGCCTGACTGAAATCTCCAACCAGAATGAACAAGGCCTCGCCATCTTTCACCTCAACGCTATTCATAGTGGTGTATATTTTGTCCAGCACCATCTTCGCATCTGCGTGGTGTGCAATGTAAACTGCCATCAGGATAACAGGTGAACTCCCATGGAAGACAGTAGGAGCAGCATTGTAGAGTCAGGTATTCTAGGTCTGGGGAGCAGAAAGTTGCCAGCGTTGCTACGTTTAGGCACCACAAAGTGTTGAGAGAAAGCAGATCCCGCCTCCCCTGAAGAGGACTGTGTACAGTTTTGGTCTCTATTTAAAAAGAGGATGAAACAATGCTGAAGGTTCACTCGACCCATTCCTGGGTAAAGGGCTTATCTTACAAAAAATGCTGAAAAGATTGGATCTATACCCACTAGCATTCAGAAGAATGAAAAATGATATTATTGAAATATAGAAGCTCGAGGAAATTTGATGGGAAGATATATTGGGACAATGTTCCTTTTGTGGGTGAGACTAGAACTAAGGTATACAGCTTAAAAACAAGTGACCTTTTAAGATGGAAGTGAGGAGAAATTTTTTTCCCCCCTCAGGGTCGCAAGGAATTTCTTCCAAAGAGAACAGTGGAGGCTTGATCATTGAATTTATTCAAGGCCAAGTTAGATATACTTCTGAAAGAAAAAGCAGCAAAGGCTATGACAGACAGGAAGATAGAAGTGACACTATAACTGGATCAGCAATGACCTTTCTGAATAGTGGAGCAGGCTCAGAAGGCCAAATGGCCTTTTCCTGCTCCAAGTCTTATGTCCCATCCTCGCAGCAGAAGACAATTAGCACTTAGTAAACAGGCACTGGCAGAAAATTCAGCCAATTCCTAAATCCATAGAGTGCAATGATATCATTAAATCACTTCCATAACACCACATTCTAAAAAAGCCTGACCTTGATCCTTCTCAAACAGGCCACAAAGCAGCTTTTAATCACAAGTTGCCAGATATTGGTGGCACACCACCTGATGCATTCAAGTACAGAGGAACTCGCATGGTCTGGAAACTCTCTAGTCTCTTCTACCTGATCTGGAACCAGGACGTTATCTTCAAGACTACTAAGATGCCTCCATAACTCATCGCTACAAACTGAGAGGGAGCAAGTTCATCTGTGGCAAATCATGAAATATCACTCTAGCAGGCCAAATTCTTCCAAAGATATTCTTAATTGGATTGTCACTCACCGCTGACTCTGTGCATCTAGAATCACAGCGTGGCTTCTATGCAGGATGAGAAATAGCAATCATGATCTTTGCAGCATTGCAAAATCAGGAAAAGTCCCATGAACAGAATAAGAACCTTCACATGCTATTCGATGACATAATCAACTTTTGACATAGTAAATTGGGAAGACCTGTGGCAGTTCTGTGCAAATACTGCTGCCATAAAAAGATAATCAGTCTCATTAATTCAGTTCACAATGGCACGATAGCCAATATGATGCACAGTGACATGTCATCAGGTACCTTGCCTGATATGAACACCACCAAACAAGGTTGTGCACTGGCTTCAGCTTTGTTTGCCATATACTTCTCAGCCATGCTCCTATACCTACTTCAAAGATCCTGAGACAGGAACACATATTTAATTCAGGGCAGACAGCAACCTATTCAACGTGCAAAGGTTCATGGTTTGCAGGAAGGTTACTGGACAGCTGCTGAGTAAACACTTGTTCACATATGATTGTGCTCTCATAGCATATATTTGAGAGATATTTAGCTACTTGTCAATCATTTTGCCCATGCCTCAGGACATTTTGACCTGACAATAAGAAAGAAGATGACAGAGCCCTTGAAGCAATTATCCTGGCCATATATCTCTAGGCCCACAGTCACAATTAAAAACACCTTGAGTGTCCTTTCCAATGACATGATGCCAGATGATAGAATAAACCATTGCCCAGCAAAAGCAAGCTTAGCATTTGGTAGGTTCAGTCATCGACTTTGGAAAGAGCACAGAGTTTGTTTCAGAACAAAGATCAAAGTCTATGAGTGTTGTTGTCTTATTTTATGGATGAGAGACTTGGATAGATTATGAGCATTACAAAGCAACTAATACCATTCCAACTTCACTATCTGAGATCTCTTTACAACTCAAGTGGCAGAACAAAATCTCCAACACGGAGATCCTTGCAAAGTGCTGCATACCTGGTGTCGAAAGTGTGCTCATCAGAGGTCAGCTCAGTTTGGTTAGTCAAGTGGTTCACACGAATACCACATACCAAAAGGTAGTATTCTACAATCAGCTGAGGATGGGAACCCTCACTGCAAGATGCCCCAAACTTTGTAAAGATAATCTGAAAGCCAATATCAGAGCTTGCAAGATGGATCTCAATACATGGGGAAGAAAACCTTGAAAAATCCCAAAAACAGATGTAATTGGCATCACATGATCGACATTTGAGTAAAACAGAGTCCACAGCTCAGGACACATGAGCGTAGCTGAAAGCCAATGCTTCCCTCCATTCATCCTTCCAACACTAACAGTTCTTGCAATTCGTTGGCAAACTGAGACTTGGAGTAGTACCACACAAGATGAAATCAGTTTTTTTGGATAAACGCTCATCCAAAGTAAAAGGACAACCCATTAACTATGCTGAAGTAATTTATCTCAGCCAGATCAGGACAGTTAGCATGGCCAGCTTCAATATTGAGATGATAGCAGGTGGAGAGCTTTACCTGATAGTTGGATTTAAGAGGATTTACAAATCAGCACCGTGTTGAAATTCTTGATGCAGACTGCACATCTGGTCAAGGTACAAATCCATATTTGTCAGTTGTCTCATGACAAATTAGGGGAAGGAAGGAGATGGTAATTCCTTTGGAAAGCAAGTGACTCCAATATGCAAATCCTGATTTAAAATTCAGAGCCAAATCGACTCTGTACAACAGACTTGGTAAATCAAACATCTGAGCTAAAGTGGCCTGCGGCATTTCAAAGCAATACTGACTGAACAGCAACCTAGTTCATGAATAAAACTTGTGATTTAGACTCAAGTGCTGGGATTCTTCCTCTTCAATTTGAGATAAATCTGCAAGCCAAAATGTAAGTTAATCCAGACTGAACAAGTACCACAAGGCTTTATTCTAGTAACTGCACAATTTTTTGATAATTAAACTTCATTAGTACTGTGCTGCTTAATTAAATTGCAGTTCTGCCCATATGCACCTATGTTGTCTAAATTGAAATTGGTGCAGTGTGCCTCCAGCAGAACAGTGTGCATTACCATCTCGCAAGCCATTTAACTAAGTGGCTATTTTTATGTGTACGTATGGATGATAAACATCAGAATATTTTATAACAGAGGCAACACAGTCAATCTTAATTTGACGTTCAAGTAAATATGAGAAGACATGCACTTTGCGACAAGGAGCAAAAGTTAGTAATCAGAAACTAGAACATAAATTATTCCCTTTCCTACCCAAGCACACAAGTCCAACTGCAGCACATCAACAACAGGACCAGATGAAATCAACTAACAACAAAGATTATGTATCAAACTTAGAACGCTGCTGATCTAAATGGCCAAACATGCAGTGAATTAGTATTTTGAACATTTGTGCATTGTGCTTAACAACTCCTGGACAAAATATATGAGCATCAAGATGGCACTGAGCTTGTGTACAAATCCATTATGCCTACAAACCCCTACCCAGCATCCTACTGAATACTAACACATACCTTCTTCAACAGGCTCAACTGGCAAGGTCATTATGCTCCTGTGCCACACAGGACACTAATTTCATATTCAATTTCCAGTTAGCTGCTCACTAAAAGTAGAGGAGGAGCTGCAATCCCAATATTCCTTCCAAACTCTGATTTCTTCTCCTGAAGCTACCATATCACACAAGGGAACAGTTCTGTACATCTGCACACATCCTAGATGGCCATTATCCGCATATAAGTCTAGGCAAGATTGTCAACTGATATGTCAATTGAGAGGATCATCATTACCTAACTGAACTATTTTGCTGGTGGTGTGTGATATTCAGTACCTATAACTAAGGTAAATGAACTGTTGCAACATGCTTCATCTTGCTCATTCAAAAGTGCCAAGCTGTGCAGAAGCACTAGTTCTGTCAGGTGAAATCAGCAAACTGAACAATACTGGAGATCATCCCAACTTATCACATAATTTGACACTGTAGGTATGCATTAATTGGAGTCCATATGTTCCGTTTCTCAAATCTAATACTAACCAGGTCACATGAAAAGCCTGTCGACATCCATGTTTATTGCAAGTCATACATGCACCAGTTGCTGCTTTGCTTTCACGACCTTGTTCCTCACAGATGTAGCAGGTCTGGGGAGATAAATGGACAAAACCACTTTTAAAATAAGCAGTTCTTAATAACTGATCCTATTTCACAATAAATATGACCTTACAATCAAATCAAAAAGATTACAGGAGCACAAAGAATTTAACAAATTTGCATTAAAAAACTTGTTCTTGCAACTTCTAACACACTTTCTTTCAGCATTGATTATTATAAACAACAATGTCAACATTTTGCAAATTAATTTTGAGAATTCAAGTGTTAAGAGTTGCAGTTCCCTTGTGGAGCAAATGTCCCTGGCTCAGACACTCACACAAACAGGTATACAGATGTTGTGTGTATATGTCAGACACAAAACTGTGTCTTTTGCATGTATGTGTGTATGTTGTATATGTGTGTGTATATTTTATATGTGTGTATATATGTTGCAAGTGTATGTATAGCTCTGTGTGCAAATATATATACACACTGCATATATACACATATGCATGAAGTTCTTAGCACCAATGTTTCAAAGATTCAAACATTGCTCAAAAAACCTGCTCAGCCTGAAAAGTTAAATGATGGAGTGAAATGAAATTCGAATGTAGGAATAGCATTCCATCAAAATAATTTACATAGCAGGGTTCTGAGCACCTTGGCTTACTACACTGACTACAGTGTATTGTTACTGGAATTCTTTGGAAGAGCACCTTTCAGGAGAACAGCTAGTCTTGCATTCACTCCTCAGTGATACCAACAGGACTTTATGGAGACATCCTTGAGGCAGATAAACCTCCACTAACGTAAATTATTATATTTGAGTCATTGTTTAATCTAGCAAATCATTTGTGACACCCAAAAACAGATATGTAAAAAACCTGTAATCATAAAACTCCCTTCAAGTCTATAGGACATTTCACAACTAACAAGTTGCTTTGAAGTACAATGTTACGTAGGCTAACGATGGCTGGTTTATACATACAAAGAGCCCATAAATCGCAAAGAAATAAAACGGCCAGTTAATCGAGGGATAAATTTTGGCTATGGGATTTGAAAAACTCAATGGCTCCTTTACATCCATCTCAACAAGGAAATGTGACCTCAAGTTTAGCATCTTCTAAAAACTATAGATAATTACAGTGACAACGTGACATGGTGTCAGCCTAGATTACGTGCTTTAACTATTGACTGAGAATTGAATCTATAATAGGTACAGAAAATCATAATATGATTAAACATACGGAGTTAGAAGATAGGATTCATATTTGAGAAAGCTTTTCAAAGATGTAACTGACAGGATAACTGTGGTATATTTGGATTTTCAAAACAAAATCGTAAGTTGCCACACAAAAGGTGCTACACACAATTCAGACTCCATTGAATTTGGAAGCAGACAGAGAAAAGTGAGTGGGAATAAATGGGACGTTTTCAGGTTGACAGACCAATAAGCAGCAGAGTACCACAAGAATGCAACTTATTCTGGTTCACTCCTAATACAAAGTTAGGCAGGAAAATATGCAGTGAGACAGACACAAAGAGGTTGCAGAATCATATAGACAAATTGGTGATCCACTTCAGCAAGAAGCATAAAAAGTATATTTTTTTGAAAATTGAGACATACTAGATAACACTGCATTCAGAGGGATATGGGTATCCTTGCACATGAATCACAAAAAAAATTATTTTCACAGTAACTTCAATGCAATGTCAATATAAGCCTACTTGTGACATGAATGAATAAAGTTAAACTTTTAAAAAATTACAGCAAGCAATTAGAAAGTAAAATAGTGTGTTAGCTTTTGTTGCAAATGGAGTATAAAAGAAGCATTACAAAAATTAGAGCATTGAATACTGCATGCAATTGTGATCTCCTTGTCGAAGGATGTACTTGGTTTAAGAGACAGTGCAACAAAGGTTCACTAGATTGATTTCTCGAATGAGGGGAATGGCCTCAGCACCTCCCTCTGCGAGTAGATCCTGAGCTTCCTAACTTGCAAATCACAATCAATAAGGATAGGCAACAACAACACCTGCACAATCATCCTCAACACCAGTACCCCACAATGCTGTGTCTCAGTTTATACGCTTTATGCACCAACGATCGTGGCCAAATTTCTCTCCAATTTTGACTTTCAAGTTTGCTGATGACATCATCATAGCAGGATGGATCTTAAATAATGATGAGATAGAGTACAGGAATGTTGTAAAGAATTTGGTGAACTGGTATGGCAGCAATAATCCCTCCAACAAAGGAGACTGTCATTAACTTCAGGAAGCGTAAAGGAGAACGTGCCTCTGTCCATATTAATGGGGATAAAGGATTAATGGTCGAAAGCTTCAAGCTTTTAGGTGTCCAGATCACCAACAATCTGTCCTAGTCCCTCCATGTCAACACAATAAGGAAGCCCACCAATACCTCTACTTCCCCAGAAGACTAAGGAAATTTGGCATGTCAACTACGACCATCACCAACTTTTACAGATGCACCATAGAAAGAATTTTTTCTGGTTGTATCACAGCCTGGTATGGCTCTTGTTCTGCCCAAGACTGCAAGGAATTATAACCGGTCATGAATGTACCCAATCCATTACACAAACCAGCCTCCCAACTACTGAAACTGTCCACAATTTCTGCTACCTTGGCAAAGCAGCCAGCATAATTAAGGTCCCCAACCACCCCAGACATTCTATCTTCCAACTTCTTCCGTCAGGAAAAAGATACAAAAGTCTGAGGTCACGTGCCAACTAACTCAAGAATAGCTTCTTCCCTTTTGCTATCAGACTTTTGACTGGACCTATCTTGCATTGAGTTGATCTTTCTCTACACCCTACCTATGACTGTAACACTACATTCTGCACTCTCCAGTTTCCTTCTCTACGAACGGTATGTTTGGCCATACAGCACAAGAAACAATACTTTTCGCTATGTTAATACATAAAAACATAGAACAGTAGAGCACAGTACAGGCCCTTCGGCCCTCAATGTTGTGCCAAACTATGTCCAATCCCAAGATCAAGCTATCCCTCCCTATAATTCTGGAGTGCTCAATGTGCCTATCCAATAACTGCTTGGAAGTTTCTGAAGTGTCCGACTCCACCATCACAGCAGGCAGTCTATTCCACATCCCAACCACTCCCTGAGTAAAGAATCTACCTCAGACATCCCTCCTCTATCTCCCACCATGAATCTTATAATTATGCTCCCTAGTAACAGTTACATCCACCTGAGGAAATAGTCTCTGCATGTTCACTCTATCAATCCCTCTCATCATCTTTTAAACCTCTGTTAAGTCGTCTCTCATCCTCCTTTGCTCCAAAGAGGAAAGCCCCAGTTCCCTCAACCTTTCCTCAAACCTACCCTCCAAACCAGGCAGCGTCCTGATAAATCTGTTCTGCACTCTCTTCAACGCTTCCACATCCTTCTTATAATGAGGTGACCAGAACTGAACACAATATTCCAAACGTGGTCTCGTCAAGGTCCGGTATAGTTACAGCATAACCCCATGGCTCTTAAACTCAAAGCCCTCGTTAATAAACGCGAACACACCATAAGCCTTCTTCATGGCTCTATCCACTTGAGTGGCAACCATCAGAGATCTGTGGATACGAACCACAAAATCTCTTTGATCCTCCACATTCCTTAGAACTCTGCCGTTGACCCTGTAATCTGCATTCAAGTTTGTTCTACCAAAATGAATCACTCACGCTCATCAGGGTTAAACTCCATTTGCCTCTTTTCCACCCAGATCTGCATTCTGTCAATGTCAGTTTGCAGCCTGTAAGAGCCTTCCACCTCATCCACTGCTCCACCAATCTTGGTGTCGTCAGCAAATTTACTAACCCACCCTTTAGTCCCTTCTTCCAAGAAACTGACAAAAATCACAAAAAGCAGAGGACCTAGCACTGACCCTTGGGGTACACCGCTGGTAACTGGCCTCCAGTATGAAAATATTCCCTCTACCACCATCCTCTATGATATAGCCAGTTACTTATCCAATTGGCCAAAAATAATAAATCAAATCAAATAAAAAGTGGATGAGGCCTATGTTCTTTTGGTTACATAGAAACTAGCAGGAATAGGCCATTTGGAGCTTTATGGCTGCTCCACCACCATTCATGATAATAGCTAATAAATCAAATTCAATACCGTAATCCCACTTACCCCCAAATCTCTTGATCCCTTTAGCCCCAAGAATTATATTTAATTCTTTCTTGAAATCAATGTTTTGGCCTCAACTACTTCCTGTAATAGTAAATTCTAGATTCACCACTCTGGGTGAAGAAATGTCCCCTCATCTCAGTCCTAAAAGATCAACCCTAATGCTCAAACTACGATCCCTAGTTCTGAACTCCTCTACTATCAGGAACATTCCTTCTGAATCTACCTGTCTAATCCTGAGATTCACTCTTTTGGAAACTCCAATGAGTTTAGAACAACAAGCAGTGATCAAATTGAAACATAAGATTCATAAAGAGGCTTAACAGATACATACTGGAGAGTACAAAGAACAAAGAAAATCACAGCACAGGAACAGATCCTTCTATAGTCTAGGACACTGGGTCACAATCTCAGAATAAAGGGGACAGCCTTTTAGGACAAAAATGAGAAATTTACTCACTTGAAGAGTTGTCAATCTTTGGAATTCTTGAACTAATTTATTATTGTCACATGTATTGGAATGTAGTGAAAAATATTGTTTCTTGCAAGCGGTTACAGAGAAAAAACATTCAGAGTACATAGGGGAGAAGAATAGGGTGCAAAATATAGTGTTGCAGTTACCAACAGAGTGGAGAGAAAGATCAACTTAATGTGTTGGGACCATGATGGCAGCAGAGAAGAAGCTGTACTTGAGTGAAATGGCAGATGTTTTCAGACTTCTATATCTTTTCTCCGAGGGAAGAAAGTGGAGGAGAGTATGTCCAGGGTGTGCGAGTTCCTTGATTTTGCTTTCTCGAGGCAGCAGGAAGTGTAGATGGAGCTAATGGACAGGAGGATGGTTTGCATGATGGACTGGGCTATGCTCACAGCCCTTTCTAGTTCTTTACGGTCTTGGTCAGGGCAGGAGCCATACCAGGCTGTGATGCAACCAGTAAGGATGCTTTCTATGGTGCATCTGTAGAAATTAGTAAGCATCGTAAGGGGCGTGCCGAATTTCCTTAGCCTTGAGTAGAGGCATTGATGGGTTCTCAGCTATAGCACAGCATGGAGAACCATGACAGGTTGTTGGTAATCTGAATACTTCGAAGCTTGAAGCTCTTGACTACCTCTACTTCAGAACTGTTCATGTAAACAGGGGCATGTCCTCCTCTATGTTTCCTGAAATCAATGACTATTTTCTTTGTTTTACTGACATTGAGAGAAATTGTCATTGCACCATTTCACTAAGTACTCCATTTCTTTCCTGTACTTGGTCTTGTCATTGTTGAGATCCGACCCACTAGAGTGATGTCATCAGTAAACTTAAAAATGGAGTTGGAGCGCAACGTGTTAAGTGTATAAGCAGTACAGCAAGAGGCTGAGGATAAAGAATTGTGGGGTACCAGCATTGAGAATAATCATGGCGGCATCGTTACCTTTCCTTACTGATTGCGGCCTGACCAGGTCAGGAGTCTAGGATCCAATTACAGAGGAAAGAGCTAAGTCTTAACCATGAAGTTTCAAGATGAGTTTTGTTGGGATAATGCTGTTGAAAGCTAAGCTGTAGTCAATAAACAGGAGTCTGACATAGGTGTCTTTATTATCCAGGTGTTCCAGGATTGTGCACATGGCCAGGGAAATGTCATCTGCTGTGGATCTGTTGCATCAATAGGTGAACTGTAGTGCATCTAGGCAAACTGTGAGACAGAAGTTGATGTACGTGATGATTAACTTTTCAAAGTACTTCATAATAATGAATGTCACAGCCACAAGGCAATAGTCACTTCTTTGCTTCAGCAATGATGGTCGTCTTTTTGAAGCAAGAAGGGACCTCAAATTGGAGTAAGGAGAGGTTAAAGATGTCTCCAAATACTCCCACCAGCTAGACCACGCAGGATCTGAATGCTCAGCCGGATACCCCATCTAAGCCAAGCATTTTACGTGGGTTAACTTTGCAAAAGACCGATCTGACATCCGCGACGGTGACTTCAGGTACGGATTCGATTGACATTGGTCAGGGCTGATGGATACTCTCTCGCTGACCTCGTGCTCAAAACAAGAATGTGTTGAGCTCATCGTGGGGCAGGTGGGCATTGGTGCCAGCAATGCTCAGTCATTCAGTACAAAAAAATTAGGTGTCAACCATGGTTCAGTTGATAGCACTCACATCTGAGCTGGAAGTTCGATGTTAAGTCGCATTTGGGCACCAAAATCTAATCTGACACTAATGCATCATCAGTATTGCACTATTAGAAGTACCATATTTCCGTTAAAGCAAGAGACTGTGAAGATAAAAGAAGCCAGGATACTATTTCAAAGAACAGCAAGGGAGTTATCCCCGGTATCCAGACCAACATATATCCCTCAGTAAAAGTCACAAGAAACAGATTAGCTACAATTGCTGTTTGTGGGTACTTATATACAGATTGGCTGCTGCATTTCCTATACTGCAACACTGGCTACATTTCAACAATACGCTAATGGCCATTAAGTGCTTTGGGGCATTCTGAGATCATGTGCTGATGTTTTTATGTTTTTTTAAAATTTATTCACAGGATGTGGGCGTTGCTGGCTGGGCTAGCATTTATTGCCCATCCCTAACTGGGCTTGAACTGAGAAGTTTGCTTGGCCATTTAAAAATCAATCACATTGCTGTGGATCTGTATGTCACATACAGGTCAGACCAGGTAAGAATGGCAGTTTTCCTTCCCTAAGGGACATTAGCGCACAAGATGGGTATTTACTACCAACAGTGGTTTCACGGGTATCATCAGACTTTTAATTCCACAATTTTATTGCATTTAAATTTCACTATTTGCCATTTCAGGATTCAAACCCAGATCCCCAGAGGATTACCCTGTGTCCCTGCATGATGAGTCCAGTGACAAAGCCACTACACTACAGCCTCCCCACTATTCTTATAACCTCTGTGCAATGTGAGAATTTTATTACCGATTCATATTTACACTTCTGCCTAAAAATCTGTTTGTGTTGACCTGCTGGCACTAAGTGTCACAGGATAGGCCAGTATTTGTTGTCCATCACTAATTGCTCTCGAGATGGTGGTATAAACTGCCTTATTAAACCCCACACAATGTTGTTAGGAAGCCAGTGCCAGGATTTTGACCCCATAACGGCAATATAGTCCCAAGTAAGGACGACATGTGACTTCAACAGGAATTTTCAGATGGTTGTATTCTTGTGCATCAGCTGCCCTTATCCTTTTAGGGAGTATAGGTTGTGCGTTTAGAGTGTGCTGTCTAAGTATAGAACATAGAACACTACAGCACAAACAGGCCCTTCGGCCCACAAGTTGTGCCAAACACATCAAAACCTACCCAGCCATTGACCTATCTATAACCCCCAATCCCATTGGATCCTATATACTCATCCAGAAGTCTTTTAAAAGACCCCAGCGAGTTCGCCTCGACCACCACCGACGGCAGCCGATTCCATTCACTCACCACCCTCAGTGAAAAACTTTCCCCTAGCATCCCCTCTGTACTTGCTTCCCTGCACCTTAAATCTGTGCCCTCTTGTCGCGACCATTTCAGCCCTGGGAAATAATCTCTGAGAGTCCACCCTATCTATTCCTCTCAACATCTTGTAAACCTCTATCAGGTCGCCTCTCAACCTTCGTCTCTCCAGGGAGAACATCCCAGCTCCCTCAACCTGTCTTCATAAGGCATGCCTCCCAATCCAGGCAACATCCTTGTAAATCTCCTCTGCACCCTTTCAATAGCTTCCACGTCCTTCCTATAGTAGGCGACCAGAACTGCGCACAGTACTCCAAGTGTGGTCTGACAAGGGTCCTATAAAGCTGCAGCATTACCTCCTGACTCCTGAACTCAATCCCTCGATGAATGAAGGCCAATACACCTTAAGCTTTCTTAACCACATCCTCCACCTGGGAGGCCGATTTGAGAGTCTTATGGAACCGGACCCCAAAATCCCTCTGCTCTTCCACACAGCTAAGACTCCTACCTTTGATAGTGTACTCATTCATCCCGTTGGATCTGCCAAAATGGACCACAACACATTTATCCGCGTTGAAGTCCAGCTGCCACTTCTCCGCCCAGTCTTGCATCCTGTCGATGTCATGCTGCAACTTCTGACATCCCTCCAGACCATCCACAACACCACCGACCTTCGTGTCATCGGCGCACTTACTCACCCATCCCTCCACTTCCTCATCCAGGTCATTTATGAAAATGACAAACAGCAAGGGTCCTAGAACAGATCCCTGGGGCACTCCACTGGTGACCGACCTCCATGCAGAAAAGAGCCATCCACAACCACCCTCTGCCTTCTGCAGGCAAGCCAGTTCTGGATCCACAAGGCCAAAGCCCCTTGGATCCCATGCCCTCTCACCTGCTCAAGAAGTCTTGCATGGGGGACCTTGTCAAATGCCTTGCTGAAGTCCATGTACACCACGTCCACTGCTCTTCCTTCATCAATGTGTTCAGTCACATTTTTGAAGAACTCAATTAAGCTCGTAAGGCACGACCTGCCTTTTACAAAACCATGCTGACTATTTCTAATCAACCTAAACTCCTCCAAATGCTCGTAAATCTTGTCCCTCAGAAGCCTCTCCATCAGCTTACCAACCACTGAGGTCAGACTCACCGGTCAGTAATTTCCAGGACTATCCCTGTTCCTTTTCTTGAAAATAGGGACCACATCCGCAATCCTCCAATCCTCCTGAACCTCTCCTGTCTCCATTGACGACGCAAAGATCATCGCCAGGGCTCTGCAATGACATCCCTCACCTCCCACAATAACTTGGGGTACATCCCATCTGGTCCCGGAGACTTGTCTATCTTGACAGCATTTAAAAGTTCTAACACATCCGCTTTCTTAATATCTACATACTCAATCTTTTCAGTCTGCCGCAAACTTGTAGTGCATCCTCCCAGATCACTTTCCACCGTGAATACTGAGGCAAAGTACTCATTAAGCACCTCTGCCATTTCTTCCTGTTCCATACAGACTTTTCCCCCTTCACCTTTTATAGGTCCTATCCCTTCTCTTCTCATCCTTTTACTTTTCACATATTTGTAGAAGGCCTTGGGATTCTCCTTAATCCTACCAGCCCAGGCCTTCTCATGACCCCTTCTGGCTCTCCTAATTTCCTTTTTAAGCTCTCTTCTATAAGCCTTATACTTCTCTAGATCCCCAACATCGCCTAGCTCTTTGAACCTTTTATACACCTTTCTTTTCTTCCTGACTAGGTTCACCACAGCCTTCGTGCACCACGGTTCCCTCGACCTACCAAAACCTCCTTGTCTCACTGGAACGTTGTCGTGCAGAGCTCCAAACAAGCATTCCTTGAATATCTGCCACCTTCCTTCCGTGCTTTTCCCCAAGAACACCTCCTTCCAGTTTATTCGCCCCAACATCTGCCTGATGTCTTCATATTTCCCCTTATTCCAGACAAACACCTTCCTAGCCTGCCTGATCCTATCCTTTTCCGATGCAAGGGTGAAGGAGATAGAATTATGATCTCCATCCCCAAGATGCTCTCCTACCGAGAGATCCATCACCTGTCCTGGTTCATTAGCTAGTACCAGGTCCAGTACAGCCTCTCCTCTCGTAGGCTTGTCCACGTGCTGTGTCAGGAAACCCTCCTGAATACACCTAACAAACTCCTCCCCATCCAAACCCCTTACCCTTGGGATATTCCAGTCGATGTTTGGGAAATTGAAGTCTCCCATCACAACAACTCTGTTATTTCTACATCTCTCCAGTACCTGTTTCCCTATCTGCACCTCAACTTCCCTGTCACTATTGAACGGCCTATAGAATACACCCAGCAACGTCACTGACCCTTTGCTATTCCTAACTTCCACTCACAGAGACTCCGTAGACATTCCCTCCTCGGTATCCACCTTCTCTGCAGCCATGACACTGTCCCTGATCAACAGTGCCACTCCACCACCTCTTTTGCCTCCCTCCCTGTCCTTCCTGAAGGATCTGAACCCCGGGACCTGTAGCACCCAGTCCTGTCCCTGAGACATCCAAGTCTCTGTAATGGCCACCACATCACAATCCCAAGCAGTAATCCACGCCCTAAGTTCATCCACCTTATTTATATACTCCTGGCATTAAAATAGACACACCTCAGTCCCTCAGACTGGACATTTCCCTTCTCCCCCACTTGTCTAACCTGCCTCTCATCCTGCCTAGAGTCCTTCCCTACCTGGGAGCTAACTTCCTTGCTCCCAGTCTCCACATCACTATTCCCTCCCCCTAACCTTTCTAGTTTAAAGTCCCCCCCAGTAGCCCTAGCCAGTCTTCCTGCCAAGATATTAGTCCCCCTGGGATTCAGGTGCCACCCATCTTTGCTGTACAGGTCACACCTGCCTCCAAAGAGGTCCCAATGATCCAGGAACCAGCATCCCTGCCCCCTGCTCCAGTCCCTCAGCCACGTATTCAACCTCCACCTCATACTATTCCTGCTCTCACTCTCCCGCGGCGCAGGCAGCAATCCTGAGATTACTACCTTCGCTTTCCTCTTTCTCAGAGTAGCTTTGATGATTTGTTGCAGTACATCTTGCAGATGTTAAGCACTGCTACTTGTGTGCAGGGTTGGTGGAGGAAGTGAGATGTTAAAGTTGGTGGATGGGATGCCAAGCAATCAGACTGCTCTGACCTGGATGGCATTGAGCTGCAATGCTATTAGAGTTTGCACCCATCAAAGAGTTTTCCATCACACTCCTAACTTATGCCTAGTAGATGGTGGAGGACTGAGGAAGAGAAGTACTCAGCACAGAATTCCCAGCATTTAAATGTAGTAACTACATATAAATGGCAAATCCAGTCAATTTCTGATCAATCATAATCTCCATGATGCTGACAATGGAGGATTCTGTCTTTGAACGTCAAGGAGTTGATTAAATTCTCTCTTGTTGGGTAAGTCATTGCCTGACACTTGTATTGTACAAATGTAACTCAATATAAGTAATGAGTCCTACAACACCAGAATAAGTAGATCAGATGCATACTCAACCAGCATCAATCAGGAGGGGGTTTGGAATCGTCTTCATCACGCCCTCCTCTCTTGACTTGACATTTCAAGTAACTTTTAAGAAATTTCCCTTTATGGCAGTGTCTCTAGTGGTGAGGCTAAATGAGTATTATATTATCCTTCATGCAGGCCAAATTTGCAAACAGACGTTTAAATGGATTTGGTCACATATTTCTGACTACTGTTAGATGCATGGAACAATCAATGATTGTTTCATGTCATCATTAATGAGGCTAGCTTTCGAAGTCCAGATTTATTAATTGAATTTAATTTCACCAGCTACCATGGACCTTTGGATTATTCACTTAGTGACATCACGACAATGCCAACATCTGCCTCACAGATGCCTGTACCAAATTGGCAGGCACCACACTTTCAGCAGAAGCATTAAATGAACTATTTTCTGGATCATGGTACTTTCAGGTTTGGTAGTGATTTAGCTTTTGTACATTTTCTTAAGTACTTTACATGCTTCTTTTTAAAAGTTCTGTTGACAGCAATGGAACCAGAGGATCATATCAACAGCAGGCCCACACTTTTGCCATGAAACACACCACTAGGGTCATCTCACCCATAATTTCTTTATTTATAACAGAATTTTATGGCTCCAAGGATCAAAAGTTGAACCCTAATATAGCCTTTTGGTTTATAGACAAGGACAGTGCATACTCAAATCATTGTATCCTGTATCTGTAAACAAGGGAAAAGATGCCCATATATTTAAAAACATGCTCGAGATAGAATGTCCACAAACCTTAACTTCTGCTGCCTGCTTCTCTGTCAAAACTTACCAGTAATATTTATCCAACTGTCACAATATAGTGAAGGCTCTGGTGACAAGCAACTCTGTGAAGTGAGTTTAAGATTCATATCCTACAAGTAACATGGTTGCTTATTACTTGCAAATGTCACTTGCATCTTGTAAAATTGCCACACTCCCAGATGACCATAGGCTGCCCTCCTATGAGGAACACCATACCTCAGGTGAAAGGCAAGATTGAGAAGACAGGACCATCATGAATAACTTCAGCCAGTACTGGAATTGAACCCATGGTGTCAATCCACATCCCAAACCAGTCATCCAAACTAACTGATCCCTTGTAATACACCCTCAGTCACATTTTGATTTACTCTGAGTGATACAACAGCAAAGTAGAACTGGACAGATAGGGAAATGCAATTCAAAAGGTGAGGGAAGTAGCTGTAGCATTGACATCAAGCAACAACTTATAGAAATAAAAGAAAATTAACCAGTTAAGTTGCTCAAGACTTGAAAACATTTTATTTATAAATAACTGAGTAACGAGTATTCACAATAATTTTAAATTAGATTTAAAAATCAAATCCACCATATTCTCAAACATTAGACACACTCAATGAATTATATTAGCATCTTCTAATAATGTTATTAAAGCCCTAATGTTGAATAAATACTATTTGCCTGATATCAATCATACCCATACACTTTAAAGCACATGTAATTGGCTGTATATATCACCTATTGTTATGAAAGAATGTAACAGGTTATTTCCCTTTTTGAAGGCTGCAAAGCAAACAGAATTCTCAAAGCCTTACTTCAGGAAACTCACATTAAAAAATGCCAGCTGCATCTTTTCTGCCATGAACTGCTGAATTTCCCACCTCAGTCACGCTGTCTGAGCTTACTGGCATCTGTAGATTTTTTTTTGCTGACATTTAGAAAGCACCTCAAGATTGTTTATCAATAGTGGATTTTTTTCCCCAATGCAGAAGTCCACTAAGAATTGATGTAGTTTTTACAAGTGATTTAGGCCTGTAAAGGAAGATAAATTTATTCCTGGTGGTTACTACTGTCCATGTCAATCACAAAGATACTTCGGTCTGTATTTTGGTTCTGAATTCAGTTAAAATTATTTTCTTCAAAGAAAAATAATGCGCTTAACGTATCCTAATATAAAAGTTGAAAGCTATATATATTCTGACACTCACTCAAATGTTTCATAAAGTTATCTTTATGCATATTAAGGACCATCATACACTGCATCCTATGCTCAAGACAGGAAAGTGAGGCAATGAAGTGTGCAAGAATGCAGGTTTGTTACACACAAAATCAACAAACCTCATTTAAATAGCACCTTTAAAGTTATAACACAACACAAGATGCTTCACAAGAGCACTGTAAGAGTCTGAAACCAAGCCACAAAAGTCAATACTAAGGCAAAAGAAACCGCACATCTTTGACCAAGTTAAGGAGTCTCTTAAGGGATAAAAGAAGGAGAAATGGGTAGAGCGGTACAGGGAAGGAGGCGGTGGCGTACTGATATTGTCACTGGACTAATAATCCAGAGACTAGGGTAATGCTCTGAGCAGTATGGTTTGAATCCCACTTTGGCAGATGGTGGGATTTCAATTCAATAAAAATCTGGAGTTAATAGTCCAAGGATGACCATGAAACCATAGTTCACTAAGACCCTTTAGAGATGAAAGTCTGCCATCCTTACCTGATCTGGCCTACACATAACTCCAGAATGTGATTGACTCTTAAGTACCCTCACAGAAGGGCAATAAACATTGGTCCACTAATGACGCTTACATCTTCATGAACAAATAAAAGGAATTCCAGAACTTGGGGAATTGGTATCTGAAGACAAGGCCACCAATAATGGCCAGGAGGGGGTTGGAAGGCAGAAAGAGAGAGCAGAGGAAAAGGAAAAGGAAGGAGAGAGAAGAGAATGGACGAGTGCCTTCAGATATGACAACTGTTTCTTCAATCTTTTTCCTTAAAAAAGAGAGGGACTGCAATTTAGCATAGGCCACCCAACAGGAGACAGAGGAACAGACATGTAGGCAGATTTTGGCAAGGTCTAAAAGAAACAGGGTTGTTGTGGTAGGAGATTTTAACTTCCCCTATATTGACTGGGACTCAGTTAATGCTAGGGGCGTGGATGGGGCAGAGTTTCTAAAGAACATCCAGGAGGGCTTCTTGAAATAGTATATAGATAATCCAATTAGGAAAGGGGCCAAATTGGACTTGATATTGGGGAACAAGCCTAGCCAGACGGTCAATGTTTCAGTAGGGGAGCAGCTCGGGAACAGTGACCACAATTCAATAAGCTTTAAGATACTGATAGATAAAGAAAAGTGTAGTCTTCAAGTTAAGGTGATAAACTGGGGAAGAATAATTATTACAATATTAGGTAGGAACAGAAGAATGTGGATTGGAAGTAGTTGTTCGAGGGCACGTGGGAGCTTTCAAGTACAAGTTGATAGGGATTCAGAACCGGCTCATTCCTGTAAGGATGAAGGATAGGTATGGCAAGTTTTGGGAATCATGGATAACGAGAGTCTAGTCAGAGAAAAAGGAAGTACTTGTCAAAGCTAGGAACACAAAACAAGTGTGGAATAAGGAAAGTAGAAAGAAACTTAAGCAAGGAGTAAGGGGAGCTAAAAGGGGTCATGAAAAATCATTGTCCAGCAGGATTAAGGAAAATCCAAAGGCTTTTTATACATAAAAAGCAAGAGGGAAGCAAAGGAGAGGGCTGGTCCACTCAAGGACAGGGGAGGAAATTTATGATGGAACCAGATGAAATGGGCGAGGTATTAAATGCGAGAAGGATTTGGTGGATGCTGAATCTGGGAAAGTGTGTCTAGATAGTTTGAATCATGTTGAGATCAAATAAAAAAGGTGGTATTGGGGTTTTTGAGAAACATTAATGTAGACAAGTCCCCAGGGCCTGATGGGATATACTCCAAAATACTGAAAGGGGCAAAAGGAGGAAATTGCTGGGGGCCTTGAGAAAAATCTTTGTCTCCTCACTGACTACAGGGGAGGTACACATAATAAAAACTCTCACAACACCAGAAGGACAATTCCCACCCACCTGACAAAGAAACAGCCAGTTCTGAAAGCTAGTGGTGTTTGCTGCAAATAAACTTGTTGGACTTTAACCTGGTGTTGTGGGACTTCTTACTGTGTTTATCCCAATCCAACACCAGCATCTCCACATCATGACAAGGGAGGTTCCAGAGGATTGGCAAATAGCTAATGTTGTTCCTTTATTTGAGAAGGATAGCAAGAATAAACCAGGTAATTACAGGTCAATGAGCCTTATGTCAGTGGTAGGGAAATTACTGGAGAGGATTTGAGACAAGATTTACTCCTACTTGGAAATAAGTGGACATATTAGCGAGGGGTAACATGGTTTGTGGAAGGTAGGTCACATCCCATTTACTTGATTGAGTTTTTCGAGAAAGTGACAACGATTGATAAGAGTAGAATACTAGATGATGTCTATATGTACTTCAGTAAAGCTTTTGACAAAGTCCCTCATGGTGGACTGGTGCAAAGGTGAAGGTGCCTGGGATCAAAATTGAGCTGGCAAGGTGGATACAGAACTGGCTTGATCGTAGAAAGAAGTCTCACAACACCAGATTAAAGTCCAACAGGTTTATTTGGTCACACAAGCCATTAGCTTTCAGAATACTGCTCCTTCATCAGGTAAGTGGGAGTTCAGTTCACAAACAGGGCATATAAAGACAAACTCAATTTACAAAATAATGGTTGGAATGCAAGCCGTAAAAGGTATAAACAATGTGAATGGAGAGAGCATTAAGCACAGGTTAAAGAGATGTGTATTGCTTCCAGCCAGGACAATTAGTGAGATTTTGCAAGTTCAGGCAAGTGGTGGGAGTTACAGATATGTGGCATGAACCCAAGATCCTGGTTGAGGCCATTCTCACGTGTGCAGAACTTGGCTATCAGTCTCTGCTCAGCAACTCCATGCTCGTGTGTTGTGAAGGCTGGAGAATGCTTACCCGAAGATCAGAGTCCGAATGCCTGTGACCACTGAGTGTTCTCCAACAGGAAGAGAATGTTCTTGCCTGATGATTGTCTAGCAGTGTTCATTCATTCTTGCAAAATCTCACTGTCCTATCTGGAGACAATACACATCTCTTTAACCTGTACCTAACCCTCTCTTCACTCACACTGTCTGTACTTTAAGACTGGCATCCCAACTATTAGTTGGTAAATTGAGCTTGTGTGTTTATATGCTCTGTTTGTGAGCAGAACTCCCACTTGCCTGCTGAAGGAGCAGCACTCCGATGGCTTGTGCTACCAAATAAACCTGTTGGACTTTATAACCTGGTGTTGAGAGACTTCTTACTGTGTTTACCCAAATTCAACGCCAGTATCTCCACATCATCAGTTA
Organism: Sphyrna mokarran; assembly: GCA_024679065.1. Classification (NCBI taxonomy): domain Eukaryota; kingdom Metazoa; phylum Chordata; class Chondrichthyes; order Carcharhiniformes; family Carcharhinidae; genus Sphyrna; species Sphyrna mokarran. The sequence continues at coordinate 41,278,829 of JAGIQG010000002.1, forward strand.
TAAAAGACAAAGGGTAGCAGTGGAAGGATATGTTGCTGAATGGAAGACTATGACAAGTGGCGTTCTTCAGGAATCAGTGCTGGGACCTTTGCTGTTTGTAATATGTATAAATGATTTGGAGGAAATTGCAACTGATGTGATTACTAAGTTTGCAATGACATGAAAGTTGGTGGAGGATAGCAATGAAGATTGTCGCAGGATATAGATCAGTTGGAGACTTGGCTGGAGAGACAGCGGATGGCTTTTAATCTGGACAAATGAGGTAATGCATTTTGGAAGTTCTAATATAGGAAATATATAGTAAGTGGCAGAACCCTTAAGAGTATTGATAGGCAAAGGGATCTGGGTGTACAGGTACACAGGTCACTGAAAGTGTCAATGCAGGTGGAGAAGGTAGTGAAGGCGGCATACGGCATGCTCGCCTTCATTGGCCAGAGCACTGAGTTTAAAAATTGCCAAATCATGTTACAGCTTTATAGAACCCTTAGTCAGGCCGCACTTGGAATAGACTGTTCAATTCTAATCGCCATACTACCAGAAGGATGTGGAGGCTTTGGAGAGGGCAGAGAAAAGATTTACCAGGATGTTGCCTGGCATGGAGGACGTTAGCTATGAGGAGAGGTTGGAGAAACTTGGTTTGTTCTCACTGGAGCAACAGAGATTGATGGGTGACCTGACAGAAGTCTACAAGATTATGGAGATGCATGGACTTATTGGTAGTCAGAAGCTTTTTCCCAGGGTGGAAGAGTCAATTAGTAAGGGGCATAGGCTTAAAGTGTGATGGACAAAGTTTAAAGGAGATGTATGAGGCAATTTTTCTTTTTTTTTTTTAAAACTACAGAGAGCGGTGGGTGCCTGGAACTCACTGTCCAGGAAAGTAGTGGAAGCAGATACGAAAGTGAGATTTAAGGGGCATCTGGACAAATACACGAATAGCAAAGGAATAGAGGGACATGGTCCATGGAAGAATAGGGAGTTTTAATTCAATAAGGCTGCATGGTCAGTGCAAGTTTGGAGGGCTGAAGGGCCTGTTCCCATTTTCTTTGTTTTCACTGGACTACACTTACCCAGAGAGGTGTCGTCAGAGAGAAACTTCTTCCAGTGGCAAAAAATATTTAGTTCTAGAAGTGGTTGGCAAAAGAGCCAACAATGTCCTGAGGAAGAGCTTTTCACGCAGCAAGTAATTATTATCTGGAATGCGTTGCTTAAGGGTGTGAGAGAGGTAAATTAAATTAAGTCTTTCAAATCACACAAGAATCTGAAGTTAAAAACTAGGCAGGTATACAGACAAAGGGAAGGTGTGGGACCCATTGCATTGTTCTTCCAGAGGCCTGCTGGTCCAAACGGTCTCCATCAGTGCTGTAACCATTCTAACCCATTCCATGACAGATTGAATCAATAAGAAAAAAAAAGATGAGAAATAGGTAAAAAAAACCCAAGCAAAAGGAATAGATGGAAAGAAATGTATTTCTCCATTATTTTGAAACAAATGGAGAGCTGATATCCTCTGAACAGCTGTGAATTCTTCCTTGCCTGTCTTCCCAACTTCCCAGCTCAGGCCAGGCAGAATTCAGGCAGCACAGCCATCCTCTATCAGACTGAAAACCAAAGCTTCTTTTTTCATTTTTTAAATACCAGCTAAGTTAAAGGTTCCACTGAAACTGACAGGCCAGGGAGAAGGTAAGTCTCCAAGTTGGTAGGATCGAGGGGATTGGGGTACAGAGGTCAGGGTCAGGAATCCCACGGTGAATCAGGATGTGGCGGTGGTGGTTGGATGGGAATTAGTCGCAGATGGGGAATCTCTCCTGGCGGGTGTGTCTCCCTGGGGCTTTACAAGAGTTACAAGTTTAAACTTTATTTATTAATGTCACAAGTAGGCTTATATTAACACTGAAAATTCCCTTGTCACCATACTCAAGCACCTGTACTGGGTACATTGAGGGAGAATTTAGCATGACCAATGCACCTAATCAGCACATCCTTTGGACTGTGGAAGGAAACTGGAGTACCCGGAGGAAACCCACGCAGACAGAAGAATGTGCAGTCTCTGCACAGACAGTGACCCAAGCTGGGAATCGAGCCCGGATCCCCAGTGCTGTGAGGCAGTAGTGCTAAATACTGTGTCACTCTTAGTTACCTACAACTTCTACACAAGTTTTAATAGATTTTAAATCTTTTACCTTTTTCCCTGGGTAAGTAACCAGTTTTACAAAGCCAGAACCATCCGATGTTTGCAATATAAATCACATTTTGAATGGTTCCCAGTGCAGGGCAATTACCCAGAGGAAGCTTGTACTTTTGGACAATTGCAGTGGAAACCCTTAGCTGCTAAGTTCCAAGAGGGATGCCTCAGCCTATCTTTGTGGTGACCCCCCCCAAATTCGATACCAGGAAAGCTCAGAAACTTATGGCCCATAATGAGTCCGCTCTCTTATGAAATGATGTATCCTGTGTTTTAAAATGAAACCTTTTGCTTTTCTGTTCACTATTACCACATCCCAATCTGTTTCACAAGTCTATCATCATTTTTCATTTTAGGACAAATAATCATTGCTCTGCCATTCCCAATTTTGACTTGCTTCATTTTGGTATTTAAGGTTTGCATCTGACAAAATTTGCATGCACAAAACAAAGTTCTAGTGTACACAACCTTTACATTCAACTCTGTAATTTTAGCAATCTCACAGCTTTCCTCTGAAATCAATAAGGAATTCAGAAGAAACATCAACCACAATTCTTCTACTGTGATCTGCAATGTTTCTGTCAGATCATGGTGGGGAAACGGGCATCTACAGCCTTGAACGGGGATTTGCGCATGCACCAAAACGCATGTGCATTTCCCATAGCCAACAAACAGATGCTGGTCAGACCATGCTGGAAACCAGCCAGAAGGCAGACAAATCATTTATACCTGTTCTAAATATGCATATTAGTTCATCGTTGGGACCTGTAAGTTCCCGATTGAATCTCCCACCCGCCAGGAGTACTTCACTCCAATAGGGTTCAGACTAGCTCCCCACATTGTGAACTAGTGGGCGATCTGCTGGAACAAAGAGGGCAATCAGGAGCCCAGGCAGTGGGGGTGGTACCCCATGGGTATAAGCAGCTGGCAGTGCCAACCTACGTCTTTGACAGTGCTCAAGGAGCAAAGTGGGGGAGGTGGGGGGCACAGCTAGCCCAGGAATTGCTGTGGGGTTGCAAATCAAGGTGTGTGCATGTGCGCGCGTGGCCTTAAGGGGTAGCACCCGTGGTGGTCCCAGGCTGGCAGTTTGGGGCCACTGCTCGTGTGCAGAGCTCCAGAACAGTCAGACTCCAGCACAAAAGGACCCCATCCCTCTGGGTTTTTAATGATATTCACAACTGGGACCTCTTTGGCGCACACAGTCAGAAATTTAGGTGAGAAGCTGAACTAACAAAACAGTCAGAACTTAGAACATTGTTCCTGCCAATTCAGCACTTTTGGAAGAATCATCTCCATCATTACTTAATGGTAAAACTGTGAGACTCAATACTAGAAGTAGTAATTGAGGCAAACAGTATGAATGTATTCAAGTGGAAGCTAGATAAATAGATAAGGAAGTAAGGAACAGAAAGATACACAATTAAGATGAATTGAAGTAGGGTGGGAGAACACTCAGGCAGTTCAAACACCTGTACAGAATATTTGGCTCAATGATCTATTGCTCAGCAGTACTTTTTTTTATTTCCGATGCAGCCTCACTGAAGTTGGATATCACTTTAATATCACATCCTCTCAGAATAAGTCACACTCTTTAGTTAATAACTCATTTAATGATGTTTTAATCACCACTCTGATCACAAAGATTATCATAATAACCCCAATTTCAACCTCTGACTACACAGGCAACCAGTTTTGACTCCAGCATCGCACAGCTTTTTGGTCGCTTTCTTTAACTCATGCCTTTAAAGCAGCCTTTTTTTGATATCGATGTCATAGTGAATGTATCATCAGTTTCCAAAATTACTTATTTATTGTAAGAGTGGAAAACGATTTCCTGAAAACAAACAGGAAAAAGCTTTTATTTATGAAGCACCTTTAATGCAATAAAAAAATCTTAAAGGTGCTTCACAGTAGCATGACAAAAATTAAATGAGCCACAAAAATCATCCTTATCCTCCAGATATACAAACCCCTCAAAAGAAATCAAAGTTTGTCAGATACTATCTGCATATCACATCAGACTCTGCAATTCAACAGATGTTACTTCCAGTCAGTTGAAAAAGATACTTGAAAATTCAAAAAGCTAAATGAACAAGGAATGAAAATCAAGCTACTCACACAAATCCTGAAACACTGCTTTCAGAGTGAAAAACGGGGTTGCCCAGTAAAACATATAATTGCATTCAAGTTTCAAAGTTTTGACCCAATGACGATGAAGGAGCAACAATATATGTAATTTAATAAAGGCGAAGGAGCAAAGTGGCCTGGGTGCAAATTTACCTAAGTTACTGACAATGGCAAGACTTGTTGAGACTACAGTAAGTAAAGCGTAAAATATCCTAGGCTTCATTAATAGGGGCTTAGAGTACAAGAGTATGGAAGTTAAGAGTTAACCATATGATTGTGTATCTGGGGTCATATGTAGACCAGATGAGTTAAGGATGCAGATTTCCTTCCCTAAAGAACATTAGTGAGCATTAGTTTTAATGACCAACAACAATAGTTTTACGGTTATCATTGATATTAGCTTTTAATTCCAGATCTTTTCAATTTATATTCTACCAACGACCATGGTAAGATTTTAACCCACATCCCCAGATCATTAGCCTGGGCTTTTACATTATTAGTCCAGTGACATAACCACATCACTTGAATGTGGAACTGACTGTGCAAAACAGCACAGCAGTCCAACATTTTCTTTAAAAAAAAAAGAGGTCCGGGCAAAAATCAACAGCATGACAAAAGCGAGGCATAAAAAAGGGAAACTTCAAAGACTTTTTAAAAATTACTTCAGATGGCTCTTTGCTTTCTCCACAAAGGAGAGGAACAAAGAACAAAGAACAAAACAGTGCAGGAAACAGGCTCTTCAGCCCAACGATCCCACGCCACCACCCCGATGTTCCCACCTCTACCCATGATCCCTGTCTATGTTTATAGATCTATGGATTAAAAACCAAATTTGAGAATTTAGGGAGAATTTGTTTTGCCAATTAGCCTAAGAGCACATCTTTGGGATGTGGGAGGAAACCGGAGCATCCAGAGAAAACCCATGCAAGCACGGGGAGAATGCGCAAACTCCCACAGACACGGCCCAAATCCATGTATCTGCACAGCACAGCGATAGTCACTGAGCTGTCGTGTTGCCCATCAAATGGTCCGGGTCAAGCGTACACTAACGACGTGAAGCACTAGGATACTCTCGAAAAATCCAAGAGCAGCCCTCTCACACCCATCGCGTGTATGCCCCTTGTTAGACAACAAGGTGGACAAAAGCACCTGTAGGATAAACAAGTACATCAATATCATCATCTATTTACACACTTCCCAGGGACTCCCAAGGCTCATGATCCCTATTTTAAATCAGTTTTCTATACCCCTCCATTCCCATTCTGTTCACGTGCCCATCTAAATATTTCTTAAATAACTCCAGAGTACCTGCCTCCACCACTTTACCTGGCAGCACATTCCATACCCCCACCACCCTCTGTGAGAAAAAACTCCCTCTAGCATCCAAATTATATCTCACACCCCTCACTCTAAGCCCGTAACCCCTCGTGCTATTTCAGTCCATCCTAGGAAAAAGCTTAACCCTGTTTACTCTATCTATACCACTCAATCTTGTACACCTTTATTAAATCTCCTCTAAGTCTACATCTTTCTAAAGAAAACAGCCCCAATTTGCCTAACCTCTCCTCGTAACTCAGGCCTTCCATACCAGGCATCCTGGTAAACCTCCTCTGCACTCTCTCCAGAGTCTCCATGTCTTTCCGCTAGTAAGGCAACCAGAACTGGATGCAGTATTCCAAATGAGGTCTAACCAACGTTTTATACAACTGCAACATTAAAGGCCAGCTCTTGTACTCTATACCCCTTCCTACAAAGGCTAGCATACTATATGCTTTCTTCACAACCTTCTCCACTTGCTCTGCCACCTTCAGAGACTTGTTCACCTGCACCCCCAGGTCCCTCTGCATTTCTATACTCTTAATAGGTCTACCCTTTATCATATACTTCCCCCCTACATTCTTTCTCCCAAAATGCATCACCTCGCATTTATCAGGATTGAATTCCATCTGCCATCTATCTGCCCAAGCTACCAGCCTATGTCCTGCTGCATTGCCTGACAATGCTCCTCACTATCCGCAAGTCCAGCTATCTTTGTATTGCCTGCAAACTTGCTGATCACTCCACTTACTCCCTCTTCCAAGTCATTTATACGCATTACAAATTGAAGAGATTCCAGTACTGAGCCCTGCGGCACACCACTAGAGACCGAGCTCCAGCTAGAAAAACACCCTTCCACTATTACTCTCTGACTCCTATTACTAAGCCAGTTACTTATCCATCTAGCTACCTGTCCTTGTATTCCACGAGCCTTGACTTTTTCAACTAACCTTTGACAAATGCCTTACTGAAATCCATATAGATGACATCAATGGCTCGCCCTTCGTCCACCGCTTTCATCACCTCCTCAAAAAATTCTACCAGATTCGTAAGGCACGACCTCCCCTTAAAGCCATGCTGCGTATCCCTAATCAGATTGCAACGCTCCAAGTGCCTCTAAATCCTATCTCTAAGGATCCCCTCCAACAGCTTCCCTACCACTGACGTCAAACTCACAGCCTATAATTTCCAGGGTTATCCCTACTACCCTTTTTAAACAACGGTACAACATTAGCTATTCTCCAGTCCTCTGGGACCTCACCTGTCTCCAAAGAAGAGACAAAGATTTGCATCAGAGGCCCAGCAATTTCACCTCGCGCCTCCCTAAGCAGCCTGGAATAAATGCCATCAGGCCCAGAGATTTATCAGTTTTAACGCTACCTAGAAGCTCTAACACTTCCTCCCTCAGTATAGATATTTCCCTCAACTGTCCATAGCTCCCTCAGAGAAAGGAGCTGTCAACAAGCCCCTTTCCTTTGTGAATACCAATGCAAAGTATTCATTCTGGATCTCCCCCATTCCCTTTGGCTGTAAGCACAGTTCCCCTACTCTGTCCCTAAGAGATCCAATTTTTCCTCTAACCATCCTTTCATGCCTAATATAGGAGTAAAAAGCCTTTGGATTTTCCTTAATTCTATCTGCTAAAACCATTTTAAGCCCCCTTTTTGCCCTTCTAATTCCCCGTTTGAGCTCCCTCCTACTCTCTTTGTATTCCTCCAATGCTGTCTCCGTTCCCAGCTGCTTTGACCCATCATACACTTCTCTTTTCTTCCTAACCAAGTCCTCAATATCCTTAGTAATCCACAGCTCTCTAATCCTACCTTTCCCATCTTTCCTCTTAGCTGGCAGAGACTTAAAGTTTGTAAAATAACAGATCTACCAAAAACACAATAAAGATTAAATATCTTTATAGAGAATTATTTTCTGAATTCAAAATGCCAACAATGATTACTATCCTATGCTTCTGAACTTGGCATAGGTTCCAATCTTGAGCTCATAGGATCTTGCGGGCCATCACACTCTATCAGCAAAAATGGCAGCCTATTTGACCACACTCAGCATCAGGTTTACCAGCCAGTAATTTATTTTGGGTGCTGTAAATTGAGAGTTAAATATTACCAACAACATCAGAAATCCATGCTTTTTCAAAATGTGCATTGGAATCTTTTAATTGACTTTTAATGGTCAGGCTTGACCTCGGCTCAACGTCTCATTTGAAAGATGGCAACAACAGTAACATTCTCTTGATACCTTAAAACGTCAGCCTGGATTACGTGCTCAAATCTTGGAATGAACCTTTTAACTAACTAAACGTTACCAGAGTCAAACTGATATGCTACAGAACTGCACTGCAATATAATTTTCAGTTTTGAATTTACTTGGCTGCAGATGAAACCATTGTGCATTTCATGCTCATACAAAAGCAATTCCCTTTTACTTTTATTCTGGCAAAGCATTCTTTTAATTCATAAGGAGATACATTGGCAGTCAGGGTCATATCTGAGTCTTTGAACAATTTTGTTTGAATTGCACTGAGGTCAGCTAATGCAGCAGTTCAACCGCAAAAGGATGCTTGAAAAACTGAATTTAAGACACAAGTTCTAAAAGGCAGAAGAGCTTATAATTTTATCGTCAATGGACAACTTGCTTTATTACATTATCCTACTTGATTTGGAAGACAAGTATAACCTTAACCAGGAGAAAGTAGGAATCCAACCAATCCACTCACCATCACACACTTAAGAAGCCAGATATGGATAAGTGGATCAAGTTATGAGGGAAGGAAACTCAAAGGTCCAGAATAATTGAAAACTCCAGAATAATTGAAGCAAGGGACAGGATGAATTGATGTGAAGATGGAGATTAACCATAAAAAAAAACCAACTGTTATTGAACCACATGTCTTTTCTTTACCCTATCATTTCCTCTGATACTGACTGTAAACAAACATAAACACAGTGATCAGTGAACTTCGGTTTACCAAACAAAGCTTATTCTACAAAGAAAAGCAGAGTCTAGGTATTAATACAACATGAATCACTATCCTTTCCTCGGTCGAAACTTTAAAGATCCAAATATTAAAAAGTGGCCTATTCCTACTGCAATATAGGCCTCCTATTAATAAATTGCAAAACAAAAGCAGCATGAAATTGCAGAAATTAAGCATGGGTTTTCAGAATTCTTATAATCCTTACAAACTAAAAAGTACATTGTTACAAAACATTCTCAACAGGCTGGATTTGCAGTTGGCAGCACTCACTATCAACCTTGAAGAAAGCTGCCCACAAAGATTGAACAATCTGTGGTGTGGTTTACCACTTTCTCAACAGCAATTTAAATCTGGCAACTAGTCAAGGGAATCTCCAAGTGACAGCAGCAATTATATCAACAAGGAGGATGAGCAGCATAGAGAATACTTCTCAGAGAGCAAGTTAAAAGCACTTTCTCCTTCATTTTTAATATAAATTTTGAGATAGCGCAATGAATGATTCAATTTAGATGGAAATTGAAAATTCAATACCAAATTTTGAAAATAAAATTGTGGTTTAAAAATCAATGGAGAAATATGGCATCAATATAAATTCAACTTTTCAGAGTCAGTGAGGGTGTTTAGAAGTAATTATAAAATTAGCATGCCATTAGAAGTACCATTTCAATTACTTAATGACAAGTCCCCCAGGACCTGATGATCTGCATCCTAGGGTCTTAAAGGAAATGGCTGCAGATTTAATGGATGCATTGGGTGTAATCTTCCAAACTTCCCTAGATTCTCTAAAAGTTACAATGGATTGGAAAATTGGAACTGTAACATTGCCATTTAAGAAAGGGGCGGGGGGCGGGGGGGGGGGGGGGGGGAGACAGAAAGCAGGAACTCTAAGTCAGTTCTTCTAACACCTGATATTGGGAAAACACTAGCATTCATTATTAAGAAAGTTTTAACAGGACATTTCAAAAATCAGTGTAGTCAACATGATTTTGTGAAAGGGAAAGTGTCCTTGACAAATTTATCAGTTCTTTGAAGATGCAATAGAACTAGTAAATGTAGCGTATTTGGATTTCCAAAAAGCAGTTGTAATGTGCCACATAAAAAGGTTATAGCACAAATTAGGGGCTCATAATATTAATGTTGATATGTTAAAGGATGGGGATTGGCTAACTAAAGGGAAACAGTCAGATAATTGGGTCATTTTCAGGTTGGCAGACTGTATTAGTGAAATGCCACAGGGATCAGTGTTGGGGTGCGAATTGCTTAAAATCTATATTTGTGATTTGGATCAAAAAACTGTGTATTGTAGCCAAATTTGATGATACAAAGATAGGTAGGAAAGCATGTCGTCAGGAGGATACAAAGCAAATAAAGCAGTCAATGGGCAATAATTTGGCTAATGAAATATGTGGAAAAACATGAGATTCTCCACTTGGACAGAAAGAATAGAAAAGCTGAAACAGATGCGCGCACAAGCGCTTATTGAAAATGGAAGCATGCGCACACAAACATTAAAACAGATGCGCACCTCTGCTGAATATTTCCAACTATTCATGTTTTAATAACTAAGCATTAAATATCTTCAAGCCCGCTTGCTTAACAATTAGACTTTGTTAACTATAATAAGACACAACTATCCTGTCTTCATGAAACAGTCCCTTAGTGAGCAGTGCCAAATGTTATGCACAAAAATATAAAAACAAAAATGAATTTTCAGATTGCTTCAAAAACCTTTTTGACATCCCTAACAAGATGTACAATGAAATACAACTAATAGAATGCTTGAAGTATTATATCCATAAGTTACCCAACTTCAAAATGAGCTGAGCTTTCTTAGCACTTGAAAAACTAATCCTTATGAAACTCATATGTTGAAGTGTAAGGGCAGTTAATGTTAGTTGCTTCCTATTATTTAAAACTTCAGAATCACATTAACAGGCAGTATTCACTAGTTCACAAACATGCCAAAAATAAATTCCCTACAGCCTCAGGCACTACTTACAATCACATAGAATTTACTGTACATTATCAAGCCATTGGCAACAGGAATGGTTATGCTCCACAGAAACTTCTTCCTACTGGATCGTGCTAGAAGGGAGAGCAGAGATTGCTCATCCAAATTTTTGAAAGGTGGAGCAGACTTGAAGGCTCAAATGACCAACTTATACTGGATTCCTTATGTCTTACAAAAAAGTTAGCATATTACTTTGTATTCACTTTCCACAATGGTTTCTCAATAACTCTTGTTAGTCCAGTTGCCATTTTTGTGTCTTCAAGTTTAGATTAGCTTTTTGGATCAACTGCCTGCTTCATAATTCTCCCAACTGCATTTCAGGGTTATGTCACCATCGAAGACAATTTTAAATTTTACTCCCTATTTTACCCCCATGTTCTTCCTACCAAAGCTCACCTCACATTTCTCGAGATTGAACTTGGTGTGCCCACTCCATCAACTTGTCAATGTCCAAATGCAGTTCTTCACTGTCCACCTCAGTTTATAATACATTCAAGTTTCTTCTCAACCATAAAACTTTGAAATTATGCCCTGCATACCAAGATCTACGGACTTGCGCAGCTCACGCTTAAGTTCAGCTTCACCTATGCACCTTTCTTCATAAGCATGACAGCCCTTGTCGATGAGACAGCACAGATAGGATGGTTTTGTGCCAGCGTTTCCCAGATGGTCATGTCAATGTTAAGCGATTTCAGAGAGGCCTTGAGTGTGTCACTGTAGTGTTTCTTCTGCCCTCCATGCAAGCATCTTCCAACAAAGAGTATCCCAAAAAGGAGCTGCTTAGGTATACGCTCGTCTGGCATACGGATGACACTGAGGTAAATGCATGGCTCAAAGATTGGTGTGGGAGGAATGGGTTTGAATTCATGGGACATTGGCACCAGTATTGGGGAAGATGGGACCTGTTCCGATGGGATGGTCTTTTTGTCTGAATCATGCTGGGACTAGATTCCTGACAAATCATATAACTAGGGCTTTAGATAGGCCTTTAAACTGGGGGATAGGGGGGCAGTTCAGTGATATGAAAATTACAAAATCAAAAGCAAAGGAGAGGGTAGGAGTGCCAGTTAACGATGAGGACTTTCAACTAGTTGAAGGAGCCGAGGGCTCAGGAGAGGTTAGTAAAGTTTCCAGACCATGTGATAGAACAGAGAAAACAAAAGATGGCAGGAATCTAACCTTAGAATAACAAAGGTGACAAGCACCGGAAGGGAGGTGGTCAACGCAGTGCAGGGAGATGGTCTGGGGAAGAATTACCAGTCTGTGACAGCATGCAAACAAAGGAATGCACTAACCGAGTCCAGGTCAGAAAGATGAACATAAAGAAACATTACCTGAAGGCACGCAGCATTCAAAACAAAGTGAATGAGTTGACGGTACAAATCAGTACAAATAGGTATGACCTGGTGGCCATTACAGAGACTTGTTTTGCACCGGGGATTGGGAACTGAATATCCAGGGGTATCAAACAATTCGGAAAGACAGATAGGAAGGAAACAGAGGTGGGATAGCTTTGGTAATTAAGGATAACATAAGGGCAGTGGTGAGAGACGATATAGGCTCTAAGGAGCAAAATACGGAATCAACGTATGTGGAGATAAGGAATACTAAGGGGAAAAAGGGGCTTAGTCTATAGGCCCCCAAATAATAACTTTTGAGGTGGGCTACAATAAATATCAAATGCATGTAAAAATGGAACAGCAATAATCATGGGGAATTTTTAACCTCCATATCGATTGGTCAACTCAAGTCGGACACAGTGGACTTGACAAAGAGTTCTTAGAATACTGTTGAGATAGCTTGCTCCCTTGTAGGTTCTATCTTTGATCTGGTCCTGTGTACTGAGGCAAGTAAAATTAATGATCACGTTGTGAGGGATCCTCTTGGAATGAGTGATCACAATATGGTTGAATTTCTAATACAGATGGAGGGTGAGAAAGTAGGGTACCAAACCAGTGTCCTCTACTTGAACAAGGGGGAGTACAATAGGATGAGGCTGGAGTTGGCTAATGTAGACTGGGAACACAAACTAATTGGCGGGACAGTTGAGGAAGAGTGAAGGATTTTTAAAATTTTTTTCCTCAGTACTCAACAAAAATGTATTTCAGTGAAAAAAAAGTAATGTAAGAACAGGGATAACCAGCTATGGATAACTAAAGAAATAAAGGAGTGTATCAAATTAAAAATCAATACATACAGTGTGAACAAAACTAGAAGACTGGGAAAGCTTTAAAAAAAACAAAGAACTACTAAGAAAGCAATAAAAAAAGATATATTATGAAAGTAGACTAGCACAAAATATAAAAACTGATTGTAAAAATTTTTACAAATATATAAAATGGAAAAAAAAGAGTGGCTAAAGTAAACGTTGGTTCCTTATAAGATGAGAAGGGGCATTTAATAATGGGAAACGAAATGGCCAAGGCCTTAAAACAAGTTTTTTGTGTCAGTCTTCACAATGGAGGACACAAATAGCATACCAATATTTGACAGTCATGGGACTATGGGATGGGGTGAGGACCTTAAAACAATCACTATTACTAAAGAGGTAGTGGGTAGGCTAATGGGACTAAAGGTAGACAAGTTCCCTGGTCTGGATGGAATGCATCCCACAGTACTAAAAGAAAGGGCAGAAGTAATAGCAAATGCATTAGTTGTAATTTATCAAAATTTGCTGGACTCTGGGGAGGTGCCAGCTAACTAGAAAACAGCTAATGTGATGTCACTGTTTAAAAAAGGAGGTACATATAGCATGTAACTACAGGCCAGTTAGCTTAACATCAGTAATTGGGAAAATGCTGGAATTTATCTTGATTGAAAGAATGGTTCAATGAAGCAAACGCAGCATGGATTCATAAAGGGAAAGTCATATTTGACGAATTTACTGGACTTTTATGAAAATACATCAAGTGCAGTTGACAGAGGGGAACCGGTAGATTTAGTGTATTTAGATTTCCAGAAGGCATTTGATAAGGTGCCTCGCAAAAGGTTGTTGCATAAAACAAAGGTACATAGAGTTGGGGGTAAAAAGTGCTAGCGTGGATTGACGATTGGCTATCCAACAGAAAGCAGAGAGTTGAAATAAATGTGTACTTTTCCGGTTGGCAGTGAGTGACTAGTGACATGCTGCAGCCTCAACTGTTCACCATATACACAGACAATCTGGAGGAGGGACCGAGTAGGGTAACAAAGTTTGCGAATGACACAAAAATGAGTGGGAAAGCAAATTGGGTGGAGGACACAGTTACAGAGAGATTTGGATAGGCTAAGTGAGTGAGCAAGGCAGATGGAGTATAATATTGTTAAGTGTGAGGTCATCCACGTGGAAGGAATAATAGTAAAATGGACTATTAGTTAAAAGGTGAAAAATTACAACCGTGCAGAGGGACCTGAAGGTCCTTGTGCATTAATCATAAAAACTCAGTTTGCAGGTGCAGCAGGTAATCAAGAAGGCAAGAGGGATGGAGTATAAAAGCAGGGAGGTCTTGCTGCAATTGTACAAGATACCGGTGAGGCCGCACCTAGAGTACAGTGTACAATTTTCGTTCCCTTATTTAAGAAAGGATATATTAGCTTTGGAAAGTGTACAGAGAAGGTTCAGCAGGTTGATCCTAGAGATGAGGGGGTTAGCCTATGAAGAGAGACTGAGCATGTACTCACTGGAGTTTAGAAAGTTGAGGGGAGACCTTATAGAGACATAAGATAAATGAAGGGTCTAGACGGGTAGAAGCAGCAAGGTTATTTCCACTTAGAATGGGAACAACCACCAGGGGTCACAGCTTGAAAATTACAGGAGAGTCAATTTAGAACAGAGTTGAGAGCAACTTCTTCTCCCAGAGTTAGTGAATCTTTGGAATTCTCTGCCTCTGAAGCGGTGAAGGCTACCTCATTACATGTGTTGAAGCCACATAAATTTTTAACCAATAAGGGAATTAAGGATTATGGGGAGTGAACAGGCAAGTAGAAGTGAACCACTATCAGATCAGCCATGATCTTATTGAATGGCAGAGCAGGCTCGAGGGACGAGATGGCCTACTCCTGCTCTATTTCTTATATTCTTATGACCTGCCCACCAGGTCTGTGCTCTCATCAGCGGTGTATGGACTGCAGAACATCACTAGTCACAGACCTCCCACTGGAAAAAGGACCCTTCCACTGCTACTCAGTCTTCCATGGCCAAGCCAGTTCTCCACCCATCTAGCAAGCTCACCTTTCATCCTGTGAGATTTAACCTTTTGCACCAGCCTGGCATGAAGAACCTTGTCAAATACTTCATTAAAATCCATATAGACAATATCCACGGCCCTTCCCTTGCCAATCATTTCAACTGGATAGCTGGCTGACAGCTTTGGTGACTTCGGTTACTACCGGTGGGTCATGCACTGTTGATATTGACTGGGGAATCCTGTCTATTGCCTCATCGTTAACAGATTACGGGCAGGTGAGGATGACTTCAAGTGTTCAGCCCACTTCTGCAGGATCTGAGCCCTCTCTGTAATGAGAGTTGTAGCATCTGTACTCAGGAGGAGGAAACTCCCGAGAGATTGAGGTCCGTAGAGAGTGATGAGGGCTTCATGAAGTCATTTCTGTCAGCGTATCCCTGTATTTCATCTGCCTTGGCAGTCAGCCAAATGCATCTTACATTTTACACAGTTTATTATGGACTGTCCTGCGTGCACTGGTAAAAGCATTTTTCTTGGCAGCTGATGATGCGTCATTCTGACAGGCCTGATGAAGATGATGCTTTTCAACAAATACGGACTCCATCTCCTCATTCTCATCGAACTAGTCATGCTGCTTGCAGATAGAGGGCCCGAACATCTTTAGTGCAGATGAACTTTCAGTATCCACAGCTACCTCCTTGGTAAAGAACGATGCGAAGTATTCATTTAATTCCCCAGCTATGCCACCAGTCTCCATATTAAATTCCTTTTTACAATCATTAATAATCCTACTACTACTTTTAACCACTATTTCACAATTTACATGTTTATGGAAGACTTTGAGATTCTCTTTATGTTAACTGCCAATCTTTTCTCATAATCCCTCTTCACTTCTGAGTTTTTTCACCTCCCCTTAGAACTTTCTGTATTCCTCTTGTTCTCAACTGTATTTTCTACCTGACACTTGACATATGCACACTTTCTCTTCCCAATCTTAATTTCTCTCTCCTTTTTCATCCAAGGAGCTCTGGATGTGTTTGCCCTACTTCTTTTTAAGGAAATATACCTCAACTGTGCCCAGACCATTAACTAACTACAATCTTTCCCTGCGATCTTTTGTTCCAGTTCAACCAGCCCAGTTTCATTCTTGCCCCATTGAAGTCGGCCCTCTGCCAGTTAATTATTTTTACTTTGAATTGCCTATATACCTTCTCTATGATCACTGCAATCATTGAATGCTAACCATCGTAAGAGTGACAAGACTCTTTTCCAGAAGAATACAGTTGTACCATCAAGTTGAGCTACTACTCAGAAATTAAGGAGAGGAAAATCTTATATCCAAAAGGTCATACGAAGCATTTTTGAACAGCCAGATCAAAGACAGTTACTGACTGAAAACTGTTAGACTGCCCATCCTCTGCCACAGAACAGCAGGTGGACTTTGAAAACCTACAGAGAGTAAAGGTAAAAAACTTCCCTAATTGTACTGACGTAGCTCTGTGGTTAGACAATATATGAAACTATTCGCTGGACAAGGCAAAAGAACAGAACATGCAGTTAATAATCAACAGGTCAGTCAGCATCTATGGAGGAAAAAAGTTAATATTTCATATCAATGATCTTTTGATGAATCAGGGAACTTTTGAAGATCTCTCAACAGCTGACTAGGCTATGATTTTGTGTTTAAACAAGAGGAGTTATAAAGTGAAATAACGTTTATAAGGTATAAATAGACAGAAAAAGTTAATACTCACTTCCTAAGCATGCATAACAGACATGAAATGTTGATGTTTCAAAATCATTGTGAACATGAACACCCATCATTTTAACAAACTTCTCAAAAGTTAGGCTGTAAATTAAACCTAGTACAACGTACCAACCATTTTGCAACAAAACTCTTGTTTTTGTGATAATTTACAATCACAACTGTAGCTATCAGGCCTTCTAAAGTACCTACACGATATACTGAATTCACTAATAATTTTGCTAGGAAGCTGGAAGCATGCAATTGTGCAGAGACAATTAGATACTGTTGCTGCAAGGTTAAATATCGAACCACATGAATTTAAGGAACAGGAAAAGACCAAAAAGGCCAATCTTGACCATTTTATTTAATTTCAATTCCAATTTACAATATTCCTTTCCACTTTGGAAATATACCTTAGGACCTCTTAGATCCATTTTATATCCTGAACTTCAAAGGCCTATCTTGTTATTTATTCCACAAATCTCTTCTCCATCTGCAAGAAACTTCTGCTCATTAATTTCTAACTTTTAAACTGTCCCTGGTAGCTGAACACTTGACTTGAAAGAGCAAACTAAACTGAAGCGGGAGAATCCAATAAAGTCAGTCATGCAATGTTGGACTCAGACAATGAAATGACCACTTAGGACACTTGTTGGCGGACTGGTCAATATTTAAGAATTCAACAACCAACTTAAACGAATATGGCCAATAAAGACTTCAACTGTAAGTGCGTAGAAGCAGCAAATCTGAATGTTTCCTGACCAGAAACCATGGATGAACAGGGACATCCACTATTTACAGAAGTCCAGATCTGAAGTGTTCAAGTCAGGTGACCGTGACCTATACAAGAAATCCAGATACAATCTACAGCAAATCAAAGATGCTAAGAAACAATACCAATCCAAGCAAGAGTTCCAGGCCAGCCACAGGAACCAAATACAGCAAGGTCTACAAGGTAAGGATGTGTGGAACAACTGGCAACAATAAACAAGAAAAACAGTACAGCACAGATACAGGTCTTTCAGCCTAATCATGTTGTCCTATCCAGACCAACCATCTATATCCCTTTATTCCTCGTTAGTTCATAGGTCTATCCAGATAAATCTTAGATGTTGTTAGCATATCTGCCTCAACGACCTCACTTAGCTGTGCATTACAGGCCTCCCTCACTGTGTAAAAAAATTCCTCCATGTATTTCCACTGAACCTGCCCCCTTCAGTTTGAACTTGTGCCTTCGTGTGTCATTTCTGCCTTGAGAAAAAGTTTGGTGAAGCCTCAGTCTTTTCAGGGAAAACAATTCCCTTTATTTAATCTCTCCTCATTGCTAATACCCTCCACACTAGGCAACATCCTGGTCATTTATATATATTAAAAAGAGCATGGGTCCCAGCACTGATCTTTGTGGAACACCACTAATTCCAGGCCTCTATTCAGAAAAACACCCTTCCATCACTACCCTTTCTTTTCTATGGCCAAGCCAGTTCTGAAACCATTAGTTAGTTCACACCCATCTTATGAGATTTAATCTCTTCTACTCATCCCAGATGAGTTCAACATACTCTATGCCCGTTTTGAGCAAGAGGTCAATGAGAGGACGTCATCCACCCCAGAAAACTCGGTCAAACTTGTATCTGAGAACACAACTGCAGATGTTATATCAGTCTTCTTGAAAGTTGATCCACGGAAAGCGACTGACCTAGATGGGATACCCAGATGAGCACCCAGATCCTGTATGGACCAGTTGGTGGGTGTATTCACAGACATTTTTAAACAACTCCTTACTCCAATTTGAGATTCCCACCTGCATCAAAAAAGATGACCATCATCCTGTACCAAAGAAAAGCCAGGCAGCATGTCTTACTGACTACTACTGGGTAGCTCTGACATCCATCATTGTGAAGTATTTTGAAGGTTAGTCATGGCACGCATCAATATGTACCAAATGACTCAAGAACAATTTCTCCCCTGTTGCCATCAAACTTTTGAATGGATTTATCAAATATTAATCTGATCTTTTTCTTCACCATACCTCTAAATGCAATACCATTTTGCATCCTTTCCTTCTCCCCTATGTACTCAATGAATGGTATGTTTTGTCTGTATAGTGCACAAGAAATAATACTTTTCAGTGTATCCCAGATTGCCTGGATCCAGTATTCTGCTTATCGCTGCAATAGATCCACAGCAGAATAATCTCCCTTGCCCTACATTCAGTCCTGGAACACCTGAATAATAAAGGACACTTACATCAGACTCCTATTTGTTGACTACAGCTCAACCTTCAACATCATTATCCCAACAAAATACCTCCAAACTCCACAGCTTAGGGCTTGGCTCCTCCTAGGGGAGATGTCCTCAACTGCGTATAATACTCCTTATACACTTATGGCTGTATGGCCAAATTTTGCTCCAAATCTATTCTCAAGTTTGTTGATGACAGCATGGTAGCGGATAGGATCTCAAACAATAACGAGATAATGAAGTACAGGAAATGGATAAAAAAGTCTAGGGAAATGGTGCAATGACAGTAATCTCTCCCTCAGTGTCAGTAAAACAAAGGAGATAGTTGTCGACTTCAAGAAACAGAGTGGAGGACATGTTGCTATTGACATCAATGGTAACGAAGTGAAAATATGAAGATTTTCAAGTTTCAAGGTGTTCAGATCAGAACAATCTATTCTGGTCCCTCCACACCAATGCGATCCTTAAGAAAGCCCATCAACGCCTCTACTCTCTCAGAAAGCTAAGAAAGCTAAGAAAATTCAGCACATCCATACCAACTCTCCCAATTTTTCTAGATGCATCATAGAAAGCAGGCTTTCCAAATGTATCACAGTTTGGTATGGCACTTGTACTGATCAAGATTGCAAGAAACTACAAAGGGTTGTCAATGTTGTCCACAATGGGTGGACAATTGCCCACCCACTGACTCTACCTACACTTACCACTGCCTTGGAAAAACAGCCAGCAAAATCAAGGACCCCATGCAACCCAGGCATGCTCTCTTCCACCTTCTTCCTTTGGAGAAAGTCTGAGAACCAACCGACCAATTTAAGAACAACTTCTTCCCAATTGCTCTCAGACTTCTGAATGGACCTATGGAATATTAACCTGATCCTTTCCTTCTCTATGTACTCAATGGTATGCTTTGTCTATATGGTGCATGAGAAACAATATTTTTCATTAAATCCCAATACATGTGTCAATAATAAAACCAGCAAAGTTCAACCCACCCACTCACTGTATTGAAAGCTTCAGTTAGGCCAACTCAGCACGTGATTCCTAAAGATGAATCTATTTATTCATTGTTCAAAATTATCCTAATTACTGGCATTTGACTTTCATGAACAATACCATGTTGAAGGGACAATAATTGTCAGAGCAAAAAGGTAATTGCCAAAATCATAACTGGTAAAACAATAAAATCCTTTGTTGACACAATAAATATAGATGATCATAAATGTCTTTTCCATGATGGCCAAGCATTATCCAATACATTCTCAAACACATTCCCCAACGAGCAATTTTATGATTGTATTAAATTTGAATATTCCTTTATTGGTTTCATGTTAGAGTGTAATATGCACTGCTGCGTATTGTCCAAGTCTAGTTATTTACAAAATACAAACTTTCTGAATCACAAACTCATTCTCGTGACTTGCTTATATTTATATATATGTACTGCATTCATCCAAGTTATTTACACATACAAAACATAGCAAAGCCCCAAGTCTGGACTCAATCTCTTTCTGCCTTGAAAAATCTTCCATTTGCGCCAAATCTGTATTACAGCACCCTCGATGCTGCACTGACCAATGGAACCAATCTAATTGCTCTCTACCTAAACTATTCCAATATTATCCATATGTCTATCCAATGACCAGTTGAATGCTCTTCCACTGCCCAGTAATGTTCTATGTTTTATGTTCTATATATTCCACCACTCAGTTAAGGACTCTTCATTTTCACAATTAGTCATTAATGTGAACCTTGTTACAATTGTGAGCTTCAAAACATGACTTTTTACAACTGTATGTAACTTTGGGTATCACATAACCTGCTTTGAAATCTGCTGTACAGTAAGCCTGAATGTTTTGATTGCTAGAGATTAAAGGAAGGTTTAACTTATTTTACTGGGAAGAAGGTGCAAGGTACTTACGCTTGGAGATAAGGGCAGCAATGAGTAGACTGAATTTTCCAAAGTCTCAGAAAGATTTTGAAGGTATTGGATTGTCAACAGTTGTACTGCAAACTATCCATTTATTTCTGACATGAAAAAGAGTGTTGGGGTCAAGAATAGCTAATCAGCATATCTACCCAAATGCAACACATTTCTCATTCCCATCGGACGAAGGCAGGAAACTATTTCTGAGATCAGATTACAGATTTCCCTGCAAATCAATAAATAAAGTTAAACTTTATTTATTAGTCACAAGTAAGGCTTACATTAATACTGCAATGAAGTTATTGTGAAATTCCCCTAGTTGCTACAGTTCAGTACTTGTTCTGGTCAATGCACCTAACCAGCATGTCTTTCAGAATGTAGGAGGAAATCAGAGCACCCAGAGCTATCCACGCAAACACAGGGAGATGCACAGACTCCATACAGTGATCAAAGCCTGGAATCGAACCTAGGTCCCTGGCTCTGTGAAGCAGCACTGCTGTCACAAGTATCATAATAAGCCAACAGCTGTGTGTGGTCAGCAGAGAGAAGAGACTACTTGGCTTTGTGAATTACCACAACTGGAGGAAAGAGACAGCTTCCAGTCTCCCACAGCCATCTAAGGATTCCAGCAGATTCATACTGTCTTGGCCAAAGGGGACAAACCATCAGGACAGCCAGTACTGCTGGTAGTGGATTTAAGAAACTTTCTGAAAACTAATGGAAGAGTCTGAAAGTACTCACTCAAGTTACTACTTGACAAAAAGAGGAAATACAAATCTGGTGGAACTGGGATCAACTGTGGACTATTTTCAAAAAGGACTATAATTCCAAGAGCAACACGTGTGCTGTTCAAATAGGGGAACAGTCCTTTTTGTAGTTTTAAGTATAAGATGCTTACAGAAATAATATTTTAATCATTTGTCAACATTTCTTAATATGTCATTCTTTCACCAGTAACGTCAGGAAGTTTGAATCTATGTCTGAAAAAAGTTATCGATCTCTACAGTGATCATAGCAACCTTATCTGAAAATTTAAGCGTGTAACGTAGCTATCACATTATGATACTTATGATACTATCACAGTACTTAACTCAACAAGGTAAATGTTACAGCATTGATAAAATATACACAATGAGGATTCAATATTTTAAGTATACTTTTTGCTCAATCTTAAAAAGTCTCATTCTTAATCATAACTAGGTGATAGAATGGAAACAAATATAGATCAGAGGACAGAGGTGATGGGCGACAGTCCCTGTTGCTGATCAGGAATTTTTTTAAATTTATTAATTCATGGGATTTTAGCATCACTGGCTAGGTCAGTATTAATTCCTCATCCCTATCTACCCATGGAGGTGGTGGTAAACCGCTTTCTTAAACTATTGCAGTCCACATCATTTAAGAACAACCATGTTGCTATTAATAAGGGTGTTTCAGGATTTTGACCCAGTAACAGTGAAGAAATGGCAATCTAGTTCCAAGTCAAGGCGGTGAGAGACTTAGAAGGGAATTTGCAGGTGACAGCATTCCCATGGTTCTGTACACATTTGTCCTTCTAGCTTGTAACGGTTGTGGTTTCTCATGTACTATCAAAGGATCCTCAGGCAAGTCCCTGTATTGCATCTTGTACATGGTATACACTGCTCCCACTGTGCATTGATGGTCGAGGGATTGAATGTTTAAGGTGTGAATGAGATGTCAATCAAGCAGACTGCTTTGCCATGGATGGAGTTGAATTTCTTCAGTATTGCTGGAGTAGTAACCATGCAAGGACAAGGAGTATTCTATCATGCTTTGGGGATGCCCAGAAGATGAGTTAATGCAGAATTCTGCAGAAGCACAAGTTTTTAGTGCTACTGCCAGAATATCGTCAGCGCCCATCATAGCTCTTTGTAGTATCAAGTGCCTTCAATTGTTTCTTAATATTCAGCCAATTAATCAAATTGGCTGAAGACTGACATCCATGATGCTGGGGATTTAGACAAAAGAGAGCACTAAACTATTTTTTATCCATTTTAGGCTGATTATTAAATATTTCTTTATTTTAAGCACATTTCTAATATCCTCAGAATTTTGGATGAGTTTAAACTTTTGTACGTTGGAAAACAGAAGGATGGCCAAGTTTCAGCAGATTAATTGAAATCGGTGGAGTTGGGAAATGTTGTGGAGATGGAAGTAGGCAGTCTTTGACAGAGGGTTTGAAGGTGGAAGTCGAGTTGAGAGTCAAATATGATACTACGCTCTCTAGTTTGGATTTAGAAGTGTTTATCCTTATTAAATTCTTGCAAGATCTCACTCCTCCCCATCTATGCAACTTCCAACATTCCAAGAAGTCGACATTCCCCAAACTCCTGGCCTCAATTTTAGTCCCCAACTGTATCCTCCCCTCCACTGCCAGCTATAGCTTCAGCTACATATGTCCTAGCTTGGAATCCTTTCCCTAAACATTTTCACATCTTGTCTTTTAAGGTCACTATTAAATACCTCTCTTTTTAAACCATCCTTCTCGCCTCCGTTCCAATATCTCCTTCTTTGACTCATGAAATTTTTCTGATTACATCCCACTGGGTGCCAAAAGAAATTTTCCAATGTTTAACATACTATATAAATTCAAGTTTTTGTTCCTGTTATGGAATCCAGTCACAGAACAAAGCTAGAGTTGATGAAAAACCATCTCCTGAAACATTAACTTGATTTCTTTCTCTCCATAAACGGTGATTGACCTGGAATCATAAAACAATTATAGTACAGGATGAGGACATTAGGCTCATTATATGTTTGTGGTGGTCCTCTAAAGAAGCAATTTATCGAATGCAATGCCAATGCCTTTTCTCCATTTCCTTGTAAGCTTTTTTCCCCATTTCACATGATCCAGTTCCAATCTGAAAGCCTCAATTGACTCCACATCCATCATGCCATTAGGTGGTGCATTCCAGATGCCAATCACTCATGAGGGAGAGGTTTTCCCACAATCATTACTTAACTTACCAATTACCTTAAACCTCTTGTTCTCAATCCTTCCATCAACAGTATTTTTCTATCTACTCTAGCCAACCCCTCCAGAGTATGAATACCTTTCTCAAATCTGCTTTCATCCTTCTCTTCTCCAAGAGCAACAGTCCCAACTTGTCCAATTTACCTACATAACTAGAACTATTCAAAAGAACAAAGAACAAAACAGCACGGGAAACAGGTCCTTCGGCCCAACAAGCCCGTGCTGCCACTCCGATGTTCCCACCTCTACCCGTGATCCCTGTCTATGTTTATAGATCTATGGATTTAAAACCAAATTTGAGACAATTTAGGGAGAATTTGTTTTGCCAATTAGCCTAAGAGCACAGCTTTGGGATGTGGGAGGAAACCGGAGCACCCGGAGAAAACCCACACAACCACAGGGAGAATGCGCAAACTCCCACAGACACAGGCCCAAATCCATGTATCTGCACAGCACAACAACAGTCACTGAGCTGTCGTGTTGCCCATCAAATGGTCCAGGTCAAGCGCACACTAACGACATGAAGCACTAGGATACTCTCAAAAAAAAATCCAAGAGCAGCCTTCTCACGACCCATCGCGTGTATGCCCCTTGTTAGACATCAAGGAGGGCCAAAGCACCTGTAGGATAAAAACAAGAACACCAATATCATCTATTTACACACTTCCCAGGGACTCCCAAGGCTCATGATCCCTATTTTAAATCAGTTTTCTATACCCCTCCATTCCCATTCTGTTCACGTGCCCATCTAAGTATTTCTTAAATAACTCCAGTGTCTGCCTCCACCACTTTACTTGGCAGCACATTCCATACCCCCACCACCCTCTGTGAAATAACTCCCTCTAGCATCCAAATTATACCTTACACCCCTCACCCTAAGCCCGTGACTCCTCGTGCTATTTGAGTCCATCCTAGGAAAAAGCTTAACCCTGTTTACTCTATCTATACCCCTCAATCTTGTACACCTTTATTAAATCTCCTCTAAGTCTACATCTTTCTAAGGAAAGCAATCCCAAATTGCCTTACCTCTCCTCGTAACTCAGACCATCCATACTAGGCAGCATCCTGGTAAACCTCCTCTGCACTCTCTCCAGAGTCTCCACGTCCTTCCGGTAGTAAGGCAACCAGAACTGGACGCAGTATTCCAAATGAGGTCTAACTAACGTTTTATACAACTGCAACATTAAAGGCCAGCTCTTGTACTCCATACCCCTTCCTACAAAGGCTAGCATACCAGATGCTTTCTTCACAACCTTCTCCATTTGCTTTGCCACCTTCAGAGACTTGTGCACCTGCACTCCCAGGTCCCTCTGCGTTTCTATACTCTTAGTCGGTCTACCCTTTATCATGTACCTCCCCCCTACATTCTTTCTCCCGAAATGCATCACCTCTCATTTATCAGGATTGAATTCCATCTGCCATCTATCTGCCCAAGCTACCAGCCTATGTCCTGCTGCATCGCCTGACAATGCTCCTCACTATCCGCAAGTCCAGCAATCATTGTATCGTCTGCAAACTTGCTGGTCACTCCACTTACTCCCTCTTCCAAGTCACTTATATATATTACAAATAGAAGAGGTCCCAGTACTGAGCCCTGCAGCACACAACTAGTGACCGATCTCCAACTAGAAAAACACCCTTCCATTATTATTCTCTGTCTCCTATTACTAAGCCAGTTACCTATCCATCCAGCTACCTGTCCTTGTATCCTATGAGCTTTGACCTTCTCAACTAACCTCCCATGAGGGACTTTGTCAAATGCCTTACTAAAATCCATACAGACGACATCAACGGCTCGCCCTACGTCCACCGTTTTTGTCACCTCCTCAAAAAAATTCTACCAGATTTGTAAGGCACGACCTCCCCTTAACAAATCCATGCTGTGTATCCGTAATTAGATCACAACGCTCTAAGTGCCTATACATTCTAAGAATCCCTTCCAACAGTTTCCCTACCACTGACGTCAAACTCACCGGCCTATAATTCCCAGAGTTATCCCTCCTACCCTTTTTAAACAACAGTACAAAATTAGCTATTTTCCAGTCCTCTGGAAAATATCTGTGTCCAAAGAAGAGACAAAGATTTGCATCAGAGGCCCAGCAATTTCATCTCGCACCTCCCTAAGCAGCCTGGGATAAATGCAATAAGGCCCCGGAGATTTATCAGTTTTAGTGCTACCTAGAAGCTCTAACACTTCCTCCCTCGGTATGGATATTTCCCTCAACTGGTCCACAGCTCCCTCAAAGACAGGAGCTGTCAACAAAGTCCCTCTCCTTCGTGAATACCGACACAAAGTATTCATTCAGGATCTCCACCATTCCCTCGGACTCTAAGCACAGTTACCCTCTTCTGTCCCTAAGAGGTCCGATATTTCCTCTAACCACCCTTTTATTCTTAACATTGGAGTAAAAAGCCTTTGGATTTTCCTCAATCCTATTCGCCAAAATCATTTCATGCCCCCTTTTTGCCC
This sequence comes from Sphyrna mokarran, assembly GCA_024679065.1. Taxonomy (NCBI): domain Eukaryota; kingdom Metazoa; phylum Chordata; class Chondrichthyes; order Carcharhiniformes; family Carcharhinidae; genus Sphyrna; species Sphyrna mokarran. The sequence continues at coordinate 41,304,995 of JAGIQG010000002.1, forward strand.
TAACTCCCTGTTTGAACTCCCTCCTACTCTCTCTATATTTCTCCAACGCTGTCTCCGTTCCCAGCTGCTTTGACCTATCGTATTTTCTTCTTTTCTTCCTAACCAAGTCCTCAATATCCCTAGTGATCCACGGCTCTCTAATCCTACCTTTCCCGTCTTTCATCTTAGCCGGCACATATTCATCTTGCAACATTTTCAATATTCCCTTGAAACATTCCCACATGCCTGGCGTAGACTTATCCTCGAACAACCGTTCACAATCAGTTTCCATAAGTTCCTGCCTAATCCGACCATAGTTAGCCTTCCCCCAATTTAGCAACCTGCCCCGAGGGCAACAAGCATCCTTTTCCATCTGTACCCTAAAGTAGACAGAATTGTGGTCACTGTTAGCCACATGTTCCCCTACTACAACAACAACCACCTGCCCTGGCTCATTACTCAGAACTAAATCCAGTATAGCCCCTTCTCTAGTCGGACTAGCCACGTACTGCTTCAACGATCCTTCCAGTACACATTTTACAAATTCCTGCCCGTCCAAACCCCCAGCTCTAGGTACTTTCCAATCCACCCTAGGGAGATTAAAATCTCCCACTGTAACGACTCTATTCTTTCTGCACCTATCCAAAATGTCTTTACATACGCCTTCTTCAACTGCCCGTGGGCTGTTGGGTGGCCTATAATACACCCCTAGCATAGTAATTGCCCCCTTTCTATTCCTCAACTCCACCCACAGTGACTCCACTCCTAACTCCTCTGTATTGTCCTCCCTCTGCACCGCCGTGATGCTCTCCTTAACTAACAACGCCACTCCTTCACCTCTTCTGGACCCTTCTGTCACGCCTGAAACACTTATACCCAGGAATATTCAGTTGCCACTGCTCCCCTTCCTTTAACCACGTCTCCATTCTTGCGAATCTTTTCTACATCCTCCCTGATGCCTTCACACCATCCTAAAATGTGGAGCCCAGGACACAGTTAAGGCCAAATTAGTATTTTAGACTGGTTTAAACACAACTTACTTGCTTTTGTATTTTATGTCCTGATTGATAAAGTACAGAATGCCACATATTTTATTAGCTGTTCTCTCAACCAAACATCAATGATTGACTGCATATACATTTATACTCACACAGACTATATATTCTGCTTTTGTGCTGCCTTTAGAATTGTACCCTTTATTTTTATATTAGCTCTGAGTTCTTATCAAAATAAATTACTTCACATTTCTCAGCAATAAATGTACCTATGGCTTTCTGAGATTCTATAACAACCTCTTCGTGGTTTACAACATTCCAGAGTTAGCTGTCTACCAATTAAATCTTACTTATTCTTTTCTCATTTTATTTCAATTTTCAGCGCCTGCAACATTTTGCTTTTGCAGATATCAAGTCCCTCTCTTTTAAAACAAGGTTACATTTGGAATTTTTCTTTGTCATCTACATGTCTGACATTTAGAAATTTGTCTCCAAATTAAACTGAGAAATTTACACCCATTATAGGTTTTTAATATCCCCCCCCCCGATATGGAGTACTTGTACTTTCCCTGTAGAAAAACATGTCACTCTCTGACAAATCCAGATAATCTAGGCTGAAACTGATAGAGCCAAGGGCTTTTAAAATGTATTTGTGTCACAAGTACACTTAAGTTAATATTCTAATGAAGTGACTGTGAAAACTACACCCCCTAATCGCCACACTCCAGCACCTATTCGGGTAGACCGAGGGAAGATTTAGCGTGGCCAATGCACCTAACAAGCCCATCTCTCCGACTGTGGGAGGAAACCAGAGCACCCAGAGGAAACCCATGTAGACACGCACAGACAATGACCAAAGCAGGAAATCAAGTCTAGGTGCCTGTTGCTAATCACAGTGTAGAGATGCTGGCATTGGACTGGGTAAGAGGTACGAGGTCTGTAAGAGGTCTGACAACACCAATTTTAAATCCAATAGATTTATTTGTTAGTAAACTTGCTAGCTTTCAGCGTTTGTGCCTTCGCCTGACCTAAATTGGTTGGATTTAAAATTGGTGTTGTCAGACCTCTTACTGAGCTAATCAGAGTGCCATCGTGCCGCCAGCTAGGAGTTCCAAATATTCAGAAGAGAGCTGCTAACACAATTTACAATACTGACCACCATTAAGTTTTCTACTGTTGCTTAGTTAGAATTACACTATCCACAGATGTGCATGTTTGCAGGATTATCTGGAGCCAAATCAGAATAATGCCATGCCTCAATGACACACATACATTTCTAGATCACATCAAATGCCGAACAAGTTGGTCAATTAACAGTGCTTTGGACTAGAAAAGACTAGTTCAGGCATTATATAACCGAATCTACCATAAGTTAACTTGATTACATAATTCTTTTTCAGCCAAATCATTTTGAAGCCACCTTGAAGCAAGACAATATTGAGTTGAGCTTCCCTTCTCTTTCTCTACTCAGGAATATTTGCCAGAGCTATGCAACTGAGCCTCAATTAAGTTTGAGGGAATTAACGTCTTTTCTCTTCCCTCCCAAACATCAAGTTGAATTAAGGTGCTGTGTCTTGCAAAGTGGAATTCCAAATCCCACACCTGTAAATTCCTCCTTATAGCAACCAGAACAGAAAAACAATGTTGTTTTAAAGTTATGGTTCATATATCTTTATTTATAGCCAATTTAGCTTCCTATAGCCATTGAAGGTATATATTCTGCTCTAACGCAAATTGAGCAAGTTCCAAGAAGTTGAATAACATTAACAGTGTACTAGTAATAGACAGCGTGGCATACCATGAGAAAATTTAATAGCAAATTTGATTTTTCAATATAATTGTTTATTAATAAGCAAGAAAATTTAATGTCTTTTTTAAATTATAGGACTTCAGGGCTTAGCAAGATAATGCACTGCCTAATATGGTACTGAGTGCAATTGAAAATCCAACATTCAATCATATCTGTGTTGAATTGATTGATCTTGAGCAGGTCAGAATGTCTTAATTATTAGAACAAAAAACAAAGAAAATTACAGTGCAGGAACAAGTCCTTTTACCCTTCAAGACTACATCGACCATGCTGCCCGACTTAACTAAAATCCCTGATGCTTGTGGGGACCATATCCCTCTATTCCCATCTCATTCATACTTGTCAAGATGCCCCTTAAGAGTCACTATGTATCTGCTTCCACAATCTCCCCCAGCAATGAGTTCCAGGCACCCACTACTGTGCAAAAATCTGCCTGATTTTTCAGCAATGAGTTCCAGGCACCCACTACTGTGCAAAAATCTGCCGTCTCTTTTAAAACTTGCCCCTCACACCTTAAACCTATGCCCACCATATGGTATGCCACCATCACTCTTCCACCCTGAGAAAAAGCTTCTGACTATCCACTCTGTCCATGCCTCTCAATCTTGTAGACTTCTATCAGGTCTCCCCTCAACCTCTGTTGGTCCAGTGAGAACAAACCAAGTTTCTCTAACCTCTCCTCATAGCTACTGCTCTCCATACCAAGCAACATCCCAGTAAATCTTTTCTGTACTCTCTCCAAAGCCTCCACATCCTTCTAGTAGTGAGGTGACCAGAACTGAACACTATATTCCAAGTATATCTTAACTAAGGTTCTATAAAGCTGCAATATGATTTGACAATTGTTAAATTCAATACCCCAACCAATGAAGGCAAGCATGCTGTATGCCTTCTTGATTACCTTCTCCACCATTGCCACTTTCAGTGATCTGTGTACCTGTACACCCAAATCCCCTTTGCCTATCAATACTCCAAAGGGTTCCACCATATACTGCATATTTCCTCTTCCCAAATGCGTTACCTCACATTTGTCCAGATTAAACTCCATCTGCCATCTCTCCACCCAAGTCTCCAACTGATCTATATCCTGCTGTATCTTCTGATGGTCCTCATCACTATCCTCAAATCCATCAACCTACTAAATCAATCCAGTACTTACAGTAGGTTTTGTTTCCACTTAACATAGAATGTTCTTGATTTTAATAATATGGACAATTTGCCAGTGATCAGCATGTCAGTGCTCACACAGGGTGCATATATATAATCCCCCATCTCAAGTGTGGTCGGTACTTGGGTAAGACCAATGTTCTCTAAGTTGTGTGGGTATGTACCCATGGAGAAATACACAACACATCATACAGTGCAACAAACAAGCATGTGCACAAAGAAAAATTGGAAGGAACATGGAATGAGACAGTTTCCACCAACTGTGCACTGTACTCTTGCAAATGTCACTAGTCTCAAAAAAAAAAAATGAAAAATTTGAAAAGAATAAAACTTGAATGGTTTCTCAATCTAATTTGTAATCAATCTGACAAGTCTCTCTGCAACTTAATTTGAGCTGAAACAGATACTTCTCTGCAACAATATATACTTCAGTATCTTTTGTTCTTCATAATTAATTGATTTCAATTTTAATGTTTGATATTTGTTTAAGTGACCAATTAAACAAAGATCAGCCATCAGATTTTGTGATTGACAAATATTTCTAAGCACTTTCAAGCGCAAACTAATCCAGAAGAAAAATAATAGTCATTTTGTTATGCAATAATAGAAATGCAAACACAAATTGCAAAATTCGCTCCCATCTGGGTTTTTCCTTGCTAAATACATGAGCAAAATGTAGAGCGGCTGGCAATTTGAGTCTACCACCTCCTGTTTCTTATACTGCACAATATGGAAAGGGACATTTAAGAATGGCTAGAATAAATGATTTGAGATTTCCTCTACCATGCAGAAAGTCACTTAGTAATTTAAAAGCTCAATTTCAAATTGAAATTTCAAATGGCGAGGATATCTACTGGACCACTGAAACAAACCTTTCTGTTAGAATCAACAGGAAGCTCACCTATAATGAGCTAGAACAAGTAATGCATATCTTGGAAATGCATCAAGTTTTATGAAAATTAAATGTCCCTACAGATTACACAAGCAAGTGTAACATAGCTTCTTCTAAGTGCTGAGCTAGCAGACTAGCTATTATAGCAGTATTAGTTATACCTACCCACAAGACTGAAACCTGGAACAATTGGAAGTGTATATCTGAAGGCTTACACTACCAACTAAAAATTAGTATAATTTTGGTTTGAGTTTAATAATTTAATTACCTTGTTGAAGCGTTCATGAGGAACGTACTGCAGTACAATGGGTTCCATTGTAGTAACATTTGCAAACTGCACCTCTGGAATATAAAGTGCACAAACCACATGGGCCCAACCTGTACATAAATCAAAACAAAAAAACCATTATAAACCACAAAGTCACACAAAGTTTAGATTTTTGTCTGCTGAAGTACACAATCAAAATCTTTTTAAGTTTACAAGAATAAAAACATTCCTTAAATCAGTCAGTGAGCAATTAAAGAAAACATAGTATTACATTCATACCAAACTGACCAAAGACATCCCGGCACTAAGCCTGAAAACTTTAATAATACGCTGAATGTGTTGAATAAGAAAACTTGGCATGTGTCAGTTCCTTAGCTTGTAGGGTTTCCAAACCAATAGTTTAAAAGTATGACACATTAAACGCACTGCGCTGTTACGTGGCAATATGCCAGACACACGTGGGAAACACTGGTGAAAGACCAACAAAGAACCTTGTAGCTCAGCATTCCTGACAATCATCCAGATGGTTCAAATTTCTAACACCATCCCCCTCCCACAATATTAACTACCAGGCATAAACAAATCTAGCCTAGAGTGATCCACTATATAGTAATCGCTTTGATCACAAACTCTTTAAATCTTTAAAGAACTGTAACTAATTTTTTTATAGTAGTGAAAATCCAAATATTACAATCTTCTCTTCAGTGATAATGATAGCTGTCTGCAGCACATATTTTCCCATAGCCAACATCTCTCTTCCAAAATAATATTTTTTATTTTCAGTTGAACTTTCATGCTCTCGTACCATAAACATGACCTTATACCATCTCAAAATACACAGACACAGGTTTAACACCAGATCAAGCCATTAGTAATTCAAATCTCAAAATCAGTTCTTCAACAGGAAAGCCAAAAATGCCAAATATATTACTGAGTTGAGGCAAACAGGCAAAATTGTTTAAGATTATTTTTGGTTCAGGTAAAATGATTGAACATTTAATAATTCAGTGCAAATGTACCTCAGTCGAGAAGGTACAGAGAGGTCCAATTAACTGAAACAAACTACACTGCGCCTGGTGACCAACTCAATTTGAAAAATTCTCATATTTCAGTCTGCAGTTACAATATTAAGAGCAACCAAATTTTATGTACACATCAATACACATCTTACAATTTTCACACAACTCCTCAAATATTACTACTTTTTAATTATTTTATTTACTCATTACATAGAACATACGTCATACAAATTAATCTTAGAAAAGCTCTTTAAAATCTGGGACTAAATGTGTGCAATTACTGCACACCACAATCTCCAAGACACAAAATTCAAATTTGTCAGCTAGCACCAGAGCTGTCAACTCTCAAACTAAGATCAAAAGTCAATAATAAGATAATCTCCTAAATTTTCCTGAACTGGCTCTGTTGTTAAATGTACCTGAACCTGAAACCGAGCCATTCGAACCAGGAAGATCCAGAGGTCAACATAGATTTGTCATATTTGCTGATGTCGACCAAGTGGCATACTAAACTGACCCTAACCCTCTGGAGTGGGAGGGGAAAATGTGCCAGTCAGGATTATCAAATGAAACATTCCACAAATCTGTGTAAGTAAATATTACGATGGGCAAAATCTGGGATTTCCCAATACCATTGTACATATTGACTACTGCCTGGGCTAAGAATGCAATTAATGCCAAAGGAACTATACTCTAGCATGGTGGGAGCAGGATGAGAAAATTATTCACTTCAGTATCCTACTAATCAATCAGCAGCAAAAAATATACAACTCACCTATGGCACTGTGCTTTATAGACTAGGAAAATAACCTTTATGATTCCTGGACAATGCTGAGATAGCAGCACATCACCACTGGAACAACAGCATTGCCACCACAACTATCTTCAGGTTTCTGGCTAATGCAGTTTGATGAAAAGATTGGGAAGGTGCAGGTAGAAATCAGTTACCAGCCCATTCTAAATAGTTAAATATCCAAAGACATTCTGATGATTCACAACAGTTTTGTGATACTATAATTCAGTGCAAAAACTAGTTTCCATTCTTCCCTTCTGGATCTTCTCCCTATCCCTAATTTGTCCCACTCAAGAAGAATCAGCTTTTAAATATAAGCTTCAATGAGTATCATCTGCTCTCAATTCATTATGAAGTTAGTTCTGATTTATTTTTAAAGGACCTACATTGCTAACATTGACATCCCATTCCCGAATACCACTGAAACGGAAGACGTTTACAAGATTATGTTTAATATGGTATCCCTAACGTTCATTAGTCAATTGTAGCATCCAGGCTTACACATGAACAACAGGCAGATGAAAGAATCAGAGGGTTGAACAGCTCCTGTGGTGCCACAGCCCTGTGAAGCGGAGACATATGATAGAAAGTTGACTTATACAACTTATGCAAAGAAATACAAAAGGACATCACCAACAAGAAGAACATCAGCAAATATAACAAATCTATATTGACCTCTGGATCTTCCTGGTTCAAATGGCTCAGTTTCAGGTTCAGGTACATTTAGCAACAGAGAAAATTCAGCAAAAAGATATTTCAAATAAATATTTCAAGGCAATTATTATTACTCAAGACAAAATCTATGGACCATGCACATGCATTAGCAACAAATAACAATGACAACATTAAGCAAAGCTTGAGCAGTATAGCAGTATAACCAACTGAACCTTGAGGTCATTGTTAACTGATAGTTTTTTTTTAAAAAAAGGATATTTTATTTTATTTCTGGTATTTTTTGACATGTATTCTGCCTATCACAAGCATGTAGCTCTATTTTAAGTATTAATACAATTCCTTGCTATATATTTAAAATGAAAGGATAATCTCCTTAAAGATTCAAGAAGTGACTCAGCTAGTTGAAAACTCTCATTTATGATCTTCCCTCAACAGCAAGAGCTGGGCCATTAGTGGAACATGTGAGACAATAATGAGAGAGAATCTTGGCTCCAAAGAGCAGGAAATAAAGTCAGTTTAGGTGGAAATAAGGGGAAGAAAACAAATGGAAACACTTTGAAGGCCATCTACAAGGAGCTATACTATTGGACAGCATACTAAATCAAGAAATCAGAACTGTTTATTAACAAAGGTAATGCAAGAATCATGGAAGATATTAACATTCATTGAGATTGCTATTTGAATTGGCAAAAGGTGTTTGAAAAACAAGTTTGTAAAATGCTTTCAAGACAGTTTCCAAAAACAGTGCATCTTGGATCAAAGGAAAAGGCTGCTTGTATGGTATAATTACAGGATAAATAAATAATCTCATACAAGCATTCTCTAAAGAGTGATCATGTGATAGAATTTCACATCCATTTACATTCAAGAATGATGTACTTCAATCCAACACTGGAGTAATAAATTTAAAATAAAGCTAATTATTTCAGTGACAGAGGAGTTAGCTAAGGTAATTGGAAAATTACATTAAAATCTGTAATGGTGAATAAGTAATGACAAACATTGAATAAATATTCAGAATCCTCAACAAAGGTACTTTCCTTCAAGAAATAAAAACAGATCCATCAATAGTTGAAGAAATTTAAGAATGGTATTCGATAATACAATTTAACATTGCCAAGCCATAGTTCTGAGGATTGGGCCAAAGGACAGCCTAGAAAATGATAAAGAGGAAGAATACAGTATCTGAAAAAAACTGTCAGAAAATTAGGGAACATATTAGAAGAGTTTCTAGCAGATTGTAACAGAGTACAAAGTAAACAGTAGGTTGCTTAGAGGCTGAGGCAAACTATGAGGAATGAGTTAATGACAGAATTTTAAAAGCAATATTGTGTGATTTTGATTTATCACATGTATTAGTATACAGTGAAAAATACTGTTTCTTGCATGTTATACAAAGCATACTGTACATAAAGGAAAGGAAAGGAGAGAGTGCACAATGTATTGTTATAGTCATAGTTAGGGTGAAGAGAAAAATCAACTTAATGCGAGACAAGTCCATTCAAAAGTCTGACAGCAGCAGGGAAGCTGTTCTTGAATCAGTTGGTACGTGACCTGAGGTTTTTGTATCTTTTCCCGAATGAAGAAGGTGGAAAAGAATACGTCTGGGGTGTGTGGGGTCCTTGATTCTGCTGGCTACTTATCCAAGGTAGACAGAATCAATAGTTGGGAAGCTGCTTTATGTGATGGACTGAGCTTCATTCACAGCCCTTTGCAGTTTATTACCAACTTGGATGGAGCAGGAGCCATACTAAGCTGTGATACAACCAGAAAGAAAAAATGCTTTCTATAATGCATCTACAAAAGTTGGAGAGAGTAGTAGTAGATATGCCAAATTTCCATAGATGTTGGTCGGCTTTCTTAACTATAGCACTGCGATGGAGGGACTGGGACAGGCTGTTGGTGATCTGGCCAACCAGCAACTTGAAGCTCTCGACCATTTCCACTTCTTCCCATTGATGTAGACAGGGGCAAGTCCTCCACTATGCTTCCTAAAGTCAATGGCTATCTCTTTCATTTTGTTGACAATGTGACAATGATTTGTCGCTGCACCAGTTCACCAGATTGTATCTCTTTTCTGTCTATCTCATCATTGTTTGAGATCCAACTCACTACGGTGGTATCATCAGCAAACTTGAAAATCAAGCTGGAGAGGAATTTGGTCAAACAGTCATCGGTGTATAAGTAATATATAGGGCAGAAGACACAGCCACGTGGGGCACAGGTGTTGAGGATGATCGTGGAGGTGGTGTTGTCATTTATCCTTACTGATTGCAATCTGTAGGTTTGGAAATTAGGATCCAGTCAGAAAGAGGAGCTGAGTCCCAGGCCACAGAGTTTGGAGATAGATCTTGTAGGAATAATGGTATTGATGGCTGAGCTGTAGTCAATAAATAGATGTCTTTTGTCATCTTGGTGTTGAGGGGTTGAGCGTAGGGCCAGGGAGATGGCACCTGCTGTAGACCTATTGCAGCAATAGGCAAACTGTATTGGATCCAGGCCATCTGGGAGGCCAGAATTGATTAATGCCATGACTAATCTTTCAAAGCACTTCATAATGATGGATGTTAGAATCACTGGGCGACAGTCATTAAGGGACACTGCTGGCTTTTTTTTGATGATCATCTTTTTGAAACAGATAAAGAGAATTATCTGCAAATACCCCTGCCAGCGAGTCCATGCAGGATCTGAGTACTCATCTGGATACCCTATCTGGACCACTTTCTCTGTGCTGACTTTTGAAAAAGCCACTTTGACATCTGTGAGGGAAACCTCGGCTGCACGTTCTTCCGAAGTTCCCAGGATAGAGATTACGTTCTTGCTGACCTCTTGCTCAAACCAGGCATAGAACACATTGGGAAGGGATGCATTATGGTGGCAATTTTACACATTTTCATCTTGTAGCTTGTTATGTTTTGCAGACCTTGCCATAGGTGGTGGGAGTCCATGTGGCTATCCTCGACTCTGGCTTGTTCTGATACTGTCTTTTGGCATCTCTGATGGATCTCCGTAGATGATATCTGGATTTCTTGCATACGTCTGGGTCACCTGACTTGAATGCTTCAGACCTGGGCTTCAGCAAGCAGTGCATATGCCTGTTAATTCATAGTTTCTGGTTAGGAAATACATGGATGGTCTTCACAGTGGAATATATATAAAAAAATAGAAATAGTAGAGAATCTAGGGTTTTATTATTAGTTAAGAATGGCAACTAATGGGATTAGAAGCTGATTTAATACTCAGGATGTCACTCAAATTCCCGAATTCAAGAAGAGGTGGCAGCAAAGATAATGGATGAAGTGGTTACGGTCTTCCAAAATTCCCTAGATTCTGAAATGACTCCATATGAAGGCAGCAAATTAACACTCCTATTCAAACAGAGTGTAGAAGGAGTAAATAGGTCAGTTATCTTGATAATCAGTCAATGTGATGATGCTGAAATCCATAATTAAGGTACAGAGTGCTTAGAAATTCAGAATATGATTAGGCAAAATCAACATGGTTTCACGAAAGGAAAACTAACATCTTTAGGGTTTTTTGGGAACAGAAAATACAAAAAATAATATATTTATTTTGACATCAGTGAAAAATAAAGAGTCAAGGATGACAAAACAGACAGCATGAGCATGAAAAGAAACTTGCAGGGGATATTAAAAGCAACATAAATTACCATGCTTATATTAGGATAAGTGGGTGGCCAGAAGCTGTACATAACCACCGCCCCCCACCACACCCTCGAAAACTGATAATGGGGACATTATGAAAATAAGGAAGTAGCAGAAATGACAAATTAGTTTGCATCTGTATTTAGAGTAGCTGAAGTAACTAATGTAGACTAGTTAGCTTGTTGGAAGTTTATTATAATCAAGTTTATAATTAAACGTAGGGTAATTGAGCATCTTGAAAACTTTCAGTTAATCAGACAAACGGCATGGATTTGTAATTGGTAGATCATGCCTACCAAACCTAACTGAATATTTCGAAAAAATTGACTGTAGTAATGAACAGGGGAATATTGATAGATATTATTTATATGGACTTCCAGAATGCATTTAAAGTCCCTCACAACAGGTTGTTAGATATCAGAGAATTAAAGACTAATTATTGATTTGGTTAAGAAATGAACTGAGTGGCAGGAAACAGAAAGTATGTACAACAGGCAGGTACTTTGACAGAATGTCTCTTGAGGTTCCAAAAGGAGCCACAATGATTCACTATATTTATTAACAACTTACATGATATGATAGAAAGCCACATTTCCAAATCTGCTAATAAAGATGGGCTGCATTATAAACACTGTGGATGGAAGTCTAAATTAATCAAGAGATTCCTAGATTAAATGAAGCAAACTGTGACAAGTGCATTGCAACAGCGGCAAATAAGAAATTATTTACCTATTTTCTCAAATGGTGGGAAGTTAGAAACAGTGGATCTCCAAAGGGATTTGGGGTTCAGGTGTACAGACCACTAAAATATCATGAACAGGTAAAAACTACAATTGAAAAGGCTAATGATATTCTAGTCCTTATTTCTAGAAGTGTAGAACGCAAAGGGATTTAGCTTTACAACACTTAAAGTGACACCTTGAGTACCTTGTGACCAGTTTTGCGCATCGAAGAAAAGAAATCAGCCTTGGAGAGATACCTGGACTCAAGTTAGGAGGAACGACTCAACAGGCTAGGATTCTATTGCCTGGAAAATAGAAAGTGAAGGTAGTTTTGCTGAAAGGTTTCAGGATTCATTGAATCCCTACAGTGCAGGAGGCCATTCAGCCATCAAGTCTGCACAAACTCTGACAGAGTATCTCACGCAGGCCCTATCCCTGCAATCCCACATATTTACCTGCTATTCCCCTTAACCTACATATCCTTGTTCACTGAGTGATAATTTTGCATGGCCAATCCATCTAAACTGCGTATCTTTGGAGTGTGGGAGGAAATCAAGGCATTCAGGAGGAAACACACAGACACAGGGAGAACATGCAAACTCCACACAGACCATCATCTGGAATTGAACGTGGGCCTCCAGCTCAAAGGCAGCAGTGCTAACTGTTGGGCACCATGCCACCCTTATATTAACAGGATTAGATAGGGTACAGAGAAACTACTTCTGCTGATCGGGAATGTAGGCCTAGGGAGGCATAGTCTAAAAATTAGATCCAAACCTTTCAGATGTGAAATTCAGAAAAGCTTCTTGACACAATAGGTGACAGAGGTTTGGAGCCCTTTCTACAAACAGCAATTGATGTTCAATCATTAATTTTAAATCCAAGGTAGATAGATTTTTGTTGTTGGTATTGGAAGGCAGAGATAGTAAAGCAAACTTTAAGAAGAGAGATGACTAAGGACAATTCAAAGTGAAAATTAAACAACTAAAAGGAGATAACAAATAAATATTTACTTGGGTATAATAATCTACCATGACTCACTGGTTTCTTCAAGTCAATTTTGTTAAACAACCTCTAGTGTGATGTATCAAATGCTTGCTTAAAATACTTCCTATAGAGCATCCACAGTAATCCCTTCAACCTTCTTTGCTACTTCAGAACATTTGATTAGATTAGTCCAGCAGGATCTGCTTTTTACAAGTCAATGGTGGTTTTTCTCAAATAACTCAAATCTCTTCAAATGCTTGTTGGTGTTTTTCCCCAACTGAGATTCCAAAACCGTACCCACTGTTACTGTTAAGACTAACTGGCTTATAGTTGCTAGCCTGGAGCTTCTGTTGTTTCTTGACTAATGGAGTCATATTTGACACACTCCAATCCTCTAGTACCTCCCGTATATATGAGGAAACTTGGAAAATTAAGAGACATCCTTCCATTATATCCATCCTCACTTCCTTCAGTAATCTAGAACGCAACCTATCCAGTCCAAGTGACTGATCTACCTGAAGCTTAACTAGCCTTTCCATTACCACTTCCCTTTCAACTTTCATTGTCTTCTCTATTGCAGCTTCTATGGAAGATGTCAGATTTTTCTTCCTTAGTAAATACCAATCCAAAGAACTCAGTTAAGTATTCTGACCTTGACCTGTGCTTCGAAGCATTTATCATCTTCTTTGTCCACCTCACTTAGTATTTACATGCAGGTAGATTTTGGTGTTCCCTATTATATTGCCAATCTACTTTCATATTCTGTCTTTGCCAGTCTTATCTTCCTGTTAACCTCCCTTCTCAACCCAATGTGTTTGACCTGTTTTCATTTGAAGAACTCACTCAGTAAACATGTGACCGCAAGATGAAACAGTAGGAATAGACCAATCATTCAGTCTGTTCCACAATGAGATCATAACTAATCTGACATGACAATCCTCATCTCCACTTTCCCACTTTGTCTCTAATCCTGGATTCCCTTGCCGATTAAAAGTCTATCTCAGCCCTGAATGTAGTTAATGGCCCAGCCATTTCACCCTTAAAGAATTTCACAGATTTCCCCCACAATCTCAATAAGGCCGTCTCTCATTTTTCTAAACTCCGATGCATACAGGATCAATCTCATCTCACAAAAGAAAATAACTCCAAACCTAGGATCAACCTAGTAAACACCAAGCAAAATACTGCAGATGCTGAATGTGAAACAGAAACAGAAAATGCTGGAAAATCTCAGCAGGGCTGACAGCATCTGTACCAAGAGAACAGAGCCAATGTTGAGCCTGGATCACCCTGCATCAGAGCTCACTCTCTCCACAGATGCTATCAGACTTGCTGGGATTTTCCAGCATTTTCTGTTTTTGTTTCAACCTAATGAACCTTCTCTGGATTGTATTCAATGCCTGCATATATTTCCTTAAAGATGGGGACCAAAATAGAGCTTCGTACACATTCCTTTTATGTTTCATCACAATCCAAGTCCTCTGTCACCCGATGTGTCTTTTTTTAAGATTCTGACAAGAGTGTATAGAAGACACTACATCTACCATGTCCTTAAACGTCTTTGCCTTAAATGTCACCCATTGTTCCATTCTTGACTATTTTGTGAGTTGCAGTATAAGCTTAATTTTAGTTGAGCTACATTCCTTCTCGTTACATTGAATTTAGCACTCTTGCATTAGTAAAGTCCCTTTGTAAAAGGCCACACAGAAGCTTAGTAAACAAAATTAGAGCATGCAGAAAGGGGGGAAATATATTGACATGGATTGAGGACTGGTTAGAGGACAGAACACAGCTGTAGAAATACATTGGTTATTCTTAGGTTGACAGGCTGCAACTAGTGAAGTACTACAGGGATCAATACTTGGACCCCAGCTGTTCACAATCTATATCAATGATGTGGATGCAAGGACCAAAGATAACATTTCCAAAGTTAGCTGATGGCACAAAACATGATGGCAGAAAGATTTGGGGAAGGACACAAAGAGTCTTTAAAAGGACTTGGACAGGCTTAGATTGTGGGCAAGAACAGGGCAGATGACATATAATACCAGAAAATGTGAAGTTCTCCACTTTTGTTCAGAAAAACAGAAATGCAGATTATTTACTAAAATGGTGCGAGATCAGGAATTGTTAATGTTGAAAACATGCCCTTGTTCACATGTCACTGAAAGCTAACATGCTGGTGCAACAAGCAATTAGGAAGGCAAATGGTTTTTACTGCAAGGGGATTTGGATACACGAATAAAGACGTCTTGCTTCACTTGTATAGAATCGTAGTTCGATCACACCTGGAGTATTGCATACAGTTTTGATCCCCTTACTGAAGGGAGGACATACTTGCCACAGAGGGAACACAGGAAACGTACACCAGACAACTTCCTAGGATGATGGGACTGTCCTATGAGAATTTGAGGAGACTAGGCCTGTATTTACCAGAATGTTGATGAATGAGATGGAAACTTACAACATTCATGGGGCTAGAGGGGTCAATCACATGGCATGTTTTATCAATGATCAGAGTCTCAGACAGAACATTGTTCTGTCTTCAGAGCTGTGGAAGCTCAGTTGTTGAAAATGTCCAAGACAGTGATCAAAAAGTTTCTAAATGCTAGTGATGACATGGGAGATGAAGAGAGCATGGAAAAATGGTGCTGAGGCAGATGATCAGTCATGACCTAGTTGAATGGTGGAACAGGCTTGAGGGGGTGAATAGCCTACACATGCTTCTATATTCCTATAGTAAAACTATTTCCCTTATTTCTGCAACAGAATCTTATACCATGCAACTGTGGATTTACAAATCTGTTGCCATTTCAGGATGCTCATTTTAAATCCACAAATTTAGAAAGCCAGTGAATAGGCTTTCCTCTCCAACCTCTTGATCTCAAAGGCACCCCAATTGTTAAGCTTTAAAATAAGGTTGCTCAAAACATATACAAATATAAAATAATGTAGTTTTCATTTACAATACTTGGAACAGATGTGCAACAGTAATGCAGTAACACCATATTAAATTCAGGAAAGAAAATCATGTTCCTTATAAACAATTATCATACACTTAAAAATAGGAAGGCACTCGGTAACAAACAATGAAATTTTATAAAAGTCAATGTATTTTGATTTTAATAAAAACCAGCGTTAGGGAAGCTCAAACATTGCAATTCAACAAACGAGCTGAATACGAACAGTTGTGATTTTAATCCACTTCAATTAAGTTGTCTAGACTTTTAAAATAGTCTGCTCAGTAGGCCAGCTGGTACCTCAAAAACTACAACTTAAGACAGAGATTTTAAAAAACATCATGCACTTTAGCTCTAGAGCAGCAAAATTAAACTTCAGCATATAGCTCCAGATTTAAAATATTTCATGCAGGCAAACACACAAAAGTACTTGACAAACAGTAATTCACCTGTCAAAAAGCCATTGGAAGCTAAGGTAACCAAACAACTGAGGAACTTCACAAGAAAAAAAATGAAAAACAAGTCAAACAAAAATCTGGTTTATTCCTATGAGTAACCTAGTTGCCCTCAAAATTATTAGCTGCATGCAACACAATATTATGACAAGCAAAACAGTACAAGTGTAAGTATGAATCATGCACATTTTTATCACATAATAAAAACTTGAAAGAGAGGCATCAAAGCAAGTTCTATATAGATTCTTAATTTTTCCATTCTGATTTTTTTCCTTTAATTTCTAAAGGAATTTAATCTCAAAATCCAGAAATTACTTGGTCCCAAGCATTCTGGACAGGAGAGATAACAATTATATTGTCTTTATACAATGAGTTCCAGCAAAGATCACTGGATACTGATGAAGAACAGAAAACGAACTAACTTCTTGAGACCAATTAACTGCCCCAATTGAAAACAAATGAGCAGAGACTTGAAATCAAACCAACTTTAGAGCCATCCACAGATATTTGTTCCAACTATTCTCCACCACTTCGAAATTCATCAACACCTTGCTGAAAGATACCACTCTTCTACATAAGAAGATAAGAAATAAAAGCTGGAGTAGGCTATACAGCCCCTCGAGCCTACCTAACCATTCAATAAGATCATGGCTGATCTGTAGCGGTTCGGTACCACTTTCCCCCCATAAACCTTAATTTCTTTGTCAATTAAAAACCTATCCACTCTTGACTTGAACATATTCAGCGAGGAAGCCTCCACCACCTCATCAGGCAGAGAATTCCAAAGATTCACCACCCTCTGCGAAGAAATCTTCCTCAACAATCCCTTGCCATTATACATGCATGATTCAAGACAGCAAGCCACGTGTCAAGTATTGCACTCAAGCCGTATGTACTATAACCTCTCCGATCTAAAAAAATCTATTGTTCAGGAACACCAGTTGTCTAGGAATCTTTTAGCAGACCCGAACAACTCTCAGACTTGGATACCGCAATAAATCAAGGCAGCATAGGCTCAGTAAAGATAATGAACACTCAACTCTCTTTCTTCCTTGGACTACAGTATTTTTAGAAAGACAGTTCTGGAGCAAGCAGAGCAGATATCAAAAACAAGATAAAAATGTTAAACAAATTCAAAGTTGTGTTCATATAACCCAAGGCTTGTAATCCACAGTAGTTGGCCACCCTGGCTGCTCTTGCTGTTGATGATCAGTCACTTATGTTTCAGCTAACTATTTATACCGACTGCATTTTTCAGTTCAAGCATTTGTCATTCTATAATCCAAACAATCTCAAAATCCAGAAATTACTTGGTCCCAAGCATTCTGGATAGGAGAGATAACAATTATATTGTCTTTATACAATGAGTTCCAGCAAAGATCACTGGATACTGATCAGGAACAGAAAACGAACTAACTTCTTGAGACCAATTAACTGCCCCAATTGAAAACAAACGAGCAGAGACTTGAAATCAAACCAACTTTAGAGCCATCCACAGATATTTGTTTCAACTATTCTTCACATTACCTATCTCAACCATCCACGGATAAGGATTCTAAAAACCCTACACAGCTAAGTTCAGAGAAGCTATAGAAGCTGAGGAGAGACCCATTTGTCATAAAGCAACTCGAAACAATGAACTTTTGGTAAGGTGCAATGTGCTGGGTAAGACTTCATGCAATTGTTAAACACCCAGTGTATGTGGAGTTGCAATAAGTAACGAGGGGAATTTGTTCATACAGCAGAAAAATAACTCCTTAGTAATAATACTAAAATACTTTTGTATTATTTTATTATTACCAGGCAAATCCTGCACAACTGATCACAAGTCAACATAAATCCATTAGGAATCTTTCAGACTAAAAGACTAACTAAAGAGTGATCTTCTCAATGGCAAGTCCTAACAATTCCAGTAGTTTTGCATAGCCTTATAGCTGATTCCATAATGTGTGTTTTATAAGCCTTACAAACGATCATAATGGTTAAAGATCTCTTGTAGAAAAACTCTAACAAAATACAGTGACCAAAAAAACCATCGACCAAATAATTAGTATATTGAAAAAAGTTCCAGCAAAATTTATGTTTCACTAATCCTCAATAGTATACAGATTTATGAATCCACCATGAGCATAACATCAACATGTAATAATGAACATTCCTTACATTTTAATTCATTTCATTCCTTTCATCAACTTCTCTGAAACTGCTTACAAAAAAGAAAAATTGGCTACAAAAAAAAAGTATCAAAAAATTTGGTTTATCAACCTAAGTAATGCCTGTCAGCACACCACAACTTATTTGAAATCACCATCCACTATGATTTTTAAATGGGGACAGGTAACTTTAAACTTTAGAAACCCTGCAAATGTCTGCAAGAGCTCTGGTTTCAGGAGATATAAATCACATTGTGTCAAACAAGGATTGAGCAAGAGGAGAACTGCCATACTATTGTATATATGCTTATCTTGTTACACCTAATAAGAATAAGGACGACACTCTTTGGATATAATGTGTCCTGTTTAATCAGCTACATATTATAAAAATAGGCAATGTTCATACAAAGCAATATCCTTCCAATACAAAATTTTGTTAAAGGCCTCAGCGCTGTTGCAAGTTTTACTTTTATATATTCTTTCTATTTATTGCAACTGAAGAGCATGTTCAAAGCCAAGGCAAAAAACAATTAATTTAAAAATCTAATTTTACACATCCTACCCATGATCACATCACATTGGCATTCAGTACTTTAATTAATATGGTACTGTAATTCTAAGACTAAAACAGTTATCTCAGAGTTGGTCTGTTTGCTCTCCTGACTCAGTAAGTTTACTTAATAGATAAGCTCACTGAGCAAATCTAAAGAGTCAATGCTTGCCAAAATGAAACAAGGGAAGAAGGAAAATAAATGATTACCTCCAGTCCCTCCACTTACAAGATTTCATGTTTTATAAATAATAGACAGAATACAAAAGCATAGGAATTCTGGTGAATCCTTTTGTTCAGTCTCAAAATGGAGTATTGAGTTCAATACTGGGCACCACACTTCCTAGAGTGTGAAATCAATGGAAAGGGAGCAGAAAAGATTTACGAAAATTATCCAAGAGATGAGCGACTTCTGCACTTGGACAGATTAGAAAAGCTGGAGGTGTTCTCCCTGTAACAAAAGGTTAAGATTCGATTGGAGGTGTTTAAAATCATGAGGGATCTGGACTGATATGGAGAAGCCACGCTCAATGGCAGAAGAGTCAAGAACCAGAGGACACTGATTTAAAATGAATGGCAAAAGAACATAAGGAAAAACCTTTTTTTAAAAACACAGTAACTGTTGGAATCTGTAATGCATGACCTGAATATAGCACAGCTAGATCCAATCAAGGTGTTTAAAAGTGAACTGAATAATTATCTAACAGAAGAAAATTGCAGGGGAAGAAACAAAGAGTGGGGTTAATTGAGTTACTGTTGCAGACGGCCAGCATAGACATGACAGGCCAAACATTACAGCATAAAATTAGGTCATTCTGCGATTCTCTCAAAGAATTATCATGTGCCAAGGTATATTCAACAGGCATCAGCAATTCTCCACTAACTCACTTAGGTTGTCATTTTTCAAGTGAATCTAGATAGCACCAAATTATTTGACTATAAAAAAACACTACAACCTTAATCCAATCTTCACTGTACGTTCACAGTTTCACAACAGGCAAATTCACAGGACAGGTATTCAATTTATTTACTAGTTTTGTTCTTGCCATGAACAGCTGCTGCAGAAATTTACATCAGTTAACTCTGCGGATTCAAACTTTTTACACCATGCACAGCATTTACTCACTAAACTAGCAAGAAAATCACCCATTTCTTTCAATCAGATCCCCAGTAATAATACCCTATGATGAAACTATATGTTGCTTCTATGGCTTGCTTCTCAAAAAATCAGTTTAATGCTCTTATTAAAATAGACCTAGGCCTGTAGCCATTTCACAGGCAATTCTGCATTGAATGGCAGCAGACAGGATTTCCATCTGCCCTTGGATGGGAGGCCCATCTTGGAGTGCTGCCAACCAGATTGGCTGACATCTTCCTCAATCCCAACGCTGCAATTGTCACAAAAGCAACTGCAGCACTATGCCTAAGGTTAAGCCCTGAGACTGCACTTCAGGCAAGAACCAGGGATCAGAGAGGGGGATGCTCTCAGTATCAGGGAAATGGGGAGAGCACCCAGGTCACCGAGGAGAGGACATCCCAAATCTGAAGGGGCTGTCACCATTCCCCTCAGCCCCTCCTATCCTAGATCAAGATTGTTAACTTTTTTCTATTCAGCATCCTGATCTCAATCGGTGCCCATCAGCCTAAAAGTCAGTTCTGACAAAGGGTCATCGAGACTCAAAACACTGACTCTATTCTCTCCCAACAGATATTGCCAGACCTTCTGAGACTTTCCAGCATTTTTGGTTTTTGTGTTTCAGATTCCAACATCAGTAGTATTTTGCCTTTAAAAATTGAGCTGGATGAGGAAAAGATTTCAAGTGAGGGTGTTAATAGGGGCATGGGCCAGTTTCCCATTCAAAGCCCCACCTACCCTATCATGAAACTGCATTTGGATCAGAGCAGATGGGATCCCAGAGGGAATCCTATCCACGGAATTTTTTTTAAACTGCCTCTTTTTTAAAAAAAGTGAAATACATAGAAATGTGCAATGTACTATACCATACACTTGTATTAAAAGTCTCCTGATAAAACAGCAAGTAAATTACATAGAAACAAAGAAGACAGGAACAGGAGGAGGCCATTTGGCCCTTTGAGCCTGTTCTGCTACTCATTACGATCATGGCTGATCATCCAACTCCACAGCTTAATCCTGCAGTTCCCCCCCCCCCACCAAAAAAATCTTTCAGCCTATTTGTTCCAAGTGCTACATCCAGCTGCCTTTTGAATACATTAAATGTTCTGACATCAACTGTACATTATTGTTCAGATGCAAAATGAAAGTCAAGCATATCACCAAAGACAATATGCTTAATTAGAAGATACTGGTTCTTAAATTTAGATTAAATCTAAACCACATATTGTTACAAAATCAGCATATATAGAAGCATAAATAGAAAATATTTCACATATAATCAGCCACTAGATGGAGTCCGCTTTTCAAAATATTTAATATTTGCTTTTCAGAGTAAATAAAAAAATTGTTATGGGAACAAATAAACCACGTGTAACAACAGATCATTCACTCTTTTGTTTTTCTTTTATCAGATATTAAACCCAATGTCACTTAGCTTTCTATAAAACAGCAAATGTTACCCAAGTATCATGACATATGTCCTTGCATATATCCAATCTCTTCAAAGTTTTCTTGTCAGTAGATAGCATATCATCAGAATATCCTCCTGTAGTTGTTTACAACAAATGTTCAAACTCTGAATTACTTTTTTTTTTACAAAAACGATTACAACTAAGATTCATGCTAACAACTTCCACTGATTAATTACAAAATCGTTTCATTAGTATTTTTAGTTTGGAATTTTTAAAGGTAACAAAATAGGCTTTCATATTTTCTTTCTAACGTAGCATTCGAATCCAACTAAAAACAGTTGTACCTACGGACAAAACAGTGTTTTTTCCTCTATTTTCTGATAGGATGGCCTCATGCTGTAGAATAGTCACACAATTATCACTAAACACACCATTTGTAACATGCAAAAATATATAAAATCATCAACATAAGACAATTTAGCTTATTAAAATGTAAAGCGACTTACCTCCGTTGTCAGTCCTCTTGAGAGCGCCATCCTTATGAGGGCAAAGTTCACATTTCTTAGAAGAAAGAAAGATATAAAAATAAATAAGTACTCTACACCACTACTGGTGTGGTGCTCGCTGCCAAACTGCACTGTCGCTGGAATTAATCACAATCAATTAAGTCACCTAGTATCTGTCATTTATTGAAATCGGTTTCGATTCAAACGCCCAACCTCGTAGACTTCAATAAGATTCCACTCTATATGCATAGCGTCGTAAATTAGCATGCTCCACTTATTTTACCCCCAACTGCGCCGAAAATGTCACTTGCTCTAGCCTTTCTACTCTAAAATAACATTGCTGTGCATGGGTCTGTGGGGCATACGCAAGTACCTCTAACAGAGTAGCACAAATAAACTAAAATTTTCATTAGTTTGCCATTTGATAATACACCAATGTCAGACACATTTATTCCGCCCTCTCTGCCCCTCCCCATACACAAGCAATAAGCGGAGCCATTTGCATAGAGACGCAAACAAGTATTCATACTTCTGCAACTTCGGGGCAATCGAAACTCAACAAGCTAAAAATATTTTAAAAATCGCTTTTGTATTTCAGTTCACGGCTGAAAATGTGAAGTCCTTGTTTTACTCATTAAGTACTGATATAGCTGTAGCGCAAGTGAACCGCCACTCCAGGAAACGTACTGAGACGGCGATCCTTTGCTTTTGAAAAACAAATCCCTCTTGTAGCTCTGCTAAATGAGTGTCGTTGAGGCACTGCCCTACATACTGCAAATAGCAGCACTTCACACAGTCTTCCGCATATTTTATTTTCGTCACTTTGGGAGGCCGCTGATCATGCAGTGAAAGCACGCAATGATGACGGTTGTGTGCGCCCATCGTGATTGCTCCACCAATCGACACCAGGCAACTAGGGAATTAAAAAAAATCCCCATTCTCTGCAAAACCGGCACGTGAGCCATAATAAAAGGGGGAAGGGAAGAGAAGAAATCGCATCCAGCCATCTCAATAGCTTTGTTATGGCAGTGACTATCATTTTCTCCCAGCGCCTTACAATCTGTGGCACAAATTTTGAATCTTTGACTACAGAACTCTTCAAATCGACATTATATTGCTATAGAAAATTAGAACACCGTTCATTTTAAGATATTTTTAAAAACTAACAATCACTACCAAGAACAATAAAATACGAAGTACTGCAATTCTGCAGTTTTGGAATGAACATTTCCATTTAACCAGATTTTCACAAACTGGAGTTATGAAAGAATTAATCACAAATATTCATTTTGAAACTACAAAGACCACAATATCAGGTTATCGTTGCTGGAATTCATCAACGCACTTTGGAACTGCGGTTAAATCGGAGATAAAACATTTCCAAGGCCAAAAAATGGTTCCAGAAAGTCGTAGACTCACCACTCGAGCGGCTCTCTCCTGCGATTCACATTTTCGACAAAACCACGGTCCAGTGGGTACTTGCACAATCCCATAACATGCTGCAATTAGGGAGGAAGAAAGCAATCAATTTCCAACTTTATTATTTACGCAACACTAAAAGCAGCAAACGCTAACCATGTGGCAGATGTTAAAGTTTATTTTTATTGTAAAGTATGTGTATCTCTAGTGTAAAAATGCATCTACATATACACACACACAAATATCAATTCATAAACTGAAGGTGCCTACGTAATGCATAATTACTATATATTTTGTAGTCTATAACAAAAACTGTCACATGTCATGCAACCCTGTAGAAAATTACCTTCCTGCGGCATTTAAAGACAGAAACCCATGCACCAATTATTATCAAAATCCCAAGCATCAACTTATCAGTCTGTAATTAACCACTTCAGTTACACAAAATAATTGATTAAAATGGATTATAAAAAGATTAAACATTTTTTAAAATAAATTACCAAAATTATATTATGTTCAGTAATTATTTTTCCTTTGTCTTTTAAGGCCTTTTTTTTTAACCTGAAGGCTTCCACCAAAAGACTGGGTGAGCTTGGACATGATCATTTTTGTTCACGAACATAGACTATATTAGTTTAAGTTCAGACTAGTGAATCTGCCATTTGTATCGTGCACAATTTCACAGAATGCATCAACAGCTAATTTAGACAAAAATGCAATGTTTATCTGCCAGTATCTAACAATCTACTCGAGTCTTTTTCTTTAACTGTTTGAAGAGAAAGTAAAAAAATAAAAGTTTGACAAATTCCAAACATTGTATTCAAGAAAAATCTATATTTACAATCTAGATTTTAAAACAGAGTAGAAGGAAAAATTGCAGATTTATTGATTACACACCTGTTGTATTTTTAATTGCTGACAAAATTATACAGACTACAGACATTTCAAAAGATACTAAGTGACTTTCCTTGTTTTAATTGACCTGTTTTTTTTAAACCCAAGTCATAAAGTTGAATTTTGAAATTGAATAGCTTATTACTTTTGTTTTAAGCATTGGAAAATATGAACCATCTAATTACAAACATTTGTGGGAGAGAAACAACGTTGCTTTTACTTAGCTTAATAATTCAAGTTTTTAATTACCAGATCACTTGCTTGCTGGTAGTTAGAAAATATATATTTTTTCTAATAATTGACAACTATTCCAGAGAAACAAATAGTAACACTTCCCAGAACCAAATGACAATGCTGTTACATAGACCAAAATGGTCTATGTTATACCAGTACTACCAAATTTGGGATACCCCATGACCCATCAGACAGATATCCTCCTCTACTGGATGACAGCGACAAAAATATGCAGTCAACTGGATCACAAATTCCACTAATATACACAATGCATCCTCACACATACTAAATATCTCTCTCATAATATATCAACAGAAATGTACATAACAGACTTGAATATTTAAATATCAACACATATGGATTAATCCACATATATGTATGCAGATTAATATTTGCATGCACACATAGACATTTATATATATGCAAGCAGACAATACATACATACATATCTATATATGAATGCATATATCAAGATAGTAACGTTTATATACACAATATAGTTTATATACACAATTATACAAATGTACACATATACAAACAGATGCTCACACAAACAGAACTGCAAATACGTACATGAACAGACATACAGCCATATGCAGAGATGTGCAAATACACACAAATCCATATACAGGTGTACATATACACACCTCTATTTAGCAATCCAGAGACAAAGATATGTGTACTATATACATGAACATACCTATAAACATGTACACATACAAGCACATATTCACATACATGTCTGTACACAGTTATATTAACAGTTTCACATACTTACACAGATCACATGCATGTGCAAGCAGATAGTTACATATATACACAAGTAGATACATATACATACAGATGAACATGTGCAAACTGACATGCATACATTATGCTCAGCCATGATTTTTTAATGTATACACACACATCTTGCATTTATAAAATGCCTATTACATAGTAAATCCATTTGACAGAAATATTAGGAAAACACACATTATGGCGCAAATGAAAACATGAATATGGAGACACAAAAATGCTGTACATCCACTGCAGAGAGAAGCCATTTATACATGCAAATATTCACAGTTAAAGCATGCAAACTTTGCAACAACTACACAGCATACGATGCATGTGCATATACAGACACATGAATACAAATACAAATCACTAAGTATACCATCATGCATGGATGTGGTTGTGCATACGTATACATGTATCAATATGCGGATGTATATATGTACACATTCTACGTATGTGTTCACTCATATCTTCATGTATGCAATTATATATATTTATACACAAAAATACTATGCTATAGAAAATCTACAGTGCAGAAGGGGGCCATTCAGCTCATCAGGTCTACACCAACTCCCTGATGGTAAATGCACAGGATTGTTCTATCTTGGGACACTAAGGTTCATTCCATCTAAACTGCACATCTTGGGACGGTAGAAGGAAACCAGAGCACCCAAATAAAAACTGCGTAGGCACAAGAGAAAATGTAAACTCCACACACCCAAGCCTGGAAGCAAAACTCGATCCGTAGTGGTGAGGCAGCAGTGCTGATCACCATGCCACTATATGTGCACACATATTTATAGTATATATAGTACAAATATACATAAGTATGCACATGTACATACACAACATGCACTGTGCGCACATAAATAGATATGTGTCTCAATGTCTACATATACATACATTTGAATACACATCCACAGATGTATGTACGCACATCTGCACAACATTTACTAAGAGATGTACGTATATGCACATGACTACAACTTGATCCACATACATATCCATGTATATCTTGGCACAAAAATGCAAATTTTTTTCACATAGATATACATGCCCATGAAGATTCAAGTATCTACACACATCCACATACACGTGCAGACTTAAACAGACTAGCACCAAGGCAGAGCACATGCAGACACACACGCCACTCATAGGCTACATATAAAACACAAAACAGCCCATCGATACTGTGTAGATATATGTACACACGTGCAAACATAACTAGACATACATATAGATGCACTGTTAATACACACAAAAAGACACTCACAGACATTTGGAACATAGAAATAGGAATCGGCTATTCAGCCTCTCAAGCCTATTCCGACCTTCAACTAAAAGGACACAAACCTGCACGAGTATTGTTACATTCATAGACACAAGTACATCAATTCCTAATTATAATCCATCATTCCAATTAAACGCAAGAAATTATCAAGTCACGACATGGAATCTAGGAAGTTAGACATCACCTCATCAAATGGGACGTTTCATATACAAGAGAAAACACCGATCCGCCACTTAAAACAATTCTGACTTAAGCACGGACGAATCGCATAAGCCATCAAGTTTTTTTTTAATGAATAACGAACAGATCTCAAACCTTCCCAGGCCTAAAAAATGACGCGGAGTTGAAGGAGAAAGTCTGGACGGGGGCCGAGGCCTCCATGCCGAGGCGGAGGTGTTTCCTTGCGCTCAACTTTTTACGCGTATATAAATTGTACACACATACATACACACAACACACATTTGTTTTTACCTTGATGAACAGCAACATTACAACCGTGTCCGTCACAGTAAACCAGGGGGTTTTCAGCCCAGCCTCTCTCGTCTGAGCAAACGCAACAGCCGCCAATCATCTCCTTCATATTTGAAAAGTCAGCCGGAAGTCCACTTGAAACCATCTACGAGTAGGGGAGAAAAGAGGGGAAAAGGGATAGGAGAGAGGCGGGTGGGGGAGAGAGATGGAAGGGGGAGGGGGAGGAAGAAGCTTGTTTTTAAATTCACGTCCCACATTGCTGTAAACCCATGTTGACGCGACGGAGGTTGTGTGTGTGCGTGAGTGTGTGTGCGCGTGCCTGAGAGATGGGGGGAGGGGAGGGGAGGGGAGGGGAGGGGGAAACGCTCAACGGCCGGAGCTCAGGTTGGGCCGACAGCTCGAGCAAGCGCACTCGCTGCCAACGGACGGGGGAAGGTGGGGGAGGGCATGCGCGAGACTATTCACGCGCAAACCCAAACTGTTAACGGAAACTGCACGAGCCTCCAGCGCCCAGCCTGTTTGTTTAGTGCGGTGTGGGGGCTGGAAGTTGCTCATGATTGACAGCCCTTCCGATCAATCAGCTCCCGCTTTGAGAGCTGGCTTACCAATAGGCTGCTCCCCGTTTAACAGCTAGATCAGCCCATTTCAGGAGGAAAGGGAGGGAGATCTCCACATGATTGATAGCACGCGAGGGCGGAGGCTTGACAGGATTGACAGCCCTTTGACCAATCGGCTCTGGCGTTTAGAAGCTCGCCCACCAATAGGCTTGCTCCCTTTTAGCAGCCCGATCAGCCCATTCCAGGACACACTCCGGGGTCCTTTATAAAAAAAATTCTTTTAAAGTGAAATGGGGATTTCAGCTTCCGGTTCTGCTGTTTGCTTGCTTGCTGCTGCTTTTTTTTAATTCTTTCTCCTCCTCCTCGTGCGGCCATTGATGGACTAAATGGGCATTGTGGGTATATAAAATGAGCCAAAGCCGGAACGAGCGGAGGTTAAAGGTGACTCACTCAACCTACCCTTACCCACGTGAATCAGACTAAGTAGTTGCAGATCCCAACATTTGAGTTGCAGAGCGTAGCAGAGAGAGAGAGAGAGGGGAGGGGCGGGGGTATCTGCAAAGTTACAAACAGTTTAATTTTTACTTTCTTTTCCTCTCAAATATACAAATATAAACGATTCTGCTGCAGCTTTTGAACTTTAAATATCCCCGGAAATGCAGCTCAAAGAGTTATATATTAAAAAACTTATTCATTTTTGAGGTAATCATTCTGTTCACGGTAGGTTCGTTAAATCTGCAAAAAGCGCGCTGTAAGCTACAGTTAAAATATAGCCTTGTTGACCCGCTTGATAAGGAGAGTCAAAATGCAGAGCTATCAAGCTAATTGGATATTTTGTTTTGCAATTTGAATTTACTTTAGATGCAAAGCGTTTTTAAATAAAGGGGCGATAATGCTAAAAATGGAGAGAACTGCTAGCACTGGAATTTCTCAATGCATGCACTGCTGATTGCAAACATTACTTTTTTTAAAAAAATCTTCACTGAAAAGTCTACATTTTTTCCAGTATTTTTCCGGAAATCTTTGCATTAAAAAGTGTCAGTCAACTGTGTTGCGTTAATCCTTCCTTGTCACCAGAGTTAAAATGTTGAGATTTACATTGGACGCAGTGTTGCAAATTCCTTTTTTTTAAATAATATGCATAAAGTCAGCAAAATACATGCACACTGAAATTTGCAAACCCTGGTAATCCTTTATATATGTTCGGTTTTTCGCTATAAAATCTCTTGGACCGCTGAAAATATTACTTATGATACGTATGGTTAGAGATTAAAAGGGAATACCGCGTCGCTTTAAGACGTTGAATTCACATTTATGCGGGAAACCTCAGATGTGCTTTGTCCGCGCTCTTGGACATTTTGTGCGTCCAACTTCATTCTGATTGAAAACATCCAAAGTGAAATTTATCTTCAATTTAGATATTTGCTGCTTAAAACATATTACGCCGCTGTGGATTAGAAATGTACGAGCGATTTTCGAGATCGAGAATGAATTCCCTTTGTTTCTGCCTTGCTGACCACGGAACCTAACAACGGCATGCTTGGAAATGGCTTACCTTCTGTGCTTTAAAATCGACAAAAGTGTTTCCATGCATATTAGATCTCAGAAACTCTTCAGCGGTCGCTATAAATATAGCAATCGGTATTTAATGCAGTATATATTTTCCTAATCCTGTTGTTTCTTTAAGGGCTGCCTTGCCGAGCACGTTGTTGCAGTAAGTAGACCCCCGCCTTCTGAATCGGTTACGTTACGACCCTCTAGTCCATCCTAATTCTGCTGCCAGTCGAATTGAATGCCGAACTTTCAAAGGAAGTGGCCTACAACTCCAGTAACAGCCCAGAAAAACTAAATATTTTCTTCAAAATGTACTTTTGCTTATGTATCTTTGAGCAGTGCAGTTGTTTAAATTTGATTTCAGTCAATGCGTTTTAAACACAAGAAAATGAAATCGCAAAAGGTACTGTCCTCAAGTCCCAATAATATTGTTGCAAAAACCGTTTTCCTAGTTTTGAAAAATATCGTCTTGTTTATGTTTCTTATGAGGCGTAATGAACAGACTGCATTCAAAAACCTCGATAAAGTTGAAATTCTGCACGGAATTGTGAGTTCAACCAGGAAGAAGTAAATTCTACTTTCAAATAAATATTCAGTGAAACTGTGGAAATGGTTCGCACTGCTTTATCACAACCTACTAACACTGGAAATCATTTCATATTTTCATCAGAAATATGTACTATATCTGTATAAGCTCATGACAGGTTTAGAAAGAAGGTTGAAATTAGTTTAGTCATGGACACCGGGCTTTGCTTTTGTATGTTGCTAATCGTTGGTTATTGCATAGCCACAAAGTAATTGTACTTTAAATTACGCGATCTAAAAATCCTATAACACGTGAATTTTATAACCTGATTGGAATTTTAAACGATGCCTATCATTACAAGCTAAGTCTTTACGATGCAACTAATAATGATATAATTTCAACCTTTATTCTTGTAAACTAACATAGCAAAATTGCATAACCCCTAGTGTCTGAAAGTACCTTTTTTAAAAATTAGTTCACACATTAAGGTTCACGTAAGTATTGACAACTAACAGCTACCTGATTGTATTGAGGTACTTGTTGTGTCCCCTAACTTGATTGGTTTCTGAAACGATATTTCAGGTTTTAAATAGACAACACAGGAAAGTTCATCTCTCAACAAATTATAACACTCTTTAAAACACTATCTCTTCTTGCCATCTGACTGGAGTTAACCATTTCTTACTTCATTTAACCGATTTGTATGACTTTCAGAATTTGATGCAAGCTGAAATCATGCAACTTGCGTAGATAATTTTTTTTCATGATCACTTGGTTCACCAGAAAACTCTGAATTCCTACTCTATTTCTCTTGGTACCTATTACTTGAATGTTGATACTTGTGAGAGAGGAGTATAGTTCCCTTAGCTGCTTTTTCTTGCTTAACCATTATCACTAAGAAAGGGCGTCCTTTCTTTTTAGCAGAATGCACACTCTTATGGTCTGTCGAGAACAAAGCCTCCCCAGCCCCCCTTTTGCATGTTCAATGCTTTGCAAATTTAGAAAGGCTGCATTGAGTTCGGGATAGGTCAGGGGGCAGGAGAGGGGTAGAAAGGTCAACACATTTTGATTATGGGTCAGTAGACAATTGGCATACAGTCTATATGCAAGTAAAATAGAACAAATTCCTGATGGAAATCCATCCTGGATGGTTCAAGTCACAGTTAACATTTATTTTTCGACTAACTAAAATTTTCTTTTTGGTGTGCTTTAAAGGGGGAAAAACATTGAATACGTGATGAATTTTCAGAAAAACCAAACAGTATGTAAATATTCTAGGCAGCTGTTACATTTATAAAGTGACTTTTTGCACTGCTTAAAATTTATCACACCACACGCAGTAAGGCTTGTTATTTTTGTTGCAGTATACCATTCAGGCAAACACAATTCAATACTTTATAAGTAAACAGAATAGCTAAAACTTAAATATCTCTTGGACAAATCTATCTACTATTAACTCTCATCTTGATGTACCGTTCAAGTTGTTCTTCTGCAGTAACCCTCAACCGTCCTTTTTATCTCTCCCATAGTAAAATGTACCTTACTATTAATTGTGGATTAACAGATCGTCCTGATGTGATTATTGGTTTGCTGCATGTCGGGACTTTTGACTAGAGATATAGAAGTCTCATTAATTCGATAAAGTGCATCATTAATACGTCTGCTTTTCCATCTTATCGATATAAGATACATTGTGACTGCAAAATATTGTAAACTTTCATTTGCTAAATATCATACTTCCTAAAATACAAGTTTTAACAGTTCAGCTGATTGCATGGTTGTAACGCTTATGTCGTCGAATAAGACACTGTTTGACCAAGGAGGAAACAAGAAATCATTCTGCAAATGCGTGAGCAGTGTCTCTTTCTGATAGTGATGAATAAAAATAGACTGATGTCTCTGACTAAAAAAATTATGAGCCACGGTGCAATATGAAGTTAAACAGGTCACTGGGCTTTTATTTATTTGGGGTAAAATTGATAAATAAGATTTGTTGACAATTGAGATTGAAGCTGTTGATATACAATTCCACCCAAACATGGGTGACAGTTGGGATTTAAAGCAAGCACATTAAGTTCTACTGTCTTTAGTGATTTAAAAATATGTTCATAATTTAATTTAAATAAAGCAATCTTATTTATCTGAATATATGAAAAAAGTGCAATATGATATTTTGTGAGTGAAAATCACATCTGATTATTTACCTTACTGCTGGAGTATCCATCTCGTTTGACAGTTTTATTTCTGCAACTAATTTTTGTTTCCTATTTTCCCGGCGTAGAGAAAATATCCCATAGTAAGAGTGGATTCTTTTGTGTTTGCCGAATATTCAAATGTGGCAAATCGGTGCCTCAAAATTATTTTACATTGCTGCTCCAAAATATATTTATCCACACTATGAGTTTAATGTATCAAGTGAGGAATCGTATGTATCTGCGGGAATCACCTGCTATTGTAATTAGAACAATCATTGTTGTCCTATGAAGGATGTTGCTGTCGCTGGGATCAAATCATTTACAATGGTCTTATATTTGATTAAAATGACAGGCAGCCACCTTGCTGTGCTATCTCGCTGTTATCAATTCAGACATCTAGACGTTGGATAAAAATACATATAAAACCCCTGTGTGTGGTTGTATAAATACATTGGTGTATTTTCCCTTACATTCGAATCAAGGATTTTACACCTACACTTCAAATGATGCGGTAGCTAGTGACCAAAAAAAACAGTTCGTCATGCAAATCCATCCGGAGGCAACCTGTCTTTCGTGTACTTGTGGAAGGGCCTCGAAAAGCTTCTCTTCAGATTCAGCTCCTTGTTCCTGTACAGCCTGGGATATACGACGTTTAGTGATGTGCAAGAACGACCTGTCATTTTCTGTCAAATATTGATGGTGAAAAAAAACTGATGGCAGAATTAAACAGCAAAAAAAATGGTTATATAAAATGCAAGTAATGACAGTAATTGTTCGGTAATTTTGTGAATTATACGCAGAAATTATTAAATATGCTTTCGTTGTTCTCAGTTTAGCATAGACAGGAGTTCCCCAAATGCCTTGCGTGCCCCAAATGGACGGCCATTACATTTTGCCCTTATGGTCCCCATAATCCAGTTTTATACATTACATCAGCGACATAAATTTAAAGTGATTTGACGATTATTCCATTGTTGTGTCTGCGTAGAATGTTCAATAATGGCAAATGGAATATGTGCGTTGAATTTGTTTCTCTATTTTCTGTTTTTTTACAGCACATTGTGCAAATCGTAATCCAGGGTGCCTTTAATATCAATCAATATATCTTCATGGAGATGAAGGCTAGGTTGCAAAGATGACCTATACTTGGGCGAAACGCAACTATTGTGAATGAGTCTCTGTTTTGACACATTTTATGATACTGTGAACCTAAGAATTCATACAAACCAAGAACCGTTTAAGCGGAAGGCTAATAAAGAAGCATTAAAGATCTGCTTGTCGTCAGCAATAACTGCAATGATGCGTTGTCTCGTGCATTGACCATTAAATGAAGTTTGATTGTAGAAATAACTAGCTCCCTTTCATCGCTTCAGTAACCCATCGCCCCTCCGCAGTTTAGTACTGTTGCGCCGCAAATGACGCTTCTGTTCCGCCTAATATGCTTTGGGTCACCCTAATTTCTAGACTTCCTCTCGGATTGCTTCTAAGTTTTTGTGTAGACCTTTTCTGCCGATCTATAGTGTATCATGTTCTGTTTTATACTTGTAAGAATAGTGCTTGGCTGTTGTGCACAACGTTTTTAATATACCTAGTCAAACCGCTCAACTACCGTACAAGATTTTTTACACGCTGTCTGCAATCGACTCCCTTTATGCTTAACTGCCCGGTTAAAGAAGAGCTTCACGAAGATTAAATGATTAAGATATTCAAAAACCGGTCCACGCTGCTTTTTCTTCACCACTGTAAAATATAAAAGTTTAACGTTGTTGCCGACGTCTTCATGGCAGTTCCCAGATACCTGCTTCTCCAATAGCGAGGTGGCCATTGTGAAAACGGATTTCTATGAAAAGCACAAAATACGTGTGATCCATGTGGCCTGTTTTTTATCCAGTAGAAGAGAGAAACTTTGTTAATTTGACTTGAATTTAACATAGATGTCCAGTTTCATGAGACATTATGATATCCGTGTTTATGATCCTAGCTGTGAATGTTATGCTAATCTGCTGTGTGAACTGCGAGGAACTTCACTGGTCTTATTCAGTGAGGGACTGTTGCAATACCATATTTATCACATGGAGATCTTTGTATGTGTGTGTGGGTGGGAGGTTTGCACGTTAGCCTTTAAAAGTACATTTGTGGAGGAACAATTTCCCATTTTCGGAAACGTGAAAAGGCGAATTTTAAAATGGGTATTTTTTTAAAAATGTAAATATTCTGCAATGTCTCTCGAATCCTGCAATCAGAAACTTCCAATTAATATGTGGTTCCCTGTTAATGGCTTCATTCTATGGACTCAGTTTATATGTTCTGAGGAATGGAAAATAAGCCTTGCGTGTAGCTAGTTGCAGACATTTGCCCAACATTAACATGGTCCGCTGTGCCTCAGCAAGGTTGCTTATTCATTCTGCAAATAACAGTTAAACAGGAAAATGTTAAATGCATGATTACAGACTTTTAGAGTTCTATTCTATCCTGGATATAATGTGAGCTTTATCCCCTTCACATTGTTAAACACGTGTTGATAAACCAATAAGACATTACACAAGAAATAAAATTCAATTTGGCTCAGAAGGCGCAATCTTGAGCCGCCTTTAATGCAAACTCTAGGCTGAATCCGGAAGGGCGATTCCCCCAAGCCCCCCCCCAAGATAAAATATATTTTACATTCAAACCACAAAATATTATTGATACCATCCTCATGAAATGTGATTGGAACTTTTGATTTCGAGGGGTGAATCGCCCCGGAAGTCTGTGGGAGACCCTCTTTCTCTCAAAAAATACAATATCCATATAGTATATGTATCAATATTTTGAATCGAAAGCTCTGGTTGACCTAAAGCACGTGGAAAGTCAAGTATAAAACTATTAAGTGCAGGCTTCCTTTATGTACATTTATATCTACAACGTCGGAAGGCATAAGAATTAAATGCATAAAATAACCCAGGTAGCTTGCGGCTGCTGAAGCGCTTTTTTTTGGATGATGTTTTGTCTTGGCGGGGGGAGGGGGGCGGTAGGGGTGGGGGGGGGGGGGGGGGGAGGTGGTGTGTATATTAAAGATTTGCATACTAACTGTATTTACTTCGCGAGAGGGTGGGAGTATAAGGCTATGCTAATTAGTGGGGGATTTTTGGAAGGGGGTGGAATATCAATTTTTATTGCATCACCTGTCAGTGACATCCAATCAGAGCTGGCTTTAGGGGAATTAATTGATGAAGGTGTCTCCCGACGAACTCACTTCACTCTGTCATCTTATTTGTGGGAGAAGCAGCGGCGGGAATAGCAGCTGCATTTTTTTCTCTCTCTCTTCATTCTCTCATACAATACAGTATATCCATGAGTATTTGGAAAAATTAAAAATCGCAGGTATAGCAATGTTCATAACTTGAAAATGAAGCTTCAGATAAAGAACACGCGATGCTGTTTTTTTAAAAATATATATTTTTGTACCATATGTTATGTATTATATATTTCCCAAAGTTTTTTTTTCCTCCTTTAATCAGCTGTATCGGAAACAATAATTATATGTGTTTTCATACAGGATGCCATGAGGAATGTCCAATTCTGCAGTCGATGTTCTTTTTCCAGCGAATGTGGGACATAATTTGGGTGGCGAAATGGGAGACTTGGAGTCGGGTTATGAAGAAGTGGATGGCGTGAGACTTGGCTATCTTATCATTAAGGGGAAACAAATGTTTGCGCTTTCCCAAGTATTCACTAATTTGCTGAAAAACATACCCAGGACGACCGTGCACAAAAGGATGGACCATCTCAACGTGAAGAAACATCACTGCGATTTGGAGGAATTGAGAAAGCTCAAGGCAATAAATTCTATTGCTTTTCACGCAGCTAAATGTACTCTCATCTCTCGGGAAGACGTGGAAGCCCTGTACACTTCGTGCAAAACTGAACGAGTTCTTAAGACCAAGAGGAGGAAAATAAACAGAACATTACTATCAACCGAACTCAACCAGGAGAAAAGCCCCGGCGATCGCTACGCAAGTTTTTTGAAAGAGAACAAAGTTTGGTTGAGCTTGAACGGGAAACCCCAGCCTTTGGCTGGGATGAGCAGGGCTCTGCATGGAGACGGCAGCTCGCTACCGGCCTCCAATCTACCTCAGTTCTATAGCAAATTCACCAGCCACAGTTACACTGAAATGATCCGGTCACACTGCAAAATCCCCCAAAACTACGAAACTGCTGAAATATCAAGTAACTGTGTAGCACTTCACACGAACCACTCCTTATTTCGGAGCATGATTTGCAGGCATCCCGTGTTTTACCAATCCGCCATCGCCTATTATCCCAAGTCGCCCAACGCTACTGGTTTGACGTATTACTTCAGGCGCAAGAGTTCGTGTGAAATCACTCAAAAACATTTGGGGAGTGCGGGCACGACCAAGCGAGTCCTGCTGGCGGCAGCTACTCCTAAATCTTGCAGAGCTAAAGGAAGCTATCAGCGCTTGAACAAATTCCATGTTGCCAGCGGATTGCATTGTAACCAGGGGCCCTCGCAGGAAAGCTGCAGCAGCGACTCCGAGTCGAGCTCCTTCTCGGGTCGCGCAGACAACGACTCGGACTTTGGGTCAAGTTTGTCCAGTTCCAGCAACTCGGCTTCTTCGGACGAGGAGGAGGAGGACTCGGTGTCCGAATCCTCCGATGTGACCTCGGCCAGTGACGAAGACAGCTCGTCTGACTCAGATTCCAGCTCCGTTTCCAGCCAAGTTTCGGTTCAAAGCATACGGTTCAGACGCACCAGTTTCTCCAGCATCTGCAGCAAGCCTCTGGTCTTAACACAGCCGAGTTTCCACTACCAGTTCCAATCCAAAAGCAACAATGTATTGTATGAAACAGCCAGTAGCGATCTCCTGGAAGGGCGAACTTCCCATTGTAATTTAAAGTCCGCAACTATTGTTAAGAGAAATGAGCAGAACTGGACTATTAAGGCACACAACGTGTGCTGCTCAGCTGGCTATGGAAGTTGCTTTGCCGAGATAAACAACGACAGGATATCTGAGCTCGCCTTCCCACGTTCCGAAATCTCACATTATCTGAAGAGGACTGACTCGGCGAGTAGCTGTGCTAAAGAAGGGGCCCCCGCACCTAACCTAAAGGGAAACACCGAGTTTCCACAACAAAGAACATTAACAGAGTCAAAGAAATGCCTTGGAGCATCTATATCACACTGTGCGGAAGAAAACAATGTGACAATAGTTTCCGAGCCTGCAGACAAGGATTCTCATTTAGCGGTAAATGCAGAAAAAGAATCGAAAATCGGCAATTTCATCGCACTATCCTCAGCTTTCCAGAGTTTGAACTCGGACAGCAGTCAGGGCCCCGGCGTCCACATCCAGAGTGACGGTACAGACATGGGCAAAGCAATTATGCACAATATTACAGTAAAGCTAGAAGAAAATAGCTGCGAGGAAGAGTACGGATATGTGACTCAGCAGCCTAGGAAGAAACTCAAGTACGCGTGCAATGTATCGAAGCGAGCAGTCACCACTTTAAGGGAAAATAAAATACAAGACTGTTTTTCGACTAAAGCAAAAGAAAGCCATGTGTGCACTGAAAAGGCAACCACGTCCCAAAACACATGCAGACGGAGCGAAGACCTTCAACGCACTTTAAACATTCCAGTATTAGAGGACTGCGAATTTCGAAACGGTGCAAGGATAAGAAGGAATTACAGGACTTTAGTGTTGGGGAAACAGCACACTTTGCAAAACTCGTCAGTCAAAACAATTGTGAAATCAGAGAATCCGCGTCTTACAGGTAAAACAGATGTGCATGAAGGAACACTAGAAGAATTTGCTGGTACAAATAAACGTAAACGAGTAGCCAATGGTGTAGCATCCACGGTGAAAAGGCCATTTAATTTCATGGCAAATTTTCCCTCTCCACCGTCACTAATTATTGGCAACGATGGGGATTTGTGCCCTGCTTATTCACTGAACTCTACTAAGGATCCCGAAGCACCTCAGAAGGCCCATCCCGTGTGGAAATGGCAGATGGGTGGTGCTGTAATACCTCTCCCGCCTAGCCATAAATTCAGACGATTTAACTTATGAAAAGAGATATTTTGGATAAGGAAACTTCTGCTTGTGCAAATTTATATTAAAAGAATTACTTTCCTGATTTCTTTGCCATGAGCCATGACCGGATATTAAGTCTCGACACACAGCAAATTTTCATATTGGAATATTGTTTTTAAAGACCTAAAAACCTTTCCGTGTGGATTATTCTTTTTATTTACCAAACACTGCTATCTACTGATGGAGGCATTCCACCGTACACTTTCTGAACTACTAATGTCACTTTGAGGTTGTTTTACACTTGTTTTCAAGCATAAAATAAAAAAAAATCAATGTTCAAATTATATAGTCAGTACCTCCACAAGGTTACTGCACACTGTACGTCAGAAGTCGACATAGTGAAATGTTAGAAATGAGCCATTAAATTTATGCACTACAGTTTTAAATCGCAAATGACTTGATGTTTTGCCTGAGTGATTGATTATGCTGTACTGAATCTGTGGCAAAGTATGAATGTGTGTTTAACTTAAAAAAAGGAAAAAAAATGTACTTTCATCTAAGTCAATATGGCCGTCATTCTACATAAAATAAGCTTTTATCTTGAAAATGTCCATATCATTAGTGCATAGATAGATAAGCGTAAGCAGGTTACTGATTTCAAAGCTTTGTTGTCTTTAGTTCTTAAACGTAAAATAATTGCTTTAAATGCTCACCATTGGAACTCTGAGAATAGCTACAAAATTAACCCTAGTTATAGTGCTAATGTTTCATAAGTGTTTTCATCTGACCTAACTTTATACAGACTTGCACACAAGGAACTAAGATAAAAGCAACAAAAGAAATAACTGATTAAGGAATGCATACAAAGCAGAATCAATCAATAGTCAGGGATTTTTAATTTTGGTGACCATTAGGTTTTAACATTTAACTTGAAGACAATGAAGAAATAATACAGGCACATGGCCCACCATACAGCTTTCAGGCCTTACAAAGAATCAGAAACTAAACTAATGCTGCGTGTGATGCAGATAGTAAAGATTCGTCAAACATACCAGGAATGCTGCAAATGACAATCATTCAACCATATTTACATTTATACAAAAAAATCGAAGCTTGTAAATCCAAATTCTGTTGGGTGAATTGGATGAGACATCTTTTTATTTACTGTAGTCAGGGGGCTTACTCCACAAAATCTAGTGTTTGCACTGTTGATATTATATAATTTAGCCTTGCATTGTAAAGAATCATAAATGATGTAGATGTAGCTGGACCTCATTTGTTTCTTTTACAATCTAATATGTTATTATTTACACAATGCTTGAAGTGCAAGGGGTAAAGTCACTTGGCATTTTAATTTAAGAATTACAATTACATGGATTGGCAAACAGTATGTTAATTAAATATTTTGCACACAACGAGAGTGTTTTAGTTTTCTGAGATATGCAAGATAAGTGTGGTTGTTTAAAATAAAGATGTTGTAAACTTTGTGAAACTGAATCAAAGGGAAATACAGAGAAATGAATGAATTAGACCAATATGTTACATTCGTGCTTTGCACAAACACGTAAGTGTCTAGGTGGCTGGAAAATGGTAAATGCTGTTGGTAAATTTACTTTTCAGGATGCATAACCAGGTCTGGCAATATAACAGAATTACAAAAAGAACAACCATGTGAATAACAGAAACATAAAATGAAAGTTCTCTTTTGTTGTCACTGTCTTCTGCACATCTTTTTATATAAATGACTTACAGTCAAATATTTATAGAATTGTTACATAAGTGATGAATCAGAACGTGCAGAATAAACGTACATTAGTAACTAACGGTGCTGTTAGCAGTGTCAGTAGATACCATTCTGAATCCCCCTATCACCACAGACTAGTCCCTTGTTATATCTCCCAAGGTCACTCGATATTCGAACCAGACAGTGGGTAATTTCAGCTTTCAATACTATCCTCTATGTTTCTCATGCACCATTAATGTACATGTTTTTAGGAACGTTTTACAATAATGGGTAAAACAGTAGCTTTCACTTCTACTTTATTGTAATCCACAGCGAATTTATTCCTAATCCATGTACATAAATGGGTGAAATTTTCAACCAGCAAAAAACGCATGACACATTGCTTATTTAAGTTAATGTGCTGCTAACTGTAGAGCACTTTGCCATTGTTGACATATGTGACTTATTAGCAGTCTATATTGCAATGATTTATCCTAAGAGTCTTGGTTTTGAAAAGGGTGTTCTCATTGGTCAAGCACTGATTAAAAACCATTTGAAATACTGTAAAATTAATGATGGAAAGACCATCCAACAAATGTTACTTTCTCCAAAACAACTTCATTTTGTGTTATTTTCCATGCAGACTCAATAATTATTCGCCCAGCAGTCATTATTTAATGAAAGCATGTATCTCTATGTGTGTAAAGGGTTGTTCAGAAGGTCAAACAATGATTTAAGTATATTCATATAGGTGATGTAGTTGAATGCATTTTGGTGTTGAAACAACAACAGTCTTGTATGAACATTGAATTCACACGGTTGTATTGAGTGATCTCGATTTCTTTCAAAAATGTGAAAATCATTGTTGCTGTGCTCTTCCACGTTATAAAAGTTTTTTTCATGTTGCCCTGCTAACGCATTTTTTGGTCTGCTTTAACACGTCCCCACCTCTATTTTAGCTCTTTTTAACTTTGAGGCGGCCTGAAATTAATGCAGTAAAAGGCTGGTAAATTTTTGCATGAGGCTCTCACAATAGGGGTTTAGTGGACTGACAGTTTCAAAACAAGGCCGCTTGCCTCTCCAGATGCTTGGGTTTCTCTCACACCATCCTTCGTATTTAATTCTCCGCCGCGCATACCTTAGTTTGCAATGTAAAGATTGCAACAGCTGTGTTTGCAAACAAAGACCATTTTCAGGGTCAGTGCCACTTATTTTATAGTTACTAAAACTGGTATGATCTGCGAAACTGCAAATGCCTATGTTCCACGGCAAATATAATGAATGGGCTACATTGTTTAGCTGGTTGGTTGAAGGGATTATACGTTAACGTAAAGGTTTTGTCTTTCACATAATGATTTATATATACATATACACACACACACACACACAATGATATGTATATGCATATAAATTTGCGTTCAAATAATGAGGATGATTATCCCAAACAATCGTTGAAGTAAACAAAACAACAGTAGTAGATATCTTCTTATATCCTGTAGGAAATGCTTAAAATTTCCGCCATATTGCTCCACTGATCTCAAGGTCTTTGTTGTTATTCAGTTAGAACTAGTGTTTACTGAATTTGTGACTACCTCATTAGTTTAGGCGGAACAGATCTTCCTTTTAGTGTGATTTATAACATACGCTCCTCTGACATTTTTTTCTCCACAATATTAAGCAGCAGCATGCTAAGGAATAAACTGGAATTAAACTCCATTAAAGATGGCGAATCTGTGTGTGGTTAGCAATTTGCCCTCTCTTTCCCGCAGTTCACATGTTAATTTCGCTGTTAAGCAGGGTTGTCCAGTTTTCTTTTGTGCTGCTGGCTTGCTGTTCCAAAAGCATCCCCAAAATAAAGCAAATTAAACTAAATCACAGCAATCTAAGCTTCAGCATTCCTCCTGATCGGAG
This sequence comes from Sphyrna mokarran, assembly GCA_024679065.1. Lineage (NCBI taxonomy): Eukaryota > Metazoa > Chordata > Chondrichthyes > Carcharhiniformes > Carcharhinidae > Sphyrna > Sphyrna mokarran. Next base: position 41,346,725 of record JAGIQG010000002.1, read on the forward strand.
TTAATGAAATTCGACAGTTAATAACGCCGATTAAAAAAAACTTTACATCTTTAGGTTTCAAATCCACATTTTTAATCGTCTAATGGGTTTCTGAAATCACGATTAGGCAGATAAAATAAAAGCTGCTTTGGGAGTCTGAATAGGATGAACTTTATCGCAGCAAACATTAAAAACGTTTAGAACTGCAATAAAAAGACTCTCACAATGAGACACTTTGATTTAATACGGATAGCATCGGAATGCAGTAGATGAAGTTTGGTTAAAAATACGAGATGGGCACAGCTAGAATGCGTGTGCGTCTCCTGAAACCCAGTTTACTTACAAAGCGTGTGAAATTACGCACTGCTCTGCTAAAGACTGGATAATTTATCGTAAATAGTCAGCTCTTTGTAAACGACTTTATTATGTTGTTTCTTGTTAATTGTTGAGAATCCCCATTGTTAGATGTGAATAGGTTTATGGGCTAACCTGGTCATTGCTGCAATCAAGAGACAGTAAATGCTTGCAGTGATGTGCCTTAAAACATAGGAATCTAAAATGCAATCTGGGCGACCTGTTCACAAAAAAAATAGGTGCACTGATACGCTGGGCTGTCATGCTTAATGAGCGCAATACCAAAACGTTATATTGAGATCAACAGCAACCCACAGCTGTTAAGATGACAGTACGAGTCTTATGATCTTTGTAAATTACCAATTTGACACAAATCAATCTATGAAACCGGCTTTTATTTTAAATAACTCCACATTTGTGACATCACGTCCCTTCTTCGGAGTAGAATTAACCATTCTTGGATTTCAAGTTAGAAGAAAGCAGATAACCCTGTGCATGCTCACACATTTTACCTAGAGATAAAAAAAATCGACAGAATCAAATGAGTGAATACAGATTATTTTAATATATATCGTAATTGGATCCTGGTATTGTGCGAAGTTTCTGTTTGTTGATGAAATATGGAAAATTCTTGACGTACAGACGACCCACTAAATTCACTGTTTACGGATTCAGGAACAATCTATCAAAGAACATTTGTGAAGCATTTCACAATCAATCAGGAAAATCGTTGTGCTATCAAATTATCGATTTTATTGGAATTTCACGATTTAATCTTTAACATCGCCCCTTTATTGTCTTAGATTTGAGAGGCTGGCAGAGCCTGAAGTATTCGCACGTTAAATTTAGAGTGTTTTTAAAACTCCCAATTTTGAGAACAAACAGGCTAGTTTCATTAATCTGCGATTGGTATTCCCAGAGACAGCAAAGAACTCAGCAGGGGAACAGACGCTAGTGACACGTGGGGTCGGGATATTTTCCAAAAGTGGAGGCGTGTTAATTCTTTACTTGCAGCGGCCCTCTACCCACACTCTTGTGTTGCAGTCACGCTTCGCCTCTGAATATCTTTTTCTTCAATAATGTAATATAGGTGTACGTACTACAAAACATTCAGTTGTGCTAATGATTCAACTACGAGATTGCAATAAAGTCAATCACTTGGCAGTATTACTGTGTTTTATCATTTAAGCACACAAATAAGATTTATGTTTTTAACTGTGGGTGATTGAGACTCTGCTATAAGAGGAAACAGGGACAAAGTGAATCTGTGTGTCAGGAAAAAAAGTTGGAATGCTCCTTCCTATCGTAAAAAATATAAACTCTGCAGAATCTGAAACGTGTTTATAGGAACCATCGGTTGATTAGACCGACTCGCAATTAATGCAGTTCATGACTTTGGCTAAACTATTACAGTCTTTTGTTGAAAGAAGATAATTGTTTCTGTAAAATGGTGCAGATCACAATGAAACATCCGTTTTAGGCATGCGAAAAATATTGAAGTTTGTCGTGCAGTGTTTTCGTGTCCTGGTTAATCACTCAGCATACACCCCTCTTGCTTCTTGTACCAGTTTGTTGTCTTTACTAGTGGAATCCTTTTTTTCTTAAACTGTAAACGGATGAAGGTTGAGTTGCTTGGTGCAAATAAAGAGATAAGCCAAGCTTCAATAAAAGGTAAACGGAACCGCTCAGAAAATCTGTTTAGGCCGGATCTCTTAAACATGCCCTTTAACGATCTGTTCGATCTTATCGGTGCCAGTTTTCGGTAACAGTCGATAGAAAGTTTGAATGATTGGTTTTCTACTCCGAGAGGACAGCAGGTCTTTAGAAAATTCTCGAGGTTTTCTTGTTTACGTTGAATTAATTGTGGAATTAGAGCTTTCCCTCATCCCCCCTTCCCGCCCCCCCGTAATCAGTTGAGTTTACATCCCATAAAAACAAGTGATCTAGACCGATGGAAGCACTGAAGAGACGTTAATCTTTCTCTATACTTGTTAATTTTTTTCCACAACAACCTACATTCGCTTTAACTACTGTAAAATATGCATTGTGTGCTTGTTCTATTACATCTCGCTCACAAGTAGCATTAGAGCTCTTAAATATATCTTTCGAGAAATAGGCTCGAAAGATGAAGATGTAATTTCTGATTTTTAATAGGATGGATATTTACAGATATGAAATAAAAACTATATGGTTCATGTGGCTAACTTGTTTCCGAGCTACCCGCGAAACTTAAAGTAAAAACCACACAACAGCAAAGAGGTCAATCCCATCAAAATAAAACGTAAGTTATATAGTCTAAAATAAATGATATATTACATTTTAAAGATTCTCAAAAACTAATTAAACTGTAGTAATAAAACATTAGCTGTTTTTAAGCTATGAAAACAAGAAACGAGAATCAAGGGGGAGGGGGAGGGGTGGTAATCACAGCAAAGAACACAAGACCTTCCAGTGAATTGGCAAGTTATCGGCAGTATCTAAAGAGATCCTGAGCAAAAACAATAAAATTATAGTTTCTTTGTGATTAACCTGTATTCTGCATAGGGCTTGGCTTGCTTAAACGTCAATTGTATTATACGTTATCTCTGTGTAAAAGTGTGGAAGCTTTCGTCCTTTTTTTCTTTAAACTTTGAAAATTGACTTTTTGTTTTACAGTATTCGGGTCTGCGAGGCTATGCGTCAAAACCGAACTTTTTTTGTTTTGCAATGGTAACATTGCTATCTTTTACAAAATACATTACATAATTTAATCTGGAAATGAAGGCTTAGATGGGAATTCAGAAGTAGAAATTAATTTTCACTTTAAAATATGTTGCTATCAATTATGAGACAGGGCATTATAGTCACTGTCACTAGTCTCTGACCAATAACATGGTTACAGTTTGCTAGGAATTCTGACGCGTAGAACTGTTATGCACGAAGGACGGCAAGAAGATTTTATGCACCTATCATTTGTGCTAGATGTGGCAGGGATCATAATCTGGGTTACGATTGATGCTCACAGTTTGTGAGAAACTGCCCAAAGGCTAGGACTGCATGTTCTCTATATGCTCAAATATCCTTTTGTATTGCAGAAAATGGGGGATTTAAATATCATACACAATTATAAATTTAAGAGACACCATCAGCTCTCTCCGAAACTCAGGGGTTAGAACAAACAAGCTGGATCTACATCAATGGTTTCCTCTTTGTTCTGACTCCACACCGAACAGCTGCTTTGGCGAACTCTGCATTTCCACTTCATGTTCGACGTTAAAGTGCTAGCCGTTGATCCAATTTTATTCTTAGATAGAACTAGACAATGAGTATAATGTGTTTTTAATAGTCTCAACTGGTTCAAAAATAAACTGCATTTCCCACTCTTTAGAACAATGAAAAAAAACAAGCAGGTTGGTTTCGGGTAAGCTCGGTGCATGTTTTATACCCGGCGCACTGATAAAACACAGCATGGAGAGAGCCTGGCACGGAAATAAGACACCCAGCACACCGAGTCCACTCTTTTCATAATATTGTGTACAATTTAAACTGGCGTGGCCTCTCCTAGACTTATTAATATCCGGAGCAGAGTAAACAATCACAGATAAAATATTTAAGAAAGGAAAAGAGAAGAAAGATGACATATATTCCTGACCACCCACCGTTGCCCGGTGGTCGCAATTGTGATACCTTGCATTAAGAAACGACGTGAGCCCAAATTCAACATACTTTGAAGTATACACCATTTTTTAAGTACCCACGATAAAAAAAAGAATTTGTTAGGAATTTTGATGGACTATGTCTTATTTTAAATACGTGTTCTGGGAAATATATTTTGGCGAAGAAGGTATTTTGTAACACTTGCTAATTTGAGGAGTGCGATCATTTAGCGAAAACTCACTTTCATTTATCAGATGCTTGGGAATGATATAATACCAAAGCCCTCCCAGTTATCTTCTGCAGATTCCCTCTGGAGTTTGGAGAAAAGAAAAGGTTAACGTTTGTTTTTGGAGGCAACCCCAACAAATGGGATTAGCAAAATAGCGATAAAATTTCCTGTTTCGCATGCATAGAGATTTGTGACAAAGAGGCAAATTCAAATTGGAAGTTGAAGCCGAAAATTAAATTGGAATGACCTTACTCGAAAACCTGCTGAGTAAGTTTTACTCAGTGTCAACTAATATAATTGCAGAGCGAGGCGTGGTATATTTCGCCTAGTTTCCCGTTTCTTCTGTATATTCATAATTCAAGCTCAATATCTCAGCATTAAAATTGGGCTCTTGCAGCATAAACGTTCCTAACCGACAATGGAAGTACTCATGTTTAGCAATGGGAAGTACAAATATGAGGGGGGGGGGGAGCAGCAATACCTGTAATCATAGTCACAATCGAGGGTGAATGACAGAACTCCACAATGAATGAAAGAAAAGGGCACTTAAGGTTCAGTGGCTTGTATGATGAACTTTTGTAAACTCGAAATAAACCCGAGCTGTGAGGTACGCCAAAATGTGCTGTCGTGTTGACTAGGAGCCAACATTCCTTCAACTTCTGTATCAACGCTCACATTGTGATTAAACGTGGACGATCCTATAAGCTGTTTAATATATTGCACATTTATCTATCCACCGGAAAGGTGAACGTTTCTGGCATCTGCATGTTCTGCCTGTCGGATTTTACTTAACAAATAAGAAGATGGACCTGACATTCTGCTACAGAATGATATATAAATACACCATGTCTCTCTAAAGAGTTCCACACTGTCTGTAAGGTCGACATTTTACTGTGTTCACTGTTAATTCGAGCTGTAGATATTCTGCAGGAAGCCATCTCACCTAAGTAGTGATATTTGGAAAACTTCGGATTCCCCTTCTTAATTTAATACACAAAACTTTCTAAGATAGTAAGACTTTAAACATAGTCTCCAGTCAACATAGCTGAATAATGAACAAGCATTCACGTTCACTTTCCAGCTACCTTTACAAAAATTCAGAAACAGACGCAAGCATCTGGCAGGGCGCACAGCATACTTCAGAATTCACTATTGTTACCAGACACCTTTAACAACTTATTTAAAGGACAAAATCCAAAGATGGCGAGTCGGACTTGTAGCTTTATCTTCTTTGACTGAATTATTTTGGAAATACATTAAAGCTCCCGAGAAGGCAGGAACTAGAAAGCACATGACAAGGATTCTACCGCAGATAACCAAAGATAAGAATGATAAGAACAAACAAAAGAGTACACATAACAACTATTATACCAGAGGGAAACTCCGGTTAGATGTTCAAATCTTTCTGCTGCATTTAAAGAGAAGGCGAACACTTAAAAGTCATGTATTAGTCCTATAGATTGGAACCCAGAATCAGCATATACATTTATTTGGAGAAACTTTTGTATATTTATCCGGTGTGTAAAACCCTAATTACCGACGTCGCCAGAAAATGCCAGTCTTTATCATTCCACATAGTCGGTAAATAGTGTGAGATCAGGTATCTTCCTAATGATATCCGAACTCACAACCGCCGCTTTCCCTACAATTACAACCTTGGAAAAAGAAAACGGAATTAAATATCTGATATGAGGCAGTGTCTCGCATTGCTTTAATGAGATGTACCACACTGCTTCTATTGGGTTTCCCGTCTGCATTCATTGTCCTTTCCAGTGGCTTGATTTAAATAAACCCAGAGTAGTCTCAAAACGTGCTGAGTAAACACGGTTCTGTTTGTAAAGCGGCAGGCAACATCTCTAGCTGAAAGATTGGGACTTTTTTCCTCCTCTCTCTCTCTCTCTTGGATTTAACAAAATAATGACCTACATTACGAATGAGTGATCAGACGGCCATTTCATTGTAAGTTAATATAAGAGGAAAAGCAGTGACGTTGGACACAAACAATGGCATTCTGAATCAGCTCCTTTGATTGACATTTGGGCTGCCCGACCTCGGGGAATAGGTTTCATTACGGAGAAGCACGCGAACATTAGGTAGGATTATTATATGTTTTAGGCCAGCTTTACAGCCCTTAATTTTATTTCAATATCACACATATTGAAAAACCAAAAAAAAAGTGGCGGATTGCAGCAGTCAGAAAAGAAACAAAATAAAATACAACGCCCTGATTTGGACACAACGTTCCTGCCAAATACATTCAGTGCTTTCGAACGGTAAAGTAAGGCGTGATTTAAAAAAAATAAAATTTGTTATTTGCGCCACCCTAATGAATTCACGGCAAGAGCAGCCCCGTGTTTTACACAACTTCATAAAAGAGGCTTAACTTCCCCTTAATTCACAGGAGAAGTATTCAATTCGATTTTCCAGAACTTATTTGTAGGAGAGGCGTGTTGGGAAAGTACATTTTCCAAAGTCCCAGCAAATTCGGTCACCTGGATCGGCGGGAGTCAGGGATCAGCAGGATTCGCTACTCTTAAGAAATCACAGTCACCAACTCTGAGGGTCACTCAATTTTTCTTTTCTTAAAAAAGTGGCACACAGTTCACCAAAATGCCAATTTTTGTTCCACCTCCATCCTATATTTTACTTCAAAATTCTTCCTTCTGAATTGTGGGTAACTCAGGGCAGAGAAACGACAATGGGGTTGATGCTGAAATCTCTGACTTCTTAACAGTTTTATCGCTATGATTTCACTTGGGGGTTCACAAGCTAGTCATAAACTAAATTCCCCTGGTCACGTTAACAACTTCACGAATTGCAGCAAGGGGCAGCGAGGACTCAGAAGGGGAGAGAGAAAGAAAGATGGGAAGAATCCCTGCCACACGCAGAATATTCCCATTCTCCTAACTTCATCTGGAAAGATTAACTTGCTCTGTTTTACAGTTAAATCGCTCTCGAGATGAGAAAATCTCCGCGTGAGCTGCATCTGGTTGGACGTGTGAACACGTCGCGACACATGTTCAACTTCGCCTTTCGAAACGGTTTCAAGAATAAAAGTGGTTTTATATCCGGCAGTTGTCGCCTATCATTACTTGTGGATCACCCTCCTCATTACTTGTGGATTCCCCCCCCCGCTCTATCCACCACTCCCTCCCCCCCCTCCCTCCCTCCGCCCTCTCACCCGTCCCTTTTTGTTCTGCTGGATTATATTGCTGTAAATCGCAGGAGCGGTTAAATAAGCATACACGTCCCTTTCAGGAGAACAAACCTGCAGCACCCCATTCCGGAGAGAAAAGGAACTGCGTAGAAGCGCCTGCAGTCACACTGGTCACAATTTAACCCCTTCCAGCCTCACACATTTTCCGAGCGATATATTTTATTGAATGCCTTCTCTTGACTAACATACGTACCGTTTTAAAACCACAAAATCAAAATTAGACTGATAATATTTGATCTGTCCCGATATACAAATAAAAAGAGTCTTGAAGACTTTACAAGATTAACTTGATATATTCGTAATTATTACCAGTCAGAATCGTGTTGACAAAAATGTTTTTTAAAAAAAAACAATTTCCAGTTCGCAGCATTGACTTTTTTCCTCGCCCCTATTCCAAATATTTTACAAGTGTCGAATCATTTTTTTTTGCTTTTTGAAATAAAACAGTAATCTGAGACTGCAAGCGGGACGTAAATAGAATGGAAAGAAAATGACCCCAAAACGTGTCTGATGCGTAATTACGGGAAGCAGGTTGAGATTCCGAATCGCTGAGGAAGGAAGCCCCATATACTTCACAGGCTTCCTGCATGTCGTCAAGAATCTCTAATCTATATCTTTTATCAAAATCAGGAGCCCGGAGTTCCGCGGATCATCTCAGACCACGTCAACTGCTGTACGAATTTGTAGAGTTGCGGCGAAATGCAAACACCTTAACAATAATTCCAAATTCCTCCGTAGTAAGTATTGATTTCTGGTTTATTTTCAAAATAAAGAAGTTGAACACCCCTCCAGCTGTTTCAGCTGCTGTTAAAATGAGCGGAGTCCCTCAGCGGTAGGATCAGTGGGCATGGTAACCTTTAAGGACTGGTGTTAAAGCGCACAATACATGCTAGTTCTCTCCACAATTCTAGTATTTGACCCTCGTGAAAGCCCAGTTCACACTTTTAAAAGTTTAGAATCCAATTATGAACCAGACGGGGGTCAAAATAAGAACATTTTGCATTCTAAATTGGCGTAATTACATACACATCGAGACAATTTTATTACCAGTTTCAACTGCAGAACCTAATTTATAACTGCCGAATGCGTATTCGCCAATGAAAATTTTACAAAAAATAACAAGTTAATCTTGCAAACAATCTGGGAAGGAATTTAATACAAAACGCAGTCGATGGATTAACTTCGCGCAATAAAGGCTATCTTTGCCGTTGAACATCCTGAAATTCAACATGTTGAAATTCGTCAACTTTTCTCTTAAATAGCAACGAATTTAAACAAGGACCCACGTGTAGTCTAAAAAGTATATGGAACCGTAGAGGTTTGGCGCACAAAGGAAGGCCACCCTGCCTGCGTCTGCCCTTCGCCAGAGCAATATTTATTAATTTAAAAGTGCGTTTCTTGTGGTCAGCATATCGTCTATGTGGCATTGCATTCAAACAAGTAACCAAACTCCCAACCACGCATGCAGGAAGAATATGCTGTTACATTTGCAATTCGCACGAATTTCCCGCGGGCATGTTAAATGCTTTTAAGTGTACTGAGTATCACGACCCACACTTATTCCATTTTATCATTTCATGCCAAGCATCACATTTTATTTCTCCAATCTCAGGAATGTTATTACTAGCTAGTTAAGTGAAGTGCATGTGCTTTTTCATTTTATGTGCAGTTCCACAAAATATCCTTGGACTTGCCGGTGAATACACTTGCTAGGATGATAAAATGCTGTAATGCCAAAAAGATCAAACTGCACTTTTAGATGTTCAGATGTGCTAACGTGATGGTAAAAATCAAAGAAGATATTAACATTCAATAACAATTTTAAATGATAAAATATACCCTGATAAAAATAATGTCCACAGAACAACTGGGGAAAACTTTCTCGTGCTTGCTGTGTACGAACATCAAAAATATTCTTGAAAGATGTTTAAGATATTTATCCATTAGTGTCACAAGTAGGCTTACATTAGCAGTGCAATAAAGTTACTGTAAAAATCGGCTAGTCGCCACACTCCAGCGCCTGTTCAGGTACAGGGAGGGAAAATTTAGCATGGCCAATGTACCTAAACAGCATGCCTTTTGGACAGTAGGAGGAAACCGGAGCATTCGATTGAAACTCATGCAGACACAAGGAGAATGTGCAAACTTCACACAGTGACTGAGCTTGGAATCGAACCTGGGTGCGTGTTGATTTCAAGAACATTTAAAAATGGTAATCATAGGAACTGTTCCTGCTATGTTTATGATTTCACTGACATCATGATCAGAAAAAATAATCCTTTTCTAAGTGGCAAAATTCTTTTTAATATATGTAAAATATCAACACATCTCTATTTGGGAAGATCAATAAACATAGGCAGTAAGAACAAAGTTCAGGTGATGCACAAAGGATCAGGCAGCATCTGTAACCAAAAAGGAAGGTTCTGAGTTTTTGAAGTCTTCATCAGTTTGAAATGAAATGAGCTGTTCTTTGACTTTACTGATGTTGACTGATTTACTGTTATGTACATATAGCATCTTTTTCCTATTAGCAGCAGTGAAGAACTAACAGCCAACTGCTGTGTGCATCAAAGATCCTTTAATCTTTCTCAACTTAAAACTAAAACATTATAATTATAATAATTATAAGATTATTATCGAAAAAAGGGACATGTTGCCAAAGATTTAACTTGCATTCATCAGGACAAATACAAGAAGGCCAAAATTTCAAACCATCACAACAATTTATACTACAGGAAAATATTATGCCGACTGGTTGACAAGTTGACTGATTGGCCAGAGCATTGTTATAAAGTAATGGAGAACTGCAGGCATCCAATCTCTAGCATAATTAAAAAAGAGAATATAATAAGAAAAATTATGCAGTTAATTGTTAATTTTAAAACTGCAGTGGTTAGGCTTTTGTTAGCCAAAAGTATCAGAGGATTTAGGGCAAAAGGTAAAAGGGGTGTATGGTGTTTAGTCATAGTTCAGCCGGGATCTAATTGAATGGTAGAACAAGACCTAAATGGCCTACTCTTGTTCCATATTCCTAATGCTTACTTTTCAGGCTTTGATTACTGCTCTAGCAGTTCCTATTTAATGACCCAAGACGCAAACAAAAAACCCCAGCTTTTTCTCCACTTTTGCTATCATTTGTCAATATGCTGTGGTAGGACTCCTTAGAGTAACACAAACACACCTGATAGTTTGTTAGTGCTTTTTCCCCTTCATGTTTTCCAATTACAGCAAAGAAACGTACAAAGATTATTGGAGTTAAATACTTTATTTGGAAGCCTTTCAGCCAGTTAGTAGGTATTTAGCAGCTCACAGGTGAGCCCCTGAAGGTTCGGACATAGAATCATAGCATGCTAGAGCATGCAAACGGAAACCAGAATACCACTCATCAAGTCAAACTCATTCAGTCAATAATTTTTACACACAAGTAACATAGTATAATTCTACCGTCCTGCTTACTCTTCATATCCTTTAATTGTCTTCCTTTAGAAGCAACTGTTCTCCCATTTTAAATCATTTCTAGATTCTGCTTGAACAATAATTTCTGGCAGAAAATTTTGCATCCTGAATATCATGTGTCTTAATTTCTTAACCTTCAATTTTGTTGATGATGATTTTAATTTTATGTCCCCTTGTTAATACTTCACCAACCAGTGGAAAAAAAATTATTGATCTTCATATTATTGAAGAATATGACCCTTCATATTCTTGAAGATTTTTTAACTTCTTCCCATTTGTTTACTTCGAAGTATATTTTCTATTTATTAGTTAGCCTAATTCTTTTTTTCTGTAATTTACCATATTTCCAATTTGGTGTCAACAGTACATTTCAACATTCAGTTTTTAATTCTAGATCATTTGTGTATTTTACAAATAACAATGGGTTTAACAAAAACACCTGTGCAACATCACTTACCACATCTTTTCAGTTCATGAGAAACTTCGTTACTCCTACACTTTGTTTAATACCTATCAACATACTTTCCATGTGACCATATTCCTCTTAACTACCCTCTGTTTGCACTTTACCAAATACTTCTGAAAATCCATATAAATCACTTGCGCCTCAACTCCTTTATCTCTCCTGTCTATTTTTTTTACTAGTTCAAAAAGGCTGGTCAATCTTGATCTTCCCTTTATGAATCCATGCTCAGAATCCATTCCAGATTAAGTCATGTTTTTCCAAGCACTTAGCAATTTTATTCTGTGTCATAAGCTCAAGCAGTTATCCAACACCCTCAAATGAAATTAACTGGCCTATGACTTCCTAACTTAACTGTATTTCCTTTCTTGAAGAAAAGAATCCACATTTGCCTTGCTCCAGTCCCTCAGCAATATTTTGTTACAATCTCTGTAGAGACTGGTAACTTATAAAAAGATATTTGAATTTCTTGTGACTGACTGGAAGGATCACATGACAAGAATTAACATTTTAAAGATTTTTAAAGCTAAAAGCAACATTACCTAAACAATATTAAGTAGGAAACGTATACTCTAAACTATAGAGAAGGTTCCCCAGTTAATTTTTGAAATGATCAAAAATAATTCATCCGTGGTTAAACATTACTCTATGCCTTAATTGAACATTTCATTTTCTAGGAATCAGCCCAAGATATTCTCAGCTCCCGATGGCTTTCTTCATTTCCCCTTTGCTAACCAGATTACTTCTAATCCTTGAATTGACGTTAATGGCGAGGATTACAACAAAGATTCCTCCCTCTACTCTAGCTGGATTGTCCAGTCTCTTTCTCTCTTTTGGCTCTCTCAAGAAGTAGTATAGAAAAAACTTGCAACCCAATCCCACAATTGCTTCCTTTGGAATATTCCCTCCTAAATCCCATCTCCATGGAACATGAATCAGATAGATCAGGTTTTGAGGTAGAAATGATCATTATTCACCATATAATTCCTCAGCTCTGTTCTATCTTGAAATCAAATAGACAGTTTCATTTACAAAACTTGACATTTCTAAGATTTTCTGGTGAGAATTGCAGACTAAAATTCTATCCAACCTCTAGTCAGGTATAAACATCTTGCACCTTCTTCCCAGTAAATTATTGTCCCCGTAGCAACCAAGTCACCCATGCTTATTGTCAGCAATAGCCAGAGAAGACCACGTGACCCACTTCACTACGCCATTTACTTTAAATGTGCAAATGCCATACAGACAGTGACCCAAGCCAGGAATTGAACCTGGGTCCCTGGCATTGTGAGGCAGCTGTGCTAACTACTGTGCCACTGTGCCAAATCTCAGAATTCTTTGGGTGGAAAATTACCTGGTATCACTTTTATTTGAATAAACCCCTCCAGTACAGTTTACTACCTACATCTGCTGGATGTACGATCTGAATATCCATCTTCTCAATGAAAACCAAAGAAAAATATTTATTTAGTTAGCTGTCATTTCCACTCTACATTATAAGCTTGGCTCCTACAACCGTCAGTGGTTGCACTCCATCTTGGGCTATATTTAATTATTATGCATGTAGAAAGGATTACATTAATTGTTTTTTGGGATTTTTTTTCCTCATGTTTTTGATAGACCTTAATCTTTCTGATCTATCTTTTACAGATTTCTGATATGTTAAATAGGATAAAAATGTTGAGTGAATTTATCATTCTAAAGGTGATCATCTGTAAATGACTAACTTGTAAACACTAGTTTGTATGTATCTGTCAAAATTATACTTTGATTGAATTCTCAAAATAAGCAGACAAAGTGGCAGGATAGAACATATCTAGAAAAGCTGTTTTTATTGGACAAAAAGAAGCAAACAAATCTCCATTATGGAAATATATAGACAGAAGAAAAACTCACCATTGTACAAGTTATAACCTCCATTTATTAAGTATTGAGCAGATTTTTGCCCACCTTTCTGAATAAATGTTCTGCTGCCATCTCAACTCTTCAGAACTCAGCAAGTTTTGTGCATGCCAGAGAAGTTTAGTTCCCCTTCCACTGAGCAGGTTTTGACTCCCATTTCAAGGAAGATAAGCTGGTCCAAGCAAACAGCAATTATGTTAGACACCAGCCTCCAAAGGGAATTGTCAGCATTTGATTAACAGTAATAAAGGAAAATCAAGCCATGAGTCCAACACCTTCTCTCTCTCTGGAAGATCCCCAGCCGAGCAGGAAATATGAACACCATTCTGCTGCACAGTTATTCTAGCCTGTATGATGAGAAGGGTCATGGATTGCACTCAAGCAATCCTGAAATTTCCTGTTCTTCATCTCCAACTTCATCTTCTTTCAGAAACTGAACCTTGCCGGTCTTAAAGGTTCCTGTGACCCTTGACAGTAGAATAGAGCTGGATTGTCCCTAGTGCCTGATTTGTATTGATGTCATTCAGTGCTGGTGGCTCTGCGCTACAGGGAAATGGAAGCTGCCAGGATTGCCTGCCCTGTTGCCACCACTTGAACTGGGCAAAGTGTGGATGTAGTTATGAAGATATGAAGAAGATGAACACAAGCAAATGTTTCCATTCATTGAAGCAGAGATCTTGCATTGGGCTTGATTGTCTGATGAGCCTTCCCATGCATATTTGGAAATGATCAGTGGAAGATCAAAGTCGATATGCACATTTTAACACTCCTATGCAGCTCACAACTTTGACACCAGTGCCCTAGTCTATCTTTAACTTTGCATGTCAATTTGTTAAGCTATCAAAAATTGATGAGCAGCTTAAAAAAATAGGCAGAAGCCTTAAAGCCTGATAATTAAAGACTGGACTGATCATATACTTAAACTATAGGTTATTCAATTTTGAGTATGCAGAAAAAAAAGATTACCATAAGTAAACCTGTGAGTCATATGTAAAATGCCAATCCAGCAAACAGTAGTTAGCATAGATTCTGGTTAGTTCTTTTTTGTATTCATTTGTTGGAATGGTATTGCTGGCATTTGTTGCCCATCCTTAGTTCCCCGAGGGCATTTGAGAGTCAAGCATGTTGCTGTGGCTCTGGAGTCACATGTAGGCCAGGCCAGATAAAGATGACTGATTTCTTTCCGGAAAGGACATTGGTGAACTGAATAGGTTTTTCCAATGATCACCAATGGTTTCATGGTCATCAATAGATTTTTAACTCCAGATTTCTTTTTGAATTCAAGTTCTACTATCCGCCATGACAGTATTCAAACCTGGGTCCCCAGAACATTAGCTGAGTTTCTGGATTAGTAGTCTGGTGATGATACCACTAGGCCATCATCTCCCCTATGAACTTGCTTAATCCCTTTGAGGAAATAGCAATCCAAAAGAGCATGGGAAATCCCAAAATGTGCTGTACTTTTACTTCAAAAGGATTTTGATGACATTTGTTAATTAAAGAAGTGCTTCAGATGCTGTAAATCTGAAATAAAAAGACATAAAATGCTGAATTCTGAAGGTCAGGCAGCATTTGAAGAGAGAGAAAGACAGGATAAATTTTTCAGGCCAGTGACTTGAAGTTGAAAGGTCATTGACCTAAAACATTGGGCAGGATTTTACAGCCTGGCTTGAGTGATACCAGAAATTCCTGCCTGAGGTCAATGCACATGTCCATTGTCTGCCCTTCGCCTGCTCTGATCCCATGGTGAGCGGAATGGTAGAATTCCAATTCTTTCTTCACAGGTGCTGCCTGACCTAATGAGTATTTCCAACATTTTCTGATCGAGTATTTGTTAAGGTTAACATTGAGATTTTAGGGTAAATCCTCAGAACAGATAGCAAATAGCCTAAATGACAGGAAATATGAGATACTCATTGAACAAGCTATGTCAGAATGGTGCAGTTCAGTATTTAATGGGATTCCTTATGGTTTGGTGTTAGGGCCTCTGCTGTTTAGAATTAATATACATGACCTGGATTCAGAAACTCAATGCAGAGTAGTCAAACTTTCCCATGATTCTAAATTCGGTAGGGTAGTGGAATCAGAAAAATCAGCTGGGAAACTATAGGATAATTTGGACAAAATATATACGGAGGTGGAGCTTTATTCAGGCAGATTCCATTAAATATCTTCAAACAGATGTAGTTTAATGGAAATAAGTGTTAAGATTTACATAAAAAGTTGAAAAAATAGATGACGGGAACTCTATGAAGAGTGTTGAAACAGTTGAAGATGGTGTCTAAAAGGAACATAAAAAATCTTGGAGGGCTTGATGCTCAATATGTCCAACCAATGCAGAGTAGCAATTAGCAGAGCCATTAGGATGTTGAGCCAAAAAGAGTGGGAAATCAGAGGAAATATTACTCAAACTTCACAGCAGTTCTGGTCTTCAAAACAAAAATCAGAGAGATATGCAATTGCTGGAAGCAATACAAAAAAGAACCTGTATTCATTCTCAGCGCCAGGAGTTTTGAGTTGTGAGTCAAGACTTCAAGAGATTTTGGCTTTTCAGGCTCAAAAGAAGGCAGCTCAGTGATGATCATAAAGAGATATACAAAATTGTTAAAGATTTAAGATAAAGCTAATCCTGAATATTATTTCAGTTAGACAGTGGCAACAGAACTTGGGACACCGGTTCAAACTTGTGAAGAGTAGCTTTTGCACTGATATTTGAAAAGTCATTAAGCTATGGAACAGACTTGCACAGAGAATGGTGAGGTAAAACCTTGGAATGAATTGAATTCTAAAAAGGACTTTTGGACTCAATGGATAGATGTATTAAGAAGTGCGGAATGACCTTACTCATCTATAATCTTAAAATGATGTGAAGAAGAGATACATTTATATTCACAAAATTAGTGATATATTTCAATTGGGGATGAAGGGGGCAGTCCTAGATGTGTTCTTCTAGAACATTTTGAATTTTTACTCTTAGAATTAGGCATTTTGTTGATTTTAAAAAACTTTAATGTTATAATACTTTCCTTATCTAAAAAAAGGAATGACAAAGTGACAAATGGGTCAAGATTTTCTTCAAATTGTCAACCATTTTTGGGCAGATTTCTGTTGCCTAATAAAGGAATATCAGTTGCAAAGTCACTATACCAAATGCCTTCTTCTAATAACGCAGTAACACTTTGCTTCTTTGAAGTTAATGGAAATAAAAATCTGGAGAGATGCATGATGAATGATGCAATATGTTTTGTTATAAACTATTGCTCATATCAAAATTATCCCACATAAACATGAGGGCAAACCTTCAATTGGCATCAACCTGCTGCTTCCCCCTCTGCCATTGTTTCCTCCTGTTCTCATAACTGCTAGCCCTCAACACCGGTCTCTTTGGAAGTTTTTCCCATTTCATCTCCACATCTTACAAGCTAATCACATTTATAAGCCTCAGTAAATGATTATTCAATCCCCTTTTTAATGAATTTCTGATCATACAAATTCTCATTTTGTCAAATCCTTGTTGGAATTATCAGTAATTTCTTCATCTCAACAGCAATATTTCTTGTTGGAGATCTTGTCCCTACTTCTGAGTTGGAAGTTCAGGGCTGAAGTTTCACCCCAGGACCTGATGGCTATGTAGGTGGGTTTATGGAATGGTGTGTAAAGTTGATTGTTAATTTGTACATCCTCTGATTATGCCTATGGCAAGTGATAAGAACAGGAGAGTTTCATGATCAGCCAGAACTATATCGTAATTGCAGTGCCACTTCACATTATAAGACTCCACACAATAGATAGGCTCTGTGGTAAGTGGTCACCCCACTTTCAGGGATTACTGGAGAAAGAGAGTCTTTTTCCTTCATCAAGATTTTATTATCATCCTTTTTCAAAACAACACCCTTGACTTTTCAGTTCTCATCAATTGCAATCCCATCTCCAACCTCCCTTTGTCAAGTAAGAAAAATGGACTAGAGAGAATGGTGACAAAATTGGACAAAGAAAGAGGGAAAGTGGGATCTTGTGTGAGACACTAATGTTTCATCTGACTGTAACTGTAGTGAAAGAAGATGGAAGGATTCAATGAATGCAGATCAATGGAAAGATTGAGGAGGAGGATAAACAATGTACCGCAGAGGGTGTTAGTATAATTAAAGAGTGTGTGATGTGATCATAAGTGAGGCAATATGAACAGTGCAGACAAGTACCAATAGAACTAATTATCCACTGTTTAATTTTACGTGAACTGGATCCAAGGACATCAAGCTTTTATTAGAGGCAGACAGAAGAAAATCAAGAAATTGCTTTCAAAATTTATTTTCAAAATTTCTTTCCCCCTGTGCTTTGGCAATTTTACACATGATCAGAAGAAAGAAAATTAAGAATAGAAGCGGAACTGGTGAATGAATGCCATTAGAACTGAAGATGGAATTGCTCCATTTAACTCACTACCTAATTACACTTCCATGTTTTGTTTGTAAATAATTTTCCTTTTTCCTGGCTTCTTGTACAAAAAACTAACATGGAGGACTTTTTTTTTATTCATTCATGGGACATGGGCATTGCTGGCCGGCCAGCATTTATTGCCCATCTCTAGTTGCTCAAGAGCAGTTTGAGAGTCAACCACTGTTGTAGCTCAGGAATCACATATAGGCCATACCAGCTAAGGATAGCAGATTTCATTCTCTAAAGGTCGTTAGTAAACCAGATGGATTTTTCCAACAATGGTTTCATGGTTGTCAGTAGATTTGTAATTCCATATTTTTTTAATTTGAACTCAAATTCCACCATCTGCCCTGGCGGGATTTGAATCCAGGTCCTCAGAACCTTAAATGGGCTTCTGGATTAATCGTCAAATGATTATACCACTAGACCATTGCCAGTCATCTGAGCTTCTGGAGAAGCTGAGTGCTTGTTTACCTTTAACTCATTTTCAATTGCCTTCTTCAAGCAGTCTCTATACTTTGTAGACTAGTTTGCAATGATTCACTGAATCTCCTGGATAGTTTACTTTTCCACTGAGAAATTTTACAATGACTCTGAAATCCATGACATAAGGCATGATTAAATGACAAACCTGTAATGGTTTCTGCTGTAGAGGAGCATACTAAGTATGGTTAGCTTGTGACGATAGTGGCGGAGCAATTTCAGTTTTCTTTTTTGCTAGTATGAATATGTAGACATCTGTAGTTAAGCCAAGAGTCACACTTCATTCAAGCTGAATTTGACTCCATAATATCAATTGACTACCTTTGTTCCAGCTCATTTAGCCTGTGTGGTTCTATGACACACTGCTTACCAAAATTGAACTATTAGATGGCACGGTGACATTGGTTAGCACTGCTGCCTCACAGCACCAGGGTCTCGAGTTTGATTCTTGGCTTGGGTCACTATCTGTGCAGAGTCTGCATGTTCTCACTATGTGTAGGTTTCCCCTGGGTGCTCTGGTTTCCTCCCACAGTCCGAAAGATGTGCTGGTTAGGTACATTGGCCCTGCTATATTCTCCCCCAATTCACTGAACACGTGCTGAAGTGTGGCAACTAGGTGATTTTCACAGTGACTTCATTGCAGTGTCAATGTAAGCCTACTTGTGACTAACAAGAAAAAACTAACTTTGAGTTTTAAAAGAAATAAAAGGATTATGGAAGAAAAGTCAACAGAAAATAGAATGCTGGATGGTGAAGGTAGTACAAGATTCTTTAATAATGAAAGTGATGTTGTATAATTGAATAAAAACCTAAGAGAGGCAGAACAGAATATATTCCTTAAGTATACAGTCAGGTAAAATCGAGAAAGAAAAAGAAAAATGGGAAAGAAACCTGCAGTTAAATGTGTTGCAAACTCTTTCTCTTAAAAAGAGGTCAGAGACATTTTATTACAAGAATCTAAGGCTCAGGTTGCAGTGCCTGGAGCTGCAAATCTTGAAACAACTCACAGTCACCATATAGATGATTGCACTCTGTGCTCTCATTATTGAAAGGACTCACTGAAAGGACCCAGCATGGAAATCGATCATGTCCCCATTAAAAATTGTCAGAAAATGTCTTCCTTATTTCCTGTAGTTTTGGAAAAGTAAATTTATATGGTTGTGAATGTGATTTTGGATAGATGTAGGATCCTTCTCTGGACAACCAGCATACTGGACTTCAATCCCATTCTCTGCAGAGCTCATTAACAGCAACAGTGACACGAGACTTGCAAGTATTTATCTCAATTAATGATGCTTGAAATCTGTGGTAGAAATGGTTGTCAAATGGTCTCTTTCTAGGATCATCTACCTGTGGATTATCTTAGGGGGACAAAAAAAATCAAAATTCATTGGCCACAATTTAGGATACCGATATAGGATATTTTCAAAAGGTTACCATAATATCTCTGTGATGTGAAGATGTTGACGTTGGGCTGTGGTGAAGGAGCAGTGGCCCGAAAGTTTGTGATTCTGAGTAAATATATTGGACTTTAACCTGGCGTTGTGAAACTTCCTATAATATCTTTGAATTCTCTTTAAGGTTCTAATTAAAACAATAGGTACACTTGTTCAGCACTGCTGTAATTATTAATATTGTGTGACATAATCATATGAATATATTCTAAATACACTATAGAAAATTTTAGGAAACTCAACTCAGCCTTTGCCTTTTATAGGTGGTTTTACTTAAATAGATATATCTCAAATAATTAATTCTCACTTCATGAGGTCCTTCATTAATTTAAAACATTGCAGACTACAAGTGATTGAGAAAATTTGTTTTCCAGGATAGTCATCAGAGAAATAAGTACAAAAGGAGACATTTCAGATAACTCAGTACATTTACTTGAAATGTTGCTTCTGATTACACACATTCTTTCAATTTTATTTCATTCTCAGCTCGTACAGAAGAAGATTTTTTAAACTGTTACAATTTAGGGGTCTGAAATTCTAGGCATGGGGCACAGGAGCTCCTGGTTTGGAGGAGTTCTGGAATTGGGCGGCATGGTGACACAGTGGTTAGCGCCACTACCTCACAGTGCCAGGGACCTGGATTTGATTTCCGGTTTGGATCACTGTATCTGCAGAGTCTGCAGTTCTCCCCGTATCTGCATGGGTTTCTTCTGGGTGTTCCAGTTTCCTCTACAGTTTTAAAGACATGCTGGTCAGGTGCATTGGCCATGCTAAATTCTTTCTCAGTGTACTCAAACAGACATGGGAGACTGGCAAAAAGGGGATTTTCGCAGTAACTTCATTGCATTGTTAATATAAGCCTACTTGTGATACCAATAAAGAAACTTTAAATAAGCAGTCTCCTTTCTTTCTTCATCCATACTTTCATTCAGCAGCCTCATGTCTTTCTTCTTTTGAACTTATAAGTTGTTGGTTGTAGCAATTTACTCAAAAGCGTAATTTTTATTGATGTGTTATTTTAAACATATTAAATTGGAGGACTTGAACTCACCTATCGCAAAGTATGTTCGCTATTTTCAATTTCACCCTGTGTATGGCTTAACGGGAATGGAACCCCCTGAGTTGTGGACTTTTACTGTGCATTCCTTTAGAGATTCCAGTGAAATGGTGAGTCCATTCATAACTCAATTGGCAGCATTGCAACAGTTAGCTTGTTCATGTAAATTTGACAGGCTAACTCATAAACTAACGCATGACCAAATAATTGAACTGATTCCAATTCCAAAAATCAAGAAAATGCCCCCAGATGAAAGGTGATTATTTAACCTTGGAAAAAGCCATGACTTGGGCAATCCAAATAAAAAAGAAATCATTTATGGGATGAAGGCATCAATGGATCAGAATTTATTGCCCATCCCTAACTGTCTTCCATTTCAGCAGAAATTTGAGAATCAACAACATTGTTGTGGATCTGGAGTCAGATGAAGGGCAAGTGAAGACAGCAGATTTCCTTCCCTAAAGAACATTAGTGAATCAGATGGATTTCTACAGCAATCAATAATATTTTCATGGCCATCATTAGACTTTTTAATTTCAAATTTTTATTGAATTCAAATTTTGCCCTCTGCCATGATGGGATTTGAATCTGGGTCTCCAGATCTTGCTCTGGGTCTCTGCACTATTGACCAGTAGTAATACCACTACAGCACTGCCTCTCCAATTGAGTCTGCCATGTTAGATCGAAAGAGATTGCACAGAAATGCATCGTCAGATTCAGTGTTGAAGCTTACCCAACTAGCTCAACGGCAAAGATTTTGGGTAAAGAGACCTCAGCAATATCATCAACATGTATCCTAACCCAGTCAGATATCTTCAAAACTGCATAAATTGTAGGCATGCTCATCGATTCATGGTGCTGTATCCAACTCAATGAGAAAAGTGTAACTCATACTTAAAATGGGATAATTTTGCAAAGCTGTGTAGGTGAAAGAAGAGGTCTTGATCGGTTCAACATGTTGAACACTGCTCCAAGCTACGGACCATTCTGATTTGGAATCACTATTCCTTCACTGTCATTGGATCAAAATCCTGGAACAAATAATGAAGAATTGTTTTGAAATGTTGTCACTGTTTCAATTTTGGAAAATATGGCAGCCGTTTTTCACAAAGATTAATAAGATAAATGTCCAGATAATCTGTTTTTGGTGATATTGATTGTGGGAGAAATGTTGGACACAACATTGAGAGAACTCTTCTGTTTTAAATAGTGTTATTGAATCTAAAGAAGATGGGGGGCTTAATTTAATAATTCATCTCAGTACCACATTGAAGTGAAAGACTAGAATCATTTAATCATCTGGACTGGGGCTTGGATCCTCATACTAGTTTGAACCAAAGCTATAGACTCGATTCTGATGAAAGATGATTGACTTGAGACATTCATTTTGTATCTCCCTCTGCAGATGCCATCTAATCTGCTGAGTATTTTCATCATTTTATTTTCATTTCAGATTTCCAGCATTTATAGTATTTTGCTTTTGAGACAAAGAATTATGAAGATTAACCAAAATAAGATGATACTAATACCAAGAAACAACTCAGAATGAGCACTTAACACTCACCAACACAAGAGAAAGGAAATTTTGTACTGAAAAACATAGGGCTAGAACTTTCTGGCTGTTCTTGCCGATGGGATTTTCTGTTCCCTCCAGCAGCGCATGCCCGCCCTTGGGTTTTCTGCTGCTGTGGGGTGATGTCATTGGGAATTCCCACTGACAGCATCGGGGTCAGAGAATCCCACCACTAGCAAACAACGCGCCATCTCCCACCGGCAGGAAACACGTGGCTGGAAGGCCAGAGAGACCTGCTCATAGTGTGCAAAATTCTTCTGTGTATTAATTGTGCATTAGTTTTGTGCTTTAGCACTAACAGGACAAAGCCCATTCTGGATAGACTCTTCAAATTTCTCCCAAGAGTAAACAGCACAATTCATTCTCGTTGAATGAATAATTTCATAATTCAGCACACAGACAAAACATTAATATTTATTTTACTTATTAACTCCTTCTTAATCAGCACTTAATGGAAAATGAGTAAATTTAGTCTGCAGTTACTTGATTTGCTCATTAAATTTAGAGAATTGAAGCTGACATAAAAGCACCTGAGGGAGCATACAGGGGTGAGAAGTGAGCAGAGTAGGAGATAACTTATGGAAACTGTCAAAGAAAACACTTTAGGTGACTGCAGCAACATTGGTGTAGCATAACATTTCAATCGTTAACACTTTGGCTAAGAAGAACAGGAACAGTAGGCTGTCCAAACTGTGGAGATCCAGTGGCACAGTATTCAATTCTTAGCACTCACTGCTGTGCAAGGCAGCATGAATACTGCAGTCTTATCAACTTCATAAATAGTTTTAGGTCACCATTATTTTGCATGAACTCTTGATTATGAGTGTTTAAATTAAGAGACCTGAACTGGACAAAGAAAGAAACTCATATGCTTAGTGAACTGAAGGCAATTAACTTTGAGTGGGATTTTCCAGCCCTTTTCAAGGCAAGACCTGGCAGTCCCACCAAAAGTGATCTCCAGTGGACTGGCTGGCAAGCAGTACAAATGGCCATTCACATTGGCAGGACTAGAAGATCCCATCAATGTTCAATGGCGAGCTGCCTCCACCTCTGGAAAACCTGTCATGGGGAGAATCCTGGCCTTTGTATTTTGTTCGTCAACATGTGCTCCATACGATGGGTAAAATGATAACTGCCTTCCTATAAAAGATGACACCAGAAATCACATGATTATCATAAACCACAGTGCACAAAGGCAAGAGCGAATAAAAGCATTTCTTCAAATATCCCATCCCCTTTCCATAAAAACAAAAGAAAATACTGCCCCCACTATCATTAACAAGTTCTCCTCATATGTGGATTTTTTTTTAGAGCAACACAGCACGGGAAACAGGCCCTTCGGCCCAACGAGCCCGCGCCGCCGTCATAACTTTATAGTAACAATTCCATTTTCCTATTCTAATTTTAGGTTATTCCTAATATGGAAGAGTCTCAATATAGGGACAATTTGTTTCCCAATCAGCCTAAGAGCGAATTTTTGGGATGTGGGAGGAAACCGGAGCGCCCGGAGAAAACCCACGCAACCACGGGGAGAACGCGCAAACTCCCGCAGACACCGGCCCAATTCCAAGTGTCTGCACAGCTACAGCGATAGTCACTGAGCTGTCATGGTGCCCTTCAGATGGTCCAGATAAAGCACTCATTTACGACATGAAGCACCAGGCAACCCATGAATCAACATCCAAGAGCTGTCCTCGCACCACCTGCCGAATGCATGCTCCTTGTTGGTCAAGTTGGACCGAATTACCTGTGGAAAAAAAAAGTCATAGTTAAACAGTCCTACTATATCCCTCTATCTGCATACCGCTCATGTGGCTGTCCAAGAGACCCTTAAACAGCCCTAGCGTGCCTGCTCCCACCACCTTACTCGGCAGTGCATTCCACACCCCCACTACCCTTTGTGTGAAAAACTGCCCTCTAATATTCGTCTTATACATAGCCCCCCTCAACCTAAGGCCATGACCCCTCGTCCTATCCATTTCTGAAGGTGGAAAAAGTTTACCACCATTTACTCTATCTATACCCCTTATAATCTTATACACCTCTATTAGATCCCCTCTAAGCCGACGTCTTTCAAGGGAAAACAACCCCAGTCTATTCAATCGTTCCTCATAAGACAGTCCTTCCATACCAGGCAGCATCCTGGTAAACCTCCTCTGCACTCTCTCCAAGGACTCCACATCCTTCCGATAGTACGGCGACCAGAACTGGACGCAGTATTCCAAGTGAGGCCTAACCAACGTTCTATACAACTGCAACATCAAACTCCTACTCTTGTATTCTATACCCTTTTCTATGAAAGCTAACATACTATACGCCTTCTTTATCACCTTCTCCACCTGTGAGGACACCTTCAGAGACTTGTGAACCTGCACCCCCAAGTCTCTCTGCGTCTCTATACTCCGAATAGTTTTACCTTTTATCCTATAACTCTCTTCTACATTTTTCCAGCCAAAATGCATCACCTCGCATTTATCCGGATTAAATTCCATTTGCCATCTATCTGCCCAGTCTACCAACCTGTCTATGTCCTGTTGTATTGCCTGGCACTGCTCCTCTGTACCCGCCAATCCAAGCATCTTGGTGTCATCAGCAAATTTGCTGATCTCACCACCTACCCCACTTCCAAGTCGTTTATGTAGACCACAAATAGAAGAGGACCTAGTACTGAGCCTTGTGGCACTCCACTAGTGACAGGCTTCCAGTCGGAAAAAGAGCCTTCCACTACTACCCTCTGTCTCCTCCTCCCGAGCCAGTTCTCGACCCATCTACATACCCGACCCTGTATCCCATGCGCCTTCACCTTCTCTATCAGTCTACCATGAGGAACCTTGTCAAACGCCTTACTGAAATCCATGTAGACGACATCAACAGCATGTCCTTCATCAACTGTTTTTGTCACTTCTTCAAAAAATTCCACTAGATTTATAAGACAAGACTTCCCCTTGACGAAGCCATGCTGCGTATCCCTGATCAGATCGCAGCGCTCCAGATGCTCATACATCCTGTCCCTGAGGATCCTCTCCATTAGCTTACCTATAACTGAAGTCAAGCTCACAGGCCTATAGTTCCCTGGGTGATCCCTCTGACCTTTTTTAAACAACAGTACTACATTCGCTATCCTCCAGTCCTCTGGGACCTCACCTGTGTCCAAGGAAGAGACAAAGATTTGCGTCAGAGGCCCAGCTAGGTCTTCCCTCAACTCCCTTAGCTTTATTATATGGATTATAATATGGATTATAAAGAAAATAAGCATTCATGAACAAAAAAAACAGTTTGTTCATTCTAGTTGTCCCATTTCCATCTGCCTTTACAAATGAATTGCACAACTCATTTTTGATGTGTTCATGTTACCTAATGGTGCACATTCGGGTTGTTGTTGGTTGTTTGTCTAGTATCTCCTGCTTCCTGAGATAATGTTGCCTCTCCATACAATATCATTGCTGTGGCAGATAACATAAAGGGAAATTCTAGTCTTCTAGAGGCATATAATTAGTAAAAGTATGGTAAAAGAAGGAGTATGGTTGATTAGGGACCTTAAAAGGGAATTTACACATGAAGGCAAGGTACAAATTAATACTTAGCATCTGTCTTTACCAAGGAGGTTGATGCTACCCAGGACATGGTGAGAATGGAGGAAATTTTGTCAATAGAAGAGTTCAAAGTTGTTAAGAAGGAAGTACTGGATATTAAAGTTGATAAAGCATTGGGACCGGATGAGATTCTTCCAAGGATATTGAAGGAAGTGAAAGCTGAAATTGCATGGGCACTGGTCATAATCTTTCAGTCTTCCCTATGCTCAGGGGAAATGGATTGGAGAATTGCAAACAGTACACCCCTGTTCAAAAATGGTTGTATGGAGAAACCCAGCAATTACAAATCTGCCAGCTTCATGTCAGTGGTGGGCAAGTTTCTTGAAACAATTATTTGAGATAGAATTAGTAGTCACTTGGAAAAAATTGGGATGATTAGGAAGAGTCAGCAGGGATTTCAGAAGGGGAAATCATGTTTAATTAGATTGCTGGAGGTTTTGAGGAGGTAGTCAAACAGGTTGATGAGGGTAAAGCTGTTGATGTAGTGTATGCGGACTTCCAAAAGGCGCTTGATATAGTGCCACACAAAAAATTTGTAAGAAAAGTTATAGCTTATGGAATAAAAGGGACAGTAGCAACATGAATACAAAATTGGCTGAATAATAGGAAGCAGACAGTAATGGTCAATGGATATTTTTAGGCTTGAGAAAGATTTGTAGTGATGATCTCCAGGAGTCAGTAATGGGACTCCTGCTTTTCCTGACATATATTAAGGATCTAGACCTTGGAGTGCAGATGACAACTTCAATATTTATAGATGATACAACACTTGGAAGTATGG
This sequence comes from Sphyrna mokarran, assembly GCA_024679065.1. Classification (NCBI taxonomy): domain Eukaryota; kingdom Metazoa; phylum Chordata; class Chondrichthyes; order Carcharhiniformes; family Carcharhinidae; genus Sphyrna; species Sphyrna mokarran. Next base: position 41,373,339 of record JAGIQG010000002.1, read on the forward strand.
TAAGTTATAAGAACAGTGTAGAACTTCAAAAAGACAAACAAGTTGATGGAGTGGGCAGATAGGTGGCTGATGAAGTCAAATGTGGAGCAGTGCGTGTGAAGAATATGAAAAGACGATATAAAATAAGGAATACAATTCTTAAGGAGGTACAGGAACAGAAGGACATGGATATTTATATATATATATATATATATATAAGGATCATTGTGAATAAAGCATATCACATTCTGGACTTTATTATTAGGGGCATAGAATACAAGAGAAGGAGAATATGCTGAACTTATGCAAGATTCTAGTTAGACCTCAGCTGGAGTATGGTTCTGAGTGCCAACCATAGGAAGAATGTGAACTTATTGGAAAAAGTACAGAACAGGTTCACAAGAATGGTTCCAGAGATGAAAAACTTAAGTTATGAGGATAGATTGGAGAAATTGGGACTGTTCTCCTTGGAAAGAAAAATGCTAAGAGGAGATTTGATATAGATATTCAAAACCATGAGGAACTTGGCAAAGTAGATAGGGAGAAACTGGACCCACTCTTAAAAGGAGTGAGGATGAGAGGCACAGTTTTAAAATGATTTGCAGAAGAACAAGTGTGGTATGAGAAAAAAATCTTTTCACACAGTGAGTCATTCAGTTTGGCATGCGCTGACTGGAAGTGTGGTGAAGGCAGGTTCAATCAAGTATTCAAGAGGGTATGAAATAATTACTTGAATAGAAACAATGAGCAGGGGTATGAAGAAAGGGCAAGCAAATAGCACCAAGCCATAGATGCAGACACAATAGATTTGGATGCAGACACAATGGGCTAAATGGTATCCTTCTGCAATGTAACTGTACGATTGTGTGATCTTAGCTCTCAGTGAGAAGCAGAAAAGCCAGATATGAAATTTTGGAGATCTTGAAAACACAGTTTGGCCCCTCTGACTAATGTTATTTATGAATGCTATGTGTTTAATATCAGAGTTCAGGAAGAGACAGAGAATATTGGTCAGTATGTGACTGTATTGAGTTATCTAGCTGAATCTTGTGAGTTTGAACAACTGAAGGAATATATCTTGATCCAGCTTAGCACCGTTGCTTCAGAGCTCTCCTTTGCATTCAGAAATCTAGGTTTTCAAGTCTTTGATGCTGAGACTTTGTTGTGGTCTGATCAAAATGTCAAGGGCTGCCTTATCATATATAGCATAATCTTAGGTTATTCGCCATGTTGTATATATATTTAATCTTGTTGCCACTTGCTTGACCACCACTGAAATCTTGTGATATCATCATGATATAATACTTGGATTTATTTACTGTATAAGACATAAGCCATCAATCACTCATAAGGGATTGGGTAAATGGCTTTTGAAATAATTTATTAACACTGGGAATATGAAAGCAGTTGTACATTGATGTAAAGCTCGAAGACATGAGAACTGTGCGTGTGTGCTTTGCTCAAAGATGAAACTAAGACTAGATCACATGACACATTTCCCTTCTAGTGATATTGTGCTGATATTCTTTGAAGGCATATCACAACACAATCCAAGAGGAGAAACTGAGAGTTCAGTACAATAGAAAGAACAAAGATCTGCTGTTTTAGATACGAGATTATAAGTAAGTATGTTCACCAGATTGATTCCGAGGACAAAGGAGTTGACATATGAGAAGAGATAAACAGTTTTGGCTTGTACTCTCTGGAGTTTAGTAGGGTGAGAGGGGATCTTATCAAGGTACATAAAATTTTAAAATGGATTGATAAAGTAAATGTAAACCAAATGTTTCCTCTTATGGGGCAATCTTGAAAAGAGGTCACAGGTATAGGTTGTGAGGCAGTAGATTTAAAACTGAGATGAGGACGAACTACTTCTCACAGAGGGTGGTGAATTTTGCAACTCGCTGCTCTGTAATGCGTTGGAGCCTGAATCATTGAATGGTTTGAAGAGGGAATTAGACATATTTCTAAATACAAAGGGAAAGAGAGATCCGGGGAACCGGTAGAGAGGTGGATTTGAGACCAGGGATCAGAGATCAGCCATGATCTGATTGAATGGTGGAACAGGCTCGAAGGGCTGAATTTGGCTACTTCATTGAATCACAGAATACTACAGTGCAGAAGAAACTCTTCAGCCATCAAATCCGCACCAACACATGAAAGATCTTGACCTGCCCACTTAATCCCACTTGCCAGCACTTGGCCCATAGTCTTGAAAGTTATGGCTTGCCAAGCACTCACTTTCAAAAGGATGTGAGGCACCCCTCCTCCACCACCCTTCCAGGCAGTGCATTCTAGACCATCACCACCCTCTGGGTGAAAGGACTTTTCCTCAAATCTCCCCAAACCTCCCACTTCTGCTCCTAATTCTGATGTTCCCATATTCCTATGTTTCTAAAGTCCCTTCATCTAAGTAAAACATGCCAAAAGATTGGACTGGTAATCCTCCATTTGCAGGGGTCTGGAGAAAAGGGAAGGGATTGGCACTAAGTCATTATGCTCGATTGGACATCTTGTGCAGACACAATGGGCCAAATGGCCTTCTTCTGCTCTGTAACAATCCTGTGATTCTGCGATGTCATGATGTAGAGATACCAGCGTTGGACTGGGGTAAACACAGTAAGATGTCTGACAACACCAGACACCATGCATCAAATAAATCGGTTGGACTTAAACGTGGTGTTGTCAGACTTCTTCCTGTATTCTGCGATGTATCAGATGAAATTTGTGATGTTTCACACAGCACCAAGCTGAACAGATTCTGACAAATTAGGAAGATGTTTTCACAGGTCTAGTGAATATCATCTTGAAGCAGATGAGACTGTGAGACCAATTCGGTGTCTTCCGAGAGCAGTCTCAGCCGTCCTCAAGTCCAAGCTGAAAGACAAGACAGAGGAGCTTGAAAAGATGGGAATAATCAAGAAAGTGACATCACTCACGGAATGGATTGGCAGCAATGAAAAAAACATGAAAAGCTGAGTCTGTGCATACATTCAAAAGATCTCAATAAAACTTTGAAGAGATCTCACTATCCCGTGCCAACCAATGAAGAAATTTTGAAATAACTTGTCAAAGCAAAGATCTTTACTGTCTAAAACCCTTATTTACATAGGATGACAATGGAAGTCACATGACTACAGTGAACAACCATGCACAAAGGCATTTGTCCACACAATCTCTTCATTTGGGCATCATAATCATCAACATTCTTGATCTGCTTCAATGGTTACTCCATCACAGATGCCTAAGGATTCATTTATAGATCTATAGTCTCTCTTTTGCTAACTTGTAAAAGCATAGGCAGTTAGACACCAATATGAGACCATTTGTCACTTGCCTTTTTCCAACAGGTAATATGCAAAATGATAATTATTGAAACATTTCCATAGTTACCAATCAGCTGAAGTACCTATGGATCAACAATAAATGGACTGTGATAAATAGAACATAAAACATAGAACATAGAACATTACAGCGCTGTACAGGCCCTTCGGCCCTAGATGTTGCGCCGGCCAGTGGATCCTCTAACCTAAACTATTCCAATATCATCCATATGCCTATCCACTGAACATTTGAATGCCCCCAAAGTAGGCGAGTCCACAACTGTTGCAGGCAGGGCATTCCACGCCCTCACCACCCTCTGTGTGAAGAACCCGCCTCTGACATCCGTCCTATAACTATCACCTCTTAATTTAAAGTTATGTCCCCTCGTGTTGGTCATCACCATCTGAGGAAAAAGGCTCTCACTATCCACCCTATCCAATCCCTTGATCATCTTATACGCCTCAATTAGGTCACTGCATAACCTTCTTCTCTCTAATGAAAATAACCTCAGGTCTCTCAGCCTTTCCTCATAAGGCCTTCCCACCATACCAGGCAACATCCTGGTAAATCTCCTCTGCACCCTTTCCAATGCTTCCATATCTTTCTTATAATGCGGCAACCAGAACTGTACGCAATACTCCAAGTGCGGCCGCACCAGAGTTTAGTACAGTTGTAACATAACCTCATGGCTCCTAAATTCAATCTCTCTACCAATAAAAGCTAACACACCGTACGCCTTCTTAACAACTTTATCAACCTGGGTGCCAACTTTCAAAGAGCTATGTACTTGTACCCCAAGATCCCTCTGCTCGACAACACTATTAAGGGTCCTTCCATTCGCCCTATATTTCATATGCCTGTTATTCCTACCAAAGTGAATCACCTCACTCTTATCCGTATTGAATTCCATTTGCCACCTCACGGCCCAGCTCTGCAACCTATCTATGTCCCTCTGCAAACTGTAACATCCCTCCTCGCTGTCTACAACTCACCCCACTTTGGTATCATCAGCAAATTTATTAATCCAACCCTCTACACCCTCATCTAGGTCATTTATAAAAATGACAAACAGCAGTGGCCTAAAACAGATCCTTGAGGTACACCACTTGTAACTGCACTCCAGGTTGAATATTTCCCATCAACCACCACCCTCTGTCTTCTATCAGCTAGCCAATTCCTAATCCAAACTGCTAAATCACCTTCATTCCCATGCATCTGCACTTTCTGCAGTAGCCTACCATGAGGAACCTTATCAAACGCTTTGCTAAAATCCATATACACTACATCAACTGCCTTACCCTTATCTACTTCTTTGGTCACCTCCTCAAAAAACTCAATAAGGTTTGTGAGGCACGACCTACCCTTCACAAAACCGTGCTGACTTTCCCTAATCAATTTATTTCTCTCTAGATGCTTATAAATTCTATCCCTCATAATTCTTTCCAAGACCTTGCCCACAACAGAAGTCAGGCTCACCGGTCTATAATTTCCAGGATGGTCCCTACTCCCCTTTTTGAATAAATGGTCCAATTATGGTTACACTGCCAGCGTCATGCAACCATATTTTTTTATGAGCAATGTGTTCGCAAACATGCTTTGAAGACTTGGATCTTGGGACCTGTATTATTCTTCAGAAATTGTTGTAAATTGGCAAATCCACAAGACTTGAGGTGTCTCTCTGCATGGCCTTTCAGAGCAGTTTGTTCGTAAGGGATATGCCAGACATAGAGACATAAAAGTAGGATAAATCCTCTCAAGAGGAAAGCCTGTTTTGTGAAGTTCAACAATTATATGGTATTGGCATGGGATGCTGAAAAGTACAGCAACTGACTCTGCAGATTTTAAAAGTTTGACATATCCTTTGCTTTGTAACTGCATTTTTCACGGCACTAGGATCACTGACCAGCGATTTTCTTCTTAATTTAGGCAACACTCAAGTGTCAGGTAAATATGAATGTAGGAACTAGGAGTAGGAGTAGCCACTTGGCCCCTCGACTTGTTCCACCACTTAACAAGGTCACGGCCAATTTGATTGTCATATCAACATCACATCCCTGTCTACTGATACCTTGCCCCTCTGTCCCCCTCCACTTTATTAATCAATAATCCATCTAGTTCTGCCTCGAATGTATTCAAAGATTTTGCTCCCACTGCCTTTTGAGGAAAAGAATTTCAGAGACTCACAACCTTCTGGGAGAAAAATATTCTCCTCATCTGCTAGCCTTAAGATAGAATCATACAGGGCAGAAGGAGGCTATTTGACCCATTAGGTCTGTACCAACCACAATCCCAACCAGGTCCTATCCCCATAACCCAGATACTTACTCTGGCTAGTTCCCCTGACACTAAGGTGTAATTTAGCATGGGCAATCCACCTAACCTGCACATCTTTGGACTGTGGGAGGAAACTAAAGCATCTGGAGGAAACCCAGACATGGGGAGAATGTGCAAACTCCACAGAGACAATGACCCAGCCAGGAATCAAACTTGGGTCCCTGTTGCTGTGAGGCAGCAGTACTAACTACAATGCCACTCCAATCAAGATAAAAGGTGACTATAAAGTCAGAGTGGCTGTCTGTGTTATAACTGATAGGGTCAAGGTGTTCAGCTATAAGAGGGAATTTGCAAATCTTGGTACCAGGCCTGTGAGGTTGCCACTGGATGGATTAAATGCTAAACTATTTCTTGCTTCATTACCTAAAGTGATAAAATTCAGCAAAAGACTGTTATTAACATTTATTGTTCCAAGTGGTCCAATTAGTGCAACTTCCGAGCCATGGAGAGCAGCAAGGCAAAAGTAGAAGATCTTCAAAGTGGTATTTGGAACTACATAGAACATAGAACATAGAACAATACAGCACAGAACAGGCCCTTCGGCCTTCGATGTTGTGCCGACCAAAATAAAAAGCAATGCCCCTCCTAACTAAACCATTCCCTTCTCATCCATATACTTATCAACTAACCTCTTAAACGCCACCAAACTTGGCGCATCTACAACAGCTGCAGGCAGGGCATTCCACTCCCTAATCACTCTTTGAGTAAAGAACCTACCTCTGATATCCGTCCTATAACTCATACCCCTTAATTTAAAGTTGTGTCCCCTCGTGCTAGCTTTTTCCATCCTAGGAAAAAGGCTATCACTGTCCACCCTATCCAAACCTCTAATTATCTTATATGTTTCAATAAGATCCCCCCTTAGCCGCCTCCTTTCTAACGAAAACAACCTCAAATCCTTCAACCTCTCTTCATAGGACCTGCCCTCCATACCAGGCAACATCCTAGTAAACCTCCTCTGTACCTCTCCAATGCCTCCACATCTTTCTTATAATGTGGCGACCAGAACTGCACACAATACTCCAAGTGCGGCCGCACTAGAGTTTTGTACAGCTGCAACATGATGCTGCGGCTCCTAAATTCAATCCCCCTACCAATAAAAGCTAAGACTCCATAAGCCTTCTTAACAACTTTATCCACTTGACTGCCTACTTTCAGGGATCTATTGACACATACACCAAGATCCTTCTGTTCCTCAACACTATTAAGAGCCCTACCATTAGCCCTATACTCTACACATTTATTGTTCCTGCCAAAGTGCATTACCTCACACTTTTCCACATTAAACTCCATTTGCCACCTCTCGGCCCAGCTCTGCAACTTGTCCAAGTCACTCTGTAAACTAAAACACCCCTCTTCACTATCTACCACACCACCAACTTTAGTATCATCTGCAAATTTACTGATCCATCCCTCAATACCCTCATCCAGATCATTTATAAAAATTACAAACAGCAGGGGCCCCAAAACAGACCCTGAGGCACACCACTCGTCACCGAACTCCACGATGAATATCTCCCATCAACCACCACCCTCTGTCTTCTATCTGCCAGCCAATTTCTAATCCAATTAGCTAAATCACCCTCTATTCCACACATCTGCATTTTCTGTAGAAGTCTTCCATGGGCCACCTTATCAAAAGCCTTACTAAAGTCCATATATACTACATCAACCGCCTTACCCCCATCCACCTCTCTGGTCACTTTCTCAAAAAACTCAATGAGGTTAGTAAGGCATGACCTACCCTTCACGAAACCATGCTGACTATCCCCAATCAATTCATTTCTCTCTAAATAACTATAAATCCTATCCCTAATAATTCTCTCCAATACCTTGCCCACCACAGAAGTAAGACTCACTGGCCTATAATTCCCAGGAAGGTCTCTCTTCCCCTTCTTAAACAATGGGACCACATTCGCCATCCTCCAGTCCTCCGGAACCACACCCGTAACCAACGAGGACCTGAAGATCAGAGCCAGAGGCTCTGCAATCTCCTCTCTTGCCTCCCAGAGAATCCTAGGGTAAATCCCGTCCGGCCCAGGGGACTTATCCAACTTCAAACCCTCGAGAATTTCTAACACATCCTCCCTATCTACTACAATACTCCCCAATTTGCAACCCTGTACCTCAGTGCTCTCCACAGCTACATTTCCAGCACTTGCGTGAATACCGAAGAGAAATATTTATTCAGTGCCTCGCCAATCTCTTCAGGCTCCACGCACAACTTCCCACTGCTATCTATGACTGGTCCTAATCTTGCCCTAACCAATCTTCTATTCTTAGAAGATTGGTTAGGGCAAGATTAAGGACTAGTTGCATTGAAATACTGTGTGGCCAACTCAGTAAGGATTAGTGCTTATAATTCCAGGGTTTTCCAGGACAGATTTCTACCTGCTGCCTTGAACCAACTGTGACCCTGACACACTTTACTGGATTAGGGCTCATTAAAAACACATAGTAGCTTCTTGGTGGGGTTTACGACACATAGTGGGAGCCCCGCTGTGTTGGTCAGGGACAGACAATGACTTCAAAGCTGGAAAATGAAGAGCCACCTGTAAAGGGGGCAGAAACACTTTGATGATCAGCACTGAAATAAAACCATAAGACCATAAGAAATAGGAATAGGAGTAGGTCTTTCGGCCCCTTGAGCCTGCTCCACCATTCAGTAGGATCATGGCTGATCCAACATTCCCAGTGCACTTTCCTACCCTTCCCTTGTAACCCTTAATTCCCATACTGATTAAAAATCTATTTATCTCAACCCTAAATATATACAAGGACTCTGCCCCCACAACTCTCTGTGGCAAGGAGTTCCAAACACTCACAACCTGCTGAAAGAGGCGGGTGGTGTCATTGTGGAATTGTTGCTGGACTGGTAATCTAAAGATCAGAGTAATGCTCAGGGGATCCTGGTTCAAATCTCACCATGGCAGGTAGGTTGTAAAAGTCCATTTGACTCAATAATGTCCTGAAGTAAAAGAAATTTGCCATCCTTATTTGGTCTTGCCAATGAGTGATTTCAAACCATGTTGACCCTTAACTGCCTTCTGAAGTGGCCACTCTGTTGTAACCAACCACTACAAAGTCTACATAAAGGAATGAAACTGGACAATGATCCAGCATTGACCAAGGCACCAGAAATGACAACAGCAAACCCAACTCTGTCAACCTTGCTAAAATTGGAAGAAGCTGTCTCACTAACAAGTCAAGCAACATATTCGTGCTGATAGAATCATGCCTTAGAATGTCCAATACGTATTTCCGGATACGTACTGTCCCGTTGGCAAGACAGAATCCCCAGATGTCAGGCTTTGATTCACTTCACGTGATATTGTAGCATGGTGGCACGGTGGTTAGCATTGCTGCCTCACAGCGCTAGAGAGCTGGGTTCGATTCCAACCTTGAGTGACTTGTGTGGAGTTTGCACATTTGGTGCAGACTCGATGGGCCAAAAGTTCTCCTTTGAGAATTTTATGATATCAAGAAACAGCTACAGGCACTAGGTATTGCAAAGGCTACAGGCCCTGACAATATTATGGCAATAGTACTGTTGACTTGTGCTCCAGAATTTGCTGGGCCCGTAGCCAAGCTGTTCCAGTACAGCTACAACTCTGGCATCTATCCGGCAATTTGGAAAATTACCCAGATATGTCCCGTACACAGAAAGCAGAACAAATCCAACCCGGCAAATTGTCTCTCATCAATCTACTCCTGATCATCAGCAAAATTTTGGAAGGGCTTCATCAACATTAAAATCAACTGGCACTTGCTTAGCAATCACCTGCTCAGTGATGCCCACTTTAGGTTTCGCTAGGGCCACTAAGCTGCTGACCTCATTGCAACATTCATTCAAATGTGGATAGAAGAGCTGAATTTCAGACGTGAGGTGAGAGCGACAGCCCTTGACATCAAGGCAGCATTTGATTAATTGTGGCATCAAGCTGCCCGAGCAAAACTGGGGTCAATGGGAATCGGGGGAAAATTCTTGGCTGGTGGCAATTATACTATTGGAAAAGAAGATAATTGTTGTTGTTGTTTTAAATAAATTATCTGAGCTCACAAATCTTTGTAGCAATTTCTCAGAGTAGTGTCCAAGGCCTGACCATTTTCTGCTGCTTCATCAATGACCTTCCTTCTATTATAAGTTCAGAAGTGGGGGTGTTTGCAGATCACTGCACAATGTTCAGCACTATTTCCAAGTTCTCAGATACCGAAGCGGTCCCAATTCAAATGCAACAAGACATGGACAATATTCAGGCTTGAGCTGACAAGTAGCAACTAACACTTGCACCACTCAAGTGCCAGATAATGACCAGATCCTGCATAAGAAAATCTAACTATTACTCCTTCATATTCAGTAGCATTACCATTACTGAATCTCCACTAACAACACCTTGGAAGTTACCATTGACCAGAAACTGAACTGGACTAGACATATAAATACTGCAGATATAAGATCAGATCAGAGGCTAGGGATCCTGTGGCATGTAACTAAACTCCTGACTTACCAAAATCTGTTCAGAGTCTACAAGGCACAAGTGAGGACTGTGATGGGATAAACTCCCTTTGCCCAGATAGTGCAGATCCAAAAATACTCAAGGAACTTGACACCATCTAGAAAAAAGTAACCATTTAATTGGCATCCCTTCCACAAAATTTCATTCCCTTTACCATCAATGACAGCAGCAGCAGTGTGCACCATCCACACAATGCATTTCAGGAACTCACCAATTTAGAGACCATTACTCTCCTCTAGAAGGATAAGTCAACAGATACATGGGGACACCACCACCTGGAATTTCCCCTACAAGTCACTGGCCATCATGAGTTGAACTATATTGCCATTCCTTCATTATTGCTGGGTCAAATGGCTCTGGTATTTCACAATGATTCTGTAGATATTTTAGCTACATAATGGAATTCCACAAATGGTGGTGCGAAGAAATCCAATCAGTCACCAGGAGATGCAAATGGCTGAGACTCATAGCCTATTGTGTATCAATGCTCAAGTCATTCGGGACCATTTATATGGAGAATGGGAAAACAAATACTATGGTCACATGATAGAAACCAGGCTGCAATAAGAAACATCTGTCAAGACAAGTTTTGAAAGCAGCCTCAGTTGGTTAGTTTGGAAGACAAGGAGACTCAGAGGAGTGAGATACAGCCCAGAAACAGAACAACCCTGCCAAAAATCCATTAATAGGCAGAGAAGTGGCCAGCTTTTTGTCCACTGATTTGAAGAACAAAGGCAGATCTTTGGTACAGGAGCTCAACTGCACTGCAGCTGAAGTAAAGACAGAAACCTGCTGCTGCCACAGTGAGCCACTACAAATTAATTGCTGGAAACCTCCGATTTCCATTTGTTCAGTGAACTGAAAAAGAAATTTTGGGGCTGCAATGTTTCAAAATTCTTGCTCAAGAGATTCAAGTATACCAATGATTTTTTTTGGACTTTGTAAAAACCTAAGTTCATGATACCTTTCTTATAATCATTTTTTCTTGTGTTTGTATGCTTGTAGAATAGATTCATGGAACCCCTACACTGTAGAAGAAGGCCATTTGGCCTGTCAAGTCTGCACCAACTCTCCGAAAGAGCATCTTACCCAGGCTCATCCCCTTCCCCTATAATCCTGTGTGCTCACCATGATTAACATGATCAATCCACCTAACCTGTACATCTTTGGACTGTGGGAGGAAACTGGAGCACCTCGAGGAAACCCATGCAGACATGAGCAGAACATGCAAACTTCACACAGACAGTGACCTAAGACAGGAATTGAACCTGGGTTCCTGGTACTTTGAGGCAGCAATGTTAACCATTGTGCCACTGTGCCACCTCTCAGTTTTCGCTGCTCCAATGAAAACAATCAAAGTCTATCCAACCTGACTTCATAACTTAAATGTTCCATTCCAGGAAACATCCTGATGAATGTCCTCTGCACCCACTCCAATGCAATTACATTCTTCCTATAATGTGGCGAGCAGAAATGCATATAGCCTCACCAAAGAGCTATATAATTCTAACATGACTTCCTGTTTTTCTAATCCATGCTTCGATTGATGAAAGCAAGTATCCGAGATGCCTTTTTCACCACGCCACTAACATGACCCTCCTCCTTCAGAGGCAAACGCGCCAAGGTCCATTTAACCACCCCATCCATATCTTCCTGTCGCACAAGACACTCAATTTTACTGTTAACTGCTCAGCCAATTTGTGCCATCTGCAAATTTACTAATTTTGTCCCCAAAATGGCCATCTATTTTGTTTGTATAAATGACTAATAATAGAGAATCAGCACAGATCCCTGTAGTACACCACTGGATACCGGTTTCCTGTAACTACAGTAAGAAGTCGCACAACACCAGGTTAAAATCCAACTGGTTTATTTGGTAACACAAACCACTAGCTTTTGGAGTGCTGCCCCTTCATCAGGACAGTGGAAGTTCTGTTCACAAACAGGACACATAAAGACATAAACTCAACTCACAAAATAATGGTTGGAATGTGAGTCTTTAAAGGTAATCAAGCCTTAACAGTACAGACAATGTGAGTGGAGGGAAGGCTAAGCACAGGTTAAAGAGATGTGTATTGTCTCCAGTCAGGACAGTTAGTGAGATTTTGCACAGGTTTATGCACAGGTTTGAACAAGACCTCTTCACCACGCAGGACCTTCAACTGAATCTTGCTAACTCGCAGAATCTTGCAGAGAATATTTCCTTGGGTGGATGTAACTGTTACTCGGGGCATAACTATAAGGTTCATAGTGGAAGATATAGGATGGATGTCCGAGTAGATTCTTTACTCAGAGAGTGGTTGGGGTGTGGAATAGACTGTCTGCTGTGATGATGGAGTCGGACACTTTAGGAACTTTCAAGTGGTTATTGGATAGGCACAAGGAGCACTCCAGAATTATAGGGAGGGGATATCTTGATCTTGGGATTTGACATAGCTCAGCACAACATTGAGGGCCGAAGGGCCTGTATAGTGCTGTAATGTTCTATGTTCTAGAACTCCCACTCATCTGATGAGGGAACAGCACTTCGAAAGCTAGTGGCTTGTGCTACCAATAAACCTATTGGACTTTAACCTGGTGTTGTGAGACTTCTTACTGGGTTTACCCCAGTCCAAGGCTTGCATCTCCACTTCCTATAACTGAATAGTCTTCTGTCATTGCCCTTTGTCTTCTACAACAAAACCAATTTTTAATCCACCTTATCAAATTACTCTGTATCTCATGTGCATTTGCTTTCTTTACAAGTCTCCCATGTGGGATGTTGTCAAAGGCACTGCTGAAATCCATATAGACTACATTAAGTGCACTATACTCATCTACACATCTGGTCACATTTTCAAAAAAACTTATCAGATTTGTTAGGCTTGACCTCCCTCTGACAAAGGTATACTGACTATCCCCTAATCAAACCTTTCTTTACAATTTGAGATAGAGGCTGTTCTTTGGAATTTTCTCCAATAGTTTCCCTACCACTGACATGAGAGTCATGGTTTGTAGTTCTCTGGCTTATCTCTACAAGGTTTCTCAAACAGGTTTCACAGGGAACCACATTTCTCCAGTCCTCAGGCCCCCATGGCCACAGAGAAATTAAAAGTTCAGATCAGAGCCCCTGAAATCTCCTTCCCTGCCTGTGACACAATTCATTCAGATGTGTCCACTTTTAAACTTGTCAACACCTTCAAAATCTTGTGAGTTCCTATATCAAAAACCTCATTCTCTTGGGTGAAGATGGATGTGAAGTATTTATTCAACACTCTACCAATGTCCTCTGGCTCTACCCGTAGATTGCCCCCTTGATCTCTATTGGCCCTACTCTTTCCCTGATTATCCTTTTCTTTCGGATATACTTAAAGCATATCATGGAATTTTTCCTATTTTAAGCAGCCTGAACTTTCACATATCCCATCTTTGCATTCCTAATTTTTTAAGCTCCACCCTACACTTTCTGTACTCCACTAATGCCTCCGCTTTCCTTGTATCTGCTAAAGATCTTTTTATTCCTTCTCATTGTATTCTGAATATCTCTGGTCATCCATGGCTTTCTGATCTTGTTACTCTAACGTATCACCCGAGAGAGAACATGTTGGGCCTGTACCCTTTCCATTCCCTTTTTAAATGCCCCACTGCCCACTTGTAGATTTTGCCACTTGTAGCTTTCCCAGTCTACCTTGGCCAAATCCTGTCTTATTTTATTAAAGTCTGCTCTCCTCCCAATCCAAAATGTTCTTTTTTGCAACTTATCTATTTCTTGGTCCATAATAAGCTTAAATTGTATCATGTTGCGGCTGCTATCAATTAAAATGCTCTCCTACCACCATCTCAACCACCCATCCACCTTCAATCCCCAAGAGTTAGGGCCAGCATTGCGTCGTCCCTTGTTGGACCCTCTACACATTAACCTAAAAGTTTCTTCTGTACACATTTCAATAAATTCACTCCATTCAAGCCCTTAACACAATCTCTATTCTAATAAATGTTGGGAAAGTTGCAATCATTTAATATAACTATCCTATTGTCATTGTTTTCACACACCTCCACAAATTGTGTACATATTTGGTCCTCAATTTTTCACTGACCATCAGGTCATCCATAATAAACACCTAGCAATATGGTTGCCCTTATTTTTATTCCTAAGCTCTACCCACAAAGCTTAATTTGATGCCTCCTCCAAGATTTCATCTCTTTTTACTGCAGTAACAGACTTCTTAACTAATAATGCAATGCCTCCTCTTTTATCAATGAAGGAGATTGTTATTGACTTCAGGAAACATAGTGGGGGACATACCTCATCTACATCAACAGGTTGAGAGCTTCAACTTTTTAAGTGTCCAGTTCACCAACAATCTGTCCTTGTACCCCCATGTCAAAGCCACTGTTAAGAAAGCTCACCAACACCTCTACTTTTTCAAGAGTCGAAGGAAATGTGGCATGTCTACTATAATTCTCACCAATGTTTACAAATGTACCATAGAAAACATTCCTTCTGGTTATATCACAATTTGGTATGACTCCTGCTTTGTCCAAGACCACAAGAAAGTACAAAAAGTTATGAACGAAGCCCAGTCCATCACACAAACCAATTTTCCATCCACTGACTTTGTCAATACTTCCCGCTGACTCAGAAAAGCAGCCAGCATAATTGAGAAAAGCATGCACCTCGGACATACTCTCATCCACCTTCTATCATTGGGAAAAAGATACAAAAGTCTGAGATTACAGACCAACTGACTCATGAACAGCTTCTTCCCTACTGCCATCAGACTTTTGAATGGTCCTATCTTGGATTAAGTTGATCTTTCTTTACTCACTAGCTATGATTAGCACTACATTCTGCAATCGCTCATTTCCTTCTCTATGAACGGTATGCTTTGTCTGGATAGCATGCAAGAATCAATACTATTCACTGTATATGAGTACACATGATAATAATAAATCAAATCAAATCACTGATCTTAAATTCCTTGCTCCATGGCAGGCTCCCATTCTCAACTGACACCTTCCCAGCCTCCCACCCCGAGATTTTCATTTCTCCCCTCCCTGCTTTCCTTACTTGCCTCCCCATTAATTTTGAACTCAACAAGAAAGAAAGAGATCAGGGAGAACAGACATTGTGAAAAAGAAACAGTAACATTGATGAATGCAGACTGTACTTGCTGCTTACCTGAAGATAGCTCAAATGCATATTTGTCAGTTACCTCCAGACCAGATGAATTGTTTATTGGCTTGACTTATTCTAAGTCTCTCCACAGATGCTGCCACACCTGCTGAGTTTTTCCAGCATTTTCTGATTTTATTCCAGCTAGTCACTCTTCTCCTTGGGGAGTGGGGTCTCTTTCTGGTCAAGTTGACTCGAAGATGGCAGGACCTTGGAACCGTCACAGCGCTATGTAGGAGATCTGGTAATCTGATAGCTGGAATATATAGGCCTGCAGGGCTGGTAATTGACTAACTAGTTTGACATTTTGATGGAATCTAGAGGGGTAGACCTGTCACTCGGATGTGGGTTTCTTCTTACTCACTTCCATTTAATCCTGTAAACTAATACTCTAATTGATAGTGTGGATCGAGCTGGACAAGAAACGAGATGCTTCCCAGCAATGTGCCTGATATGAGTTCACACTTGCTCCTTATAGGGTTTTCTTTCATGAACTGTACAGTTTTAGATTGGTGAAGCCTAGTTGTACATCTACACACACGCAAGTTTCCTAAATATTTGCTCTGTACAAAATGTTGCTAGGTTATTTGTATTTAACCACGTAGAGTGACTCACTATAACTCAGAGAAAGCATATATTCCAAAATACAGCCTGTTACTGGGTTTCTATTTGGGCAGAGACCTGGATGATTAAAAGATAGCTGGATGTCATACCACAGCTGAGAAGCTGGATCTAGATTCTGATTTTGGGCTGATTTGGAAAATCTCACTATTCTGCCGGGTTCCAGTTATTTTCAAATTATTTGTAGGCAACAATGGGAAATGTTTAATAGTTAACTGTTCACCATATTTGAACAAGTGTATTCAAATAAAATGCGAATGATGCCTATTATTATTTGTGTATTTCTGATTACCCATGCCTTAACAACATTACAGCTTGATTATACTCCCAGTAGCAATGTCTCAGTGGTGTGGGATTTCCCGTGACACTGCTGGAATCTGGGATGGGGTTCATCATCCATAGATCAACATCCATCAAGAGAAAGCTGGTCATTAGACAGTTGCAAAATTACAGCCAAGCATTTAAAGAAGCAGAGGCTTTGCAATCAGCATGTTAGTGAACTTAAGCAGAGACTCTGGCCTATACAGGCAGGTACCAGTGGGGCCGGATTAGACAGTGAAGAGCCACCACATGGCCCTCCATGGTGGAATCTTGGCCAGTAGTGCTGCTTATTCATGGCAAGATTGGGAAGTAGTAATGGGCAGGACGGAAATCCTAAGGGTTTCTGAGTGATTTTTATACAACATTGTACTCTTTTCAATTTTTCTCCTTTTGTCATGACCCATGTCACTAGCTTGTTCTTTTATTCTATGGCATCTGTGGGCAACCTGCAGCCTGTGGGCCACATGCGGCCCATTTGGGTTCTGAGTGCGGCCCATAAGACATTTGTTGACCGTTGTCCATAAATAAGGATGCAACATTCAGCTGATTTCTGTCCACGTAGTTCTTTTTCCTGCCAGCATGACTGAAGCAATACGTATGTAAAACAAGGGCAAATGAAGGGAGGTGCATGCTGGTTGCTCACAACATTGGTTGTGAGAGCTACGTGCTCCCTCTGTGTTCTAAGAATAAATAATAAATATTTCTTTTGTTTTTACCATTTGAAGTTGATGATAGTTCTATTAATATAGATATGATTAAGCATTCTCTATAATTTGTTTTGAAATATTTGGCATGTGTTAAATACATTTAATCTTATTCATGAGGTCATGGTTAGTCAGCAAACCTGATTTCAAGCTCGTGGCCCACTGAGATGATGGAGGGCCACTCATTCAGTTCACTCACTAGCCCAGGTTGCCCATCACTGTTGTATGGAATCCCAGAGACTGATCGAACAGCATATAATCATGAACTCTAAAATGAAATCAGTGCAGCCAATGCTATGGCACAGGATCCAGCAGCACAATTTCAGTCAGCTCTAAAACTGGGGTCTCGCCTGGGGGAGACTCCCCTAACTTCTGCCATTGAGTTGAAGTTGCTGTGATTATCTTTTGTTCCACAGAGGCAAATCCATTATAAAGGAGGGCTACATACTTAATATAACAAACAAAGGAGCTTTTAGAAAAGCCTCCTGATGTTCTCAGTGCTATAATGTATGTCAGTGCATCCTACGGATTGGAGGTATCCTTTCACTGGATTCAATCAAGCCCCTGTCAGGCTTAGGGTCCTGTGCCATAGCATTGGCTGCACAGCCTTAACAATGCCCTCAGGTGTTTAGAGCTACTCTTTTCTTACAAATAGTTCAGAGATCATTGCGGAAGAGAATTAAGAAAGCATGAAGGGGCTACGGGTAGACGGGCTGTATTAACTGATGTAGATGCATGATGTGGTTTTTGGCATAGCACACCAACTGCAGTCATTTGTTGTCTTTTTCAATTGCACTGATTGGCCTGATCCAGAGGAGTGTGTAGTTTGAAATGTATGCATTCAATGATTCCCAGGACCCTAGGGAAATCAGCAGTGTGACAGATTGTTGTTGAATTTGTTTTTGCTGCAGGGTTTTAGGGAAACAGATGTGACTCTCTGCTCTCTTACCCCCGATACAGCTGTGACTTGGTGGATATGTTTCCATGTGCTGAAGTGAGTGATTCTTATGTAATTGGCAAATAAAGCTTGGATGATAACAATGACATAGGATGCAAGTATTTTGGTTACTTTTACTGCTATAGGCAATGCCTCGGTAACTTTAGACTTAGTAATAAATGCTGGGACTCATATCTATCCACTCTTATCTGCTGATTCTGAATCACATGAGACACTGCTGCTCTGAGGATGTTATTTGAGGACCTATGAACCATTTCTAAGGCTTGGGGCTGTGCAAGTCTAGTGCCTTACTGGGAGCTGGTGGCATAAGCGCAGATCTTGTGCTACACAAATACAGCTGTATATCATAAGAAAAAAAGGATGTTTGCTTTATTCTCTACAAAGTTTACACAAATTGAATGAACTGTCATCAAGGGGCCATACTGAAGAGCTGAGTTGTGGTGATTTAACCTGATGCTCACCACACCTCAGGTAAGGGGAAAAGTTGAGAAGGCAGGCCTTCTTGAATGACTGCAACTGGCAAAGGAATTGAACCCATGTTGTTGGGATCGCTCTGCATCACAAACCAGCCATCAAGCGAATTATCCCCCTACACAAAGTGTCAACTTAATTGACAACTGTAGTTGTCCGATAAAATAACTAACTCAAAACGGCATAAGCTCTCTTTCCTCTTTCCAGATGCTGACTGACCCACTATGTATTTTCAGCACTTTCTATTGTTATTTAATCTGCTCTTATCATCTTTTACAAGGTGAGAAAAGCTTGACAGGGTAGACACTGGGAAGTTGCTTCCATTGTATGGGGAACATTGAGCATGGCAGGATATGGGGGGGATTGGAGCAGCAAGTGAAGGGGGGCTACAGTCTAACGGTAAGGGTTGTAAATCTTTGGAATTCTTTGCTCTATTGGGTATTGTTTGTTCCATCACTGAATATGTTTACAAAGAACAAAGAACAAAGAACAAAACAGCACGGGAAACAGGCCCTTCGGCCCAATGAGCCCGTGCCACCGCCCCAATGTTCCCACCTCTACCCTTGATCCCTGTCAATGTTTATGGATCTATGGACTAAAAACCAAATTTGAGACAATTTAGGGAGAATTTGTTTTGCCAATTAGCCTAAGAGCACACCTGTGGGATGTGGGAGGAAACTGGAGCATCGGAGAAAACTCACGCAAGCACGGGGAGAATGTGCAAACTCTCACAGACACAGACCCAAATCCATGTATCTGCACAGCACAACGACAGTCACTGAGCTGTCGTGTTGCCCATCAAATGGTCCAGGTCAAGCGTACACTAACGACGTGAAGCACTAGGATACTCTTGAAAAAAATCCAAGAGCAGCCCTCCCACGACCCATCGTGTGTATGCCCCTTGCCCCTCGTTAGACAACAAGGTGGACCAAAGCACCTGTAGGATAAAAACAAGTACATCAATATCATCATCTATTTACACACTTCCCAGGGACTCCCAAGGCTCATGATCCCTATTTTAAATCAGTTTTCTATACCCCTCCATTCCCATTCTGTTCATGTGCCCACCTAAGTATTTCTTAAATAACTCCAGAGTGCATGCCCCACCACTTTACTTGGCAGCGCATTCCATACCCCCACCACCCTCTGTGTGAAAAAACTCCCTCTAGCATCCAAATTTTACCTTACCCCCCTCACCCTAAGCCCGTGACCACCACAACTCAGGTTTAGGATTGAGATAGATAGATGTTTGGTCTCTCAGGAAATTAAGCTTCATGGAGAGCAGGCAGGAAAGTGAGGTTGCAACCAAATATCAGCTATAATCATATTGAACAGCAAAATGTGCTCAACAAGCTTACTACTGCTCTCTCCGATGTTGCCATGTTGAGAAGTAATGTATCAAAAGAATAACTTTAGCTGTGTAATAACTCAGCTAAACACTGGGGTCCCATCACCAAAGATCCTTGCTGTGCACCAAAGAGAAGGGCCACTCTTGCGGGTTAGAGCGAGACAGTCTACATCTCGTGGCATACAGTGAGACAGTTTACATCTTGTGGCTTACAGTGAGAGTCTATACCTCACAGCTTACAGTGAGATACTCTACACCTCATGGCTTTCAGTGAGACAGTTTACACCTTGTGGCTTACAGTGAGACAGTCTATACCTCACGGGTTACAGCGAGACAGTCTACACCTTGCTGCTTACAGTGAGACAGTCTACACCTCGCAGGTTACAGTGAGACAGTCTGTACCTCATGGCTTTTACTGAGAAAGTGTACACCTCAGGACATACAGTAAGACAGTCTACATCTCAGGATATACAGGGAGACAGTCTACATTTTGGGACATATAGTGAGACAATCTACACCTTGGGACATACACACTGATCTGGGTTGAGCAGTAGGTTTAAAAACCCCTGTTGGCCACTTTTCATTGGGCAAGCCTTCGCTCACTGACTAAAGAAGCTTGTACTCTATACTCCATAAGGAGATCTATCAGTGATCCCCTGTGGCCTTTATGACCATCATCAAATTATTACTGCTTATTACTGCTTTTCCATAGATGAATAAAATATCTTTTAGCAAAGCCTCTGTTGCTGTTTGCTGATTGACTCTTATCTCAAGTCACTGCTGATTTTTCTCTATCCTGGTTCCTTTTTGTTATGTTCTTTGAAATTCACTCAAATTCATTTAGCTTGCTGATTTCTGTTAATTTGCAATAACAGGCATAACCTAACACTGACACTGATACATTTCAAAATTCTCATTTTTTCTCGACGTTTAGATCCTTATCTTCATCACAAATTTTTTTTGTAGGAATTAAGATAATAACTTACCAAGCATATGCTTACACCATATTTTACTTGAAATGTTGATTCTGTTTCTCTCTCAACAACTACTGTGAGACTGGCTGAGTATTTCCAGTCTTTCCATCTTTATACCAGATTTCCAGCATCCACAGTATTTTGCTCTTATTTACTATAAACGTAGATCACCTTACCCACTATGAGAACTCATTCCCTAGTTTCATTAGGGGCTTTTTAATAGAACAGTCATTGAATCCCTACAGTGAAGAGGCCATTCAGCCCTTTGATTCTGCATCAACTACAATCCCACCTAGGTCCCACTCCTGCAATGTCACATATTTACCCTGCTAATCCCATGGGCACTAAGATCAATTTAGCATGGCCAATGCACCTAATCCTCACATCTTTGGACTGTGGGAGGAAACTGGAGCACCCGGAGGAAACCTATGCAGACATGGAGAGAATGTCCAAACTCCACACAGACAGTGACTCAAGACTGGAATTGAACCTGGGTCCATGATGCTGTGAGGCAGCAGTTCTAATCACTGTGCTACCATGCTGCCGCTTCAATAACAGAAGAAGAAGAAATTTGCTTCCTCTATCTTAAATTAAATCTGTCTTGTATCCAACATACAGAAATAAGTTAACATAATATCAAGCTTATGTAATGAAAATGCATTTTCACCAAACTCAACCTGTGAGATAGTTAATGACTACCAGATGACTAAGGACTGGTATGTGTTCCTTGAAACAGTCTAGTTTTTAATCATATGATATGAAACTAAAAATAAGCTAAAATTCTGCATTTCCAATCTGTCATGTATTTATGATTTAAACAACTGTCATCCTAAGATCTGCTTTTTCAATTCTCTGTCTGAAGACATGTTTAACCCCTGGTGCTATGATCTATATCATAAGTACGGCAAGGAGACAAATCCATCCCAGCTGGAACAGGGACCCAACCTCTTGACAAGGTCACCAATCTGACCCACAGCTGTCATTCAACCAACTGAACCAACCGACTTCCCAAGTTGCTGTGGCTACATATTTTTACGTGCATTTTGTAGTCCAGAACTATGAATAGTGATTGTAGATGCTCCAATTTTATTTCCATCATGTGGCTGACCCAGGGTCTTTCCTTACCATTAGAGTATGTTGGAAGGATTTGTGGATTGATGTTCACCCTATGTAGCTGTGTTATGAATGAACCTTTCTTCACTCTGAAGTCCTCAAGTGGAACTTGAACCAGGAGCTTCTGGCTCAGAGGCACCACCACCAACCTTCCTATCCTAATGTTCCTGATGTACAATACAGAACATTCAAAGCACTGGTGGTAGTATGGAAAGATTCATAAGTTTGATTCTCAGTGTCGGGGTTTGAAGGAAGATTGGAAATGGGTGACAGTGTATCAGCCTTATACTTTACACCTTGCTGCTTTTTCTTTTCATTGACATCCCTTGCTTTTATTTAGACTGTAGATGTTCACTGTTAAAGATCATCCATGAATAATGGACAATAACAGAAAGTGCCAGAAGGTGGCTTTGGAAGAAAGGTCCACTAACTGCCTTTGCATGCTGGCAAGGAATGGGCAAATGGGGCCATGGAGTGAGAAAGTGGTCCACATTTTCTGATTACATTTAATGCCTGGGTTTGACTCCCAGCTTGGGTCACTGTCTGTGCAGAGTTTGCATATTTTCCCTGTGTCTGCATGGGTTTCCTCTGGATGCTCCGGTTTCCTTCCACAGTCCAAAGATATTCAGGTTAGGTGCATTGGCTATGCTAAAAATTCTCCCTCAGTGTATCCGAACAAGTGCTGGAGTGTGGTGACTGGGAGATTTTCACATACTTTCATTGCAGTGTTAATGTAAGCCTACTTGTGATGAATAAATAAACTTTACTTTCTTTGGAATAAAGTGATTTCGTGCTAAATGTGCATTTTCACATAGATATCACAGTGCATGCTGATGTATGTATATTAAGTGTAAACGTTATTTCACAATTGACCAGTGGGAAATGCACTGTCCGCTCACCCAAATGAAACAGCCTACAAGGTTAGACTAAGCCAGATCAGCAAGGAAGTGACTCTTTAAAAGTGAATTAACTGTATTTTCCAATGATAGTTTTTCAAAGGACAGTTTAATTGTGGGACCTTGATCTTCCTCTGCTATCTTGCCCCAAATTGAGTGGAAAATCAGGGAAAATAACAGGAAACCAGCAAAGTGTGACCTTTTGCCCTCTTACTATCCTGATTTTGCTTTCTCTTTTAATGTTCCTAATGCAAGGGCCACAATCATCCTACCCTGCCCACTCCAAATGAAAGAAGTGAGGCCCAGCAACTTGCCTATTTCTCTGCCTTTTTCTGTTGATTCCTCTGATGAGATCAGAGCCTCTTGATGCATGATTGGGGACCATCCTCCCTCATTCGATCACAGTTCCTTTACAGTTTTAAGCTTTGGTCCTAGCCAAAGCATAGTAACTACCTTTTTCTTTCATTGCATTGGGTTCTTCTGCTTCTTTAACTTTGGCTTCTCTTCTCATTGAGTCCTCCATCAGCAATCTCACTATAGGAGGCCACAGGTGGGCTGTAGCTGTCCTCATTGCGTATTTAGTATTTCTTAGTACTGGTTTGGGGTCATGGTGGGGGTTAAAGTAACAGGTGCATGTTCTCTTCAACACACTTGAAGAAAGTCTTGGGATGGCTGCACAGCTCAATGGTTTCTTAAAATTCAGCACAACAGGATAGCCAAGCTTGTGGTATTTTGCTGCACATTGCATGGCACCTGCCCATTTTATAACTCATGTACTGCTTCAGGAAGACAGATGGGCCGATTCAGATGGTTTATTGTCCTGAAAGATAGCAGCCTGTTGTAGCAGTACTTCTGCTGCTGGGTTGTGCTGCAGCGTGTCTAGGCATCTCTGTTAGCAGATATCAAACAGCAATGAGAACAGTGCAATCCACCAAGCTGAAGCCAAATGATGAGATTAAGTCCTTCATTATAATATTCAAAGGAACTTCCTGATGTATGTGAAAGGCCTTTGTAACTTGGAGGTCTGCTGTAGTTGCTCCTGAAGTTGAGCGTGCTTCTTTCAGACAAGTGGGCATGTTTCACAGTGCAGATATACAATCATGGACTCTTTCACATTTGTTGCCATGTTTTTCATGGTTCTTGACAGTAAAGTGACAGCAAGATAGTTAATATTGATATTTTCTCCTAACATTTAAATTCAGACCCAGCGAGATCCAAATTCTAACACTCTGAGGTGAAACTGACTAACGTCTCAGCCTGCGGTTTCCTGCTCTTCCAGGGCACATGCTCCTGTTCATCTCTGATTTATCTAGCATTGAAACATCTGTCGACATTCCTCAGGCTTGATATATCTGTAGGTAGCTGTTATGGATAGAATGATAGCCCAGGATGCTGTGTTTGTTGCCACCTGGAGGCTGATATGTAGGCTTACCCACAGAAACAGCTGAACGATATATGTTAGAATGCTGCAGGACAATTCTTTCAAACAATGTTCACATAACTGGCCTGCATGTTATGATCACGTGCTGGAATGCACATCAGTGAGTGAGCAGATAAAAAATACTGCCTGGGTGACCCTCAGTGGTCTGGGATGCAGGCTTCAAACCCGCAGCTGTCTAGTGTCAAAGTGACTCAATTCTTACCTTTCAGGCGCTGTAAACTTTTGGGCGGCATGATGGCACGGTGCTTAGCATTACTACCTCACAGCGCCAGGGACCATGATTCAATTCCTGGCATGGGTCACTGTCTGGGTGGAGTTTGCATATTCTCCCTGTGTCTGATGGGTTTCCTCCAGGTGCTCTGTTTTCCTCCCACAGTCCAAAGATGTGTCGGTTATGTGGGTTGGCTATGCTAAAATTGCCCCTTAGTATCAGGAGGACTAGCTAGGGTAAATGTATGGGGTTAT
Organism: Sphyrna mokarran; assembly: GCA_024679065.1. NCBI lineage: Eukaryota > Metazoa > Chordata > Chondrichthyes > Carcharhiniformes > Carcharhinidae > Sphyrna > Sphyrna mokarran. The sequence goes on from JAGIQG010000002.1 coordinate 41,397,960, forward strand.
GGGGATAGGGCCTGGGTGGGATTATAGTCGGTGCAGACTCAATGGGCCAAATGGCCTCCGTATGCACTGTAGAGATTCTATGGTTACATGTGTCAACTTAAGAATGGCTTCCACATTCACTCTGATTCACTCTCAATGTTCTCTAGCCTCAGAATGCATCAGTTCAAAGAAATATATAACTTTCATCTGTCGTTGAGGTAAGTATGAAAGACATTCACAATAACACTCTCCTGTCCACCCTGTATCCTAGCTTGTGGGTAAATAATGACTCACCTTTGCAGAAGCAAAACAAACAGTTTCAGTTTGAAATGGCAATGGTAAAGTGCTGTGGTATAGAATGTACGTCAAACTTGCTTAAAGCTGTTTTCTGAGGGGTTAGCATATAACCTCAGCTATGGTGTAAACTTTATGGCCTACATACTTTGCCCATGATATTAGGAAAGACTGCATATCCTTAATTTGGCAGACTTCCTGAGTCTATTAAACTTTATTTCATCTGCTCCTTTGTCCTTTGGGCATTGGGCACATCTTTAACTCATTAGGCCAGATCTTTCCAAGCTGAGTGAACACTTCTCCTGAGAAGAGACTTACAATGGATACCCTCTTTTTTCTGCTCTTCTTTCAGAAACACCTTCATTTGGGGTATCAGCGGTTTGCAACATTTTGCAGATGTCTCATAAGTGTCATTGTTTGTAGAAAAACAAGTAATACACATTCTGTTTAATCAGCAGTCACAGCCTTTAAGAACTGCAAAAGTGCACCATTTCCTGACCTGACTGCAGGCAGTGAGTTCCTGCTGACAGGCCCAATCCGGGTAGGGAGTTTCCTATTAGTAAATATGTCAACTTGGGAAATCATGTGAGATTGACCCTTCCATGGTTTCACTCAGTGTGGTTTCACTTGCTGCACTCTAGTTCCAACATTTCAATGCTGGGACGTATCAAATATAACTGTACAAAATCAATCCAGGGGAAATCAGGAGTGCAGAAAATTGGTGAAAGATTTATTTTTAAGATTGCTTACCCTGACATCCAATGAGACAAAAGGGCTGAATTTCCCTCCATGGCAGGATTACCCGACTATAGGATCGGTGACCCTGCTCTGACCCTGTTGCATTTCCTGGGTCAGCTTAATTTTAATACTGAATAGGGGGCTCCAAGCACTATTTACATCCTCCATTGGAGGCTGACCTCTGCAGGGGAGGAAGGAAATCCAATGCAGATGCAACAGCTTAGAAGGCAGGCCCAGACAGACAGTGTTTGAGTGAGCAGAAAGCCTTCATATACTCTATTTTGTTCCTAAAGGAAAAATCGTCCACATTCAAAGAGTGAACTGCCACGGATGGTAGAGCTGGAATCCTCAGGTTTCTCAAGACATTTAAGAAAAACATGCTGGAACTCTTGGGCAGGCATATGAGGCAGCTGTGAGTAGGGGGTTTTGTGCGGGGGTGGGGGAGTTCCTTCAGTTCTTTTACTCCAGCGCACATTTGCATCTCAATGTATTTTAAATGTTTACGCCCACATCTTGTTCTGAAAGTGCTATGACTAATGAACATCTTGTTTATTTATTTAATCACTCTCTTTTTTACTCCTTGAGTACCATAGTGATAAGTTGATGTCAAGAACCAAGAAGGATCTAATCTTTCTACTTCTGGGTCACCTACCTCCTTCCCAATTTATGTTCGCTGTCATTCATTCTCTTGTTGCCAAAAAGTTGCCAAAAGACCTATACTTGGAGTAAGTACCTGTAGTAATGAGATGACAAGGAATGTGAATGGTGGCACATTAAGCACAAACAGGATGATGTTGAAAAATGAAGAGGATTTGGCTGAGGAAACCTCAATCCTCTTGCTCAGTTTTTTTTAGGAGCCAAACATCAGTAGTACAACATTTATAGGAAAACAATGGTAACTATCCTGAACTGCTTCCACACATGGAGTTGGCCTTATGATAACTTGGGCTCCCTGCTTTTCCAGTTGATGTACTTGTTGAATATTCCTGCCCCACGTTGTCTCCACTGAGGTCTTCAGTGAACCTTTGTTGCAGATATTTGGATTGCCTCTGATTTTCTAACACCACTTGCTGGATCTTTCGTGTGCCACAATGTTGATAGTTTTTTTCCTTTGCACTGGAAAGCTTGCTCCTACTAGGAGAGCACAGTGCATTCTTAATGAGTCCTAATCCAAGAAAATGATAATGAACAAGACTCAGAAGCAGACACATAAAGAAGCATATGCAAAAATCCTGCCCTGTTGAAACTCTGCAGCATTGAACAGAACTCTACACTCTACCAGGCGACACAGTGGTTAGCACTGCTACCTCTCAGTGCCAGGGACCTGGGTTTGATTCCTGGTTTGGGTCACTATCTGTGCAGAACTCCATGTTCTCCTCATGTTTGTGTGGATTTTCTGTGGATGCTGCAGTTTCTGCCCACAGTTTAGAGTTTAGATGCTGGTTAGGTGCATTGGCCATGCTAAGTTTTCCCTAAGTGTAACTTAATAGGTCCCAGAGTGTGGCGACTAGGGAATTGTCACAGTAACTTCATTACAGTGTTAATGTAAGCCTATTTGTGACATTAACAAAGCAAACTTTAAAACTTTACATTACCACCTCCAAATAGGCAGATATAGATGACGTGCCATCTTAAAAAGAATTAATTCAGGGAAAATTGGCTCTTTGATATAAATAAAATGAAGATCCTGGATTGAACATAGTAAATCAATCCTTGGGGTAGGTGGTAAATATCTCTGAATGCTGAGAATACTGAATCAGAATTTATGAGGACTTGCCCATAATGAACAGCACACCTGTTCCTGGAAAATCCACATTAGTGGGGGTTGGAGTTAAAATCTTATTGTTGATCTCACAGTGTCACAAGTTGTGAAAAGCAATTACAGGTCTCTGCAGGCAGAACAGCAAAAAAAATGCAGCTCCCAGTTACAGAAACTGTGAGCGAAACTCTCCACCTTCTTCAGGCTCTGAAACACCTCACTCCTGCACGACTTAGTTGTTGCTGACAACAGCTGCTCCTTGTTAATGATCATTTTAAATTACCTTGAGTGATTTGTGAGTGCACAAGCAGGAAACTTAGAGCCTGAGCACCACTGACCCTCATTATCATATATTTAAATGGGCTAGTTTGGACTTGACTGGCCAGAAAAATGCAAGGGTGTTGAATGGGTTAGTTTTGTGAGGTAAATGGCTTCTGTCCCATTTGCCTGCTGCAAATGTTTAATTGCCCTGAATATATCCTGAAATTTTGCCAAATACAGCTTGGAAGTTTTTCCCTGTGATTCATTGCATAATTTGTCTAATTGGCCTCATGCATAGGTGTGGTACACTGCTTCTGCAAAAACTTTGAATGTAGAGACAAATCATAAACAAATTATAGTAGACAGTTGTCTGGGTGAATTTGGACAAGTCATTATAGGACTGCCATCAGTCATTATGTACGTTGTACAAGATGAATCATTGATTACGTCAGCGAAAAAGATGAGAAATGGAATCTTGAAGCACCTACCGAGGCTGAAACCATTAGAGAGTCTCAACCAATGATCAAACAGATTATTGTTGCCAAATATCTCATTTGGTGTCCCATGGAAGGAAAAACCAGCATTCACACAATGTATTGTTATTTTGCTAGTGGTGTTAACTACACACTGGGAGACTTCACTGGTGCATGCTGAGAGAAGTCTGAATAGCAATATCTACCAAAAAGTGGGAAGAGCACCTCCAGTGATAAACAGGAGGTATAGCATCCAAGGAAATTACTGATGTGTTCCAGAAGAAGTTGGACCAGCTACATTTACAAATAATGGGAAGCAAAAAAGCCCGCTGGAGGAGTTGAGTTGGAGTCTGTAACTACTAAGTAAGAAGTACTAAAAAAATGGTTTCAATCTTTCACTGTATTGTTGACTGAGAATTCAGTGGTTTCACTTATTGGTTTGGTTGACCTATTTTAAGTGGAACAAGCAATTTGCTACCAGATAAGCAACATCCTGATCTATTCATGAGCTTTTATGTTCAATGAAAAACTATTTATCTGTGCCATTTCTTGCATAAATTTTTTGCAGCATTTTAAAATAAATTCTTTGGCATTATTATTTTATTTCTTCCATACATTGCTCCAACAATTAAACTTTCAGCATATTTGTCTGCAGAACGTGTTTGTTTTACCTATTGTCATCCCACTAATCTGAAAGATTTCTGAGATTTACTACCTTTTATTTCTGTGTGATGTATTTCAACTTTTGGCTGGATATGAATAGGTATGTTAATATAACCTTCTATTTCCTCAATAGCTTTTTTTTTTGGATTTCTAAAATCCTGCTGCATGGCTTTTTGTACACAATATATAGGTGGCTTTTCACAATAACTTCGTTACAGTATTAATGTAAGCCTACTTGTGATTAATAAATAAACTTTATGGTCAGGATTTTACCAGCACATCCACCCGAGGTTCATACGATCCTGCCTGAAGCCAAAAGAAAATGCCGTTCTCCGTGCCTCCAGGGCAAGTGTGTCGGTAAAATTACGGCCTATACGTTCAACACGTATACTTACCTGTTTCAGCACATGTGATATCTTAAGATCATCCATCTGTAGCCATTCTTTGCCTTGCAAAGAAAAATCATTCAAAAGTTTTGCTAAGATAGTAATAAGCAGCATACAGTGCATTTCAATACAAATGATGTAACAATGCCATCCTGATTAGAAGCAAATGGAGCATTTAGGAGCTCTTCTGAATCTATGTATATCCTACTTCCAGATGTTGCAAATGCAACACTGTCCATGATCCTATTTGTGATTTTTTTTGATCTTTTAAGATCATTCATTCACTTCAGAAAAACTTATTGCATTAACAATGCCTTTGCTTTTCTCCATTTTGTGTTTCCCATTCCATTTATTAATATTTTCTAGCAGTATTTCAAAAGCAACATTCAGTTCCCTCGCACCGATAGTTTGACTTCTGGCATGGTTTATGCCAAAGATCATGTGGATGCTCGCATTATGAGCAAGAACCAAAATTATGCAAAGTAGGTGGATCGTAACATCAGTCAGTGTCGAAAGCTGCCATTTGGACCTTATTACTCCAGATAACATCCTTCCTTAAACATGTGCAGATGAATATATGACCAGCAGCTGGAAGAACTCCTCAAAAACATTCAAGCTTATAATAAAAACAGAAAATGCTGGAAAAATGCAGTAGGTCTGGCAATATCTGCAGAGAGAGAAAAACAAAGTTTATGTTTTGTGGCCATATTACTCTTCATATTTAGGCTTGGGCTGATAAATGGCAACTGACATTTCTGCCACACAAGTGCCAGGCAATGAGTATCTCCAATAAAAGAGAATCTAACCATCGCCTTTTGACATTCAACTATTATCATCGCTGATTCCTCGCCTCTGTCAACATCCTTGGGGTTACCATTGATTAGAAACTGTGCTGAACTGACCAGATAAATACTTGTGTCCATGAGTTGTTCGGAATGCTGTGGTGAGTAACTCATCTCCTAACTCACTAGAGCTGGTTTCCCATTTACAAAATTCAAGTCAGGAGTGTAATGATTTACCCTCCACTTGTCTGGATGCGTACAGCTCCAACAAAAGTAAAGAACTTTGATACAATCCAGGACAAAACAGCCCACATGATTGGCATTCTGTCCACCCCCTTAAACATTCACTCTTATGGTTTGGATCTTGTTTATCTCTCTTGTGGAGATCATGAATTGGATTCAATTTGAATTTGGTTTTTGGTGCAAGCAAGGAATGGATTTGGGTCTGCCCAGTTCACTCTGAACATTGGCTTTGTATTCTTTAAGAATGGAATGAAAATAAAAAATAAAACTCACACACGGTGCAGCAGTGCAAAAAGGCTTAAAAATCCACATCCTAGGCCACCTAGAAGGACAAGAGCAGCAGACACATAGAAACACTATCATCTGCAAGCTTCCCTCCACACCACACCACCCCGCTGGCGTGAACCTATATTGCATTCTTTCACTGTCCTTGGATCAAAATCCTGGGACTCCCTTCCTAACAGCACTGTGGATATACTTGCACCACAGGGGCTGTAGCAGTTCAAGAAGGCAGCTCACCACCACCTTCTCAATGGCTGTAAGGGATAGAAACATAGAAAATAGGTGAAGGAGTAGGCCATTTGGTCCTTTGAGCTTGCACACCACCATTCAATATGATCATGGCTAATCATGCACTTTCAGTATCCCACTCCCGCTTTCTCTCCATATCCCTTGATCCCTTTAGCCCCAAAGACCACATCCAGCTCCCTCTTGAACATATCTAACAAACTGGCCCCAACAGCTTTCTGTGGTAGAGAATTCTACAGGTTCACAACTCTGAGTGAAGAAAGTTCTTCCTCATAGAATCCCTACAGTGCAGAAGGAGGCCATTCAGTCCATCGAGTCTGCACCGTCCATAATCTAACTCGGGTCCTCTTCCCTTAAGCCCATGCATTTATCCTAGCTAGACCCCTGATACTAAGGGGTAATTTAGCATGGCCAATTCATCTAATCTGCACATCTTTGGACTGTGGGAGAAAACCAGAGTACCCAGAGGAAACTCACACAGACATGGTAGAATGTACAAATTCCACATAGACAGTGACCCAAGCCAGAAATTGAACCATGATCCTTGGCGCTTTGCGGCAGCATCGCTTGCCACTGTGTTGCTCATCTCAGTCCTGAATGGTTTACCCTTTATTCTTGGACTGTGACTCCTAGTTCTGCACTTCCCAACATAGGGAACATTCTTCCTGTATCTAGCCTATTCAGATCCATTAGGATTTAATATGTTTCTATGAGATTCCCTATTATTGTTGATAGGGAATTGTTTGAGTTGAGTTCCCTCAATTCAAATGAGTACAAGTCCAATCAATCCAATCTCTCTTCATATGTCAGTACTGCCATTCCAGGAATCAGTCTGATGAACATTCGCTGACTTCCTCAATAGCAAGAATGTCCTTCCTCGCATTAGGAGACCAAAACTGCACACAATACTTAAGGTGCAGCCTCTCAAAACCCTGTATAACTGCAGCAAGACATCCTTACTCTAATGGCAAATCCTCTTGCTTTGAAGGTCAGTATGCCATTAGCTTTCCTCAGTGCCTGCCGTACCTGCATGCAAACCTTCAGTGACTGTTTCACCATGACACTCAGGTCACGTTGCACTGATCCTTTTCCTAAACTGCCACTATTCAGATAATAATCTGTCTTCCTGTTTTTGCCACCAAAGTGGATAATCTCACATTTATCCATATTATATTGCACTTGCCAAGTATTTGCCCACTCAGCCAGCCCGTCCAAGTCACCCTGTGGCCTCTTAGCATCCTCCTCACAGCGCACTCTGCCACCCAGCTTAGTATCATCTGCAAATTTGGAGATATTGCATTCAATTCTGGACACCAATGCTGACCCAATGAGTGACACTCGCACTCCATGAAATAACTTTTCAAAAGTTATGTTATGGCTGTATAAAACACTAATCTGCCTCAACTGGACATTACACTTTATGAAGAATGTAGAAGTATCAGAGACGGTGCAGAAAATACTCATAAGAGTGATTGGTGAAGCTGGGACTTTTTTTGGAGAATTGAAGTTTAAGAGGAGATTTGATAGAGATATTAAAATTCATGAGGTGTTTCGACAGGATAGACAGGGAAACATTATTTCCATCGGTGGAAAGATTGAGAACCAGAGGGTACAGATTTGAGGTAATTGGTTAAAGAAGCAATGGTGACATGAGGAAAATGCTTTTCACACAAGTGGTTAGGATCTGGAATGCACTGCCCAAGATTGTGGTGGAAACAGGGTTTTTTTTTATTCATTCATGGGACATGGACGTTGCTGGCTGGCCAGCATTTATTGCCCATTTCCAGATGCCCTTCAGAAGGTGGTTGTGAGCTGCCTTCTTGAATCACTGCAGTCCATGTTCAGTGGGTTGACCCACAATGCCATTAGGATTTTGATCTAGTGATTACAAAGGAACGACAATATATTTCCAAGTCAAGCTGGTGAGTGGCTTGGAGAGGAACTTGCAGGTAGTTGTGTTCCCATTTATCTGCTATCCTTGTCCTTCTAGATGGAAGTGGTCATGGGTTTGGAAGGCGCTGTCTAAAGATCTTTGGTGAATTGTTCAATGCATCTCGTAGATACCACAGACTGCTGCTATAGAGCATTGGTGGTGGAAGATTGAATGTTTGTAGATGTGGTACCAATCAAGCGAGCTGCTTTGCCCTGGAAGGTATCAAGTACCTTGAGTGTTGAACAAAGAACAAAACAAGCCCTTCGGCCCAACGAGCCCGCGCTGCCACCCTGATGTTCCCACCTCTACCTGTGATCCCTGTCTATGTTTATAGATCAATGGATTAAAAACCAAATTTGAGACAATTTAGGGAGAATTTGTTTTTCCAATTAGCCTAAGAGCACATCTTTGGGGTGTGGGAGGAAACCGGAGCACCCGGAGATAACCCATGCAAGCACGGGGAGAATGCACAAACTCCCACAGATACAGGCCCAAATCCATGTATCTGCACAGCACAGTGATAGTCACTGAGCTGTCATGTTGCCCATCAAATGGTCCAGGTCAAGTGTACACTAATGATGTGAAGCACTAGGATACTCTCGAAAAAAAAATCCAAGAGCAGCCCTCCCACGACCCATCGCGTATATGCCCCTCGTTAGACAACAAGGTGGACCAAAGCACCTGTAGGATAAAGACAAGTACATCAATATCATCATCTATTTACACACTTCCCAGGGACTCCCAAGGCTCATGATCCCTATTTTAAATCAGTTTTCTATACTCCTCCATTCCCATTCTGTTCATGTCCCCACCTAAGTATTTCTTAAATAACTCCACAGTGCCTGCCCCCACCACTTGACTTGGCAGTGCATTCCATACCCCCACCACCCTCTGTGTGAAAAAACTTCCTCTACCATCCAAATTATACCTTACCCCCCTCACCCTAAGCCCGTGACCCCTCATGCTATTTGAGTCCATCCTAGGAAAAAGCTTAACCCTGTTTACTCTATCTATAGTAGTCATGATGTAGAGATGCCAGCATTGGACTGGGGTAAACTCAGTAAGAGTCTGGCAACACCAATTTTAAATCCAACCGATTTATTTAATAGTAAATCTGCAAGCCTTTGACTTTTGTCTTCATCAGGCAAATGCAGTGTTCTGGTCTGCAATAGCACACAATATGCACACCCCTTCCTATAAAGGTTAGCATACTATATGCTTTCTTCACAACCTTCTCCGCCCACTCTGCCACCTTCAGAGACTTGTGCACCTGAACCCCCAGGTCCCTCTGCGTTTCTATACTCTTAATAGGTCTACCCTTTATCATATACCTCCCCCCTACATTCTTTCTCCCGAAATGCATCACCTCACATTTATCAGGATTGAATTCCATCTGCCATCTGTCTGCCCAAGCTACCAGCCTATCTATGTCCTGCTGCATCGCCTGACAATGCTCCTCACTATCCGCAAGTCCAGCCATCTTTGTATCGTCTGCAAACTTGCTGATCACTCCACTTACTCCCTCTTCCAAGTCATTTATATATATTACAAATAGAAGAGGTCCCAGTATTGAGCCCTGCGGCACACCACTAATGACCGACCTCCAGCTAGAAAAACACCCTTCCACTATTACTCTCTGTCTCCTATTACTAAACCAGTTACTTATCCATCTAGCTACCTGTCCTTGTATCCCATGAGCCTTGACCTTCTCAACTAACCTCCCATGAGGGACTTTGTCAAACGCCTTACTGAAATCCATATAGATGACATCAATGGCTCGCCCTTCATGGACCGTTTTCATCACCTCCTCAAAAAATTCTACCAGATTTGTAAGGCACCACCTCCCCTTAACAAAGCCATGCTGCATATCCCTAATCAGATCGCAACGCTTTAAGTGCCTATACACCCTATCTCTAAGAATCCCCTCCAACAGCTTCCCTACAAGGCTTGAATATATTGAAGCTTTCAAGGGAGCAGAAGGATCTTGGGATCCAGGTCCATAGGTCTCTTAAATCTGCCCCGCAAGTGGAGGATGTGGTTAAGAAGGCATATGGTGTACTGGCCTTCATTAATAGAGGAATTGAGTTTAGGAGTCAGGAGGTAATGCTGCAACTTTATAAGACCCTTGTCAGACCTCACTTGGAGTACTGTGTGCAGTTCTGGTCGCCTCACTATAGAAAGGATGTGGGAGCTATTGAGAGGGTGCAGAGGAGATTTACAAGAATGTTGCCTGGATTGGGGGGAATTCCTTATGAAGATAGGTTGAGAGAGCTAGGTCTCTTCTCTCTGGAGAGATGAAGGTTGAGAGGCGACCTGATAGAGGTTTTTAAGATGTTGAGAGGAATATATAGAGTGGATTCTTGGAGGCTATTTCCCAGGGCTGAAATGGTCGCTACGAGAGGACACAGGTTTAAGGTGCTGGGGGGCAGGTATAGAGGAGATGTTAGAGGTAAGTTTTTCACTCAGAGGATGGTGAGTGAATGGAATCGGTTGCCGTCAGTGGTGGTAGAGGCGAACTCGCTGGGGTCTTTTAAGAGACTTTTGGATTAGTACATGGGATGTAATGGGATTGGGAACTACAGATAGGTCTATGGCCTAGTAAGTACAGATGTGATCGGCACAACTTGTGGGCCGAAGGGCCTGTTTGTGCTGTAGTGTTTTATATACTATATTCTAATTAGGTCATTACCTGAAAAGGAAAAATATTGCATGTCTATGCAAAGCAGGGAAGTTCAGAATGCCAGCACAGATATGATGTGCTGAATGGCCTCCTTCTGTGCTGTAATCATTCAGTGAATTTATGACTTAAAAGGATCATCAACAATTTACAGGTTAGTCGCTGATTACTTTCTACTGGCTCGGTTTGAGTTTGTTGAATTGCTTGGTGCTTTGAGGAGTTAATTACAGTTTGCAAAGCCTGCAGGGAGTTGCCCTGTTCACGGGAAATGTGTTGGTTGTGACTGAAAGGGCCTCTGGCACACTACTTGTTCTCAGTCGTGGGTGCCATAGTAATTCCTCTTGGGCTACAGCATGAGAGGGAAATGGTGCAGAGAGAGAAAATAAAAAAAACAAACTGTTCACTGAAGGAGGAGGAGGGGGAGAAACGCTCTCAGTGGGAGCTCTTATCCACTGAGGTCTTTTGGGAGCACTTTTCTTATCTCCCCTTTAGCCAGGAACAATGTGTGCATCATATGTGATTCATTAAAGAGGTGTTTACAGAACGCTGCCACCTCTTGTAAACAGACCTGCAGCCACAGAGCAGAGCAGGGTCGGCACTGATTTTGGCAGTGGCCCCGAATTGATTAAGATTGTTGGTGGGCATCGGATAGTGATGTGGTGAATGTTGCAGCGTGTAAGAGTGGCAGTTCATTTGTAAAGATATGGCATGTGAAGATACATTCGCTGACCTTGTCTGTTTGTATGAGTTATAAAATATCTTATAGCACTAACTCCGGTTCCTTGGAGCGGCACTGCTAGCATTAGCTTTTTTCTCGCATTGTCTCCTGCTCTCATGAGAGAAGTGGATCTCTCTATTCCTCTGCATATCCTGCACCAAGGCTTCTGGCATTGCACAGTACTGAACCCTGGACATGCTCTTTGGCCCGTTGCATCATTTTTCAAATATTTCCCTTTTTCTTGTTGTTTGACTCCTCGTTCACCATTTCCAGCCCTGCTGCAGCCAGAAATCACCTTGTTTTTAATTAGAAGGCAGCATGAAGTTTGTTTGCTGCCTGCATTACTTTGGCTGTGGATTATTCATAGATTGTGCTTCCTGTGGCCAATTTCAGGGTCTATTCAATTTTGTTCCAGGACCATTAATATGAATTTGGAAATTGACCAGAGCTGGGAATCTCTGAATGTTTTTCTTTCGCTCTGGATATGGCAAATGTTCAGTAACTCAGAGTTTCCTTTTATCAATTTGTGTTCCTGTTGTCAGGTGTGGCTCACTGGCAGCATCCTGGCATTTGAGTCGTAAAAGTTATGAGTTCAAACCCCACTGCAGCCATCTGAGCCTACAATTGAAGCTGACAGTTTAATACAGTATTGAGGGTAGGCTGGACTGTCAGACGTGCCTCCCTTCAGATGAAATGCAAACTTATCTTCTCAGGTTGATGTAAAAGATCTCATGGTGCTGTTTAAAGAAAATCAGAGAATTATTTCTTCAACCAAAAGTACTGGAAGCAAGCTATATGATTAGTCATCTCATTGCTTTTTATGGGACTTATCCGTGTGCAAATTAACTATCATGTTTCTCCAAATTACAAGTTATTACTCTTGATAAATATTGAATTGGCTGCAAAATGGTTTGAGACATCCTGTGGTCATGAAACATTAGTCCAAGTTATTTCTTCAATACTCTCAGGCTTGATGATTTCAGCTAAAAAGCATTAGCTCAGTGACTTCAAACACGTATTCATCTCTATTAAGTGTCAAGTCATTTTTCAAATTTGTACAAATGCCAGACTATTCAATCACCTATTAATATATTATCATTATTTATATGTTCAGGTATTGTATATCAATGGATTTGTTTAATAATTTTTGGACATTTCTGGATTAGGAGCAATGCCAAAGGAAAGTCACAAGTACGTGTGCCTCCCATCAGCAATACTAAGTGTACAATACCAAGAACTGACATGTCTGGTTCAAAGAAGAGCAGGAGTTGATACAAATGGATACAAGGGCAGCACGATAGGACAGTGGTTAGCACTGCTGTCTCACAACGCCAAGGGACCCAAGTTCGATTCCTGGCTTGGGTCACTATTTGTGCAGAATCTGCACATTCTCTCTGTGTCTGCATATGTTTTCCTCCAGTTTCTACAGTTTCTTCCCACAGTCCGAAAGACTGGTTAGGTGCATTGGCCATGCTAAATTCTCCCTCAGTGTGTGTCAGCAAATAGGTGGTAGAGCGTGACGACTCGGGGATTTTCACAGTAATGTCATTGCAGTATTAATGCAAGCCTACTTGTAATAAATAAACTTTGAAATGAAAGATCAGTATTGATTTAGCAGAGCAATGCAGTACTAGATGTCCAGAGGAGCCAAGGATGAAATCTATTTGGCTGGAGCTAAGGAATAAAAAAGGTGCAATTACATTGCTCGGTTCAGTCTATAGGCCAACAAATAATGGGAAGGTTCCTGCTGATGAGATTTGCAAGGAAATTACAGAGATTTGAAATATTATACAGTATTTACAATGGGAGACTTTAATTATCTGAATAGAGGCTGGAATATTGGCAGTGTTAAGTGCTGTTAGGAACAAGAGTAGGAATTCGGGAAAACTTTCTGCATGCACCAGAATGCACCAAAAAAGGACGCACTACTTGACCTGATTCTTGGAAATGAGGAGACCAAGTGAATCAAGTATCAGTAGAGAACATTTAGGGACAGTGATCATTGTATCATAACTTTCAGGTTGACATGGAAAAAGACAAATACAGTACAGTAAGGATAATTAACTGGGGAAAGCCAATGGGATAAGAACGGATCTGGGCCAAACAAATTGGAGTCAAAGATCGACAAGGAAAACAATAGCCAAACAATAGGCTACTTTTAAAAAGCAAGTACTTCAGCCACAGTCAAGGTATCCACCCTAAAAAGGGAATCAAAACGCTCCCTGATTTACAAAAGAGAGAGAAAATAAGATAAAGAGAAAATGTGCTGATGATAAATATCAGTTAAAAAAAAATTGAGAACCAGGTTTAATATAGAGGGGGAAATCAAAAAGAAAATTAGAGAGGTAAATAAGGAAGTAGGAAAAGAGACTGACAGCCAACAGAAAAGCCAAAATAAAAGGGAATCCAAACATCTTCTACAGATGTATAAAGAGTTAAACGAGCAGCTGGGCCAATTGGAGCCAATTAATAGTTTACAGAGAGAAATAGATGGGTTAAGTGAGTGGGTAGAAAATTGGCAAATTGAATTCAATATGAGATTGTTCATTTTGGAAGAAAGAATGAGAAGATGGATTATTACTTAAATGGAGATACTGCAGAAAGCTATGGCACAAAGGGACTTGGAGGTCCTTGTACATGAAACGCAGAATGCTGGTTTTTATTTCAATGGGGCTGGAGTATAAAAGTAAAGAGGCGTTGCAGTAACTGTACAAGATGTGAGGCCACATTTAGAATATTGTGTACAATTTTAACCTTGTTATTTAAGGAAAGATATATTGTCATTGGAGGGACAGTCATATGAGGTAAGGTTGGACAAATTGGGCCTGTGCTCCTTGGAGTTCAGAAGAATGAGAGGTGATGTGATTGAAGCAAACAAGATTCTGAGGCAATTAGATAGGGGAAACATTGGGACGATGTTTCCACTCATGGAAAGGCATAGTCGCAGAATAAAGGGGTTCTCGGTTAAGGTGGGTTGGGTGGCACGGTAGCACAATGGTTAGCACTGCTGCTTCACAGCTCTCGGGACTTGGGTTCAATTCTCAGCTTGGGTCACTGTCTGTGTGGAGTTTGCACATTCCCCTCATGTCTGCGTGGGTTTCCTCTGGGTGCCCTGGTTTCTTCCCACATTCCAAATATGTGTGGATTAGGCCCTCAGTGTCTGGAGATGCGTAATTTAGAGGGATTAGTGAGTAAATATATAGGGATATTGCAGTAGGGTCTGGGTGGGATTATAGTCGGTGCAGACTCAATGGGCCGAGTGGCCTCTTTCTGTACTGTAGGGTTTATATGTTTTCTATGATTTGAGGAAGAACTCCTTCACTGAAAGAGTGGTGAATCCTTGAAATTCTTTACCCCAGGAAGCTGTGGAGGCTGATCTCTGAACATTTTCAACACTGAGATCAATAGATTTTTAATCAGTAGAAGCATTAAGGGTTATGGAGATATGGCAGGAAAGTGGACTCAAATTTTAGATCGGCCATGATCTTATTAAATGACAGAGCATGCTCAAAGGCTTGAATGGCCAATTCCTGTTCCTATTTCTTAGTCTTATGGTCATTAAAAGGGTATTTACACATGGAAACAGGAGGAATGGTTGAGGTATTAAATAAACATTTTGCCCCTATTTTGACCAAAGAAAAAGATGCTGCCCAAGTCATGGTGAAAGATGAAGCAATTTGGACACTAGAAGTGTTTAAAATTGATAAGGAGGAGGAATTGGATAAGCTGTTTCTATTTAAGGTGGATTAGGCGCCAGGACCAGATGAGATGCATCAAAGGCTATTGAAGGGATAAAAGCAAAATACTGCAGATATTGGAATCTGAAACAAAGACTGAAAATGCTGGAAAATCTCAACAAGTCTGACAGCATCTATGGAGAGAGAATAGAGCCAAAGTTTTGAGTCTGGATGACTCTTTGTCATCCAGAAGGGTGATCCAGGCTTGAAGCGATTGAAGGGAGGGAGTGTATAAGACATTTTGATTTCTCCTGCATTTCTGTTACATTGTAAGACATTTTTCATATCACGTACATTTCTGTTTGAATATAACCAGATATGGTGTGGACCAGTTATGGAGCTCACCGGGTTTCAGGGCATGATGTGCAGAGGATATAGGAATAAAAGGAGAAAAATTCTGATGGAAGACATCATTGCTGGGATTCCTCCTATTAGGGCTTTTACAACACAGGCACACAGACTGTAACCCCACACATTCACCATGGATAATCTACCTAACCTACGCATCTTTGGACACTAAGGGGCAACTGAGTATGGCCAATTCACCTGACCTGCACATCTTAGGGCCCTGGGGGGAAATTGGAGCACCCAGAAGAAACCCACACAGACATGGCTTAATATTAATACCTAATAGTAAATAGAGAATCATAAGTTCCCTGCAGTGGAGAAGGAGGCCATTTGATCCATCAGGCTTGCACTGACAACAATGCCAGCCAGGCCTATCTCTGTAACCACTAATTCCCCTGACGCTAACGGAAATTTAACTTGGCCCATCATTTTGACCTGCATTTCTTTGAAGTGTGGGAGGAAACTGGAACACTCGATAGAAACATGCAGACAGAGGCGAATATGCAAACTCCACACAGTCATGCAAGATTGGAATCAAATGTGGGTCTCTACTGCTGCAAGGCAGCAGTGCTAACCACTTTTTCAATATATAAAAGGTAAGAAAAAGGCAAAAATACACAGTGGACTACTGGAAAATCAGGCTGAAAAAATAATAATAGGAAACAAAGAAATGGCAGAGGAACTGAATAGTTACTTTGCATCAGTTTTCATGTGGAAGACACCAGTGGGATGTCAGAGCTCCGGGAGAGTCAGGAGGCACAGGTGAGCATAGTGGCTATCACTAAGGAGAAGATCCTGGGGAAACTGAAAGGTCTGAAGGTGAATAAATCACTTAGATCAGATGGACTACACCCTAAACTCTTTTAGGGTTCTAAATGAGATAGAAGAGGAAATTGTGGAGCCATTGATGGTGATCTTTCAGGAATTACTGGAGGCAGGGATGTCCCAGAAGACTGGAAAGTAGCTAATGTGATACACAGTTTAAGAAGGGAGAGAGGCAGCAGAAATTATAGGGCGGTTAGCCTGACTTCAGTCATTGACAAGATTTTCGAGTCCATTATTAAAGATGAGATCGCAGAGTACTTAGAAGTGCATGATAAAGTATGACTGAATCAGCATGACTTTGTCAAGGGAAGTCATGTCTGACAAAGCTGTTAGAATTCTTTGAGAATGCAACAAGGAAGTTAGATAAAGGAGAACTAGTAGATGTAATTTATTTAGACTTCCAAAAAGCCGTTGACAAGGTTTGGCATAGGAAAGTCTTAAATAAGTTAAGAGTCCGTGGTGTTAAGGGTAAGATCCTGGCATGGATAGAGGATTGGCTGACTGGCAGAAGACAGAAAGTGGGGATAAAGGGGCCTTTCTCAGGATGGCAGCCAGTGACTAGTGGTGTGCCTCAGGGATCAGCGCTGAGACCACAATTTTTTACAATATACATTATTGATTTGGAGGAAGGAACTGAAGGCACTATTGCTAAGTTTGCAAATGATACAAAGATATGTAGAGAGAAAGGTAGTATTGAGGAAGCAGGGGGGCTGTAGGAGGATTAGACAGTTTGGGAAAGTGGGCAAAGAAGTGGCAGAGGGAATACAATGTGGAAAAGTGTGGGGTTATGCACTTTGGAAGGAGGAATGGAGAAATAGACTATTTTTTAAATGGGGAAATGCTTAGGAAATCTGAAACACAAAGAGACTTGGGAATCCTTGTTCAAGATTCTCTTAAGACTAATGTGCAGGTTCAGTCACCAGTTAGAAGACAAATGCAATGTTCATATTCATGTTGAGATGACTAGAATACAAGAGTAGGGATATATTTCTGAGACTGTATAATACTCTGATCAGACCCCATTTGAAGTATTGTGAGCAGTTTTAGTATCTAAAAAAGGATGTGCTGGCCTTGGAAAGGGTCCAGAGAATGTTCACAAGAATGATCCCTGGAATGAGGAGCTTGTTGTATAAGGAACGGTTGAGGACTGTAGGCCTGTACTTGTAGGAGTTTAGAAGGAAGAGGGGGGATTTATTGAAACTTAGAGGATGCTGTGAGGCCTGGACAGAGTGGATGTGAAGAATATGTGTCCAATAGTAGGAAAAACTAGAACCAGAGGGTACAACTTCAGGCAAAAGAGACAATCCTTTAAAGTAGAGATGAGGAAAAATTCTTTGTCGCAGAAGGCTGTGAAGGTCAGGTCACTGAGTATCTTTAAGATAGATATGGATAGGTTCTTGATTAATAAGGGGATCAGGGATTATGGGGAAATGACAGGAAAATGGGGATGAGAAAAACATCAGCTATGATTGAATGGCACAGCAGACTCGATGGGTCGAGTGGCCTATAATTCTGCTCCTATGTCTTAAGACCTTATGTGTCACCATGCTATCCTGTTAGTAGGGTTAATACCAAGCGTTAATACTAAGGCTCAATCTTTTAGTTCCCAGTTGCACAGATTTCCAAACTTGCATATGTCCCGGTGAATAGAATTAACATCCTTCTTGGGGGAAACTATATACAAATCAAAATAACACTCGCATTTATATAGCGCTTTCCACATCGGAGAGTACTGTTCAGCCAATGAAATACTTCTTGAATTGCGTTCACTGTTGTACCATAGGAAATGTGACAGCAAACTTGGGCAAACAGCAATGTGTTAATGATTTGTCTGTCTTTTTTGTGATGTTGATTGAGTGATACATATTGGTCAGGGCACCAGGGATAACCCCTCTGTTCTTCTTCAGAATAATGTTATGGGATCCTTTATATTTACCTAATCATACAGATGCAACTTGGGTTTAACATTGCATCTGAAAGACAACCATCGGAATTCTACCACCTCACCCTCCACAGAATTGGAGTGGGCGAGTAGCAAACAAATGTCTGTTGACCTTGAATGGGCATTTCCAATCCCTTTCGAGTGAGGCTGTAAAATCCCACTTGTGTGCACCTCCAACAGTGCAGTGCTCCCTCAATACTGCACTAGAACGCCCATCTTGATTTTTGTGCTCAAGCCCTAGACTGGGACTTGAATGTCAAATATTATGATTAAGAGATGAGTGTGCCACTAACTGATCCATAGCTGATGCACTAGATTGATTTGAGTAAAGATATTTTTTATTATCACCCAGAAGCAGTACCACAGAAGTAAACAATTAGCATTTACAAACAAACAAGTGCCATTTTAAAAGAATTGGTTGTACCGAAGAGTTTCTCATCAATATTTGGGAATATGAAGCTCAGAGTGAACCCAATGTTAAGATTTATCGCTGACAGAGTCATACCTGTAGGCGTGTTCAGGTGCAGGTCAACTTTGGATTTTCAGCACGGCAATACTTTCAATTGAAGCCTCCAAAAACACTGTCTGACAAATAGAGGCATGAAAACCTCTGTCTCCACAGTTTGGTGAGGCGGGTAATGAATGGTGAGTACAGCTTAACCTGCCTGGCCTTCCTCTGTTGATCTTTCGATCTTTTTCTTTTAAAAAACACATGGGGTTTCCATGGTAACACTCATTATGCTATTGTTATGGTGATGGCTGAAAAATGGCTATGCCTAAACAATGACCCTAAAAGAATCAGGCAATCCAAGTAGCAAAACAGGATAAAAAGTAATCAAGAGCTGCAATAGCAGGGCAATGCTCATTTTAATTATTTTACATAGCTTTCTTAAAACTATCTGACAGTTATTTTATATGGTCTGACACATGAAACGGCATTAGGCAACATTGGACCATCTGAGGCTACGAAGTCACTGATTCATTTGCGAGGATTTTCCTATGAATTAGCCGACTTGTTTGGTTCCCCTTCTACGTAATATGTGGAAATGAGATGTAGTAGTAAAGGGGCAAAATGGTCCCCCCATCCCAATTTCTTGTCAATTTTGAATGAGATGGAATGGGTCAGAAATTGAACTCTTACGTTATTTGTGAGTTAGATTGCTTTTAAGGTATTGACAAATCCAGCATCAAGTGATGAAGGAAAGAAAACAACATGACTTGCAATAGCTGGAAAGTATTATCTCTGCATCAGCACACAGGAGGTCACTGTTAACTTCCTAGCTCCATGTGGCAAACGGACTTATTTCTGCAGTCTTGATCTAACCAGTTATTGCTCAGTTGAAATAAGAGGGGGGTCTCTGTTCAAAAATATCTAAGTAAATATATTTATGAGTCACAAGTAGGTTTGCATTAACACTGCAATGAAGTTACTATGAAAATCCCCTAGTTGCCATATTCTGGCACCTGTTTGGGTATACAGAAGGAGAGTTTAGTACAGCCTAGCCATCTAACCAGCATGTCTTTCAGATTGTGGGAGGAAACCAGAGCGCCCAGAGAAAACCCATTCAGACACAGGGAGAATGTGCAGACTCTGCATAGATAGCGACCCAAGCTGGGAATTGAACCTCAGTCTCTGGCACTATGAGGTAGCAGTGCTAACCACTGTGCCACCCCTCATTTATTTCATTCATTTCAGTCAGGGATGAAGAGAACATTTTTCTCACTCAGAGGTCTTGAGTTTCTGGAACTCTCTTTCTCACAAGCCAGTGGAAGCAGGATCTTTGAATATTTTTAAAGGCATAGCTAGATAGATTCTTGATTAACAAGAGGGTGAAAGGTTATGGGTAAGTAGGGAGGATTATGGGGTTGAGGTTACAATCACATCAGACATGATCTTATTGAATGTGGAGCAGGCTGCAGTGGCTTACTCCACATTCCTCATCTGTACGTTTGTATGTTCATAAAATAATTATCTCTACATGTCCATTCTCAGAATGTTATATGATTATGACACATGCCCAAATGTATCAAAAAGCCTCATATAGACAGATTAATCTGAAGCATGGGGTCATTTGTTGTCCTTTTGTAGCTGTGGATAAAGTCTGTTTTTGCATTTCAGTCATAATTGAGCTGGTTTATTCAGAAATTTACTTCCCCAAGTCAACCTCCCACAACAATAAGTCAAAATCAAGGGCAGTATTGATGCAAAGTGGCTTACAGGGCAAGGGAAAGAATTGGATGATATGAGGAAGCAGGTGTGAAGGGAAGTAAGCAGGGAGGCATGTTGGCACGGTGATTAGTACTGCTGCCTTACAGTGCCAAGGAGCTGGGTTCGATTCCCGCCTTGGGTCACTGTCTGTGTGGAGTTTGCATGTTGCCCCTGTGCCTGCATGGGCTTCCTGCAGATAATCTGGCCTCTCTCACACTCCAAAGATATGCTTGTTAGATGGATTGGCCCTGCTAAATTACCCTTAGTGTCAGGGGAACCAGCTAGGATAAATGCATGGGGTTATGGAGGTAGAGCCTGGATGGGATTGTGGTCGGTGAGACTCAATAAGCTGAATGGGCTCTTTCTGCACTATAGGATTCTATTATACAGTAAGTAGTCTCACAGCTCAAAGTTAAAGTCCACCAGGTTTATTTGGTAGCACAAGTTTTGGCCCTTCATCCTATCAATTCTAGAACATAGAACATAGAACACTACAGCACAAATAGGCCCTTCGGCCTACAAGTTGCGCCGATCACATCTATACCTACCAAGCCATAGACCTATCTATAACCCAAATCCCATTAGATCCCATATACTCATCCAGAAGTCTTTTAAAAGACCCTAGCGAGTTCGCCTGTACCACCACTGTCGGCAGCCGATTCCATTCACTCACTACCCTCTGAGTGAAAAACTTACCCCTAACATCTCCTCTGTACTTGCTTCCCTCCTCCTTAAATCTGTGTCCTCTCGTAGCGACCATTTCAGCCCGGGGAAATAGCCTCTGAGAATCCACTCTACCTATTCCTCTCAACATTTTATAAACCTCTAACAGGTCGCCTCTCAACCTTCGTCTCTCCAAGGAGAAGAGACCTAGCTCCCTCAACCTATCTTCATAAGGCATGCCTCCCAATCCAGGCAACATCCTTGTAAATCTCCTCTGCACCCTTTCATAGCTTCCACATCCTTCCTATAGTGAGGCGACCAGAACTGCGCACAGTACTCCAAGTGGGGTCTGACAAGGGTCTTATTCTATTTTAGGAAGGAGAGGGATGGGGGACATGAGGTCAATGCGGAGTGGTGGGATACGATTAGAAAATCCAATAAGCACAACAGGGATGCCAAAAGCAGGAAACGCAGGTTAGACGAGGATGGGAGGGACATCAAAGATGGAAGGTGGAATGCCTAGAAAGAAAAATCCAGTGAGTGGGATGTGGGTGTGCCGAGAAAAGGGAAATCCCAAACAGATGATGCCAAGGCAGAGGAAGCTCAACCTGTGGAACAGGGTGATACTGAAGACTGGAAAATCAGGGTAAACAGGGATAAAAACATTGGAAAGTTCACCGGTAGGGGAAATCTATGTGGAGGAGGGGAAAATCCAGCCAGCTGAGGGAAGTGTTGCGGAACAGGAAATCCAACCAGTTGGGGGAGGGGGCAGGGGTGATCAATGCACTGGGGATTCACTGTTACACATTTATTGTTCACAACAATTCTTGTCATACATTCATTATTCGTCAGGAAGCATTGTGACACAGGCATTACTAATTACTGTGGCAAAATGCCCAGAAATCCTCTGTTATAACTGGGTTGCTGAACAGTTGAGGTACATTTTATAAATATTGTATTTTTTAAAAGGGATATACAAAACTGTTCTGATGTTGGTGACAGGGTTGCTGGGAGTTTTTTTTCTGTGTTGCCCTCAAAGCGTTACCTTGCTATTTAAAGATAATGACATTTCTGCAGTGTCTCAAAGTGTCTCAATAATAGCATTTTAGGTATGCCTCCAATATTGCAGAATGGTGGGGGTTGAGGCAGACGCTGAGAGGGCACGTATGATAGTTTGAGTGAAATGTTGGGAGGATGTGTGCATGGAAATCACACTCTGCAGGAGATTTATATTCTATTCAATGCCCTCTTTGTATTTGATTTAGAAGA
The DNA here is from genome assembly GCA_024679065.1 of Sphyrna mokarran. Taxonomy (NCBI): domain Eukaryota; kingdom Metazoa; phylum Chordata; class Chondrichthyes; order Carcharhiniformes; family Carcharhinidae; genus Sphyrna; species Sphyrna mokarran. Next base: position 41,420,387 of record JAGIQG010000002.1, read on the forward strand.
ATTATAGGTGGGTATACAAATGAAAAATACATTAGTTTTATGGCTTTATTCTGTAACCCGCAGTTGCAATCATGGCTACAATCAGTAGTATTTCAATGTACAAGCAATTGTATTCCATATAGAGATTAAACTTACTACTAAGACCAGAGAAGGTGAATTATTGTGGTGCTTGTTTTGGTTTTTATAGCATTTCCCAAGGAATTTCCAGCAGACTTATTTCCAAATGGTGATGACACCCAAGATTGTTAAGTAGTTACCCAGAAGGACCTGGCTGATGATTGTCAATGTACTAACCAGTTTTGTATTACAGCAATGAATATTTCTCACCTGCTCTTTTTTTGAGGAAATTATTTTTGCAAATATGATATGTGTGCTATGGGATAGATTTTAAATGTTCCCAGCATTTGGAGGAATGATAAGAGATTCTGTTCTCAACCAATTGTTTTTTTTGCAACCAAATAAGCCAGAAATTTAATCTGGAGATGTACTTCGAAACTCATAAGCAAGTCTTCCTGAAACTTAGAAAAGCGTGGTAGTTATCTATAGCATCATTCCAAAGCTCAGATTTGATGCATTGGATGATTCGAATCCATTAAACTAAAATAGCAAATGCAATGAGAACTTCTTTCTTTCTCTAATCACCTGCAAAGCTGTTCACCAACTTGTAGACAAATTTTGAAATGGAGAAATATCAGACCAAGACAAGTGAAGAATCTTTTATCTTCAATTGGAATGTAGTTAAAAGGTGGAATGGTTTTTGCATTTCACTATGCAAGAATGTCCCTTTTATTTCTGCCACTTAAACTGGGTCTCTTAACAGAACAAGGCTGGAATTTTCCCTATTCATAGGCAAGTAAAATGCCACTTTACTTTATTCAACTGCAGCAGATAATGGAATCATGTAAACATGAAGAATTTGTCAACACAACCTGAAACATATAAATTTGGTTGTATAGGAGCTTGGTGGATGCAGTGGGTCAGCACAGTCTTCTTTCATCTATGCTGACAGGCATTTGAATCCAGCTCTCACTAATGGGCTGAGAAAATCTCCTCCCCTCTCTCTGGCAGTAAGGGTCAAGTTGCATGATTTCAAGCAGTTTCAGACCAGTGTCTAGTGAATGTGAGTTCACAGCTAAAATTGACCATAATTTGTCGCAATTCGTCACTAATTGGCACTTTCATGTAGAAACCACAATAGCAGCAATGTGGGAGATGAAAATTCAAGCAAGGCAAAAGGAACATGTACTTTTGAGGAGTTGAGAGAAGATAAAACATGAGAGAGAGTAGCCATGTAGCCACGATGGATAATCTTGCGCTCCACTATATGTAAATATACATATAATTGTTCCCTTGGTGGGGCCAATGAGTGTTTCTTTAATTTGTCAGCCCTAAGGAGCTTGTCAACAGAGAGGGAAGATATTTACTCATCCTTTTTTTTTTGCACACAACTGTAGGGCTCTTAGTTTGGATCTGTGCCACTCTAGCAGCTCCTCTTCCTCTCTTGAAACAACTCAGTGCTCATCCAGCTCTCCAGCTGCTGCTCTCCACTCTCAGAGCCCACCCACAGCTCCGGGATGCTCTCTCAGCTCTGCTGTAACTTTGTGCCTGCTCCCATTGATTTGTGGAGGCTGTTCCTGGTTTTCTTCCTGCTTGGTTACTCATGCTGCTGACCCATAGCTTTCCAATCTTTTTTCCCATTGCTCCCATGACTCCTTGCCATTCCCTCTGTTCTGTCATGGGCTGCAGCCTGCAGCACTTTTTTGGGGGCTTTCTGCCTTTTTCTTGGCTTTTCCCCAAGGCAGATCACTGCTTCCCAGTGTCTACTGATTGCTCCTCCCTTTCAGAGACACCTTGTTTCATCAAGATGGTGACAAATCTTTTCTTCAGGAGGACTAACCAATGCAATCATTATTTTACTGCTGCCGATTGTTTATATGTAATCTAATGGCATCCCTTATCCTGATGGCTTCTCCTGTATAAGTTGTTAGTTTTGCTGCAGTACCCCTCAATGGCTGGACTATTTGTAAATATCAAAATGTGTGTTTTCCTATTACCATAGCAGAAATTCCCATATCAATTTCCATGATGGCAAAGTGGTTAGCAGTGCTGTCTCACAGGGCCAAGGACCTGGATTTGATACCTGACTTGGGTCACTGTCTGTATGGAGTCTGCATGTTCTCCCAGTGTCTGTGTGGGTTTCGTCTGGGTGCTCCGGTTTCCTCCCAAAGTTTGAAAGATGCTGGTTAGCTGCATTGGCCATGCTAAATTCTTCCTCTGTGTACCCAAACAGGCATGGAATATGGCGATTGCAGTGTTAATGTAAGCCTACTTGTGATACTAATAAATAAAACTTTAAACATCTTTAAGAGCATACGGTTTACTGAAAGCATCACAGTGATAGGTAATAGCTTTTCTGCTTTCATGTTGGACAATGAGTGAATGTTTAAATCCTTAGTGCTGGCCTCTTCCATATTATACGCTTGTGATGGATTACTAACTCTGTTACTGGGTTGACTTGACTTACGTTCACATCAGTGCCTTCAGTGAGCTTTCCTCTGCAGTAAAAAAACATTCAGCCTCTTTATACCTGCAGGCTTCTGGGGAGTGATTACTCCAGCACTGGAATCACTACTTCAATTCTAATTGATTGATTGTATCTTTTAAATCTTCTCACTCTTTTTGTGGATGCATTTGCTTCTTTTTTTAAAATTACACCTTCAATTTTGGTGCACCGTTTTACATGGTCTGAAACTCCCGTGCACCTTCTCATTGTTCACCATCACCAGTGCTATCTGCAGCACCTTCTCAAAATTGATATCTGCCTCTGCTAATGTCTTCCTTTGGATAACCTCATTATTTACCCTGGGGACTAAATGATCCTACGGCATATCATTGAGAGTGACTCTGAAGTTGCAGTGCTGAGATCTGTCTTAACTTAGTGATATAAATTGCAACAGTTTCTCCAGGAGCTCACCTGTTTGAGTTAAACATAAATCGCTGCAATTTTACAATGTCTTTGGGTGGTAGTGTGTTTTCATCAATCCAACTATCTCAGTGAATGATGTGTAGTCAGGTACATTTGAGGATGTGAGGCTGTGTATTAATTTGTAGGCCTGGATCCCATACACTCTTTCTCTCCCCCATCTCCTTTATTCCATTGGCCTAGAAATGGTAGCCCAAACATTCAATGTATTGTGTCTAATCCGCCATAGAGGCATCAAAAGGATCAATACATCTGAATTGGGGCCAATATGCAAGCACTCTTCTGTTTCTCAACTTGAACTGAACTTTACCGTGACTTTACACTCATCATCTTGGAACTGCTTTTTTAAAATCCTCTTTATCAATGTAATAATTCTGGTTCACCAGATAGGTAAGTAACAACTCCAACGTTTATTTACATATAAGAATAATATAGAGGTTCATCACATCATGGCTGCCGGTTAGCTTCCAAGGTGGTACTGGAACAAAAGCCCAAGATCACCAGGATAATCTCCCACCCCGTTCCCAGACTCATTCCCAGGGTCATGTGACATTGACTCCATATTGGTCCTTAAAGGGACAGTCACTCTTTCTGGGTGTTCCAGTTCCCTCCCACAGTCCAAAGGTGTGCAGGTTAGGTGGATTGGCCATGATAAATTGTCCTTACTGTCCCAAGATGTGTAGGTTAGAAGGATTAACCATGGTAAAATGTGTGCAGTTATGGGGATAGGGCAGAAGAGAGGGCTTGTTAAAATACTCTGTCAGAGAGTTAATCCATTCCATTGAAGATCTTCTTCCTGTGGATATAAGTGTGTTTTTATTTCTTTTCACTGTCTTCAGTCTCTACAAGATATGATCTTGGACTTTGTGCTTTTTGGAGCTAAGAAACATGTGGCAGAAACTACTGGGGGATATTGATTACAGGCCCCCTAATTGTAATTATAGTGTAGATCAGAATGTACATCAGGAAGTAGAGCTGCATGTAATAAGGGCAATACAGTAATCATGGAAATGTTTAATCTTCATATAGTGGGCGAAAAACAAATTTGCAGTAATTGTATAGTAGAATATTATATTGAGTTTGGAAGTAAATTAGTTAAGCCTAAAACTGGGATCTTAAATCCCAACAAAGTAAATGATGTAGGCACGAACAGCAAATTGAGACAATGGACTAAAAAATTATTAAGAGATATGACAGTAGATCGGTAATAGTGAGCATTTAAAGAATTAGTACATAATTTGCAACAAATATGCATTCTCCTAAGGCACCACAATCTACAGAAAATGTGGTCCAACTGTGGCTAACAAGATGGTAGTATTTGATTGAAGGAAGAAGTTCATAACATTAACAAAAAAGTTACAAGCCTGAGGATTGGGAGGATTTTAGAATTCAACAAAGATAGACTGAGAAATTGATAATGAAAGAGAACAGAGAACCTGAGAGTAGACCGGCATAGTTGAGAGGCTTAGGAAGAGATTGTAAATGTTTCCATAGATATGTAAATGAAAGAGATTAGTGAAAGGAAATGTGGGCTGATCAGAGGAAGAGACAAGTGAAGTCATATTGGAGAAGAAGGAAGTGGTGGAGACATTAAACAAATACTTTGGGCTGAATAAGTTGCTGTGAAAACTGGAATGTTATGTGGCCGAGCTGCCCTATTATCAGGTGTCATAACATCAGTTCACCATCCCAATGTCATCATCCTTCATCCAGATAAGCAGGTGGGACTAGAAATCAGGAACCTGTTCACATCACTCAGATTGTATTAAATGGTATAGTTAAGCTCATTAATTTCCCAATTGGTGTAAGCAATAAAACACTTGAAGAGTGTGTTTCATGCCAGATAGGTTTCTTTTTTTTATCAGGCTGCTTCTTAAGGTGGGTTTAATTCTCCAGCTGAGCTGTGGGTTTCAACATGGCAATTCTACTGCTATCACAGAAAACAGATAGAGAATCTGATGAACTGATGCAGTGACAATAATATCTCCCTCAACGTCAACAAAATGAAAGAGATAGACATTGACTTCGGAAAGCGGAATCCCTGTCTACATCGATGATGATGAAGTTTAAGTGGTCGAAAGCTTCAAGTTTCTAGGTGTTCAGATCACTAACAACCTATCTTGGTCCCTCCATGCAAACGCTATTGTTAAGAAAGCCCGCTAATATCCCTATTTTCTCAGGGGGATAAGGAAATTCAGCATGTCCACCAATTTTTATAGATGCAGCATAGAAAGCATCTTTTCCAAATGTATCACAGATTGTTCTGACCAAGACCACAAGAGATACGAAGTGTTGTGGATGTAGCACAATCCATCACACAAACCAGCCTCCCACCAATTAACTTTGTCCACACTTCCCACTGCCTTGGAAAAACAACCAGAAGAATCAAGGAAATCATGCATTCCAGACATTCTCTGCCACCTCCTTCTGTTGGGAAAAAAAATACAAAGTCTGAGATCATGTAGCAACCAACTCAAGAACAGCTTCTTCTCTACTGCCATCAGACTTTTGATTGGACCTACCTTATATTAAATAGATAATTCTCTGCACCCTAGTTATGACTGTAACGTTATGGGGGAGGGGGGAAATGAATCTCCCATCCCATTGCACTGCTTTTGTAGCTCAGCAGGCTGGGAGACACAAGTGGAAGCCATTTCACAGGCTTCCTGCTGGGTACAACAGCCTCAGTGAATCTCTGAGTGTCAGATTTCCAGCACTTTCAGGTCTGCACCAGATATTGGAGTGGTGCAGTAATGTGTGCAGCTTCTAATTCCAACTACAACTTAAATCTCATTAACAGGCCTGGGACTGAAATCTCCGGGCATGCTAACATCTTCCCTTGCAGGAATGGTTCACTCCATTGGGGATCAGTATAGCTCCCCACAAGTGGGGAGCTGGCAGTTTGACCCTGTAGAGTGAAGGGGTGCTATCGAGGTCCCCTCAAAAGGGTCAGGTGCTGCAGGGGTGCCTCCTAGGCAATGCCACCTTGGCAGTACCAGCCTGGGCCCGGCATTGTCAAAGGGGCAAAGTGCCAATGTCCAGAAGGCACCTTGGCACTGTCCACCAGACATAGGGCAGTGCCAAGAGGGCAGGTCTTGAGTGGCGATCAATGGTGTTGGGTCAATTTGTGCTGAGTGACAGAGGGAATCTGTCTCTTGGGGCTGGCCATCAGGTTTGGGGGGGCGGTGCTCAGGGCTGCCATGGTGGGAGGATTGGGAGTTTGGGGCTGCAGGAATGGGGAGATATTAAGCCTGGTTGAGAGCAGGATTGAGGGTCAAGGGGCCAGTGATTGGGCTGTGAGGGAATGGGCAGTGATGCAGGGTCGTGGGGCTGGCCAACGATGGGGAGGCTAACAGTGTGGGGCCACTGTGCATGTATCAATGTTGTGCTGCCAAATAAACCCATTGGACTTTAACCTGATGTTGTGACACTTCTTTCTGTGATCAGTGCATGCACCATGGCCCACTCAGTGCTTTGTTGCCAGCCACTCTAGACCCTTCCAGCACCCACTGATTTACGCTCATGCACTCTGCAATGTATAGAGTGTGGAAGATTCATTTTGAAACTCCCACAGAAAAAGCCAATGGGATTTACTTCAGTTTTACACAAATTCAATACTTAGAATTGTTCAGGGGGAATTGCCCTGATATTCTGCATCCACTTCTTTCTTTCTCCCCTATGTACACTATGAATGCTATTTTTTGACTGCATAGTAAGCAAGAAACAATACTTTTCATTGTGTCCCAATATGTTTGACAGTAATTAATCAAATCAAATAGTGAACCTTTCATTAGCAAACTGCCAGTGGTGGAGTAGTTCCATAAAAAATCCTCCAGTCAAATTTACCTCTTTAACCATTTTGAAAACTGGTGCTGGGGGCCTACATTGAAGGTCTTTACAAGCCACATCTGGCCCACAAGCCATACATTGGACAAGCCTGATCTACAAGATGCGCTATAACTCACCAAAACTCCTTTGATAGCACCTCTCACAATCTCTACCACCTGAAAGGACTAGGGCAGCAGATACATGGGAACACTGTCTCCCCATTCCTCTATGTCACTCATCATCCTAATTTGAAAACATATATAGGAATTTGGGGGTTAGTGTGTGGGATGGAGTTGAGGTCCAAGGTGTCGTGTGTGTAATTGTGTGTGTGTGTGTAGTATGTGTGAGAGTGTGTGTGTGTGTCGGTGTGTGTGGAGTGAGGGGGAAATCAACTTGACTTTACACTGCTCCTGCCATGCATGTTCTAAAATGCATACAAAGTGGCAACTGAGTTGGCTGTGGAAATCTGCAGGATAATACTCTAAGCACTATGATGCTACTGGGACTTGATGTTTTGAGTTATAAGTAGAGGCTAGATAGACTGGAACTTTTTTTCCTGGAGTGTAGGAGACTTGAGGTGATCTTGTAGAGGTTATGAAATAATGAGGGGCATAAATCAACTCGATAGTCAACATTCTTTCCCAAAGGTGGGGGAATCTAAAACTAGAGGATCTGGAACAAGCTACCAGAGGCAGTAGTGAAAGTGGGTACAATTTTGTCTTTTAAAAATGTTTAGACGGTTACATGGGTGAGATGGGTGTAGAGGGTTATGGGCCAAATGGGATGAGCTTAGTGGTTAAAAAAAGGGGTGGCATGGACAAGTTGGGCCAAAGAGCCTGTTTCCATGCTGTAAACCTGTATGACTCTACACATGGTCGTAAATGTCTGGAATAAACTGCCCGAGATAGCAGCAGAGGCGGGTACAGTTTTGTCTTTTAAAAAGCGTTTAGAAAGTTAATAGATAAGATGGATGTAGAGGAATATGGACCAAATGTGGGCAGTTGGACTAGATTAGTGGTTTTAAAAAAAAAGGGTGGCCTGGACAAGTTGGGCCGAAGGGTCTGTTTCCATGCTGTAAACCTTTATGACTCTATGTCTCAAGCAGCATCATTTGCAATCAGCAATAAATGTTGTCTTGACTTGCTACAGGCCAGAGTGCTCTAAGAATCTGCATGGTGAGAAGTTTTTGTCAGATCACATAACTACAAAGTACTTACCTGGAAAAAGACACTGTCTGCAGTTTGAAATAAATGGGATGTGGAGCTTTTTGGGGATCTGAATTTTTTTGAATAATTCAGCTCAAAGTTTAATTTCATCACTGGACAATGCGATAATCTTTATCTGTCTTACCCCCAAATATTATTTGATCCAGTAGGAAATGAAATCATTATTGTATAATTATTGGGAACGTTTATTAGTGCAGTCAAGATTTTTTGATTTAAAAGGTTATAACAGTAAATTAAATAAAATTGTTCCGAGATCTTAAAATTGCCATGAGTTTGTGCCACACTCTCATGCTGTCAAATTACCAGCACACGGTGGGACAAATCCACAAAAGGCTTTTAGATAACATCACTCGCACAATGGGACTCAAATGTTGCAATTCTTTGTTGTATTACAATGGCGATATGGAAGTAATGTAACGTTGGAGAAGAGAAGTGCTCATCCTCTGTGAAGAATTTGTCACACAAATGGGAATGTGTGCCAACCTACTTACAAAAACATGAACATCTGTCCTTCACTAAAATAAAAACCTGCTTACGTTCAGGGTTAATTAAAATTGAGAAATGAATAACGCAAGCTTGAAAGCAACTCTGTACAATGATACGCCATGGTTTACGGCCTTCAGAGTAGCTTTATTGTAAGTACCTTGCCCTCAGAGTGTTTGAGAGCTGACTGAGTGCTTTTTAATTATTGGATCACTCTGATATATGTATAAACATCAGTTGTCAGTTTTCAGTCATTCTCAGATGCACTTATTCTTTCTGATCCTGCCATACTGGTTTCCAACCCATCCTCACACATCGCTGTATGTTATGACTGCTGAGATTGCTGGACCAGGTCAGGTTAAATGGATGGGGTGTTCAACCTTTTGGAGCAGAAGTGAGTTTGATCCTTATAAGGCAATCAGTTAGGACTATATCTGATTAGGAATGCACTTCCAATGAGATTGAGTATCGTTTGAAATCTAAAGATTATTATATCCAGATTATTATATATCCATTATTATGGATATATAATATATCCATTATATTAGATCCAAATCATAATGGATTTGACATATCCATTATGTCAAATTATGTTATTTCATAATAACTTCTTCAAGATGTCTTCAGATATAGAACATAGAACATTACAGCACAGAACAGGCCCTTCGGCCTTCGATGTTGTGCCGACCAAAATAAAAAGCAATGCCCCTCCAAACTAAACCATTCCCTTCTCTTCCATATACTTATCAATTAACCTCTTAAACGCCACCAAACTTGGCGCATCTACAACAGCTGCAGGCAGGGCATTCCACTCCCTAATCACTCTTTGAGTAAAGAACCTACCTCTGATATCCGTCCTATAACTCATACCCCTTAATTTAAAGCTGTGTCCCCTGTTACCTGTAATGGTCTGTAATATAATTCAGTCAATATATAAAGTGCTGTCAACTGGGAGTGGAATATAAATGACAAAATTCTAAGCTAAAGAACAAATGAAAGGGATTTGAAGATATTTTGGTAACCAAAGTCGAGGAATCCTATAATAAATACTCCAACTTTGGGAGGCCAAATGGGCACATAAACCTCCAATATTGCAGTTGAACGGGAAGTGGGCAACATCAGACTGGCACAGGCAAATAGACAGGATTTAGGTCCTTTGCATATTCAAATAAGGCATTGACAGGTAACCTAGGCTAGTGAGTAGATGGACTGAGTGGTCGTCACTGACTGCCAGGATGGGGGGCCGAGGGAAAAGAATGAGAAAAAAAGAAAGAGACAGAGAGAGAGAAAGACTGCTGACGAAAGAGACAGACACCATGGGGTATAAGTTCGTGCATTCTGAGAGTGGGAATGAGTCAGACACAAAGGCACTCGCCCCGTAATGGTCATCTTTATTAATCAGTGATTTTAAAAAATGATCACTGTATTGCTCTGACATTGCTTTATTTTTGCTCAACAAGTTATTGCTTTTCTTCATACTCCAACTTCTTGTTTTGAAATTCAGGTTTAATATTGTGCCAAACCATATCTTTCCTAAAACTTGTACATCGACTCCTTGAGTGAGGAAGATACTGAAATGTGAACCCTTGCATCTAAATATTGCATAAGTCTGATCTACAAGACGCACTGCAGCAGCTCACCAAAGCTTGTTCACTGGTACCTCACAAGCCCATGACATCTACCACCTAGGAGGACAAGGGCAGCAGATACATGGGAACACCATCACCTGCAAATTCCCTCTAAGACACACACCATCCTGACTCAGAATCACATCACCATTCCTTCGCTGGCGTTGGGTCAAAATCCGGGAACTCTCTCCCGAACGGCACTTTGGGTATACCTACATCTCATGGACTGCAGCAGTTCAAGAAGGCAACTCACCACCATATTCTCAAGGACAATTAGGGATGGATAATTTAAAAATTAACAAATAGAAAAAGTTGGATCACTCTGAATACAGGGCCAAATTCTCTCGTGCTGATGCATATGTTTTTGCTGCATTGCGTTGGCCATTTTGCAGGATTTGCAAATGTGTTCCTGATGCTTGCACATCTCCCACACCTGGAGAACAGGCGCAGTTGGAACTCTGCTGGAAACCTGCGGGAAGACAGAGAAGTGATTTAAGCCTGTTTTTAATCTGATTTAAATGCTATTATTGGGCCCGACACGGGATTCTCTGGGCCCGATAACATCTCCCACTCCACTAGGAATTCTTCATTCCAGTAGTGTTTAGAGTAGCTCCCTGCTTATGGGGAACTAGCAGGAGACCCTGCCAGAGTGAAGGGAAGGTAATCAGCGCCCCATTGGGGTTGGGCAATGGGGGGATGGACATGGGCACCCTGACAGCCTGCGCCTGGCACTACACAAGGGGCAGAGTGCCCAAACTGAAGAGACATCTTGACACTGCCCACTGGGCAGTGCAAGGGGGTGTGGCCTATTGCAGATAGAGCCAAGAGGTGGGGCCAAGGAGTGGGCCCTATTGTGGGCGGGATCTAGGGGGCATTCTGTGGGATTGGGGGATCTCACTGCTACTGTGCCATTCATCGAGACATGCTTCCCATGGAGGGGGGGGAGATCTGCCTCCCTGGGTGAGGGGTGCAGTTTAGCAATAGTGGAGAGGGGGCTGGGAGAGGTGTCGTCACTACAGGGGGTAGGGGAGTAAAAGGGGTCTGGAGATTGCAGTGCTCCGTGATGGGGAGGGGATAGGGGATGCCCTGGGAATGTTTGTGCCTCCCACAAGCAGGCCATGGTGGGGGGGAAGGGGGGGTGGGGCAGCACAACAGGTGTCCAGGGATGGCCAGCAATTGAGCTGGCCAGCAAACAGGGAGTCGGACAGATCGGGGCCACTGCGCACGCACAGAGTTCTGGAGCTGTCAGATTCTGGCATGAATAGATCCCGCCACTGAGATTTAATGTGACCTCTACCGGTGCACGGAGTGGGGAGATTCGAGTCTGAACTCCCACTGAAAAAACAATCATGATTTACACCATTTTTCTCATCAATTCAGCACTTAGAATATTTTTGGGGGAATCGGGTCCATAGTTTTTGTCTTTTGGAGAATTATGTTTAAATAGAGCCTAACAGAGATCTATAAATGTGTGTGGTGGGCTGCGACCAGCAAAACAGTTGAACTTTGTAGATGAGTCATAGGGACTTGCAACATTAACTCTTTCTCTTTCCACTGATACTGCCAGACCTGCTGAGCTTATCCAGCATTCCCCACTTCTACTTCAGATTCCAGCATCCACAGCATTTTGCTTTTATTGAAGTGAGTGATCCGTCTGTCTTCACACCAAATCCACATGATGCACTGTTTGTCATCACTCATCTCTCTCTCTCTCACTCTCTTGTCCCATTGTGATCCTGACTGGCCAGCTCCTGCGATTGGTCTCACTACCTGAATGGATGGGAGCTAACTGTTCTTACTGGATCCACATTACGCTACATGAACAAAGAAAGCTTAGCCCTTCTTCAGGGGTCCAGGGTGGCCTCTTTAAGGACTGCAGGTTGGGCCTTTGTAGATATTTGAAAATCTGTGCGGCTTATGTTCTGTTTGATTTTGGGAATCCTGAAACAGGATTTAATTCTCTGATTGGTATCAACAGGCCTATTTTTGTTGGATTCCCAGTCACTCAGAAGTTGCTGGCTGCCAATTTGGCAATTGCCGTGTGTCTGAGAGATGGGAATAGGAGGTCATGTCCAGGAATTTGTCCCATCAATATGAATTTTTCACCCAATAAACAGGCTCAATGTGTACTGCCATCTTTGGGATTTTAGACAATCAAAGCCAGAACTTGCATTGCCTTTATGGGGTGGCATGGTGGTTTTGTGGTTAGCACTGCTGCCTCACAGCGCCAGGGGCTCAGGCTCAATTCCCAACTTGGATGACTGTATGGAGTTTGCAAGTTCTCCCCATGTCTGCATGATTTCCTCCGGATGTTCCGATTTCCTCCCTGTATGTTAGGTGGATTGGCCATGATAAATTGCCCCTTAGTGTCAGGACCAGCTAGGGGAAATACATGGGATTGTGTGGATAGGGTTTAGTTGGGATTATGGTCAATGAAGGTTTGATGGTCCAACAGGTGTCCTTCTGCACTGTAGGGATTCTATGAGCTGTGAACATAACCTTTATGTTATTACTATTGAATGCTTCCAACTTCACACAATGTTACACAACATGACCTTACTTTTACATGACACTAAAATTCAGGGGAATTGTATATTGCAGGAGAATATGGACTTTCCACTGTCCGAAATTTGGGACAGAACTCGGATCTCTCTCCTGTAAAAATTGTTGTGGTCCGGGCTGACTGGGACAATATACAGGCATATCTGGAGATCTCCCCAGTTTCTCCAGAAATTATGTCCATTCTGCCCAAACAAGTCACTGAAAATTATTAGGAAGATAGAATTCCTCAACTTTATAAGTTGGCTTCCTTGGGAACTAAAGAAAATAATTCTTCTTGTTTTGGAAGGTCTTCCAGCTGGTAGCCTCCAGCAGACTGGCTGTGTGATGCTCTGATTACATTCAGAACCTTACCCTTGACATCTAGGAAAAGATCTGTCACCATCATGTTGATGAACGCACCCCACTTCTGCCAGGAAAGAAGGAACCCAGCCTTTCAGCTCCTATATCTCCAAGTGCAAAACTAAGTGATTTGATATGATTTGATTTATTATTGGCAGAGGTATCAGTATACAGTGAAAGATATTCTTTCTTTCATGCTCTCCAGCCAAAACAGACCACTCATAGAGAAGTAGAGAGTACAGAATGTAGTGTTACAATCATAGCTAGGATATAGAGAAAAATAGAGAAAGATGAATTTAATGCAAAGTAGATCCATTCAAAGTCTGATGGCAGCAGGGAAGAAGCTGTTCTTAAGTTGGTTGGTACGTGACCTCAGACTTTTGTATTTGTTTCCCAATGGAAGAAAGTAGAAGAAAGTATGTCTGGGGTGTGCGAGGTCCTTAATTATGCTGGCTGCTTTGCTGAGGCAGCGGGAAGTGTAAACAGAGTCAATGGATGGGAAGCTGGTTTGCATGATGGATTGAGCGTGATGAATTTGTAGTTTCTTGCAGTCTTGGGCAGAGCAGGAGCCATAACAAACTGGATGCCTTGTGACAAGTGTGGTTCTTTCTAACTCAGTTGTCTTGCCCCTAAAATGACCAACAGGTTTATTTAGAGACACATTTCCAGTCTTGCCATTCCCACGAAGGAATCAGTTGTCACAAGAATTGGATTTAAGTAAACAAGCAATCACACAGTGGCTTTATGCAGTAAGTAGCTCTGTTGCTTAGATCAGAAATGGCCCATGAGCTGTATTGATCGTTGCTGGATGTAGAAAATTGACCTCAGCACCACTGTATTTGGGAAAGAGGAATCAACTACCTGTTGACATATAAAGAAGTTGTATTTATATGGCACCTTGCCATGTCTCTAAGGGCACCCAATGAATTAATTGTGAAGTGCAGTTGCTGTTATGTAAGTGAATGCAGCAGCCATTGCGCACACAGCAAGGTCCCACATACAACAATGACATGAATGACCAGTTCACAAAAAGAACAGTTTTAGGGAACTCTTTTTAATACTGTGCCTTTTTAAACCCCCGACTGCTTGCGGAGAATTTGTCAGTTTATTGCTATTCATGACAAGTCAATACAACTGGTAAAGATTTAAAAAAGGGGGAGACTGTTCAAAGTAAACTCGCTGCAACAACAGAGAACTGCAATAAGAAAAAAATCCAAAACACGCACCAGCACACATCACTGAAATGCCATGGCACATATTAACCCTTCTGAGTACTCAAAAGAGTTGGAACTTGCACATTTGTTAACTGCCAGAAATAATTTTTCTGCAGATGCTAGAAATCAGAAACAATAACATGAACGATGTATCTGTCTTTTGCTTCCACAGAAGCTGTGAATTCTCCTGTGTATTTTGTATTCTCTTTCAAGAACAGGCAGCACATTTGATGGCCACATTGCAATGCAAACTTATTCCAAATAGCAGCGAAAATGTAAATGCTGCTGTGATAACCCCCACAAGGTCCCTGGAGAAATCATTGATTAATATCCCTGAGAGGCTTGTTGGGTACGAGTTCCCCTGGTAGCAGGCCACGGCCTGGCCAGCTGAGCCTTTAAGAGGTGCAGGCTGGTTTAAAAAAATTGCAGACCAGCTTTAACTCATTTCATTATGCTCATAGTGGAACACCAACACCATGCATGACCTTGGAACTGTAAATAGTTAAAGCTTACTCTTAAAGGTGTTTATATTTAAACGCACAAGTCCCGAGATCTCATCAATGAAACACCAATACAACAACATAAAGAACCCACACCGTGACATGGTATCAGAATGGGATTTGGTGATAGTCCCATGCTGATCAATGATGATGATCAATGGTGATAAGAAAGTTGGCAGAAATGCAAAACAATATCCCAAGGTATGGAACACTGAATCCGAATTAGAGAGATACAAAAAAAGTTAAAGTTTATTTATTACTGTCATAAATAAGGCTTACATCAACGCTGCAATGGATTTACTGTGAAAATCCTGTAGTCATCACACTTCAGTATCTGTTCGAATATCCTAAGGGGGAATTTAGCATGGCCAATACACCTAACCAGCATGCCTTTCAGATTGTGGGAGGGAACCAGAGCACCTGGAAGAAATCCATGCAGACATGGAGAGAATGTGCAAACTCCATACAGATAGTCACCAGAGGTTGGAATTGAAGCCAGGTCCCTGGCACTGTGAGACAGCAGTACGAACGACTCTGCCACAATGCCACCCAACACACCTAAGAAGAGACATTGCTGGGCCCTGAGTAATGTCGAGACATGGAACATGGACAGTTAGATGAGAAATGTAAAGAACACAGCTTGATCCCTGGTTGAGAAATCACAAGAAAGGTGAACAAAATACAGAAAAGTAACTGTACTTACATTTTAGAATAGGTGGTGGACCCAAGAGGCTCAGCAGATTAAAGGAGTTGAAGCAATGAGAAATCTTGAAAAAAAAAGAAAGAAAGCCTGGAAAATCAGTTGGCAAAATCAAATGTTTAAAAAAGAAACTTACAGAGTTTAAAACAAGAAGTGCTGTGACTTTAAAACGAATTGCTGAAACGTTTAAAATGCAGTTGCTTTAAATTTTAAAAAGTCAAAGGAAGAGTACAGAGTTGAAGCCTCTTGGCTTTTAAAATAAAGGTGCCTACTGGGTCTTCCAAAGTGCTGGTAGATCAATGACATAAAGAAGACAATAGTTTGCAATGTCAAAATGAAGCATGCCTGCCAAATCTCCCATGACTCAAGCTGTTCAATAAAACTGCAGTTGTTTAAAACAATAAGTTTTTTTTAAAGCAGCTACGATCGCTGATCTTGTTATTGGGGGAAAAATTGGGGAGAAAAGAGACTTAACTGGCAGTTGCTGACAGCTGAACGAGAAGAAACTAGTGACAGCCTTAGAGAGGCAACACCCTTTAAGAGGTAATATATTTAAAGCAACAATAAGCTGAAACAATCATATCGGAAACCTGTAACTGCAATCAAAGCTAGATGCAGGAGGCACAACCGGTGGGGGAGGGTGAGAAAGGGGCTGGAATGGTGGAGGAGGTTGAGAGATGAGAAGGGAAGGTGAGGCAGAGACAGGACTTAAGGTAGACTTAATAATTTGCGACTTAATAGAAGTTTGTAAAATGAGAGGGATTGATAGAGTGGATGTGCAGAGACTATTTCCTCAGGTGGATGCAGTTATTACTAGGGAGCATATCTATAAGGTTCATGGTAAGAGAATTTTGAATCTTTTTCCCAATGGAAGAAGATGGAAAAGACAATGTTTGAGGAATGTGGGTCCTTCGGGCAGCAGGAAGTGTAGATAGTTTCAATGAATGGGAGACTGGTTTGAGTGATGGATTGGGTTTCGTTTATGACCCTTTGTAGTTTCTTGCAGTCTTAGTCAGAGCAGCAGCCATACCAAGCTGTCCCTATATCTGGAAAGGATGCTTTCTATGGTGCATCTGTAAAAGTTGATGAGTCATAATAAGCATGCCGAGTTTCCTTAGCCTTCTGAAACAGTAGAGGTCTTGGTGGACTTTCTTAACTATAGCATCAGACTGGAAAGGCTCAGGATGGATTACTGGTAATCAACACATGTCGAAAGCTAGAAGAGGGCAAGGATTCAATTGAGCAACACAAGGAAACCATTGCATGGGTATAACATAGCAGACATGCCAGGACAACATTATAGCTACAAGATTTTAGAAGCATTACGGTAAACATAAATTGTCACTACCTTCTTCAATCTGTGAGGTCCACCTCATGGAAATAATGTTAGTCACTTTCTGCCATAACAATGGTTTGCAGAGTTGCTATGACAACGTATGAAATGTGTTCAGTACTTCCTTACAACTCTGCTTAGTACAGTCCTTTCAACCAAGGCGTCACCAAGCTAGTGAGGATGGCAGCTTTTATGTGGCTGAAAAGTCAATTCACAGAGGTATGCTCTGATGTCTGTATGACACCAAATTAGTAAGGTGACCTGAACACACAGCATTCTCCAAAGTTTTGTGTTTGAATATCCCAAGAGGGAGTAACATGCAGAGAGCTTCCTTTCTTCCATTACCAACCCCCATCAACGTATGATGCAAAGACTCCCATTGGTACCTTATTAGAGAGAAGAGAAGATTAGTGATTGAGTAGGCAGGTTCTAACATTATAAATCACTTATAGTCATTGTACACGTGCAATTTTACCTTTTTTAGGTCACTAGTTTTGCATCAGCGAAGAGCTTGATGAATCAAGGGTGGGATGAGCAAGAATTCATCAACCCCACTGTTGCCCATGTTTAAATGGCACCCAGACAGACATTCACTCAATGCAGGCCAGGTGTGGTGATGGAGCAGAAAGCAATGGCCAATGAGCAGCAAACCCTCTGCACCATGGTTCAACAAAGCTTCCCTGGTGATAGGATTTATAGTTATTTAGAGAGAAATGAATTGATTGGGGATAGTCAGCATGGTTTCGTGAAGGGTAGGTCATGCCTTACTAACCTCATTGAGTTTTTTGAGAAAGTGACCAGAGAGGTGGATGGGGGTAAGGCGGTTGATGTAGTATATATGGACTTTAGTAAGGCGTTTGATAAGGTGGCCCATGGAAGACTTCTACAGAAAATGCAGATGTGTGGAATAGAGGGTGATTTAGCTAATTGGATTAGGAATTGGCTGGCAGATAGAAGACAGAGGGTGGTGGTTGATGGGAGATATTCATCGTGGAGTTCGGTGACAAGTGGTGTGCCTCAGGGGTCTGTTTTGGGGCCCCTGCTGTTTGTAATTTTTATAAATGATCTGGATGAGGGTATTGAGGGATGGATCAGTAAATTTGCAGATGATACTAAAGTTGGTGGAGTGGTAGATAGTGAAGAGGGGTGTTATAGTTTACAGAGTGACTTGGACAAGTTGCAGAGCTGGGCCGAGAGGTGGCAAATGGAGTTTAATGTGGAAAAGTGTGAGGTAATGCACTTTGGCAGGAACAATAAATGTGTAGAGTATAGGGCTAATGGTAGGGCTCTTAATAGTGTTGAGGAACAGAAGGATCTTGGTGTATGTGTCAATAGATCCCTGAAAGTAGGCAGTCAAGTGGATAAAGTTGTTAAGAAGGCATATGGAGTCTTAGCTTTTATTGGTAGGGGGATTGAATTTAGGAGCCGCAGCATCATGTTGCAACTGTACAAAACTCTAGTGCGGCCGCACTTGGAGTATTGTGTGCAGTTCTGGTCCCCACATTATAAGAAAGATGTGGAGGCATTGGAGAGGGTACAGAGGAGGTTTACCAGGATGTTGCCTGGTATGGAGGGCAGGTCCTATGAAGAGAGGTTGAAGGATTTGAGGTTGTTTTCGTTAGAAAGGAGGCGGCTAAGAGGGGATCTTATTGAAGCATATAAGATGATTAGAGGTTTAGATAGGGTGGACAGTGATAGCCTTTTTCCTAGGATGGAGAAAGCTAGCACGAGGGGACACAGCTTTAAATTAAGGGGTATGAGTTATAGGACGGATATCAGAGGTAGGTTCTTTACTCAAAGAGTGATTAGGGAGTGGAATGCCCTGCCTGCAGCTGTTGTAGATGCGCCAAGTTTGGTGGCGTTTAAGAGGTTAATTGATAAGTATATGGAAGAGAAGGGAATGGTTTAGTTTGGAGGGGCATTGCTTTTTATTTTGGTCGGCACAACATCGAAGGCCGAAGGGCCTGTTCTGTGCTGTATTGTTCTATGTTCTACGTTCTATGTTCTATGATTCTCCTCCAGCCATATAGGAAAGTCCAGGAGTCCTCTTTCTGAGGGATGGGAGCAGTAATTCTTACACCTGACCCCATGTTGATGTGGCAGGAAGTTGCCAGGAAAGTTAGCGCTTATGGCATACTGAGAAGGACCACTCCGCAGTACAGGAAACGGATAACTGATGCACTCTACTCCTCCAGAATAAGAAGCTTCTACTCCAAACTCACACTCACATAGAGCATTGGGTAGTTCAAGGGTTATAGCCCACAGGCATGTTACTTACAACCAGCAGATTTTTTAAAAGTTTATTTATTAGTGTCATAAATGACCTTACATTAATACTGCAATGAAGTTTCTGTGTAAATCCCCTTGTCGCTACACTCTGGTGTTTGTTCATGTCAATGCACCTAATAGGCATGTCTTTCAGACTGTGGGAGGAAACCCTGAGCACCCAGAGGAAACCCACACAGATACGGAGAGAACATGCAAACTCCACACAAACAGAGACCCCAATAGGGAATTGAACCTGAGTCCCTGGCACTGTGAGGTAGCAGTACTAACCACTATGTCACCGTGCTGTTATCATCAGCACTGAATGTTTCACAGCTACTTTAACTCACCATCTCATGCAAGTTTCTGCACAAATAGCAGGATTTCATGGTTGGGGGGATGTATTTTGGAAAGGTGGGGGGTCATATTCTGAACTACTTTTCATTCACAGTATTCAGAGTCAAGGTCTCATATAAAAAGGAGAGAGATGTATCACTGACAGGCACCTCAGGACTTGCAGATCCTGTCAATTTTGAGGGTGAAAGAGCGGAATGATGAGGTTAGGGATCATTCCTGTGTGGAGGACAAGGTCAGCGCCTCAAAACAAATCAGTGAGGGTGCATCCAGTACATATCAACTCATCCCACCCTGTGATTCATCAAGCTCTTCACTGATGCAAAACTAATGACCTAAAAAAGGTAAAATTGCACGTGTTCAGACATCCAGCCGGTAGCAGGAATCAAACCACATATAGTGGACATCTAGAGATCTGTCTCCGAAAGGCTATTGAAGCTAAATCAATTGAATTGTTCCAGACTAAGTTTGATTGATTTTGATCATATAAGTCTGTTAACAATTAAAAAAAATTGACGTTACATATCAGCCATGATCTGATTAGGATCATAGAATCTCTATAGTGCAAAAGGAGGCCATTCAGCCCATTGAGTCTGCACCAACTCACTGACAGAGCATCTTATCCAGACCCTATCTCCATATCCTCTGTATTAACCCCACTAATTCCCCTAAACAACACATCTTGGGATATTGATGGCAATGAACATGTCAATCCAACTAACCTGCATACCTTTGGGCTTAAATGGGGGAATATCTGAAATGGGTGAATGGTTTATACTTCCTTAATGTTGCTCTGATTGTTTTTTATGGAATTGTTTGATACAGTTAGTTCTAAAGATCTTGCTAATAGCTGAATCATTTTGCACAGAATTAATGTAAAACTAATTAGCCTGTCATTGCTGATGTATGCTTTTGCATCTCTTGAATATGGGCACAATATTGCTCTGTTTCTGATCTACTCCTTCCTTCCACATGTCCATTGAATTCCTCCTATAAAAACCCACATCTCTCTCAGAACACTTGAATAATGAATATAATCTAAAGCTGGGGATTTCCTATTAGCTGATCTAGCACTTACAATGATTATATTTTTGGCTGCTTCACTTTTTTTGGGGAGACATATTATTTTGTGGATTCTGCCAAGGAACTAATCATTCAGAATATTTATAATGTCATATTCGCCCTCAGTTTCAAATAAATTTGCATAACTTATTATTTTTACCTGCCCTTATTCTGACTGTAATATTACAAATCTTTCCCTTTCAGTTTTCCACTGCATGCATGAACTTTTCTGCTTTAGCTTCTTTTATATCTAAGTTCTCTTGTAGCGATCCTAAGCAATCCTCTCCCCTTGCAAGATTTGTCAATGTAATATTTCCTCTTTAATTTGTTTCAGTTAATCTGTATAGTGCTACACTTTATGTAGTCTGAATCTGCTAATCTATAATAATTGTTTGTTCTGCATTCTCAATATTATTTGTTAAAGGTGTTTAGCCAATACAAAGAACAAAGAAAAGTACAGCACAGAAACAGGCCCTTTGACCCTCCAAACCCCTGCCAATCATGATGCCCTAACTAAACTCAAAATAAACCTTCCGCCCTTACTTAGTCCGAGTTCCACTATTCCCTTCCTATTCATGTCCCCATCCAGATGCCTGTTAAATGTTGCTAGTGTGTCTATTTCCACCACATCCTCTGACAGCATGTTCCAGGCACCTACCATTCCCTGCTGAAAAACTTTCTTAGCACATCTCCTTTAAACTTTCCCCCTCTCACCTTAAACCTGTGGCCCCTTGTAATTGATACTTGCGTGCTGAGGAAAAGCCTCTCTCTATCCACTCTGACTGTGCCTCTCAGAAATGTTGATGAATCTTCCCTCCCAATCCATTTGCTTTAGTCACTCCTTCGCTTTTATTTTAAAGTTCAACTGCTTCTTTCTGAAACTCTGTCTTTTCAATCCACATCGCTGGCTGCTGGACTTTACCAGCCCAAGAACTAAAGTTGTATTAAAAATATTTCTACCTTCCTGATGTTCCTACCTCTCCTCTCCACCCATCCAGCCCCCAGACACACTCATGCAGGTCAACTTGAACTAGTATTAGATTTAAATTTGCCTCCTTCACCAGCTGGACCTTTCTTTGCAAAACAGTATCTAAACACATTGCACTGTGCTCCAAAACAGATTCTACTTTCCAAATCCAATGGTTTAAGATTTTAAACTTAACTTTCAACATCCACCAGTCTAATTTTTGCACAAATCCATGAGATAGTAACAGGGCCAAATTTTGGTGCAACTCTCCCTCAACTATTGACGATGTTTCTCCACCAATCTCTTTACTTCAATTGTTTCTGCAAAATCTTAAAATTCAGAAGCATCTCTCTAGAAATTTTTTCTTCAAGTTTACGTCTAAAAACAGGACAGCAGCAGAACCACAATTATGGGAATATTTGAAGCACTGACCTCTCGTTTATTGTCCGCCCATTCAATAGTTAGATGGACCTCGACCTAAGCTGCCAGATCTCCAACTAGAAGCAAGTCAAGAGTCTGATCAGTAAATGGAAGTCAGGGTCAGGTGAAATAGTTGTGACGCTTGACTTTCAATTTCATCTCTGCCTGTATTGATACCATCAGTCCCTGACACTGCCCATCAAATGTGGGTGGTTTGAGTCAGAAGGTGACAATTTCCACTGATAGTTAAAATGATCCTCAGTTTCTCAGGTAATATGATATAACATTTTAGAAAATGTTTTACTTGTCTTCAATAGTGATTCTTCTGCAACTCAGTTAGTTTCAGCAAGCTTATAGATCTTGTAGAATGTACTGAACCTTTAAATATTTCTGTCAATGCATATATTTTTACAGGAAGGACTTACTAATAGTTCTATTTTACCAAGAAGAAAAGCAGGAGCAACAGCTTGGCAAAGGAATGTAAAAGGCACAAGAAATAGGAGCAGTAATTGTTGCGACTGCTCTGCCATTTAATATGATCTTGGGCTTCAGCTCCACATTCATGGCCATTCCCAAAATCCTTGGATCTCCTAAGAGACCAAAAATCTGCCTATCTCAGCCTTAAATATATTCAGTAATGGAACATCCACAACCCTTTGAAGCTTTCCTTCTTTAGGAAGTCCCAGAGTTGTGCTGACATATACAATGAGATATGATTGAAGCATTTTCAAAGAGAATTCCATAAAGTGAAGTAATTTCTCCTTATCACGGGCCTAAATGAACTTCTCTTTATTCTGAGACAGCGCCCCCATATTTTTGATTCCCCGACCAATGGAAACAATCTCTCCACATCCACCTTATCAAACCTTTTAAGAATCTTGTAGGTTTCAATGAGATCACCTCTCATTTTTCAAAAGTCCAAAGATCATAAGCCTTATTCACTCAACCTCTCATCATGGGACAACACCTTCATCCCAGGGATCGATCTAGTGAATTTTCATGTACTGCCTCCAATAAAAGCCTATTCTTCTCCAAATACGGAGGTCAAAACATAACCGCAATATTGCAGACATCTTGTACAATTGTAAAATGACTTATTTCCTCTTGTACTCTATTCTCCTTGCAATAGAAGCCAACAAGCCATTTGGCTTCCTAATTGCTTGCTGTACCTGCAAGCAATTTTCTGTATCCCTGTATGAATACACCTGAGATCTCTCTGAACATCAATATTACAAGTTTCCCATCTTTTTAAAAAAAATCTGTTTTTCCATTCCTACGGCCAAAATGAATAATCTCACACCTCTCACATTGTACTCCATTGGCCATCTTGATGCCAACTCATTTAATCTGTCTACATCTCTTTGGAGCCTCTCTGTGTCCTCCACACAACTTAGCTTTCCCCTTAGTTCATGAGCAAATTTTGATACCTTACTCTCTGTCTCCTCATCTAAAGTCATTAATATCGATTGCAATGGCCCTTATCCTAACATTTATTCTTGCAGCAGTCCACTAATGTCAGCCTGCCAACTCGAAAATACCCTATTTTTGTCCATCCTTTGTCTCCTGTCCATTAATCAATCCAAGCAGAGCAAATAGAGCTGTGGTTTTAGGGACAGCAAATATAAGGAGATGTGTTCTTTGGAAACATTGCTCTTCCGACAGCCTGTATAGATACAGGAAGACATAGTTACAGTCAACGGAGGAGTAGTGTATGGAGGCATTGCTTCCTGAGCAAGTCACAGAGTTGTGATGCCAGATACAATGAAATATGAATGAAGTATTCACAACAATCTTCAGCCAGAAATGTTGAGTGGATGATCCATTTTGGCTTCCTCTAGAGGCCCCCAGATGCCAGTATTCAGCCAATTCAATTCACTCCACATGATGCCAAGAAATGGACCATAAGATATAGGAATATAAGTAGGCCATCCGACTCATCGAGTCTGATCAGCCATTGAACAAGATCATGACTGATCTGGTGTGATAATCCTTAACTCCACTTTCTTTCCTGATCCCCATAACCCTCAATGATTAACAATCTGTCTTCCTCAGCTTTGAACATACTTAAAACGCAACCTCTCCAGCTCCCTGTGGTAAAGAATTCCACAGATACACTCTTCTCTCTCAGAAGAACTTCTTCCTCATCTTAGTTTTAAATGGGCTACCCTCACTCTGAGATTATGCCTTCTGGTCTTAGACTTTCCCACAAGGGGAAACAACCTCTCAGTATCTACCCTGTCAAGTCTCCAGATAATCCTACATGGCTCAATAAGGTCACCTCTCATTCTTCTAAGCTCCAATGATCAACCACTCCTCACAAGAGAATCCCTCCATACCTGAGATCAATGTAGTGAATCTTCTCTGGATTGCCTCCAATGCTGTTAGATAAAGGGACTCAGCAATATTTGGACAATAATTCTGAAAGATGAATACTTGTGCTACAGAGATAGCCAGTTACTCTATACAACCATGCAAAACCCCTACAATATAGAAGGAGGCCATTTCACTAATTGATTATCTACACCCACTCTCTGAAAAAATCCAGGCCCACTGCCTCCCCCCTGCCCCTCACCACCCTCGCCATTCTATCCCTGTAACTCCATGCATTTACCATGGCTAATTCACCTAACCAACACATCTTTGGGAGGAAACTGGAGCACCTGGAGGAGATCCATGCAGACATGAAGAGAATGTCCACACAGACAATCACCCAATGCCGGAATAGCCCTGGGTCCCTAGTGCTCCGAGTTAACAGTGCTAAGCACTATGTCACTATGCTGCTAAAGTACAGCCACAGTGCTGTTAAAACACTGGCATCTATTTGCTCATGTGGAAAATCATACAGGTATAAGTTGTACACAAGAAGTGGGACAAATCCAACCTGGCCAATTGCTGTCTTATCAGTCCACTCTTAGCCATTAGTGAAGTGATGGAAGGAGTCATCAGCTATGCTTTCTAGTGACACACGCTTAGAAATAACTGGCCATTAATGCTCTGTCTGGGTACTGCAGGGCCACTCAGCACCTGATTTCATTACAGACTTGATTCAAACATGGAAAAAAGAGCTGAACACCAAAAAGCGAGGTTAAGAATAGACTTAGGGTTAGGAGATTGCCCTTGATATCAAGGCCTCATTGATCGAGTGTAGAATTAAGGAACTCCAGTAATACTGGAGTCAGTGGGAATTGGGGGAAAATTGTTCGCTGTTTTGAATCATATCTAGCACAAAGAAAGATTCCTTTGGAGATCAATCATCTCAGCTAGTGCAGGAGTTCCTCAGGGTAGTATGGTAGGCCCTATGTCTTCAGCTGCTTTGGCAGTGATCTCCTTCAATAATAAGGTCAGAAGTGAGGATGTTAGCTGATGATTGCACAATGTTCAGCACCATTTGCAAACAGTGATACTGAAGCAGCCCATGTCCAAATGCAATAAGACCTGTACAATATCAGGCTTGGGTTAACAGTGCTAAGTAACATTCTTACCAGATAAGTACCAGGCAATACTATCACCAACTAGATAGAATTTAATCATCACTGCTTGACATTCAATAGCATTGCCATCATTGAATACCTCATTATCAATATTCTGAGAGTTACCATTGACCAGAAACTGAACTCAACTAACCATATAAATACTATAGCTGCAAGACCAGGTCAGAGGTTAGGAATCATGCAGTGAGTAACTCTTCTGACTCCCCAAAGTCTGTCATAATTTTCAAGGCACAAGTCAGAAGTGGAATGGAATATTCTCTACTTGCCTGTTTGAGTGTAGCTCCAACAACACTCCAGAAGCTTAACATCTTCCAGGACAATGCATCCCACTTGTTTGGCATCCTTTTCATGAATATTCACTCCCTCCATCACAAACAGATAGTAACTGCCATATGTACCATCTACAAGGTGCACTGCAGGAACTCACCAAGGCTCCTTTGATAGCATTTTCCAAATGCATGACTGCTACCATCTGGAAGAACAAGGGCAACAGACACACGGAAACACCACCAGTTGCAAGTTCCTCTCCAAATGACTCACCAATCTGACTTGGAAATATATCATCATTCCTTCACTGTCATTGAATCAAAATCTTGGAACTCCTCCTAACAGCGCGTTGGATTACCCACACCACATGGGCTGCAACAGTTCAAGAAGGCAGCTCAATGCCACCTTCTCAAGGGCAATTAGTATTCTAGATCTTGCTGCTATTGCTCCTGCCAACCCAATCCAAAGGCCAAAACTGACTGGAGAACTCAGCAAGGCCCAGAATCTGGTGATTACATGAACTTTTTTTGGCAGGAATTCTTATGAATACTTTTTTGCTCTGTCTCCCACCCAGTAGTTGATCATATTTTAACCTGGCTGACAGATAGAGAAGGAATCACAGTTGTGTCCAAAAGGTGATCCTTGGGAAAAATGTGAATGGGGGAGGGTGGAGTGGGGGGAGGGGGGGGCGCGGCGTGGAGGAGCATAATTCCTTCCTTCTATCCCAGGCTGAAAGAGGCACTCTGTTTATGAAACTGCAGTTCCCACTTCCTTTTATGTTAACTGTCCCAATCCCAGGTAAACTGAGGAAGAAGCAGAGAGTTTTGAACCAGTTCCCAATTGTGCTCTGGGAGCCTGATTTAAACTTAATTAAGTGTCTTGCTACCCCAAAGTCAGATACTCGGATGTCGCCGTATCTGCTGCTGTAAAAAAGATGCAGATTTATGGATATTGGAAGTATGTTCCGCTTACTTAATTTTTTAATCCTGCCAAACTCTGTGCGTGATGGGGGTTAATATTGAGGCCCCAGAGTAGCTCCAGGTCCTGCTTCTCCCACTGCCCAGGTCATATCTCTACTGCTGCTGCTGCGCCATTTCTGCTTTGAAGTCTGTCAAAGTTTAACTAAATCACATTAATCACAGGTTAAAATGTTCCACCAATTTTCATTTCTGATCTATTTTTGAGAGGTTACCCAGCGAAAGCAGGATAAAACCTAACAGTTCAATGACGGTGAAACAATATGCAGACCCCACAACAAACCATTTCTTTCAGCAACATGCCTCTTAATGTTACATGTGCAGCAGCTACCAGCAAAATTAAACGATTTTTTGCTTTGACCATTCAGCACACAAAACAAAAAGCTTGAACTGGGGGAAAGAAGACTGAGAGTCACTATTAAGGCACATGCATTATATCCAATCAGACATTTGCTGAAACTCAGTGCAATATTTGGCTGACAAGTCATTCATTGTAATCAGTTTCTGAATAATTTTAATACTACTTGTGATTTATTTTATTAATTAGAGGGTGCGATGTTAGTGTGAGGATCAGAACGTTTTTCATTTGAAGTATCAAATAGTTGGATTAAGTGATCCCAGGTAAAGCACTGGAATGCTGACAATAGATCCATTTATACTTTCTAACAATCTGTCTCTCACCCTCACTCCCCAGAAAGCACTGCCTGCTGCAACAGTGCAAATTTTCCCATTTCTCACACTAACTATTCAATGGCCTCAGTGACTGATATTGCCAATTAGTGCTAAGTTAGGAGCAGTTTAATGCTGTGGGCCACTAAGAACTGGATAACACTGCCCACGTTTATTTTTATCACTAATCACAAGAGGATACTCTGCTTTTAAATTCAATTTCAGCTGATGCACACAGTAATTTAATCCAAATTCACATATCATAAGTCTGTCACCCACTTAACACTTCAGTCAATGCCTCTGGTCAGTCTACATCACTCGTGTACATTATTGACATTACGTTTTCTCTGTTGCATTGAAAATTGGAATCATTAGAATCCTAATTGTTTAAGTTTACCAGAACTTTCTGTCCATAGATCCTCAACAGCCATTTTATGATTCCTCCAAATGCATCAGGAAACATTTGGCTCACCAAGATTCAAATTAAGCTATTTTTCATCTACTGAAGCATCTGTCTGTCTGAAAAAAAAGGTTTTCTGCAATCAGCTGAAACATGGATGATGCTTAAATGATTTCTTAGACAACACTTTGAGTCTTCAGTTTTCTCACAGATGCACTTTGCTGATGAACAATGATCTGGTAAAAGAAACAAGATGACAGTGGGGTAGAAATTGGTTTTATCGTTATATAAGAGAAAATTAGAACCAATGATTTATCAGCTACTTGACAACAAGTTTATAATCAAGAAATGAAAACAAAAAGTAAGAACTATAAATGGTGGAAGTCTGAAATAAGAACAGGATAATACACAGCAGGTTAATCAGCATCTGTAAAGAGGAAATACAGAGTGCACCTTTCATCAGACTAAATTGACACTTTAGTGTGCAATTGCTCAATGCATTCATTTGACATCCTGTGTCCACTACCTCAACACAGGCAGATTAAAACCTTTTAATATAGAAAAAAGAGAAATGCCATAGCAACACATGCTTCTTTTAGGTATTGTTTTGCAAATTTTTTTTCAAAAGACATACAATTGATGCCAATAACACTGGCTACAAAGAAACAAGGCAACCAAGGTTTCCTGCTGCTGATTGCTAAGTGACCCCTGCTGATAAAGATACGCATGTGTGCTGCCCCAGCCTCCAAAACCTCGAGGTCAGAATTTTTCGGATGGCAGTGTCTCGTTTCCCGCCATCGGGAGAATTAGTGGGGGACACATTCCTGCCAACTCTGAGTGCCCTGCAGACATTTCATGTTCGAATGAGCATTAATTGGCTGCAGACAAGACTTCTCCCTCGGGACAAGTCCCACATTAGAGAGCTGCCGGTCAATTTGAATGGCTGGCATAACTCCAGTCCCTGTACCAAATGTGCTGCAGTAGAAAGAGAGGAAGAAATAGAAAGAGAGGAAGAAATAGAGAAGGATGCCTGAGACTAAGTCTGGGAACTGAAGGTCCAGATACAGCGTCCTTGGGTAGGAGTGGGGGGAGAGGAGGAGAAGGTGGTAGAGGCAAACTCGCTGGAGTCTTTTAAAAGACTTCTGGATGAGTACATGGAAACGAATGGGATAGGGGGTTATAGATAGGTCTGTGGATTGGTAAATATAGATGTGATCGGTGCAACTCATGGGCCGAAGGGCCTGTTTGTGCTGTAGTGTTCTATGTTCTATGTTCTAAAGCGGGTGTTCAGGATTTTAGGGCGAGGGAGGGCACAGTTGGGGAATTTGAGAATCTGGAGAGAATCCTGTTCCTTCATTTTTGCTCTCCCCCGCTGCCTGAAAGCCCACCTTTTGTGGGGTTTCGGTGGGGGGGGGGATGGCGGGGGTGGGAGTGTAAATTCTGATCCTTATCTCACATTCCATTCCATATTCTTCAGCCTTTGGTTTCCTGTGTTTCTCTCTTTTTTTGCCCCACATCTGCTGGCTGTTTTCAGCCAGCTCACCGTCTGAAACTTCTATCCTAAACCCACCTCACAAAAGTTAAAGTTTTAAAATTTATTTATTAGCGGGCTTACATTAACACTGCAATGATGAAAATCTCCTTGTCGCCACATTCCAGTGCCCCGTTCGGGTACACTGAAGGAGAATTTTCCATGGCCAATGCACCTAACCAGCATGTCTTTTCGACTGTGGGAGGAGACTGGAACATCCAGAGGAAACCCACACAGGTACGGAGAGAACATGGACTCCTCACCGACAGTGACTCAAGCCAGGAATGATGTTGGAGTTATATAAAATGTTGAGGCCTCATTTGGAATACAGTGCCCAATTCTGATCACCACACTGTGAGAAAGACTGTAGGTTTTGGAAAGAGTAGAGAAAAGGTTTGCCTGGTATGGAGGATATTAGCTATGAGAGAAATTGAATAAATTGTTCTCTCTGGAAAGATGGAGGCTGAGGGGCGACTTGATAGAAGTTTATTTTAGAAGTATATGGAAGAGAAGGGAATGGTTTAGTTTGGAGGGGCATTGCTTTTTATATTGGTCGGCGCAACATCGAAGGCCGAAGGGCCTGTTCTGTGCTGTAATGTTCTATGTTCTATTAAATTATGAGGGGCATAGCTTTGTAAACAATTGGAAGCTTTTTCCCAGGGCAAAAGTGAGAATGATAAAGGGTCAAGGTAAGAGGGGAAAGGTTCAGTAGAGATGTGCGGGGGGAGTTTTTTACGCAGAGGGTGATGGGGGGCCTGGAATGCACTGCCATGTGAGATGGCTGAGGTTGATACGTTAGCGACATTTAAGACTTATCTGGATAGACACATAACAGGTGGGGTATAGGGGGATACAATCAGTTAGCCTAGTAGGACAACGCGATGGGCATAGGCTTGGTGGGCCGAAGGGCATGTTCCTATGCTGTATTGTTCTTTGAACCATGGTCCCTGTCACTGTGAGGCAGCAGTGCTAACCACCATACCATCATGCCACTATTTGCTTTTAAAAGCCTTCTGAAACCAAAGAGCAGCAAGTTGACTAAACTTGGCAGGATGTATAAAAGTGATCATGTGATCCCATGGAGCATGTCAAATTAATGCTGGGACCTCAGCAAAATTATTCAGGTATGTACGCACTGTCCCTCAGGCTGTTCACTGTATGGGCGACATGGGAAATCAGACATCTCTGATGCCATTAAAAAGCTATGTCTCTTTAAAAAGGAAGTGCATTATGTCTTTCAATTAGCAGGGAAATTTTGCAAATGGGAAAATTGATTGGTAGATGTCCAGATGGGGCATTCTCCAGTGCCACACCAAAAGCCTTTGACTTTGAATGGGAGGAAGAAGATCTTGTCACCACAAATTGAAAGAGAGCCCTCAGGACAACGATACTGCTACCAGTGGGCTGGGAAAGGGTTGGTTGAGGTGGTCTATGCCCGGAAGTGGCTGAAATGAAAAAAATTCAATGACCTCACCAGAGCAGTCAAGGTCAGAATATATATCTTCTTACTTCCTCTTCACACTTTTATCACTTCCAGCCTCACTGCTCACAATACACTCTCTCTCATTTCCCTTCACTTTCCTGCAATCACTGCACTAAATTTCGCTCCATCTTATGCTTGCATGGAGTCCTGGGAGAGCTGAGTAGCAATCTCAGGGACATGGTTTGATAGGAGTGATACCAACTGTCCTCTCTTGGGATGACAGCATTTCTGCCACACAGCTCCTGGTGCCCTTATTGGTACAACATGTTCTGCTGGACCAGACTGCCTGGTCTACAGTGAGATGCTGCAGTCTGTAACTGGGTCCTCAAGGTCAGGACTGCCCTAGCCTGTCCATCAAGGCTACTTGAATTCTCCTAATGGAAGCTTAGCAGGCCCCTATCTTGCAAGCTGTACATAGCCACTGGGGAAATATTTTATAGGAGCATTTGGAGAGATGAACAAGCACGGGAGACATTCACTAAAGGTTTGTTCCCCAAGGATGATTCATTATTTCTTTTTGTTAGCTATCATTTTTTGGATAACTTTTTTATTTGTAGTTTGGTGTTGTTATTTTAAGATTTGTTGTGAAGTGATGTTCTATCAGGCTGGATTGAAGGAGGATGGCAATCAGAGAATGTTTGGATGAGCAGCTCTCTGAGATATCTGGCTCCTAGTAGCACTGGAGATCGATGCTGCTTATACAGTTCCTTTCTTCAAGTTCCTCCTGCTTCTCCTCCATCTCTTACACTTCTTGGTGATCAGATAATGGTAAAGGTTGGTGCCTCTTGATGACAAAGTTATGCAGCATGCAGCAAATGCCAACAAAGTTGCTGAATACCTGGAGACTGAAACTTTTTATATTTAGAAAGATGTCAAAATGGTGATGGAGAACATGCAGCATGTATGCCATCTTGCACTACAGGAATCCCCCAGTGGTCAACCAGCCTGCTTTACTCTGTCTGTGGTGTTAATTCTGATTAGACAGTGATCTCCCTATGGACTGTAAGGTATGGGATACCATTGAGGTGACACAATGTAACTGCATGCAATTATGATAAAGATTTACAGTGATCTTGATGGGAGTCAGAGGGTGCTCTCCATCCCTGACTTGTAGCCTGGGTTGTGCCTGCAGCAAGTGACATCAGAACCAGTTATCTAGAGATCATCGATCAAAATGTTAACTCTGCTTCTGCACTCATTCCAGTCCCGAGTAAATTGAAGTTTATTTATCAGTCACAAATAGGTTTACATTAACACTGCAATAAAGTTACTGTGAAAATCCCTAAGTTGCCACACTCTGGTGCCTGTTGAGATACACTGAGGGAGAATTTAGCATGGCCAGTGCACCTGATCAGCATGTCTTTTGGACTGTGGAAGAAAACTGGAGCACCCAAAGAAACCCATGCAGAGACGGGGAGAATGTGTAAATTCCACACCGATAATGACCCATGCTGGGAATTGAATTTGGGTTCCTGGCGCTGTGAGGCAGCAGTGCTAACTACTGTGGCATCCAGTATTTCCAGCATTTTCCGTTTGTCTTTCAGTTTTCCAGCATTCACAGTATTGTGTCTGTGTATAAATCACAGTGATAGCTTCCTACGCGAAGCAAAGCCAGATTTCTCCTCAGGTAAGAGCCCTGCTCCCTGATGACCCCATTGTGGGAGTGTGATGTTCTCCACACTACCATCCTCCTCCCCACTCTCTCTTGTCTCCCTGCTTTCTCTCCCTCACCCTCCAGCACCAGAAATAGCCTTTACCAGGCTCCAATCACTGCAGAGAAACTGATTTGAAAGCAGCCAAAAGCCCAGAAAAATGTTCCTCGCGGAAGTTAGATGTGAAGTGAAAAAGAAAGGCTGGAAAGACACCCAGAAATGAATTGGCAAGCGAAAAAAAGGCAGACCAGCAACCAACTTCCGCGGATCACCCCTTTAAGCGGCGCAGCTGAAGTGTCTGCTAGGACCATGAGTTGCTGAGTGAATTTATCATGTGGTGTGTCGTGTGCTGGGCCAACTCGTTTCACAAAAGGATCCGACAGCACGTTTAGGACCCCCTATTCAAGTATTTTAATTACTGTAACATATATTAACATATTTCTGGTGTGCACTGTGGATGGAGAGGAAAGTGTATAGCCCAATATGAAAGGCAATGTGCAGAGCCAGGCGTGCTTACACTTCCTGCCTCAGTGGTCGTTTCACCATCTGATTTATGCTTGTAAAACAATTCCAGTGCCAACGAATTAGTGAGGCTGCAATTCTTCAACCCAGATTTCAGTGGCCTCATCCAAAATTTCCCCAAAAGACTGAATCTTCTCTCTCTCCGTGGTTTCCTGGTACCTGCTGCATGGAAGGCAGCAGACGAATGTAAATGATTGTTGTTATTGAGGGAGAGGAAAGAGAGGAACAAAAGGGGAATTCGTGAAGGAATTTGAACACAAGGTATTTGAACAGATATTCCGCAGAATATCCTGGAAGATTGTGAGGAGAGAACACACAAGAGTTCCCAGTACAAGCTCCCAGTGGCTGCACACCGGAAATGCAACTTAATAAAATTACTCCTATTATGCAGACAAACTTTGATGTTGACTGGATGGCTGGTGATGGGCGCTCCGCTTTATTTTTGCAGAGCTCCCACTGAGCATTGCAATGTAAATGAGAGGAGTGCAACTCTGCATAATATCACCAAGTGGAATCAGAGCAGGAATACCAGAGTAGCAGCTCCTCTCCGTATAAACAAGAACCAGTTTGATGTTAAAGACTACCTAGAGTGAGTTGTATCATTCCTTCTGCTCGTGATAACCGGAATAATTATCTTAACGGACTCCCTGGAGGGAATAATGTTTTCGCTCTTTGACTTGATGACAAGAATGATTACTTAGCTGACTGCATTTACAAGCGCAGTTCACCTCTGCCATAGGAAACATGCTGGAGGCGCATGGGGAGGAATCCCTGATCAACTCAACAACAAAAAAACTACTGGAGATTAAATAAATAAATATAAGAGCTACTTGCAATTACACTCCAAGATGCGGTTGCGTTATCTCTAATCAGATCTTTCTGTCCCTAAACAAGAAAATTCTTGTGGAATCTGTGTGACATGCAGGGAGAATGGATGAACACAGCCCTCTTGAATTTAAGGGGCCCTAGTTGCTGTGCTGGAGGAGGGGGAAAGAGGACAATCAGTTTAGTGCGGACTGCAAACCAGATTACAAGGAACGCTCTCTCACTCAAAGGAGATTTTCATTCTCCCACGCTTACACTGTTTGCGGGAGTGAATCATGGAGTAAGTGTAACTCACTATTGGGACATTAACCTAGATGTTCCTCTCCGGTTTATATCCTAAGGGTGACCCGCTCATCTGACTGACCCGAGACTGGCCTCGGTGAAATTGATAAGATCAACACTATTTAAATTTCTCCCCGGCAGTCTCCCTACCCTTTTGGTGGAGGGTAAAAGGGAAAGCGGCTGCCGGAGAAATTCAAGCGCCTCCAGCGAGCTGAAGGGCCACGCATCAATTTCACAACATTCAGATTTTTAAACCGTGAAAAATCCGCACCCACATTCCCGGGTTCCTAAATTTACTCAGGCTGCCGTCAGAATTTGCACAACAAAGCGTAGATGAGGAGGGAGGCTCAGCTTGGAATGCGGGGAGATTGGTGCAGGAAACAGGCACAGTGCAGGTTGGCACGGGAAACAGGCACAGTGCAGGGAGATTGGTGCGCGAAACAGGCACAGTGCAGGGAGGTTGGCATGGGAAACAGGCACAGTGCAAGGGGGTTGGCACAGGAAATTGGCACAGTGCAGGAAAGTTGGCATAGGAAACAGGCACAGTGCAAGAGGGTTGGCACAGGAAACTGGCACAGTGCAGGGAGGTTGGCATAGGAAACTGGCACAGTGCAGGGAGATTGGCATAGGAAACAGGCACAGTGCAGGGACATTAGTGCGGAAAACAGCACACTGCAGGGAGATTGGCACAGAAAACAGACACAATGCAGATTGGCACAGGAAGCAGACACAATGCAGATTGGCACAGGAAATAGACAGTGCAGGGAGGTTGGCATAGAAAACTGGCACAGTGCAGAAAGATTGGTGCAAGAAACAGGCACAGTGTAGGGAGGTTGGCACAGGAAACAGCCACATACAGGGAGGTTGGCACAGGAAACAGGCACAGTGCAGCGAGGTGGGCACAGGAAACAGGCACAATGCAAGGGGGTTGGCACAGGAAATAGGCACAGTGCAGGAAGATTGGCACAGGAAACAGGCACAGTGCAATAAGTAGACACAGGAAACAGGCACAGTGCAAGGGGGTTGGCACAGGAAACAGGCACGGTGCAGGAACGTTGGCACAGGAAATAGGCACAGTGGAGGGAGGTTGGTTCAGGAAACAGGCACAGTGTAGGGAGATTGTAATCAGAAACAGATTGCAAGTTAATTGGCATAAGGATCAGGCAATGACAGTGCAAGTAGGTGGGCAGAGAAAGCAGGCACAGTGAGTGGGTAGAGTCCTGATAGCAGGCTGTTTGGTAGTAATTGTTTCAATGGTTACAGAGCCTGACCATAGGAAAATGATGCAAAACTACTTTGGGACTCCCCTTGTCACCCCCGACAAAAAAACATCCAATTTTACTTTCAGTGAATTATTGGAGGATAATATTGGCTAGAGTGCAAAGCCAGCATTTAATCTGATTCCTTGGACTTCCTGCCTGCATTAGGTGAAAACTATCCCCAATTGTCTTACAAGATTAGGCAAAGAAACATTAGCCACAACATCAGCTCTGATGAAGGGTGATCCTGACTCGAATTGTTGGTTCTATTCTCTCTCCACAGAGACTGTTAGACCTGTTGAGATTCTTCAGCATTTTATGTTTTTTGGTAAATGTGTTTTATTTAGCATTCCTTTCATTGCCCTCGCATTGTGTTGAAACTCTTTAAGAGCTTACCATGATTGGCCAGATTTTATTCTCATGACCTTTGCCAGAAAGTGTGGCATTACACACAACCTAACATACATATAACCCACTAAAAGCCCCACATGTACCTAGTTGTTTGTTACTGGCATCTTCTTGACGGTTGATGCTGGGGGTAAACTGTGTCTCATAGTGGCCAGAGGGCATTTATTCTTTCCCAGCTAAAGTAATGATGGGAATGAGTGAAAGAATGGGAAAGGGATCACCCACGAAGCATCACAATCCAGCTTTGGATCCTTTCCTGCTGACATCCTGAGGAAAATCTGGGCTTTCCTCATCTATATCAAATTAATTAAAAATGATATGATTTCTATGCATGCATTCCGGACATTCTCTCTCCCACCTTCTCCCGTCGGGAAAAAGATGCAAAAATCTGACATCACTTACCAACTGACTCAGCTTCTTCCCTGCTGTTGTCAGAATTTTGAATGGCTCTACCTTGCACTAAGTTGATCACCCTAGCTATGAGTGTAACACTGCATTCTGCACTCCCCCGTTTTCTTTTCTATGAATGGTATGCTTTGTATAGCGCATGAGAAACAATACTTTTCACTCTATCCCAATAATAATAGATTAAGTCAAATGCAATCATAGAGGAGGTGATTCGTTTTCAGCTGAGTGACCCCACTAAATGTCAATAATAGTGAAAAATGAATAAAACTTGGGTGAGGAAAACAGACTTAGAATGAACAGACAAGCCACTCAGTAATCTAAAATTGCTGTCAGTATCACACCCAGCACCGCCGCCACCCCCTCCCCCCCTCCCTGCCACTGTACTGTGAGGAGTAGTCTCAGGGCCACACCTAACTCTTTTAATTTTTAGCTAAACTCGCGAGAGCTGACCAACTGAGTCCTGATGAGACGGACCTAAGTTTGCCACCAACCATGAGATAATGGCTGAGATTTTCCTCCTGTTTTTGTGGCAGATTTGGATCAGCAGGGTCAGAAAAATGAGTCGAGGAGGCCTGGTGCTCTCTCTCTGTGAAATAAACCATTGAAATTTCCCTCCGCCCATAATATGAACAGCCTACAGTGCTGTTGCATTCCCAGCCTCATGTGGAAATTCAGCTTACATTTCTGTTTTCAGTGAAATGTTTCATTTCTTTCCTTTAATGCCTGTGACCCACCTCTCGGAATGAATGCCTGAGTAAAAGAAGCACTGCTGGTTGCTAGGCAGTCGTCACCAGGTGGAACTATAGCTAAAGGCCACCATCTGAGGATTTTTTTTTGACAGTAAAACTTCGCTGCTCACTGCTTGTTTTTCACTGCTTTGTGCAGCTCAACCTTGCTAATAGGTTCAGCCTTGCTCCTGGTGCTATGTCCCCCTCATTTTTTTTTCATCTGAATACATTCACCACAGGAGACTATGGTGTTTCCTTTGCGCATTTCCTTTTATCCCTGTCATGAGGAGGAAGAAGAGGAGGATTAGGAGGGACAATACGGAGATGCCAGGCTAATCAAGCACCATAGCCTAGCTTACTGGCAGCACTCTTCCCTCTGAGTTCGAAAGCAATGGGTTCAAATTCCACTCCAAAGACTTGAGCACATAATCTAGGTTGACACTTGAGAGCAGCACTCAGAGTGTTGCATTGTCAAAGTTGCCGTCTTTTGAATGCAAAAGATCGCTTGGCACTATTTGAAGGAGAGTAGGGGAGTTCTCCTGGTGTCCCAACTGACATTTATCCCTTAACAATCAACACGAAAGAAGATTAACTGATAATTCATCTCATTGCTGTTTATGGGACCTTGCTGTGCGCAAATTGGCTGCACTGTTAAGCCTATTTAACAACCGTGACTACACTTCAAAATAAAGCATTCATTGTGAAGCACCTCAGGATGTCCTAAGGATGTGAATGATGTTATGTAGATGCAATTCATTCTTTCCTCTTATACAGACAGCATTCATTCTCCTCCCACAGGTAACCACATTGCCAGTAAGAGTAAAACTCACTGCAGCTTTCCATTTTCATGCCACTGGATCACTTGGATTCTTGGATTTCAGGCAGCAGCAAGAAAAATTTATGATCGGAAACTGATGCTGTGTTGTGCGGGCTGCCTTGTTCATTTTCTTACCCATCCATCTTGCATAGCCCTATGAGTGGGCTAGCACTTTTTATATACTGAGTTTCTCCTGGTCAAAATTGTAAACAACAGGAATGATGGCACTACACAATAAATATTCCAGAACACAATAAATACTCTCGATGAAATATAGATAATTCCTTAAAATGGCTCTGTTGTGTAATGGGAAATGTTGATGTATTTGAATACACACTGTCAAGAACACTTTCATGTTCACTTGTTTAAAAATTGCCCTCAATCCTACATTGTTCGCCAGTCAAAGGCTGTTGGGTAACAAATGTTACCCAACAGCCTTTGGTTGACAACTGCAGCTCATATTCTGGCAACCCTGAAGGAACCACCATTAAGAGATGCTATGGTTGCTATTGAATAGAACATAGGTTTTACAAACTCTGTTTGAGAATGGTGGAATAGCAGTAATGTTACTAAACTAAGAGTCCAGAGACATGAGTTCAAATGGCAACATGGTAGCTTGTAGAATTTAAATTCAATCAACGAATACATTAATGTAGCAAATGATCATGAAACTACTTGATTGTTGCTAAAATAACCTCTGGCTCATTAATGTGCTCAGGGAAGGAAATCCCTTACCAGTTTTAGTCTATATGTGACTCCAGATCCACACAAAGTACTTGACTCTTAAATGACTCCTGAAATGCCTTAAGCCACTCAGTTATAACAAACTGCTACAGAAAAATTGAATAAGAATAAAAGCAGGCAAAACACCAAGCTCTATTTAGGCACTAGAAAAGAAGGCATGTCCTACCCAATCAATCTTGCAAAGGCCTCCTCGCTAATTTTTGGGGCTTGTGCCAAAATTGGAAAGACGTGCCCAGACCAGTCAAACAGCAGCCTAAGGTAGTCATATCGACTGACCTTACAGCTAATGTATCAGTGCCATCCCTGAGTATGTCCTGCCCCACTGGCAACACAAAACCCATCAGAGGGGTGTCATTGTGATTTACAGACTGGAGGCAGGGGCCCTGAAAGTCCTGAATAATGACTCTAGATTGCATGAGCCTATGGTCATCAAGTCAAACATGGGCAGGGAAACCATCTGCTGATTACCATCCATTGCACTCCCTCAGCTGATGAAATATTTCTCCTCCATGTTGAAGATAACAAGTGCACGGAATGTGCTATAGCTGAGGGACTTCTATGTCCGTTACCAAGAATGGCTTGATAGCATCATTATTTACTGGGGTCGCCATGTTCAGAAGGATATATTTGCCAGACTGGTCCTGTGTGGGGTGATGAGGGAACTTACATGACCTTATTCTTAACAGTCTGCCTGTCATTGATGCATCTGTCCATGATAATATTGTAGTAGGGATCATAGCACAGCCCTTGTAGAGACAAAGGCTGAAATTCTCCCACTGTTCACTGCCCGCCACCAATGCAAGTGAGGACGGACAATTTGGTGCTCAGCCAAATCTCTGTTCGTTGCAGTGGGACCAGAGAATCTCACTGGTGTGAACAGCCAGAAAATTCTGACTGAATTCCCATTTTTACAATGGGGACATCATACTGTGTGACACTACCACCATGTAGCCAAGATAGAATCAGAACTGAAGTAGCACCTCAAAAGTGAGCATCTATGAGGCATTGTAGGTCAGCAGCCTCAGCAGAATTGTTTTCAGTCATAATCCATCGTTATGAAAGGATCAATCACAATCCTTATGGCCCAACATATCCCTCATTCTACAATTACTATCAAGCCATGGGAACAATCCTTGTTCAATGGAGGCCACATGCCAGGAGCAGCACCAGATGTACCTAAAAATTAGGTGCCAATTTGATGAAACTGCAAAGTGGACTGCATGTATGCTAAACATTGGAAGCAGCATGTAATAGACAGTAAAGTGATATTGAGTTAAGTGATGACATGATCAATATATCAGATCAAACTTTAACAATTGAGAATGGTGGCAGATTGTTAAACAACTAATACAAGGAGGAGGCTCCAAAATACATATGAACAAGCAGCAGGGGTAGGCCATTCAGGCTTCTGAGTCTGCTCCATCATTTAATAAGATCACAGTTGATTTAAAAAGTAACCTCAAATTTGCACTGTGCCTCCTCCTGATAACATCCTGTTGCTTATTAACAATCCATCTTCCACTGCGTTAAAAATATTCGAAGGCTCTGCTTTTGCTGCCTCTTGAGGAAGAGAGTTCCAAAGTCTTATGAGCCTCTGCGTGAACACATTTTGCATAATCAGCAGTGCTAATTCTGTGCAATCATGATGCCCTATTAATTCCATTAGCTTTCCTAAGCACTTGTTGTATCTGCATATTGGCCTTTTGTGATCCATGCCCCAGGATGCACAGATCCCTCTGTATCACAGACAGCACAGTGGTACAGTGGTTAGCACTACTGTTTTACAGCACCAGGGACTCAAGTTCAATTCCTGACTTGAGTCAATGTGCGGAGTTTGCATGTTCTCCTCATGTCTGCATGGGTTTCCTTTGAGTCAATGAGTGGAGTTTGCATGTTCTCCCCGTGTCTGCATGGGTTTCCTTTAGTGCTCTGGTTTCCTCTCACAGTCCAAAAGACATGCTGGTTAGGTGTATTGGCCATGTTAAAATTTTCCCTCAGTGTACCAGGATGTGGCGACTAGGGGATTTTTACAGTAATTTAATTGCATTGTAAATCTAAGCCTACTTGTGATACTAATAAATAAACTTTAAACCTCAGAGCTTTGCAGTTTCTCACCATTTAAATTATAAGCTTTTTTGTTCTTCCTGCCAAATTGGACAATTTCACATTTCCCCACATTATATTCTATTTGCCAGATCTTTACCCACTTACTTAACCTATGTATATCTTTTTGCAGCCTCTTCACAACTTAACTCTCCTACCTATCTTTGTGTCATCAACAAATTTAGCAACCGTTCCCTAAATCCCTTCATCCAAATCATTTATATAAATTGTAAACAGTTGAGTCCTTAGCGCTGATTGCTGTTGCACACTACACATCACAACTTGCCAGCCAGAAAAACACCCTGCTTCCTATTAGTTTGCCAATCATATACCAATATGTCACTTCCTCTAAAATAACATCCAACGTTTCTGACTGGAAATAACAGTTTCTGTTAGCAATGAGCCAATGAAATGATGACGAGGTTCACTCAGGAGAACTGAAACTTTAGTAGACTGAGAGAAATGCAATCAGATATACTCTCTTCATGTTATACGAGCAAGTGGTTGAACTCAGCAAAATCTATGGGCCCCGATGACATTCTATCTGTAGTAGGCTTGCAGTACAGTGAGGTGCTGAGGTGACCGTCCTCAATGGAGTTGCGTATGTCCAAGAACGCAACCGAATCCAGAGAGTTAGGTCCATGATGAGTCTGATGGTGGGATGGAACTTGTTAACAAAGAACAAAGGACAATACAGCACGGGAAAACAAGCCCATCAGCCCAACGAGCCCAAGCCGCCATTTCAACATTATGAGTGCCCTCCTCTACCTATGACCTTTGTCTACAACTATTGGGGAAGATTGAGGGAGAACTAATTTAGGGACAATTCGTTACACCATTCAGCCTAAGAGTACGTTTTTGGGATGTGAGAGGAAACCAGAACACCCTGGAGAAAACCCATTCAATCATGGGGAGAATGTGCAAACTCCGGCAGACACCGGCCCAAATCCATGTATCTGCACAGCAAAAAATAATAGTCACTGACTATTATTCACTGACTATAGTCACTGTCATGTTGCTTGTCAGGTGGTCCAATTTAAACATACACTAACAACATGAAGCACTAGGCAACTCTCAGAGCAACATCCGAGAGCAGCCCTTGCACGACCCACCGTGTGTATGCCCCTTGTTGGTCAACAAAGTGGACCGAATCACCTGTGAAGTAAAAGAAAAGACATCAATAAACATGCAAAACTTAGACATTTACAGAATCCCCAGAAATGCAGAAATAAAGCAAGTGAGCCATGACATATGATGGAAGATCCACAGGAATCAATTGATTCCCAGGGATGTCCGAAGGCTCTTCAACTTTATTTAGAAAAGTCTCCTGTATCCCTCCATCTCTAGTCCACTCATGTGTCTGTCTAAGTAAGTCTAAAACAAGCCTAGCATGCCTGCCTCCACCACCCTACTTGTCTGTGCAGTCCAGGCCCCCACCATTCTCTTTGTGAAAAACCTCCCTCTGACATCCAATTATACCTCGATGTTGTTGTCATCATACAAATGTTTCAATGATTGTTCACATGAGTTAAAAGGAAGAAAATGTCATCAATGTATCTAGTGTATAGCATCAGTTGAAAGTCCTGTGCGGAGAAAAAGTCTTGTTCGAGCCTATGCATGAAGATGTTGCTATATTGAGGTGTGAATTTGGTCCCCATGGCTGTTCCGTGTGTCTGGATGAAGAACTGATTGTTGAAGACAAAGACATTGTGGTCCAGGATGAAGCAGATGAGTTGTAAAATTGCATCTGGAAACTGACAGCTGTCAGTGTTGAGTAGTGAGGCAGTTGCAGCAATGCCATTGTCGTGGGGAACGCTGGTGTAGAGTGCCGATCTCTTTAACCTATGCTTAATGCTATCTCCACTCATATTGTCTGCACCTTTAAGACTTGGTTAGCTGTTGCATTCTAATCAGTATTCTGTAAACTGTATGTCTTTGTATGCTCTTTTTGTGATCAAAACTCCCCACTTAGCTAATGAAGAGGCAGAGCCCTGAAAGCTAGTGATGTTTTCTACCAAATAAACCTCTTGGACTTTAATCTGGTGCTGTGAGATTTCTTACTGAACTGTTCCAGTACAGTTACAACACTGGCATTGACCCAACACTGTGGATAATTGCTTAGGTATGTTCCTTCTAAAACAACAGAAAAAACCTAACCTGCACAATTCTCAATCAGCCCCATCAGCCTATTCTCAATCATCAGCAAACTGATGGAAGTTGGGGTCAAGGGATCTGCCATGCAGCACCTACTCAGCAATGATCTGCACACCTTGCATGCAGCAAAATGTGGACAGAAATTCAGTTTGGACTGATAAGTGCCAAGTCCCATTCATGCTATACAAGTGGCAGGCAACGGCTACCCCCAGTAAGAGAGAATCTAACTATCACC
This sequence comes from Sphyrna mokarran, assembly GCA_024679065.1. Classification (NCBI taxonomy): domain Eukaryota; kingdom Metazoa; phylum Chordata; class Chondrichthyes; order Carcharhiniformes; family Carcharhinidae; genus Sphyrna; species Sphyrna mokarran. The sequence goes on from JAGIQG010000002.1 coordinate 41,463,206, forward strand.
CTCTGACATTGCCATTGCTGAAAACCCCATCTTTAACAGCTTGGGAGTTACCAGTGACCAGAAGCTTAATAAGTCTCACAGCATCAGGTTAAAGTCCAACAGGTTTATTTGGTAGCATGAGCTTTTGTGATACCAAAAGGGCAGCACTCTGAAAGCTCGTGCTATTAAATAAACATGTTGGATTTTAATCTGGTGTTGTGAGAATTCTTACTGTGCCTATTCCAGTCCAATGCCGGCATCTCCACATCATTGCAAATACTATGACTACAAGAGCAGGTGAAAAGCTGGGAATTCTGTGGCAAGTAACTTCCCTCCCAATTCCTGAAAGGAAGTCTATAATCTATAAAAACAATTCAGGAGTGGGATGAAATCCTCTTCATCAAGAAATTCAATGCCATCCAGGAGAAAGAAGCCTACTTAATTGGCATAACATTCACCACCTTAAATACTCACGCCCTCCAGCATTGATGCACAGTGGCCACCATGTGTACCACCCACAAGATGAACTGCAGCAACGTGCAGAGGATCCTTTGATAATATCTCTCAAACCCACAACCTCTAACACCTAGAAGGACAGGGTAGCTGAAACATGGGAACAGTACACCTGCAATTTCTCCTCCAAGTCACACACCATTCTGACTTGGAACTATACAACTGTTCCTTTACTGGGGTCAAAATTCTGAAAGTCTCTGCCTAGCAGCACTTCAGCACAAAATAGTAACTGCATTGTGTTAAACATATACTTCATTACATGAAGCTGATTGTGATAATTGTGCACATAATAGACAGTCCAGCTCTCATGTATTCTGTCAAACCTGTTTATCGTAGATTACACACAGTCATACTCTGTTAGCCTGCTGTTGGAAATAATGTTATTTCACCTTGGTTAATACAAAACACTGATTCATGTCTGGCACTCAAGGACATTTCTTCAGTCAGAAAACAATTTTAAAAACTTGACCTTGGTTTTCATCCCTGTTAGTCAATGTAGCCAAGGAGTGTAAAGTTCAGAACGGTCTTTGTGTTGACACCCACATATTCTCCCCCAATTACTTATTTTTGAAAAGTTTATTAAAGTGAAGCATTGTACTTAAAATAAAAGTCATAAAATAAAAGGGAGGGACATTCATTGAAATAATTATTGGAATGGATGAGGGATTGTGCTTAATTCCCTTAATGATTAATGTTTATAATGAACATAAAGCAGTGTATGTAAAGTAATGTAGTATTTCCAAAGCCAGTGCTTTGTTAGTAAGAGGATTTGGTGAATGCTGGTGACCATCCAGTTTTCATTAGTTAGGTATGTATATGATTGACAAGGGGCAAGATTGTCTCATTTATTGTACATAGCAAAGTTATTATGTATGTTTGTATGAAGAGCACATTTACATTTGTGCTAAATATAAATGAATACAGAAGATCATTCTTTAAAGCTAGGAAGATTTTTTGTTATAACTCCAATTTTAACCTTGAGAAACAGAAAAAGTTCCATATGAAGTAGATTTGCTAAGAAACAGCAGATTGAATTTAATGGATACTAACTGATCTTTTGTATCCTTGTTCATGGGGGCAGTTGCATGGCTGTGAGATTTTATTGTGATCCCATTCCAAGATGAGGAAGCCAAGCAGAGCAGGGGGTCATGAGTGGAGCATGGGGTGGGGGAGGGGGACTCAAGTGAGTAGTGAGATACAGTGTTCTGAAAGTAAAATCACACAAGCTTTTGAAAGATGTAGGACTTGACTTGTTTAACAGAACACGGGGCGGGGGAAACATGATGGCAGTCATTGCGAGAAAATATTTCTCTCTGCTCAGTCTCATTTCCCAGTCGGTAATCTGTAATGTGAAGGAAAAGTTTTTTTCTGATAAAATTGGCTTCATGTCTTTAAAGGGTGAGCACAGTATCCCATTTGAATATCAGAACTGCTACAATTTCTGCTGGGTTTTGGGCTAATGCCCTATTCACAAGCTGAATTGGAAACTCACTTCTTACTTTAGAAATCAGGCTGGAGGCATTGTTAAAGTTAAAGTTTATTTATTAGTCTTACATTAGTCTTACAAATAGGCTTACATTAACATTGCAATGAAGCTGCTATGAAAATCCCCTAGTTGCCACACTCTGACACCTGTTGGGTACACTGAGTGAGAATTTAGCATGGCCAACATGCCTAACCAGTACGTCTTTTGGATTGTGTGAGGAAACTGGAGCATCTGGAGTAAACACATGCAGATACTGAGCGAATGTGCAGACTTTGCACAGATAATGACCCGAGCTGGGAATTGAACCCGGGTTCCTGATGCTGTGAGGCAGCAGTGCTAATTATTTTCTAGCTTCATGAACACACTGCCAGTTCACTTTCTATGGCAGCTAAAACCACTCAGGTAAGTGGGGGGAGGGAATCTGCAGGAAAGTTTCATGAGAGTACTGATAGGCAAAAAAATCAGGGTATATAGGTACACAGTCACTGAAAGTGACAATGCAGGTGGAGGTAGTCAAGAAGACATACGGCATTCATCAGCCGGGGCACTGAGTTTAAAAATTGGCAAGTCATGTTGCAACTTTATAAACCTTAATTAGGCCGCACTTGGAATAGAGTGTTCAATTCTAGTTGCCACTACCAGAAGGATATGGAGGCTTTACAGAGGATACAGAAAAGATGTTGCCTGATTTGCAGGGCATTAGCTATGAGGACAAATTGGAAAAACTTGGTTTGTTCTCACTCGAATGATGGAACTTGAGGGGAGACCTGATAGAAGTCTACAAGATTATGACAGGCATAGTCAGAAGCTTTTTCCCAGGGTGGAAAAGTCAATTACTAGGGGCACAAGTTTAAGGTGCGAGGGGCAAGGTTTAAAGAAGATGTATGAGCAGATTTTTTACACAGAGTATGGTAGGTACCTGGAACATTGTCGGAGGAGGTAGTGGAAGGGGATACTGTAGTGACTTTTAAGGAGCATCTTGACAAATACCTGAATAGGACGGGAATAGAGGGATATGGTCCCCGGGAGTTCAGTCGGGTAGCATGGACAGTGCAGGCTTGGAGGGTCGAAGGGCCTGTTCCTTTGTTGTAATTTTCTTTGATCTTCGTTGTTCTTTGAGAAAGCAGAGGGGAGGCCAATGGAAGGACATCAAACTTCCCTCACTGGCCTCAGAGCAATGTTCCTGATGCTCCACATTTCCCAAAGCGTTAGATCCGAGTGGAGTAGTGAGAATGCATAAAGTGACCTGACGCGTTCAACTGCCGCTTATCAGGTTTCTGCTGCTTGGTTAGGATTAAAGTGACTCCCACTTGTTCCTAACTCCCACTTGGCTAGTACTGAGGAGAAAAAGGTCTAACTTCTTCAAATATGCAGCAGCATTGAGAGGCGTTGGCTGCCCAGCCTCATCAGCCCATACTGGAAACTCACAGGCACAACACAAACCATTTGCTGTCCTTTGAATCAAAATGTGGAGAATTGTGGCCGATTTGGCTATGAGTTTCTAACATACAATTGCAGCAAACAATGCCATCAACACACATTTGGAATGCTGCATTCTGGTAATTAACAGAGGAAACTGGCCTGCTTTAATTCACCAAGTACCTGCAGCTGGTGATCCTGCTGTGATTAAAGCTACCTTAGTATTCTTCCGTGTGGACAGCTGGTGTATTGTTCACAGCATGTCCTTTTGTATCATCGGTGAGGCTATACCTTGGTGTACTTTCTAAAGGAGGTACAGCTTCAGCAGGACCTGCACACTGCGATGATACGAGCCTCAACCTTGCTTGTCATTTACAATACCACATTATCCTTAGGTCAGCCAGCCTGAAAAAAAACGTGTCCTGGGCTGCATTACCAAGGATACGAGTGCCTGCAGGGTTTTGTCTGTGAAATATGTTTTGAGTTGTTGTTTAACAGCTGCCATTGCCGACAGGTATTGCTTGCTGCTCAGCTGTTGTAATGAACTTTCAGCCTTTAAATACTGGTTAAGTGCCTAATAATTGCTACTTAGGAGCACCCATTGTGCAAACATTGGCTGCAGAAAAGTTCATAAGCTGTGCCAGAATGGGTCATGCTGGAAGCACTCTTGCACAGAGTAGGAAGTAGTGAAAAGTTTCTGACTGGAAATAGCAATTTCAGTCAGTAATGGGGTCAATGCATTTCTCATGCCCTGAAAGTAATTTTTACGCCAAAATCATGAAGAGGTTCATTGCAGAGAACTGAAATTATAGTAATCTGAGAGATGTAGTCTGAGAGGCCAGACTTGTTGAATGTTGATTGCATAGGCAAAATAAATTCAACAGGTTATTGAATGTTAACTCTGATCGTAGGATTAGAGAGCAAATACAAAATGATCAAGCGTCAATTATTGGATAATAGATCAAGTAAATTCTGTTATGGGTTTTCTATTCTTATCCTCCGTTTTTCGTCCACATCCCCAGTTTTTTTTTATTCTGTGGGCATCGCTGGCTAGGTCACCAATTTTATAGCTTGGAAACATGGTGATGAGCCGTCTTCTTGAATTATTGCAGTCCTTCCATGTGTTGTTGGTACACCCACAGTGCAGTTTCGGAGGAAATTCGAGGATTTTGATCCAGCAACAGTGAAGGAACAGCAATATAGGCCAAAATTCTCCGGTCGTTCACACTGTCAGGATTCCCTGGTGTCCTATCTGGCAGGTTTCCCAGCCTCAATGGGAACTCCTATCGCCAAGAAAAACACTGAAGGGTGACTGGAGAATCCCATCCAGAGTTTCAACTCAATGTGGTACATACTTGGAGGAGAACTTCTAAATGGTGAGTGTTCCCATGTGAGTGCTGGTCTCGTCTTTCCAGGTGGTGTTGAAGGAGTCTTGGTGAGTTGCTGCAGTTCATCTTGTAGATGATACGCACTGCTGCTACTGCACGTTGGGAGAAGTGAATGTTTGTAGTAATGGATGAGATGCTGATCCTGGATAGTGTGGCACTTGATGGCACTTATCTCAGGTGGTTATTTAGTGTGCAAGTGCAAAGATGAAAACTTAATTAAGAATTACTCCTGCACAGAAGCATGATATAGTGAGCGTACAAGAACAAAGATAGAAATATCCACAGAAGAAAAATTCTGATTAAAGCTAGATTGAAGTTACAAAAGATATTGGCAGGAATTTGCTGACCTTGCCTGTGGTTGGGATTCTCCGGTTCTGCTGCAGTTTTGATTGACAGCCAAATTCTTTGTCTTCACAGGCAGCAGTGATGGGATGAACGCGATCAGAGAATTCTAGTCATAAACTCTTCAAAATGTTTCCAAACATTACTTATGACAGTAGTTTTAATCATTTCACATTCAGTGAAGCTGCCCATGCAGTGCTGTCATGTTGTTGGAACTGAAGGAAATTACAAAGCGTAAGGTTGCGAAGAAAGCATATAGTATGCTAGCCTTTATAGGAAGGAGTATAGAGTACAAGGGCTGGCCTTTAATGTTGCAGTTGTATAAAACGTTGGTTAGGCCTCATTTGGAATACTGTGTCCAGTTCTGGTCGCCTTACTACTGGAAGGACGTGGAGATTCTGGAGAGAGTGCAGAGGAGGTTTACCAGAATGCTGCCTGGTATGGAAGGTCTGAATTACGAGGAGAGGTTAGGCAAATTGGTTTCCTTAGAAAGACGTAGACTTCGAGGAGATCTAATAGAGGTGTACAAGATTATGAGGGGTATAGATAGAGTAAACAGGGTTAAGCTTTTTCCTAGGATGGACTCGAATAGCACGAGGGGTCACGGGCTTAGGGTGAGGGGGGTAAGGTATAATTTGGATGCTAGAGGGAGTTTTTTCACACAGAGGGTGGTGGGGGTATGGAATGCGCTGCCAAGTAAAGTGGTGGAGGCAGGTACTCTGGAGTTATTTAAGAAATACTTAGATGGGTACATGAACAGAATGGGAATGGAGGGGTATAGAAAACTAATTTAAAACAGGGAGCATGAGCCTTGGGAGTCCCTAGAAAGTGTGTAAATAGATGATGATGTTGATGTACTTGTTTTTATCCTACAGGTGCTTTGGTCCACCGTGTTGTCTAACAAGGGGCGTACACGCGATGGGTCGCGAGAGGGCTGCTCTTGGATTTTTTTTCGAGAGTATCCTAGTGCTTCACGTCGTTAGTGTACGCTTGACCTGGACCATTTGATGGGCAATACGACAGCTCAGTGACTATCGCTGTGCTGTGCAGATACATGGATTTGGGCCTGTGTCTGTGGGAGTTTGCGCATTCTCCCCGTGCTTGCGTGGGTTTTGTCCGGGTGCTCCGGTTTCCTCCCACATCCCAAAGATGTGCTCTTAGGCTAATTGGCAAAACAAATTCTCCCTAAATTGTCTCAAATTTGGTTTTTAATCCATAGATCTATAAACATGGACAGGGATCACGGGTAGAGGTGGGAACATCGGGGTGGCGGCGCGGGCTCATTGGGCCAAAGGGCCTGTTTCCCATGCTGTTTTGTTCTTTGTTTTTTAATTTAGACTTAATTGTTAAAATGGATGTCAAGGATTTTCAACTATTTTTCATATTTTTTTCTTGCTGGTTGATGTTCCTCAGATGAAATAAGTTTGGGGGAGTTTTTGACCAGATTTAACCTGGTGTGCTACCTTAATGTTCCTAATCCTCAAACTATTAAGCAATAGAATGAAACAATTCTCTTGGAATTCCCTCCCTGAAAGCATTGTGGGTCAACACACAGCACATGGACTACAGTGATTCAAAAAGATAGTTCACCATCATCTTTTCAAAGACAACTAGGGGATCAACTATAAATGCTGGCCAGCCAGCAATGTTCATATCCCACAAAAAAGACATTATACATCTTTATAATAACTGCAGGAGTCAGCTATAAAGGAACTATTTTATTGCACAAGATAAAGTAAAAGTCAAAACACTGTGTGATGAACACAACAGGTTCCAATCAGGACTAAGGAATAATGAACCCACTCACAGGTCTGTTTTAAATATGGCTCGGTATACAAGCTCCACCTGATTCGTAAATTACCTATCCTCAGGAACCTCATATTCAACGATTCCAACTGGGAGGTCAATCAATGATTCCCCATACAAATCTTGGGGGTTATCACAACCTTAGACTTTATCACTGTATTGTCAAAAGAGTAGGCTTATTTATTTTCTCTTGTTTTTTCTAATCAGAGTGCTCATTATTAAGCAATGGAATGAAACACTTCTCCATTATTTGGACCAATTGTCCAAGGAAAGTAATCTGAGGTCAGCACTTGAAGAGGATAAATACAGAGTAAACTTGGGAGAGTATATTCTACTGCACTATTTTATATCTTGGTGCCCTCATGTTAGTCATCTTCATAGCCCTTTTGAGAAAGTTTTTGGATTTGAAATTGCTGGACATGACAGTGCATTACAAGAGTGTGAATTATGCAAAGGAAAAGAGCTCTGATGAAGCAATTTCCTAATTTGAAGCATTTATTTCCCATGACTTGAAACATTGGCCCTATTCTCTCTCCATGGATACTGTCAGACCTGCTGAGTTTTTCCAGCAAGAGTTTTTGTAATGGGAAAGAGAATTGGATGAAATGCAGATTGACTGTCTCCCTTTCGTGCCCTCACAGAAGTCCAATTTCATCCCTTTGAACTTTTAAATACATCCTTCCTTGCATATGGCAACATTAAATACCAAGGACGTGTCACCATGTCGTAAATAACAGAACATATGCCGGATTGCTAATTTCTGTTATTTTGCTAGTTTCTGTTACTATCTGCCTGCTAAAGTTATAGAGTCATAGAGATTTACAGCATGGAAACAGGCCCTTCAGCCCAACTTGACTATGCTGCCCCTTTTTTAAACTGCTAAGCTAGTCCTAGTTGCCTGTATTTGGCGTATATGTCTCTATACCCATTTTACCCATGTAGGGATCTAAACGCTTTTTAAATGACAAAATTGTTTCTGCCTTTATTTCTGCCTCTAGCAGCTTGTTCCAGACACTTACCACCCTCTGGACCCATTTGTAGCTCTCCCCTTTCTCCTTAAACCTATGCCCTCTAGTTTTCAACACCCCTATCTTTGTGAATAATAGTGACTATTTAGCTGATCTATGCCCCTTATTATTTTATAAAGCTCTATAAGATCACCCCTAAACCTCCTATTCTCCAGAAAAAAAGTCCCAGTCTATCCAACCTCTCCTAAGAACTCAAATCATCAAGTTCCAGTAGCATCCTAGTAAACCTTCCCTGCTCTCTTTCTAGTTTAATATAGTTTTTATAATAGAGTGACCAGTACTGTATATAGTATTCCAAGTGTGACCTTACCAATGTCTTATACAGTTTCAACAAAACATCCCAACTCCTACATTCAATGTTTTGACTAATTTCTGTCCAACGCCGTGAGTAAATCCTGTCCTGGTTTGATCGACCAAAATGCATCTCCTTGCATTTATCTAAATTAAACTTCATCTGCCTTTCGTCAGCCAAACGGCAAATGTAACTTGATTGGAATGTCTAGGTTCTTCTAGTTTGCCTTTGGCCTGACACAGCAATTGTATTCTTTATGTTTTAGTCCAATGACTGGCTGGAAAATTGCACACAATCCATCAATGATTTTCTTGTGCCTCGTTAGCAGTAAGACCTTGTTGGTCTTGCTTGGTCTCTGGAAAATTTCATTTCCAAACCAAACCCTCCACAGTCTCCTTTTGTAAAAAGGGAACTAGTATCTCAGTAACGTTTTTCCATTCCATCCAAATCTGTCTCTTGTCGTTTTATAAATCTGCTGGCTTGTTGAAGCTGTCTACAACCAAGAATATTTCTCCAATTGATCCTTTACATCCAGAAGCCTTTGTTATTTTGAAAAGCTCAGTTATACTTCCTATCAGTTTTCTCTTGTCAAACGAAATGTTGAGTTCTCCGAGCCTATCCTCAGATGTATTATTTTGCAGTTTCTCTATTAGTCCTCTTCTTTTTCCTTGTGACTTTTCCAGTTACAGTTTTCGTGATGTTTGCGTTGCAAAACTACGTCAAGCTTTGTATAGTAGCAATGTGACCATTTTGGTCAGAATGCTGACCATAAGGAAATGTGATGCTGCAATCCCTGCAATTCTATCAGGATTATTCCTTCCAGGAAGCTCCATTGCCGATGCCACTGGACTTTCTGGGTTCAGGGAAGGTTAGCGGTTCCGCATGCCCAATAAGGACCTCAGTACTAAGGAATGTATGACTGGGATAGGAGGATGTAAGGTTCTGAGGTAGCTTTCTCTTTCTCGCTGGGCCTCAGTTTCTCTTGTCTCTGTATAAGGGTGCTTTCCAACAACCAGTTTCCAATTTCAAAGTTGGATTGGAAATAAAGGTTCTGAATTGAATTTGATTTTAAAATAATAAGATGGATCTCACCAAAGTGGATTGGGAGCAGTTACTTGTCAGAAAATCCAAACCAACATAGTGGGAGTCATTCCAAAAGAAAATAAGAGTACAAATCCAACATGTTTCCCTGTAAAGGTAAAAGGTAGAACCAAAAAAATCCAGCAAATCCTGGATGTCATGGGAAATAAAGAATTGGATAATGGGAAAAGGGAAGGCTTATATGAGATACAGGGGGCTGAAAACTGTGGTTGCCTCAGGCAAGTATAGAAATTGCATGGGAATTTTTAAAAAATAAATCAGGAGAGCGAAGAGGATGCATGATAAACGCTAGCAAGCAAACTAAAGGAAAATCCTAAGATGTTTTTTAAGTACATTCAGGGCAAGCAAGTAACCAGGGAAAGACGAGGTCTCATTAGGGACCAAAATGGCAACCTGTGTGTGGAGCTAAAAAACATAGAAACATAGAAAAACCACAGCACAAACAGGCCCTTCAGTTGAACCAACATGTCCCTAATAGGCTTACCTATAATCTTCTATCTTACTAAGTCCATTGTACTCATCCAAAAGTCTTTTAAAAGATCCTATCGAATCTGCCTCCACCACTACTGCTGGCAGCCAATTCCATGTGCTCACACCCTCTGAGTGAAAAACTTACCCCTGATATCTCCTCTGTACCTACTCCCCAGCACCCTAAACCTGTGTTCTCTTGTGCAAACATTTCAGCCCTGGGAAAAACCCCTCTGAGAATCCACTCGATCAATATCTCTCAACATCTTATACATCTCTATCAGATGAGGTATTAAATGAATATTTTGCACTTATGTTCACAATGGAGAAGGATGATATAGATATAGAAGGAGGGGGGGATCTGTGGTATCAGCATTGAGAGGGAGGAGGTGTTAAATGGGTTATTGGGTTTAAAAGTGGATAAATTCCCAGGCCCAGATGAGATGTATCTAGGCTGCTATGAGTGACAAGGCAAGAGAATGGTTGTCAAATCCTCTCTGGCCACAAGAGAGGTGCCTGAGGACTGGAGGACAGCTAATATGATATCATTACTCAAGAAAGGAAATAGGAAAAAAAGAGAGAATTACAGGCCAGTGAGTCTAACATCAGTGGTAGAGAATTATTAGGAAAATTCTGAGGGACTAATCCTCACTTGGAAAGACAAGAATTAATTAAGGATAGTCAGCATTACCTTGTCAGGGGGAGATCATGCCTAACAAATTTGATTAAATTTTTCGATGAGATGATTGGGTGTGTAGATTATTCGACATAGGCATAAAGTAAGGGCAGTCCAGTTTTGATGTAGCCTACATGGACTTCAACAAGGTTTTTGACAAGGTCCCGCAAAGGAGACTGATCAAGAAATTAAGAGCCAATTGACAAACTGAATCTAAAATTGGCTTAGCAGCAGGAGGCAGTGAGTATTGATTGAACGTTGCTTTTATGACAGGAAGCCTGTGTCCAGTGTTGTGCCACAGGGATCAGCGCCAGGTCTCTGTTGTTTGTAATGTACATTAATAATCTTAGCGTGAATGTAGGAGATATGATCAATAAGTTCGTACACTATCAAAAATTGGAGGTGTGGTAAATAGTGAGGAGGAAAGCCTTAGAATACAGAATGATATATTCAAGCTGGTCAGATGGGCATAACAGTGGCAAATAGAATTTAAACCTGATAAGTGCGAGGTGCTGTATTTTGGGGGACTAAGAAGGCAAGAAAATATACAATGAACGATAGGATGCTAAGCGGTACAGATGGACCTTGAGGAGCATGTCCATAGGTCCCTGAAGGCAGCAGAACAAGTAAATAAGCTGGTTAAGAAAGTTTATGGGATACTTGCCTTTATTAGCTGAGGCACAGAGTATAAGAGCAGGGTAGTTGTGATGCAGCTGTATAAAACGGTCGTTAGGCCACAGCTAGAATAGTGTGTGCAATTCTGCTTACCACACCACAGGAAGGATGCGATTGCAATAGAAAGGGTGCAGAGGAGATTCACCAGGATGTTGCCTGGGCTGAAGCATTTCAGCTGTGTAGAGAGCTAGTTAGACTGGGGTTAGGATCTGATTGAGGAGTACAAAATTCTAAAGGACATAAATGGTGTAGATAGGAAGAAACATTTCCCTTAGTTGATACTCCAATAAGTAAGGGGTATAAATTAAAGGTAATGGATAGGGGAATTGAGAAAAAACTGTTTCATCTAGATGGTGATGGGAATCTGAAACTCATTGCCTGAAAAGGCAGTAGAGGCAGGAACCCTTACAACATTTAAGAAGCATTTAGATGAGCATTTTAAACGCGTTTGCAGATGAGGCTTTGGACCAATTGCTGGAAAATGGGATTAGAATAGATAGGTTCCTAATGGTCAGCATAGATATGATGGGCCAAAGGGCCTCTCTCTGTGCTGTAAAATTCTATGACTCTATGATTTTGGTGAATGAGAGGAAAATTTCAAACAGGCCTAATTTTGCTTTGATAGGAGGCAGTATCTTCAGATTTTACTGCTGGGGGAGTGATCTCATTCATCAAAGTTACAGGCATCAAGCTAGATTGCGCTGATTTGATTCTTGAGGTGCTGTGCAAACATTGTTAAAAATGAATCCAGAACAATATGTGGCTGTTATAACGGGTGGTGCAGGATGAGGTTCAAGGGCTTCAATAAAAGAATTAAACTAGTGAACAGGGAAGGGGTTTTGAGAAAATGGAAGACCCCTCCAGGCAAGGGAAGGTTTCCATACACGTGGTGAGGTCAATCTACTAAAGATTACATCAGGATGGGACCCCAGCATCATCTTGCCCTTTTGTGGGTTTCTACAGGGTGGAGTTACAGGCATCCAATGATATCCCTTGGATATATTGAGTAAATCATTAAAAAATCAATGAAGAACTGGATTTAACCCTTTATTGGGTTTCCCTGCAGGATACGTATTTCTCAGTCAGACAGCAACTTGCCAGGTTCACTGAAATTAGTGCACAAGGGAAAAGTTTCTCCAGTGAAGTTGACAGGCAACGCTTTGATCAGTTGCACTGAAAAGCCCCATCCATGGCCATTGAGAAATTGATGCTCAAAGCACTTCCACCCTTAGAGAGTGTTGTCGACTTCTTGCATGGCATGTCACCTGTAAAGGGAATCACTGACCTACAGGTGGACTTCCCTGCTACCAGCCTTTGGCATAACATGGGAGCACCTTGCAACTCTGATCATTGAATCATAGCATTGTTACAGCATAGAAGGAAACTATTTAGCCCATCTGTGCTAACTCTATGTAACCTATAGATTATCCCACTCCCGTGCCCTTGAGGGACAAGAGGAGAAGCCACACCATTGCCAACAGCTCTAGCAGCAGCAGAGGTAACATTAGCCAGAGCACTAACTGTCTTCTCCTCAGCCACCTGGTCCTCTCCAGGAGAGAGGCGATGATTCGCTGGGATCTGGGAGGTGGATTTCCAATGCAGAATCCACAAGCAGAGAATCAGCTCTCTTGACATACCTGCACACAAGTACCTCACAAAGATCAGGCATTTATGACAGATCACTGTTGACACCTGCAGCCTCTCAGGAAAGGAACTCCTTCCCAGTAGCACAGAAGGTGTCCCTGGTCAGGAGAATTTCCCCTCATCTGCATACCAGTCTCCAGCTTTTGCCAAGGTTGTGTGTGCTGTTTTCCTGCAAGAAAAGGAAGCAGAGAGGTATAAATGTGTGCAATGATTTGTGTAGAGAGGTAGAAAGGACAACACTTCGTGAGGCATGGTTGCGTGTTTATAGTTCAATACCTGGACAGTGAGAGGAATGAATGGAGTGGATGCTATGTTGGCTTGAGGAAGATGCTGAGCAGGTCAGAGACACCATTCAGTGTTCCTGAATCCTGGATCCTCTTTGTGCACTGTTCAGGGTTGGAGGGCTAACACTTCTGAGGTTGACTTACTTCAATTGAACAGGTTTTCCTCTTTCTTCTGTACATGGAAATGAACTTGCCTCACTGCAGACCCTTAGGTTCCAAAGCAGAGAATTCAGGTAAGTGTGAGATTCCTGGACAGCACCTTCTCAGGTCTCTTTCTCTCCATTCCTGTGATTGCTACGGTCTCAATACCCCAGTGTTGTTAAATCCTTGTAACCCATGCCTTATAATTCAAACAAATTGGATGCATCATTCTAACTGCCCTCTTCGATTTTTTTTTTAAATTATTCATTTGTGGGACATAGGTGTCACTGGCTAGGCCAGCATTTATTGCCCATCACTAATTGCGCTTGAGAAGTGGTGATGAGTATCTTCTTGAATCACTGCAGCCCACGTGCTGTGGTTGATCCAAATGGTCAGAATATTAATGCCGTGGCTTTCTTAAGGAGCCTCAACAAAGTCCGCACCTTCGCAGTTTGGGTCCCTGACCTGCAAATGGGATTCTACTATTCCTAAAGGATTAAGTCTGGAAAATTCCACCCACTGGAAAGTTGGACCAGCTATTTGGTGAACTATGTGGGTGTGGGGAGAAAACAGCTGTTTTGGGCACTTTGAGAGACTGTCTGGGAAGCATTGTCATTCTGGCAGAATAGGAAACTAGTTTATGAAACAGATATTAAATTTTCTCTTCAGCATTTCCTTCGCTCTTGTCATGAAGCCCTAACAACAGATCACAGCCCGTGGCATATCCCCACCCAGTGGTAAGAGCTTACAATTGCATGGAGAATCACAGCAGTATTTCTTTGCATTTCTCTTTATTTACTCTCCCAATGTACAAGTCAATTATGAAACATTAGGCAGTCACATAATGTTAGTTTAAAAGTAGGATGCTTAATTACTTTGGAAATCTTTTACCTCAGTGCCATCTACCGGCATATTTTTATAATGAGGGTTTCTCAGTGACTGGGACGATATTCTTCAGGTTGGTGTTCCAGATCTACCTTTTGATTTTCAAAGTTGAACTCTTTTTCACAGTAGATTCCCAACGAATTCTTAAGTCCAGAGTGAGCAGCATGTCATGTGAAATGCCAGCAGTGGAGCTGGGCTGCTGTTAGAATATCCTTGAGGGTCTTGAATAAGGCATGCCCTTAATGGACAGAAGCCTTCTGAAAATGGCACAATCTGTGACTTTGGAGAACAAGCAGCTATCTATTTGGCCCTCACCTTAAATCCAGGACTGTTATGTAGAATTCCTACAGTGCAGAAGAAGGCCATTCAGCCCATTAAGTCTGCACCAACTCTCCAAAAGAGCATCTTACCCAGGCCTACCACCCCTCTCCTCCATATCCATATTCTCACGCATTTACCATGGCCAATCCACCTACCCTGCACATCTTTGGAGTGGCTTTGGTTCTGAGATAGACAGTCTGTGACAACCAATTTTGGTAGAACTTCCCAGTAAGAACTCAAAGAGATATCATCAGAAAGGGTTCTTGGCCAAGGGAGAACAAGGAGGAAGGAATTCAGCAACTAACTGCCATATGCTGAAAATAATCTGAACGTATTTCAAGTATCATCACCACAGAACTAGTGAGGAAAAAGAAACTTCTCTCTCCTAAAACCTGCTGAGTCCATCTGAAAAAACAAACACAGTCCAATCAACTACAGAAACCACTGCTGCTATTGAACACAATTCTTCAACTTCAACTCTTCACTCCCAAAGCTTCAACTCCAAACTATTATCTGAAAGGCTGAATGGAATTCCAGCTTCTTAAGCATCTTTGTAACTCTTATCTACATTTAATCCTTCCATGTACTCAATTATCATAGTACCCCTACAGTGCAGAAGGGAACCATTTGGCCTATTGAGCCTGCACCAACAACAATCCCACTCAGGTCCTATCCCCGTAAACTCACACACTTATCCTCCTTGTTCCCCTGACACTAAAGGGCAATTTAGCATGGTCAATCAACTTAACATGTATATCTTTGGACTGTGGGAGGAAACTGGAGCAAAACCACAGAGACACAGGGAGATTGTGCAAACTCTTCACAGGCAGTGACTTGAGGCCAGAATTGAACCCAGGTCCCTAGCACTGTGAGGCAGCCGTGCTAACCGCTGTGCCACTGTGTCACCTAAATAACTCAATTATTTTTACTTAACTAACTTATGGCAGTAGTTTTACAATAGACAAAGCTTTACCTTGTTTAAAACTAAAGCTTTCCTGCTGGTCATTTTTAAAAATTGAATTGCTCATAAATTAACAAGGAGGTTTGAAACACTGGCACAAATTTTTATTACATGGACCACTTTGAGGAAATGAGTTTTACACATTCAGGACAGTTGAATTTGTGAGGATAATCGCAACCAGCAATCTCCACTCTGAATTTATTTTGTTGTATGTGGACTGTTGGGAAAGAACCAGAGATGACATGAGGAAACCTTTGAAAAGGTTGCTATGATTTGGAATGTGGTGCTTGTAAGAGTAGTTAAAGCAGATGCCACAGTAACATTGAAAAAAGAATTGAAAAAATACTTTTGAAGAGCCAGCATGGGAAAGGTGGGCCAAGTGTCCTCCTTCTAGGTTGCAAGATCTTCCAATAAATAATGAATGTTACAAAGTACAGTCCAAAAATCAGTGGGATTTCACTCATCACACTCCTTCAACCCAGAATATTTTTACATTCACATGAACCCTTTGTCTTCCATCACTCATCGTACTGCTGTTAAGCCTGCTGGTTTTTGAGGCCAGTTTTCCTGAGGTACTGCTTCAAAAGATTTACTAAAATCCAAGTATGTAATATGTACGCTCTTCCCATGTTGATTGTTAATTTATCAAACAAAATCATTAAATTGCTCAATTATGACATCCTCTTTGTAAGTTTCTACAAAGTTCTACCAATTTGCTTATTACCCCCAAGTGCTTTGTTGTTTTGTCTTTATTAATTGGTTCTAGAATTTGGCCTGGCACTGATGTCAGACTAACTAGTCTCTAGTTCTTGGCATCCCTCAGAGCCAAAGATCTCTTTTGAAAGAAAACATCGCTGTTCACCACATTTTGAACAGATTCCAAAATATTTTTGCCAGTGGCTCTGCCTTGAGGGCACTTAGGATCCAGTATTCGTCCCCTCCAAATCTGGTGCTCTTTCTCACTTAGAATTCATTTATCTATCCAACCACAGGTACAAACTTCTCAATCTGGGACAACCATTCTGCCAGTGCCTTTATCTTTTTTAATCAAATATTAAACGTGTGTAATTTTTAACCCATATCTACATCCTAGACCATGAGTGCTGTTTCAAAAGCAAGAGATCCTATATATTTGCATTTCCCCCTCTTCTCCCAGCCTCCCGCAAAAATTTTGAGAATAGAGCCAATGTTTTGAGTCAGTATGATCCCTCAAAGGCTCTATTCTTTCCTCACAGATGCTGTCAGAACTGCTGGGATTTTCCATCCGCAGTATTTTGCCTTTTTGTTAAAGAATTTTGATATTGTCTTTGACTTATTGCTCTGACAATCAGTGAGACCTCTTAAATCATGGCTGCTTCACCCTCTGTCTTGTGCTGTGCCTGAAGATTGTTAGTAGCCTGGACCTGTAAGAATAGCGCAGTAACAGAGGTGATAGCAAGTGCTGGAAAAAACTGCACTGGGTGTGTCCTGACCTCTCTCCCTGTGCCAGACTTTCTTACGTTGTGTCTTTCTGACACAACGGCTTGATGGTACCCCTGTGAAATGTTGAGATTGTGCAACTGTGTTTGGTAATAGTAATGGACAACCTCTGCTGAGCGTTCAATTTCCTGTACAGAGCTGGGAAACCTGAAAACTTCATGGCTAATATTTGGGATTTAAGCAATGTTGCATTTTTTCATTAACAAAATAAATACTTATGAACTGAGTTTTATTTCTTAGTGTCACATTAATACTGCAATGAAGTTACTATGAAAATCCCCTAGTTGCCACACTCTGGTGCCTGTCCAGGTGCACTGAGGGAGAATTTAACATGGCCAATCCACCTAACCAGCACATCTTTCAGACTATAAGAGGAAACCGGAGTACCAGAAGGAAACCTACGCTGACACGGGGAGAACATGCAGACTCCACATAGATAGTGATCCAAGCTGGGAATTGAACCAGGTCCCTGGCGCTGCTGGTGGAGTACTGAGGGCGTTCTGCACTGTTAGCAGTGCCAGCTTTCAAATGTTGCATTAAACTAGGTCATTGAGTTCCTCTCAGGTGGACATGAAAACTCCAAGATACAATGCATTGAAGAGCGGGAAAGTTATCCCAGTGCTATAGTCAAAATATATCAGGCAAACAATACTTAAAAGAGATTGTCTGGTAATTTATTTTATAATTTGTGAGAGCTTGCTGTGTTCAAATTAGCTATCATATTTCTTATACAATAACAGTGACTTTGCTTCTGAAGTATTTACTTAGCTATAAAGAATTTTGGAATATTCTGTGACTGTAAAAGGGCTGATATAACTGCAAGGGCCGAATGGCCTACTCTTCCAGTTCCTATGTTAAATTTTCTTCCTTGGGTGGCACGGTGGCATAATGGTTAGCAGTACTGCTCACAGCACCAGAGATCTGGGTTTGATTCTTGCTTGGATCATTGTCTGTGTAGAGTTTACATGTTCTCACTGTGTCTGCCTGGGTTTCTTCTGGATATTCTGGTTTCCTCCCATGGTCTGAAAGACATCCTAGTTAGATGCATTGACCCAAACAGGCACTGTCATGTGGCGACAAGAGGAATTTCACAGTAACTTCATTGCAGAGTTAATATAATCCTTACTTGTGACTAATAAATAAACTTTTTTTCTCCTTGGAGTCTGATTCAGCTAGCAGTGCCTGGCTCCTTTTTCAGTTAGTAAATATGCCATGATTTGTTTTGACAATGTTTACATATAATTATGTTTTGTTTTCCAAGAAAATCCTACATTAAAGGAACCATCAGTTTCCTGACAGTTATGTCCATTTCCTATTATGATTGCTACAAAGTATGACCAGACTTTTCTTCCTGAGGATAATTGTCCAATTGTCTCCCAAAGGCCCACAGCTTTTCTTCATCTAAACTTCTGCCACATTATTCCATTTGGATGCCCTTTTCCTATACTATCAAAGATGGATACATCAGAAGCTGACATGAAGCAGGCTTTAGGATAACTCTTAACAGATATATTGCACATCATAATGTTCTCCAGGACAGTATTCAAACGTCACAATATTAACAGCAGGCAGCCAAAATACAAAAGGGTGATGAAAATGACAAAGGACAAAAAGAAAATGTGCTGATATTGAAGTTCTAAGAAGGAAACTAGCCTCCCCGCAAATACTTCAGCCCGTAACCATCCTGCAAAAGCAATAATCCATTTTTAACATGACCTATGTAAAACTGTTTTCAGTAGTGTTCCACAGTGGTAGCAATTCAGTTTTGATTTTACTGCCTGGGAAATGTAAACTTTTATAACTCACTCATAACTTTCCATTAGTGAATTATGTGGTCAGCCTCACTCATGGAATATATTGAAAGCAACTGTTGACCATGAAGCAATCCTTTAGATAAATTATTCAGACCCCCAATTTTGCCTTCATACAACTGAGGAGTAATCTCTAAGGCATAATATCAAAGACAGTATGTGTAGCCATTTATCCATGATCACTTAAGTCAAACCATCTGCTGTTATTGAATATTATATTTATTTCATATACAGTTCTTGTTTGGTTCACTCTAATAATATAGAAGTACTTTTTCCCGATGAATACCATATCGTGTATTGGAATATAAATTCTGTACTTCTTTATCTTGCCTCTTGATCTGAATATAACATCAAGCGTGGCATACTGTGAATTTGCTGGTTGTTTGGCAAAGAGACAAAATTAAACTTAATAGGGCAATCTTTTACTTCCAGATTATTATTTGAAATGGCCGTAAAATTGTGCACATCATCACAGTTTGCATTATGTTGACTCAGATCATGACTTCTCTATGGGGAGCACAAAGCCACAAAATCCTTCTTTTTAGGGAAGCCAAACAATTACTACAACTTCAGCTTAACAATAAATTTAATGTACTAACAACAGTGTGTCTTGTATTAACATATATCGAGTGCCTTTGTACAAGAAATTAAAATTTCTGTCAGAATTCCCAAATTTCAGATGTTAGGTAGCAACAACTCTAATTTCCACTAGAAAGATCCCATTAGATAGAAATAAGCTGCAGGCAATACATCAAAACCTAAGTGTTTAACAGGGAATAGTTGGAGAGAACACTGAATAACAAAATCAAATTGTGGAAAGTGCAGAACTTTATAATCTAATTCAATCATAAAACCATTACTAAACTGAACCTGATGTACTCTGCTAAATAATTTCATTCAGTAGAATTTACATTTTACTTGATGTCCTCACTAATCTATGTTGGCTTCATCTCCCCAAAGGCTTCACTTTTTAAATTCTCATTGTTATGCTCAAATCCCCTCCTGGCCTCTCTCCTATCTCTGTAATCTCACTCCACCTTCAGCCTAGCCCCTTTTGACTTTCTAGTCTCTTACTTTTTCCTGCTCTTCCATCACCCTATGAGTGCTGACTATGCTTTTAGCCAGGTAGGCATAAGTTGTAAAAATCTTTCCCTTAGCCTCTTCACCCGAATGCTTAAGCTTTTCATCATCCCCTCTAAAATCTCACTTTTTGTCTAAATATGCATCAGTGAATCACTGTAATACATTCATTTTATGTTAAATCTACCATGAGTGATTGTGTGAAGTTTGCATATTCTCCCCGTGTTTGTATAAATTTCCTCAGGGTGTTCTGGTTTCTTCCTACATTCCACAAGTACATGGGTTAGGTTGATTGGTTATGCTAAATTACTCCTTAGTGCTAAGGGGCTGTCGGGAGGACTAGTAGGGTAAATGTATGGGATTGCGGGTGTGGGGCCAAGGAAGGAGTTTTGTTGGTGCAGACTCGATGGGCCAAATGAATTCCTTCTGCACTGTAGGGTTCTATGATTCTATAAATGTGAAAAAAGAACATATGATATCTTTTCTGACTGCATGATGTTTCAAAGTGGTTTACAACTACTGAAGTACTTTTGAAGTATAATTACTACTGTAATATAGGAGAAAATAACAATATCAGGGCAGCATAGTGGTGCTGCCTCACAATCCCAGGGATACGGGTTCACTGCCTAGCTTGGGTTACTGTCTGCGTGGAGTCTGCATGTTTTTCCCATGTTTGCATGGGTTTCCTCCAGGTGCTCTGATTTCCTCCCACAGTCTGCAAGATCTGCTGGTTAGGTGCATTGGCCATGCTAAATTCTCCCTCAGTGTGCCCAAACAGGCGCCAAATGTGGCAACTTGGGGATTTTCACACTAACTTAATTGCAGTGTGAATGTAAGCCTATTTGTGATGCTAATAAATAAACTTTAAAACATATGTACACAAAATAAGCTCCCACAAATAGCAATATGCTGATCACCAAATAATATGATTTAGTAGTGTCGATTAAACAAAAAATATTGGGTCAGGACACTTTTGCTCTTATGTATAATAATGTTATGAGATCTTTTCCGTCTACCGGAAGTCATTGACATCTGATTTGAAATACAGCATTTTTGATAGTGCAGCACTCCCTCAGTATTACACTGAAGTGTAAGCCTGGAGTTTATATGCAAATCTGTGAAGTATGACTTGACTCCATGATCTTCAGACACAGAGGTGGAAGTGTTCCCAGACCCAATAGGAAAACACAGTTCAGACGAGTATTCTTATTTCCCGCTTTTTACTGATATTCCATTTTAATGTATACAAGACTAGTTCAGACTAGTATACTTATTTCCCTGTTTTTTATGTATTTTCCTTCTACAAGTCACAGTGACGTTGCCATTCCACCCAGTTGTTATAATTAATTTTTCTGAAACATTAAATTTTATTCAATGCTTATTACTTTTCACATGTTCTGCACCCATTAAAGAAGTCAAAAGTTAAAGATTAAAGCAAAGGCAAATACTGCAGATACTGGAATCCTTAAATAAAAACAGAAAATGTTGGAACTATTCAGCAAGAGGTAGTATCTGTGAAGAAAGAAGGTGGATTAATATTTCAACTCGATTTTTTTGTCACAACCAAGAAAAATTGGAAATGTAACAGGTTTTAAGTAAAGAGGCAGGGAAAGAGGAGGGACGAGAGTGAAAACAAAACAAAAAGGAAATATCTGAGATAATGTTTTGAAATAGTTACATGATTGCTTTAAAAACAGGTCACATGATTTGACAGTGATGTCATTAGGTTGTTGCAGAGGATCTAACTTTTAGTTTCTAATCTGTGCAGAGACTGGAGTTGTTCTCCCTGGAAAGACAGAGAATGAGGGGAGACCTAATAGAGGTGTATAAAATTATGAAGGGTAGAGATAGGGTGAACAATGGGAAGCTTTCTCTCAAGTTGGAGGTGACAAATATGAAGGGTCGCAGGTTCAAGGTAAGGGGAGTGAGGTTTAACTCAAATATCAGAGGGATGTATTTTACACAGAGGGTGGTGGGTGCCTGCAATGTACTGCCAAGCAGGGTGATGGAGGTAGACCTGCTGGGATCGTTTAAGACTTATCTGGATAGTCACATGAGCAGACTGGGACTGGAGGGATACAAAAGAATGATCTAGTTGGACCAATGAGTGGCACAGGCTTGGTGGGCCGAAGGGCCTGTTTCCTGTGCTGTATTGTTCTTTGTTCAGAGAACATCTCTCAATAAACCTGTTGTGTGTTACTTTGAATCTACATGTGCAAATTACATTTTTTTGTTTAAAACCCGTAACCCCCAACATAGAACAATACAAGGTGGAAATCAGAATTTCAGATTTTTTTTTCTGAATCACAAAATATTTTTCTTAATACAAGTTTTGCACTGAGTTCGAGCACAACATTTACCCGATTTTTAAGACGGTGGCATAGTGATATTTTCAATGGACTAGTAGTAGACCCGGAGTAATGCGCTAGGGACCTGGGTTTGAATCCAGATGGTGAAATTTGAATTGCTCTTCCCTGAACGTATTTATAAAATTTCTTGATGTAAGATCTCATTCTTCAGTTTACCTATAATCATTGATGCCAACATGTACCATGACCGCTATCTTATCACCTTCCCCTTTCAGGGTGCCCTGCAGCCCTTTACTGACATCCCTGACCCTGGAACTGGAAAGCACACACCATCCTGAAGTCACGTCTTCAGACACAGAAATGTTTGACTGCTTCCCGATTAATGAATCACCTATCACTGTTGCTCTTCCACCCTTCTCCCACCACCCCCCCAACCTCATGTAGTCAATCCACTTGTGATGCCAGAAGCTTGGCTCTGACTGCATTCCTTTGAGATACCCCACATTGATTTGTGAGCATGACTCTCGGGGACTTCTGCACTTCCTGCCTGTTCATCCTTGACTGCTTAGTGGTCACTAATTCCCTTCTTTTTTCTGGTCCCTTGAGCTCCAGTTCCAGATTCCCACCATCCTCTGGGTCTGAAATCCCCTCTAAATTTATTGCCCCTTACATTAAAAATATGCTTCTTGGTTATTGAACTGAAGGGAAAAGTTTCTTCCCATCTCCCCCATCTGTGTCCCCCAAAATATTGTACACCTCACTAAGGTTCCCACACAGCCTTTTCTGCTCTTAGGAAAACAACCCCAAGCCTGACCAATCTTTCTTCATAGTTAAAATGCTCCAGCCCAGGCAACACCCTGCTCTGCACCCTCTCTCGTGCAAACTAGTGAATGTGATACTTTGTTTTGTACAAACTGATGTGCATCATATTTTGCCAGATTTTAAAAAATATATTAACTTTGTTCAGGTCCTGTGTTCTAAAATACACACTGTATTGAAAAATAAGGAAAATGCCTAGGGCTGGCTTGAAATTACCAGGTCCAATTATGCAAGGAAAACCAGTTGACATCAATAACACTATGCTGATAATCAAATTTATCTTGCACAGAGGGAATGCTATTGTACACTTTTCATGCACCGAGGAAGAAACGGCAGATTTGGTTAAGTCAGATATTGGATTTTCAAGAATGGTACGTGGACAAGCTGAACTCAAAGCATAAATGATTCACATATTTATCAATGATCAGATGTTTTTAAAACAAATAACATATGTTCAGTTTGTTTGAAACATTTGCATCACTAATTTGAAAAGCTTTAATTTTAGCATCCGTAAGATGTCACTTTTATTGACAAAATAATGCATAAAACTTAAATTTCTGCTATCTGAAATCATAATCTTTGTATCTCCTGAAGGCCAAGAAGATTCTTCTTACAATTAAGTGATCAAAACTGCATATAGTACTGCGGATGTCAGGCCAACAACTTAAAAAGCAACAATATAACCAATTTTGATTAATATTCTTGTCATTTTGCTAATGCAAGCCTGTAGTTTATTGACATTTTCACTGAAGTCAACCAGAGTGCTGTTAGCTTCATAGATTTTTCCCATAATCCGTCTCTTGATTGGCATGTTATACAACTTTAACACACATCCTCTCCTTGGCTGCTTGCTCCCATATTAATGACATCAAAGAGTAAACTATGCAGTCTGTACAGAGGATGGAGATTTAGTTCAGGCCAAGTGTGCAAGTGGGACATTTGGGATTTATTTGAGACATTTAACATAAAACAGATTAGAAAAGAGAAATGTTAAAATAATGTGCTCTAAGTTGCCATATTAACCATAAAGTACACGGGACAAAGGAAGCACCACAGTTTTAGATGGAAATATTTCGGCATAATCTTCAATCATAAGATGCGTGACAATTGTAAATGACCTTTTTTCAAGAACAAGGTGTGTGCTGTGATCCTATTTGACAAATACAGCAATAGTTTGGCAGAGATTTAAAATTTGCTGCACTGCTCTGAGTTGAAGGGGAGTGTTCCTGTTAGCTCGGCAGTGAAGATGTGTTTACACAATGGCGAGGGACAAGAGTTAACTTGATTTGTCATCACAGATTCAAGTATTCAAATAAAGTAAATTAAACAAAAAAATGCTTCCATGATTTTAGTTTGATATGTTTCTCACCGCTACCTCCAGGAGATTAAATTTTAATTCATTGTGACTTCAGGACAGACCTGGAAGGTTAGAGAATCTGGGTCAGAGGGACAAAAAGAAGATTTGTATTCAAGATCAGTGAGCTAGATCACCAAATCACAAAATCACAAAATACTACAGTGCAGAAGAAGCCCTTCGGCTCATCAACTTTCACCAACACATGAAATGCCCCAACCTACCCACCTAATCCTACTTGCCAGCACTTGGCCCATAGCCTTGAATGTTATGGCGTGCCAAGTACTCATCCAGGTACTTTTTAAAGGATGTGAGGCATCCCGCCTCCACCACCCTCCCAGGCAGTGCATTTTAGACAATCACCTCCTCTGAGTAAAAATGTTTTTCCTCAAATCCCCCTAACCCTCCCATCTCTCACTTTTAACTTGTGTCCCTCATAACTGGCCTTTCAACTAAGGGGAACAGCTGCTCCCTATCCACTCTGTCAATACTCCTCATAACTTTGAACACCTCAATCAGATCACCCATCAGTCTTCTCTTCTCCAACGAAAACGACCGAAGCCTATCCAATTTCTCTTCATAACTTAAATGTTCCATCCCAGACAGCATCCTGGTACATCTCCTCTGCATCCTCTCCAGTGTGTTCATATCCTTAATAAAAAATGGTGACCAGAACTGCACACAGTATTCCAGCTGTGGCTTCACCAACTTTCTATACAATTCTGTTGGGATATCGCTGCTTTTATTATCTATACTCTGATTGATAAAGGTGAATATGCGATATGTTTTTCTCACCACTCTATTAACCTGCCTTTCTGCTTTCAGAGATCTATAGACAAAGACGCCAAGGTCCCTTTGTTTTTTAGAACTTCTTAGTGTGAGACTTTTCATAGTATACTTCCTTGTCAAATTACTCCTTCCAAAGTGCATCATCTCAAAATTTTCAGAGTTAAATTCCATCTGCCAATATCTGCCTAGTTGACTGTCTTGTCTATATCTTCCTGTAACCCAAGATACTGAACCTCACTGTAAACCACCAGGCCAATCTTTGAATCATTGGCAAGTCTACTGATCCTATCTCCTACATAGTCATCTATGACATTTATATAAATGATGAACAATAGGGGGCCCAGCACAGATCCCTGCAATACGCTCCTGGTCACTGGCCTCCAGTCACTAAAGCAGCCATCTATCACCACCCTCTGTTTTGTAAGGCTAAGCCAATTATGAATCCACCTTGTCAGATCACCCTCTATCCTATGTGCATTAGCCTTCTTAATGAGTGTCACATGTGGGACTTTGTCAAAAGGTTTGCTGAAATCATTGTAAACTACAATGATTTAAAGTCTCTGTGGAGACTTTAAACTAGAAAGGTTGGGGGGAGGGAATTGAGATGAGTGACTGAGACCGAGGAGGTTAGCTCCCAAGTTGAGAAGGATTGCAGACAGTATGAGAGGGAGGTTAGACGGGTGATGGAGAAGGGAAGCGCCCAAACCGAGGGTCTGAGGTGTGTCTATTTTAACACCGGGAGTGTAGTGAATATAGTGGATGAGCTTAGGGCATGGATGCTGCTTGGGAATGTGATGTGGTGGCCATTACAGAGACTTGGATGTCTCAGGGAGAGGACTGGGTACTTCAGGTGCCGGGATTCAGATGTTTCAGGAAGCAGAGGGAAGGAGGCAGAAGAGATGGCGGAGTGGCACTGTTGATCAGGGACAGTGTCACGGCTGTAGAGAAGGTGGATGCCATGGAGGGACTGTCTACAGAGTCTCTGTGGGTGAAAGTTAGGAACAGCAAGGGGTCGATAACTTTGCTGGGTGTTTTCTATAGGCCACCCAACAGTAACAGGGAAGTTGAAGTGCAGGTAGGGAAACAGATCCTGGAGGGATATAGTAATAACAGAGTTGTCATGATGGGAAACTTTAATTTCCCAAACATTGACTGGAATATTCCTAGGGTAAGGGATTTGGATGGGGAAGAGTTTGTTAAGTGTGTTCAGGAGGGTTTCCTGACATAGCACGTGGATAAGTCTATGAGAGGAGAGGTTGTACTTGATCTGGTGCTGGCTAATGAACCAGGACAGGTGTCGGATCTCTCGGTAGGAGAGCATCTCGGAGATGGTAATCATAATTCTATCTCCTTCACGATAGCATTGGAAAGAGATAGGATCAGGCAGGTTATGAAGGTGTTTATCTGGAGTAGGGGGAAATATGAAAGCATCAGGCAGAAAATTGAACGAGTAAACTGGAAGGAAGTGTTCTTGGGGAAAAGTACCAAAGGAAGGTGGCGGATTTTCAAGGAGTGTTTGGCACTCTACATGACAACATTCCGATGAGACAAGGAGGTTTTGGTAGGTGGCGGGAACTGTGTTGCACGAAGATTGTGATGAATCTAGTCAGGAAGAAAAGAAAGGTGTACAAAAGGTTCAGAGAACTAGGAAATGTTAAGGATCTAGAGGAGTATAAGGCTTGTAGAAAGGAGCTTAAAAAGCAAATTAGGAGAGCCAGAAGGGGTCATGAGAAGGCCTTGGCAGGTTAGATTAAGGAGAATCCCAAGGCATTCTACAAATATGTGAAGAGTAAAAGGATGAGAAATGAAGGGATAGGACCTATAAAAGGTGAAGGGAGAAAGGTTTGTGTGCAACCTAACAGAGGTGCTTGATGAGTATTTTGCCTCGGTATTCACGATGGAAAGTGATCTGGGAAGTTGTACTGCAAGTTTGTAGTAGACTGAAAAGATTGAGTATGTGGACATTAAGAAAGAGGATGTGTTGGAACTTTTAAATTCTATCAAGATAGATAAGTTGCTGGGACCGGATGGGATGTACCTCAGGTTACTGTGGGAGGTGAGGGAAGTGATTGCAGAACCCCTGGCGATGAACTTTATGTCATCAATGGAGATGGGAGAGGCTCCGGAGGACTGGAGGATTGTGGATGTGGTTCCTATTTTCAAAAAAGGTAACGGGAATAGCCTGGGAAATTACCGACCCGATGAGTCTGATCTCAGTAGTTGGTAAGTTGATGGAGAGAATCCTGAGGGACAGGATTTATGAGCATTTAGAGAAGTTTAGCTTGATCAGAAATAGTCAGCACGGCTTTGTCAAGGGCAGGTTGTGCCTTACAAGCTTAGTGGAGTTCTTTGAAAATGTGACTGAACACATTGATGAAGGAAGAGTGGTGGATGTGGTTTACGTGGATTTCAGCAAGTCGTTTGATAAGGTCCACTATGCAAGACTTCTTGAGAAGGTGAGAGGGCATGGGATCTAAGGGGCTCTGGAACTGGCTTGCCTGCAGAAGGCAGAGAGTAGTTGTGGATGGGTCTTTTTCTCCAGTGGAGTGTCCTAGGGATCTGTTATGGGACCCTTGCTGTTTGTCATTTTCATAAATGACTTGGATGAGGAAGTGAAAAGATGGGTTAGTAAGTTCGCCGATGATACAAAAGTTGGTGGTGTTGTGGATAGTCTGGAGGGATGTCAGAAGTTGCAGCAACACATAGATAGGATGCAAGACTAGGCGGAGAAGTGGCAGATGGACTTCAGCGCAGATAAATGTGTAGTGGTCCATTTTGGCAGGACCAAAGGGATGAAGGAGTACAATATCAAGGGTAGGAGTCTTAGCAGTGTTGAGGAGCAGAAGGATCTTGGGGTCCGGGTTCATAGGACTCTTAAATAGGCCTCGTAGGTGGAGGATGTGGACAAGAAGGCGTACGATGTACTGGTCTCCATTAATCAAGGGATTGAATTTCGGAGTCGGGAGGTAATGCTGCAACTTTATAAGACCCTTGTCAGAACCCAGTTGGAGTACTGCGGTTAGTTCTGGTCGCCTCACTACAGGCAGGATGTGGAAGCTATTGAGAGGGTGCAGAGATTTACAAGGATGTTGCCTGGATTGGGAGACATGCCCTATAAAAATTGGTTGAGGGAGCTAAGTCTCTTGTCCCTGGAGAGACGAAGGTTGAGAGGTGACCTGATAGAGGTTTATAAAATGTTGAGTGGAGTAGATAGGGTGGATTCTCGGAGGCTATTTTCCAGAGCTGAAATGGTCGCTATGAGAGGGCACAGGTTTAAGGTGCTGGGGAGCAGGTATAGAGGAGATGTTAAGGGTAAGTTTTTCACTGGTGAATGAGTGGAATCGGCTGCCATTGGTGGTGGTGGAGGTGAACTTGCTCGGGTCTTTTAAGAGACTTCTGGATGAGTATATGGGATTAAATGGGATTGGGAGTTACAGATAGTTCTATGGCCTAGTAGGTGTGGGTATGATCGATGCAACTTGTGGGCTGAAAGGCCTGTTTGTGCTGTAGTGTTCCATGTTCTATGTTCCATGTACATCAATTGAGCTACCCACATCCACACACTCAGTTACATGCACAAAAAATTCAATCAAATTTGTTAGGCATGACCTCCCTCTGAAAAAACCATGCTGACTATCCCTGATCAGATCACACAATGAAGGCTGGCCAGAGACAACTCACTCATCTTAAGTGTCAAAATGCCCTGAATCAGGAGGCTAAGCTGGGAAGGTTTTGCTGCTTCACTGACATGGGATCGCGCGGTCTTTTACTTTTCTTATTTTTGGCAGAGTGGCTCAAAGTTAGGTGATGTGTGTGAGTTTTGCTTATAGCTATCAATATACATTCATTTCCTTCTCTAAAGAGTTCAAGCAGCTTAATAATTTGCAACTTCCCTTGCTCCACTGAACTGTTTCAGTCCTCCCAATGAAAGATTGGAAAATTGCACAGGTCGTGTACGAAAGACACAATATTCAGTTCAGATTTCAAGACAGCACAATTGTTACACCATCAAATTACTCAGCGATATGTACACTGCCAAATTTAAAACCTGGAAACTACTTATGGGAATGATCAACATCCCTGGATCTGAGAAAATCTGTAGGAAAGGGACTGGGTCTTGGAGTCAATCGAAATGAATACTGGGCAATGTAAGCTTTTCTGCCAATTCACCATTGCTTGTTTCACATTCCTGCATAAAGTCGAGATCTACACAGAGATTCCGGCATCACCTTTTTGAGGAAAGGTACAAATACAAATTTGATTAAATATACTGTAGAGGAAAATCATCAACTTAGAAATAGAAACTAGAAGCAGGAGTAGGCATTCGGCTTTTTGAGTCTGCTCCATCGTTCATTTTGATCATAGCTGATCATCAAGTTCAATATCCTGATCTCGTTTCCCCCCATATTCCTTAATCCCTTTAGTATCAAGAGCTGTATCTAATTCCTTTTGAAATTACACAATGTTTTGGCCCACTATTTTCTGTGGTAGTGAATTCCACACATTCACCATCTTCTGGGTGAAGAAATGTTTCCTCACCTCAGTCCTAAAAGGTTTACCCCTTATTCTCAAACTAATGACACCTAGTTCTGGACTTCCCCGTCATTGGGAACATGTTTTTAGAACCTGCCCTGTCTAACCCTGTTAGAATTTTAGAAGTTTCTGTGAGATCCCCTCTCATTCTTCTAAACGCCAATGAGTATGGACAAACTGACTTGGTCTTTCATCATAGACCTATCATCCCAAGAATCAGCATGGTAAACCTTCGCTGCACCCCCTCGGTATTAAGAACATCCTTCCTCAAATAAGGACACCAAAACTGCATACAGTACTCCAGTGTGGGCTCACCAATGCCCTATATGATTGCTGTAAAATATTCCAATTCTTATACTCAAAACCTCAAACTGACAATATTCCCAAGAGAAGGTAAGTAAAAGACATGATGAGATGATGATATTGAGATGCATTAAAAAGTGAACATGTTACAGTTAGTATTTTTGCTTGTTACTGTAGAGATGAAAAAAATATACTGTTGAGTCTCTTTTTTTTTTAAGAAATTACAATTTTAAATCAGATTTAGAAGGACTAGGACAGCAGATGCCTGGAAAAACTACCATGTGAAAGCTCCCATCCAAGCCACTTACCATCCTGATTTGGAAATATATCACTGTTCCTTCACTGTCGCAGGTTCAAAATCCTGGAGCTCCTTCTCTAGCAGGGTGGGTGTATCTACACCACATGGACTGCAGCAGTACAAGAAGGAAGCTCAACACCACCTTCTCTGAAAGTTGGCAATCAAGTCAATAAGGTTGTTAAGGCGTACGGAGTCTTGGCTTTTATTGGTAGGGGGATTGAATTTCGGAGCTGCAACGTCATGTTGCAACTGTACAAAACTCTAGTGCGGCCGCACTTGGAGTATTGTGTACAGTTCTGGTCCGCACATTATAACAAAGATGTGGAGGCATTGGAGAGGGTGCAGAGGAGGTTTACCAGGATGTTGCCTGGTGTGGAGAGGCTGAGGGATTTGAGGTTGTTTTCGTTAGAAAGAAGGCGGCTAAGAGGAGACCTTATTGAAACATACAAGATGATTAGAGGTTTAAATAGGATGGACAGTGGTAGCCTTTTTCCTCAGATGGAGAAAGCTAACACGAGGGGACATAGCTTTAAATTAAGGCGTGGTAGTTATAGGACGGATGTCAGAGGTAGGTTCTTTACCCAGAGGGTGGTAAGGATATGGAATGCCCTGCCTGCTGCAGTTGTAGATGCGCCAAGTTTGGGGGCGTTTAAGAGGTCCATGGATAGGTTTATGGATGAAAAGGGAATGGTTTAGGTTAGAGGGTCATTGCTTTTTCTTAATTGGTCGGCACAACATCGAGGGCCGAAGGGCCTGTTCTGCGCTGTAATGTTCTATGTTCTATGTTCTCAGGAGCAAATAAGGATGGGAAATAACTCCTGGTCTAGCTAATGAAGTCTATGTCTCGTGACTTAAGATTGGGTTCATCAGCCACACAAGGCCCCACAGTACTTCCGACCAATGAGTCACAGGAGTATATTTTCCTATTCCGCTCACCATGGAAATTGTAGTGGGCGAGAAGCAGACCACGGAAAAGTTTGTTGACCTCGGCAGGATTTTTCGGTATCGGTGCTCACATGGCTGGAATATCCCACCTACAGTTTCTTAGGTGGACAATCATAATCACTAGCAAGTGATCTTCAAAGAAGTCGACTACCTTAAGCAATGGGTCTTGACTTTTCCACATTTTTTAAAATTTTATTGCTTAATTTTTTTTCCCTCTGTGTCTGACATCTTCAACTGAAGTTAGTGTCGAACTGTTGAAAATGCGGTTTAAAATATGCTGAGTTCTGAGTGAAATAAAACAATTTGTAATTATGATGCAGGCAGCTAGAGGGCAGCAGTACAAACTGTAAATGGAGTTTAATATTTGTCAGTGACCATACATTCTCTATCCTCAAGCTGAACATTCACTGTTTCCAGCTTATTTTTTATTTGCCTATGTACAAACCTTGATAAAGTATTACTCACATGAGCATGGTGTACGACAGTAGTCTAGATCAAAGATGCTGTCTGACCTGCTTAACATTGTTTGATCGTTAGCAAACATCCCACTTCTGACCTTATGATAGAAGAGTGATCACTTGATGAAGCAGCTGAAGGTGGATGAGCCCAGGACATTAACTCAGGAACTCCTGCAGTGATATCGCAGGACTGAGATGACTGGCTTGAAATAATTGGCACATTGGTAGAGGGGGTTGAAACCCAGAGGATGCTGATTTAAGAAACATGGTGACAGAGGCGAGATGAGTTAATGGTTTTAATATAACCACTGCTACTATCTTGAGTGTACTGTCTGGGCTTGAGGTGTAAGCAGATTATATCACTGGTGTCAAAAGCAAATTAAATGGGAAGCTGAAGGGAGAAGATGTACAGGGTTAATGATGAGAATCAGCCATGGTCTTATTGCTTGGAGGAGCTGCCCCAAGGGGAAGAGTTGCCTACAAATTCCTCTACTTTTTATAGTATCTTCAAAGTCACTGCACACAGCTTTGCAGCAATACTGCCTGACACTCTCAATCACTCCCTCTCTCGTTTCTGTTTTTGGCTTAGGTGGGATCAATTAGAGTAGTTAAATATGGATATTAATGATGTGGCATTGATAGAATTATAGAATCCCTACAGTGCAGAAGGAGGTCATTCAGCCCATTGAGCCTGCACCAACAACAATCCCTTGCAGGCCATATCCTGTTATCCCATGTAATTACCCTGCTAATTCCCCTTGACATTAAGGGACAATTTAATGTGGTCAATCCCCCTAATCCACACATCTTTGGACTTTGGACTTTGATTGGTAAATATAAGAAAGGTTGTTTTCATATGGTGTGAGCACTAGTTATATTACAGTGCAATAATATATTTTTTGTTTTTTGGTAATTGGTACATCTTCATGTCTAACACCTATTGGCATTTTAACTAGAATTAGCATTGCCCTGAATACGACAGCTTTGAATTAAACTGAAGTTGAATCCAAATGCTGACTTAAACTGAGCACACAGGATGGATTGCCATATAATGAGAAAACATTGTTGAGGATTGCTGAAATGTGGTGCACAATCTGCCCCACGATTGACCACTGTCAGATCACTAATGCAAGGTGGGGTATTCATGAGCAAGTGATTCAGCTGAAAAAAAATGTGTGTGCTGTGGAATTGTGCTCATTGAAGTCTGCTGTGTTGCTGAAAAGGTTGGGAATCACTGATCTGGAAGGACAAGGGCAGCAGATACATGAGAACATCACCACCTGGAAATTCTCCTCCAAACTAATCACCATCCTGGTTTGGAAGTATGTTGCCGTTCCTTCACTGTCACTGGGACAAAATTCTGGATCTCCCTTCCTACCAGTGTGGGGGTACGTATCCCATATGGAGTGTAGCACTACAAGAAGACAGCTCAATGCCACTTTGTCAGGCCAATTAAGAATGGCAAATAAATGCTGGCCTAGCTAGTGAAGCCTACATGAATGAATAAAGTAAAAATGAAAGGCCCATTTTCCTGAGCCTTTCAGAGTCAACGGTCAGGACAAACAGATGAAGAATAAAAGGATTGGATCTCTGTCCCTTTGTATTGCCGTAGCATTTCCAGGGCTTTGCTGTTTAGGAAGGTTGTGATGGTCACCAGCCTGATACAGCAATGTTGATGAGGTGGGAGAGACATTTCCAGTCGCGGCCTTGCTCCAATACAATTCAGAACACCCAAGGGACAGCATAGTGTGGATGGCACAGTGGCACAGAGGTTAGCACTGCTGCCTCATAATGCCAGAGATCCAGGATTGATTCATGACTTGGGTGACGGTATAGAGTCTGCACATTCTCTCTTTGTCTGTGTGGGTTCCTTCAGAGTGCTCTGGTTTCCTCCCATGGTCCAAAAGACATGCTGGTTAGATGCATTGGCCATGCTAAGTTCTCCCTCAGTGTATTCAAACAGGCATTGGAGTGAGGTGACTAGGGGATTTTCATAGTAACTTCATTGCTGTGTTAATGTAAACCTATTTGTGACAGAAATAAATAAACTTTTAAAGGACATGTACTAGGTCCCTGGTTATTAGGATTTCTGAGGGCCCGAAGACAGGCTGATGATGCCTATTTTAGGGTAGCAGTGAACTTTAAAGTTTTTTTTTAAGAGCAACACAGCACGGGAAACAGGCCTTTCGGCCCAACGAGCCCGCGCCGCCGTCATAACTATATAGTAACAATTCCATTATCCTATTCTAAATTTAGGTTATTCCTAATATGGAAGACTCTCACTATAGGGACAATTTGTTTCCCAATCAGCCTAAGAGCGAATTTTTGGGTTGTGGGAGGAAACCGGAGTGCCCGGAGAAAACCCACGCAGCCACGGGGAGAACGCGCAAACTCCCGCAGACACCGGCCCAATTCCAAGTGTCTGCACAGCCACCTCAATAGTCTCTGAGCTGTCATGGTGCCCTTCAGATGGTCCACATAAAGCACTCATTTACGACATGAAGTACCAGGCAACCCATGAATCCACATCCAAGAGCTGTACTCGCACCACCTGCCGAATGCATGCTCAATGTTGGTCAAGTATGGACCGAATTACCTGTGGGGAAAAAAGCCGTAGTTAAACAGTCCTAATATATCCCTCTATCTGCATACCGCTCATGTGGCTGTCCAAGAGACCCTTAAACAGCCCCAGCGTGCCTGCTCCCACCACCTTACTCGGCAGTGCATTCCACACCCCCACTACCCTTTGTGTGAAAAACTGCCCTCTAATATTCGTCCTATACATAGCCCCCTTCACCCTATGGCCATGACCTCTCGTCCTATCCATTTCTAAAGGTGGAAAAAGTTTACCTCCATTTACTCTATCTATCCCCCTTATAATCTTATACACCTCTATGAGATCCCCTCTAAGCCGACGTCTTTCAAGGGAAAACAACCCCAGTCTATCTAATCGTTCCTCATAGGACAGTCCTTCCATACCAGGCAGCATCCTGTTAAACCTCCTCTGCACTCTCTCCAAGGACTCCACATCCTTCCGATAGTACGGCGACCAGAACTGGACGCAGTATTCCAAGTGAGGCCTAACCAACGTTCTATACAACTGCAACATCAACCTCCTACTCTTGTATTCTATACCCTTTTCTATGAAAGCTAACATACTATACGCCTTCTTTATCACCTTCTCCACCTGTGAGGACACCTTCAGAGATTTGTGAACCTGCACCCCCAAGTCTCTCTGCATCTCTATGCTCCGTATAGTTTTACCTTTTATCCTATAACTCTCTGCTACATTTTTCCGGCCAAAATGCATCACCTCGCATTTATCCAGATTAAATTCCATTTGCCATCTATCTGCCCAGTCTACCAACCTATCTATGACCTGTTGTATTGCCTGACACTGCTCCTCTCTACCCGCCAATCCAAGCATCTTGGTGTCATCAGCAAATTTGCTGATCTCACCACCTACCCCAACTTCCAAGTCGTTTATGTAGACCACAAATAGAAGTGGACCTAGTCTATTGTGCCTTGTAAATTGTGCCTGGAATTTTGAAATCCAGTGAAGATCTTCCATCTGGAGGTCTACAATCAAAAGATTCTGACGTTTGACCTCATGCAACAGCTGGAGGCCAGAGAGGTCGGCAAATGAAGCCCACTTTTAAGCCTCTTTCATGAATGTGTAATCCTGCACTGGGGGTGAAATGGGTTAGGGTGGAGGCAATAAAGACATGTAAGTAGACCGGGACAAGATATCTTTGCATTTATATAGCATCTTTCATGACTTCAGGATATCTCAAAGCACTTTACTGAAATACAAGTATAGTAACCATTGTAATATAGGAAACACAGCAAGGCCCTAGCAAAAAAAATGAAGGATACAAATCTGATCTTTTTTGTGTGTTAATGACTAGGGCTCAAATATTGGCTAGGAAATGATGATAACCCATCCATTCTTCTAGGAAATTGTGCCATAGAAGTTTTTACATTGAGATAGTAAGCAGGATTTCAGTTAAATATCTCATCCTAAAGAGACCATTTTGATTTTATTTGATTTGATTTATTATTTTTGCATGTATTGGTATACAGTGAAAAGTATTGCTTCTTGCTTGCTATATAGACAAAGCATACTATTCATAGTATATAAGGAAAAAGGAAAAAAGAGGGTGCAGAATGTAATGTTACAGTCAGAGGGAGACTATACAGAAAGATCAACTTAATATATAGTAGGTCCATTCAGAAGTCTGATGGCGGCAGAGAAAAAACTGTTCTTAAGTTGGTTGGTATGTGATCTTAGACTTTTGTACCTTTTTCCCAATGGAAGAAGGTGGAAGAGAATATATCCAGAGTGCATGGGGTATTTGATTAAGCTGGCTGCTTTTTCAAGGCAGTGTCGAGTGTAGCTGGAGGGCTTCTTTAACCATAGTATCAGCATGCAGGGACCAGGACATGTTGTTGGTGATCTGGACATCTAGAAACTTGAAGCTCTTGACCATTTCCACTTCTTCCCCATTGATGTAGACAGAGACATGTCCACAATTACTCTGCCTGCTTGAACATCTTGATTGAACCTGCCTGCACCATGCTTTGAAGCAGTGCATTCTGGACTTGAACAACTTGTTGTGTGAAAAGATTTTTCTCATGTCAAGTTTGCTTCTTTTGCAAATCACTTTAAATCTGTGCCCTCCTCTTCTTGATTTTTTTTATGAAGGGGAAATATATCTATTCCATCCAGCCCCTAATGATTCTGAACACCTTTATCAAACCTTCTCTTAGCCTTCTTTTCTCCAAGAACGGTACCAACCTTTCCAATTTATCCCCATTACTGAAGTTTCTCATCCCTGGAATCATTCTTGTAAACCTCTTCTGCACTCTTTCCAATATGTTCTCATCCTTCCTATTTTGTGGTGCCCAGAATTGTACACAATACTCCAGCTAAGGCTCAGTGAAACTCAATAGTAAGAATGCTACCAATTCAGCTATGATTGACACCTCCTACTTTGTGAGTTTCTGGTACTGAGGAAGAAGTAGCAGAATCTTTCTCTCTTTCTACTAATAAGGCTTTCCTTGTTTTAATAATCCTCTGCATAAAAAGAACTCCATTTCCTTCTTCTAATTATAAACCTTAACTTTGATAATAAATAACCAGCTAGTGAAACCAACCTTTCACTGAACAATTGAATCCCAGTATCTTTTCAGTAGAACATAGAACATAGAACACTACAGCACAAACAGGTCCTTCGGCCCACAAGTTGTGCTGATCATATCAGTACCTACCAGGCCATAGAAGTATCTGTAACTCCCAATCCCATTAAATCCCATGTACTCATTCAGAAGTCTCTTAAAAGACCCCAGCGAGTTTGCCTCTACCACCACTGACAGCAGCCGATTCCATTCACTCACCACCCTCTGAGTGAAAAACTTGCCCCTACAGTAAATGGATACCTAGAGCTACAAGCAGTAATGTACTGCAACTAAAACAGAAAACGCTGGAAAATATCAACAGATATTTTCCCCCAGAGAGAGAGAACAGAGTTGAATTTTGGGCATGACTTTATGGCCTCACTCAGGTGAGATCGTAAAATCTCACCTGAGGCCAACGGAGATTTCCGTTCTGGGAACCCTGTTCGCATTGGAATTGGGACAGGCGAGCTGGTAGGTTTTTGGCCTTTGAGTGTGGTTGACTCTTCATTAGAGTAGAAGACAATAGAAAATAGAATGAGAATTATACAGTTGTAGCGAAGTGGGGAGCGGTTGGGGAAGCTGTTGGGGCTGGATAGCGAGCTAATCATTGGTGGAGACGGGAAAGATTCACAAATATTTCATAGACAAAAAGACAAAGGGAACGTAAATGGTGGTGATCATGGTTAAGAAAGGTGCTGATAGTGACATGTTAAGATATATAATGTTAAATATGTAAATGACTTGGCTGAAAATGTAAATGGGTGGGTTAGTAAGTTTGCAGATGACACAAAGATAGGTCGAGCTGTGGATACTGTAGAAGGTTATCAATGGGTACCATGGGATATAGATCAGCTGCAGATATGGGTGGAGAAATGGCAGATGGAGTTTAAATTGGGCAAATGTGAGATGCTGCATTTTGGAATATCTAATGTTAAGAATAAGTATACAATTAATAGCAGGACACTGAACAGCATTGATGTATAGAGGAATCTTGGGGTTCAAGTCCATTGCTCCCTGAAAGTGACTGTACAAGTGAATAAAGTGATAAAGAAGATTATGGCATTCTTGCCCTTATTGGTCACAGCATTGAATACAAGAGTTAGGATGTCAAGTTGCAGCTTTATAAAACTTAGGTGAGAACGCACTTGGAGTATTGCATTCAATTCTGGTCACCACATATCAGGAGGATTGGAGGCTTTGGAGAGGATGCAGAAGAGGAACCAAGATGCTGTCCAGATTAGAGGATATGACCTGTAAGGAAGCGCTGGACAAATTAGGGTTGTTTTCTCTGGATGGTGGAGGCTGAGGGAGACCTGATAGAAGTCTATAAAATTATAGGCAAGATGGGGTTGACAGTCAGAATCTTTTTCCCAGAGTTGAACTGTTTTATACTCGGGGTCATGCACTTAAGGTGAGAGGGGAAAAGTTCAAAGAAGATGCGAAGGGCAAGTTTTTTTACAGAGAGAGTGGCAGATATCTGGAATGTGCGGCCAGGGGTGGTGATGCAAGCAGATATGGTTGTGGCTTTTAAGGGGCTTTCAGCTAAGCCCATGGAAATGCAGGAATAGAGAGATATGGACCAAGAGCAGGCAGAAGGGATTATTTTAATTTGGAGTCATGTTCAGCACATCATGGGCTGAAGGGCCTGTTTCTATGCTGTACTGTTCTATATTCTAAATGGTCAGAAATGTGTAAGTGGCAGAACAAAGGTAAGCAGTGTGTCAAAGGACAACCTGAAACAGGTAATAAATGGCCTACATGGGGTGGGAGGAGTGGAGGGAAGACACTGCTAAGGGATAAATGATGGAAAGCAAGATTTAAAAAAAAAATTAAAGATGAAGCAATGGAAGAAATGAAAATAAATGTAAAAATAATCAAAATATATGGGTGCAAATGGGATAAAGGTGGAGGAGAGAGTTCATGGTTTAAAGATGTTGAACTCAATGTTCAGTCTGGAAGGCTGTAAAGTGCCTAATCAGAAGATCAGATAATGTTCCTCCAGTTTGCTTTGGGGTTCGCTCAAACATTGCAACAAGCCAAGGACAAACATGTGGACAGGAGAGTAGAATGGCAAGAAATGACAAGCGTCAGGGAGATTTGAGTCATGTTTGCCGACAGACTGAAAGCATTCAGCAAAGCAGACACCCCCAGTCTGTATTTGGTCTCTCTGATGTTGAGTAGACTGCATTGGGAACAGTGAATGCAATAGACAAACTGAAGGAGGTGCATGTGAAAAGGTATTTAAGACCTGGAATGGTGAGCAGGGAGGAGATAAAGGGACAGCTGTTGTACCTTCTACAGTTGCAAGAAAAGGTGCAGTGGGAAGGGGGTAAGTTGCTATGTGTGATGGAGGAATGGATCAGAGTGTCCCGGAAGACACTGTTCCTGTGGAATTTGATGGGGGAGTGAGGGAAAGATGTGTTTAACGGTGGTGTCATGCT
The DNA here is from genome assembly GCA_024679065.1 of Sphyrna mokarran. Classification (NCBI taxonomy): domain Eukaryota; kingdom Metazoa; phylum Chordata; class Chondrichthyes; order Carcharhiniformes; family Carcharhinidae; genus Sphyrna; species Sphyrna mokarran. The sequence continues at coordinate 41,502,412 of JAGIQG010000002.1, forward strand.
AGAGTTGGTGGAAACGTTGAGGGTGTTCCTTTTGAAGGCGGGAAGTTGGTGGGTGAAAAGTGAGGATAAGGGGCACCTAATTCTGGGAAAGAGGGGAGGGGGTGAGAGCATTGGCATGAGAGATGAGTTGGACACATTTGAGATACCTATCAACCACAGCAAATGGAAAACTAAAGTTAAGGAAGAAGGCAGACATATTAGCAGCATCATTTTGGAAATTGGTACCATCAGGAAAACTGGAGGAGAGGGAACTGAGAGAATGGGATGGATCCTTACAGGATGTGGGATGTGAAGATCTGTAGTCAAGGTGGTTGTGGGAATCGATAGGCTTGTAACGGATACTAGTGGACAGTCTGTCATCAGAAATGGAGACAGAGAGATCAATGAAGGGAAGTGTCAGAGATGGAATTTGTGAAGGTAATAGAGGGGAGAAATTGGAAGCAAAATTGATAAATATTTTCAGGTCCAGATGAGAATATGAAGCAGTATTGAAATAATCATTGATATAGTGTATCAATAAAAGAATTGTGGGAGGGGACTGAAGTAGGACTAGAACAAAGAATGTTTCGCATATCACATAAAGAGACAGGCATTTCTAGGGCTCGTGTGGATATCCATAGCCACAGCTTTTATTTGGAGGAAGAGAGACTAGCTAAAGGAGAAATTGTTGAGTGAAAGAACAGGTTCAGCCAGATGGAGGAGAGAGGTGGTGGATGGGTTTATTCTGACCTTTGTTTGAGGAAGAAGCAAGGAGCCCTCAGACCCTCCTGGTGGGGAATGGAGGTGTAGATGGTTTGGACATACATAGAAAAGAGGAGGTGGTTTGGGCCTGAGAATGAGAAATTGTTGATATGATGTAGGACATCAGAGGATCATAGATGTAAATGGGAAGGGATTGGACAAGAGGCTAAAGGATGGAGTCAAGATAGCTGGACATGAGTTCAGTGGACTGACCTTCACCTCACAGCGGCTGAGTACCAACTCTCAAACACTTCCTGGCACAGTGGTTTGCACTGCTGCATCACAGAGCCAGGGACCTGGGTTTGATTCCTGGTTTGGATGACTGTCTGTGTGGAGTTTGCACGTTCTCCTCTTGGGGGCAGGAATAGGCTGACCTAGTGAGTCTACTGGGGGCAGTTTTGTTTGTAGATTTTGGGAATGAAATAGAAGTGTGCTAGAAACTGAGAGAGACTGTGAGATTGGAAGCTGCAGAGTCAAGATCGACAGAGGAGATGTGGTCAATGACAGTTCTGGAAACAATGACTTAGTGATCGGTGGTGGGGTTATGATCTGGGACAGGTTGGGAAAAGTTGAAGAGTTAATTTATTAGTCACAATCAAGGCTTACATTAACACTGCAATTAAGTTGCTGTGAAATTCCCCTAGTCACCACACTCCAGCACCTATTTGGGTCAATGCACTTAACCACCACCTTTCAGATTGTAAGAGGAAACCGGAGCATCCGGAGGAAATCCATGCCAACACAACTTGCAGACGTGGGGAGGACGTGCAAACTCCACACAGACAGTCACCCAAGCCAGGAATCAAACCTGGGTCACTGGCACTGTGAGGCAGTAGTGCTAACCATTGTGCCAGGAAGTGTTTGAGAGTTGGTGCTCAGCTTCTATGAGGTAAATTTCAATGCACTAAATAATGACAGCCTTGCTGACATGTTTGATAACAAAGTCAGGGTTCAGTTTGAGAGAGTGGCGCACAACAAGTTCAGAAGGAGATAGGTTGGAGTGGGTGAGAGGAGTAGAGAAATTGAAATGGCTGATGTCACACCAACAGTTCTCAATTAAAAAAACCAGGAGTAAAAGGCCAGAGGGAGGTGTCCAGGTGGAGGGAGAATGCTGGAGTTGGATGAAAGGATGAATTGAACGGTGGGGGAGGATCTTAATCAAAGACGTGGGCGTGAAGATGAAGACAAAGGAAGAAGAATTCAGCATTGTGTCAAGCCTGAATTTCATTGAGGTGGGGGCATAAATGTAGGAAGTTGAGTTCTTTGCTGAGTACAGCACATTTAGCCTCAGAGAGGGGAAGGTCTGAGGGTAGGCTGAATACATGGCAAGGGCTGGTGTTAGGAGGAATGGGTCTGAGTGACAGGAAGGGGAGGAGGGTCCTGGATGGTCGTTGGCATCCATAAATTGTTACAGCTTGCATTGCTTAACACATGAAAGGATGAAAAAAAACATCTTATTAAGGCAAAAAGCAATCCAAATATTAAGTAGTCATTTAATATTTCCTTGAGTTTGGGAGATTGAGAGATAATATGAACAAAGGTGTTAAAATGATAATAGGGATTCAATGGAATATTTCTTCATGTAGGAATCCCAGAACAGGAGAGCACAATCTTAAACTTAGAGCTCTTGTAATCGGTAATTTCAATGTCAAGTTACGTCAAGGTCCAAATCACATATATCAGTTGCACACAAAATAATTCCAACATAGACTCTGGGGGTGTATCAATTCAAAACTACCCACTCACTCTTTTTTCTATCTGTGTCCTCTCTAACAATGCAGCTACCTTGTTGTTAACTCCATGTCCCTTCATTTTGCAGTAAATCGGATATGTTGCACATTCTGAAAATCCATACGTAAAACATCTCTTAAATTTCCTCTTTGATCTCATCAAAAAAAATCAATTAACGTAGTCTTTAAACACCAGCAATTTACCTTGATACATTTGCTTCATAAGTACTGATCCCTACAGTGGGATGCTGGCATAATGTCACTCTGAAGCACTTCCAGGACAACTGGAGCACATCAAACACAACAGGATTTGAACACCAAAATAAATCATCCCCACCAGTTCCAAGAAAATAATCTGGGCACTAAACCAAGTTCCATTAATTTGGCAGGTAGGTATTGTACTAGTCTAATTGAAATTATTCTCTACAGAGCATCCTCCCTTCTCACCTCAGCTCTCCCACCATCCAGGATCCCAAATACTCCTTTCAGGTGAAAGGATAATTTACATATATTGCTTTCAACTTGATATATTTCAGTCTATTAACTCCATCCACCATCTTCAACATGCACTCCCTCTACTACTAATGCACAGTGACCCCATGTGTACCACCTACAATATGCACTACAAATACTTACCAAGGCTCCTTTGACAACACCTTCCAAACTCATGATCCCTACCATCTAGAAGGACAGCAGATGCTTGGGAAACAAACACCACCACCTGCAAGTTTCCCTCCTGGCTGCACACTGTCCTGACTTGGAAATATATCACTGTTCCTTCACAATCCTGGAATTCCCTCCCTAACAGCATTGTAGGTATACCTACATGGATTGCAATGGTTCATGATGACAGTTCACAACCACCTCCTCAAAGGAAAATAGGGATGGGAAATAAAAATGTTGGCCTAGCCAGCGACTGTCAAAAGTCATTGAAAAAAGTCATTGTTTACAATATCATCTCTTCTACAATGAATGGCTTAGATTGGATGACTACTTTGCGGAACACACCATTTAGTCTGCAGTCATGACCCAGAGCTTGTGGGTCATTTTAATACTTATCCACTCCCACTCTAATCTCTTTGTTCTTGACCTCCAAAACTCTTCTAATGAAACTCAATATAAGCTTGAAGAACAGGGATCTTTATTGTCTTCTGAACTCAACTTTCAGCTGAACTAATTTTTTAAACCTGGCCCTGTTTTTCCTGACAGTTGTAGGGAATGATTCTGTTATCCCATTACGCCTCCTCTGGACCTGACTTCTTTTGTTCCTTCACTTCTCCCATTACCATCTCCTTTTGCCTTGTACCACCATACTTTTTGCCCTTTAATGTTTTCTGTCTTCACACAGATCTTCCTTTTTGTTCTTGCCCCCACTCCTCCCCCTTCCTCTGTACATGCTTAGAGCCTGTTTACATTTTTAATTTTGCCATGTTTGAAGAAAGGTTATCAACCTGAAACATTGGGTGGGATTTTCCAATCTAGCCCGTGGCAGGATTTATTGCTGGTGGGACAAAAAATTTGATGGACCAGCTAACAATCTGTGGATGGGAATTTCTTGCCTCAGGGTGGATTGCACTGGAAATCCCAGTCATCAATTCTGTTTTTCTCTCTGCAGATGCTGCCTAGCTTTTTAAGCATTTCAACCATTTCCTGTTTTTATTCTCCTACCAGCTTTGACTTTGCGTGAGTGATTACATAACAAAGATAGAAGTGAGTATGCAGTAGCCAGAAATAACTCTCCAGTGGACTCTGCAGCATGGTTTCACACTGTAACATGTATCCATTTTTCCCGTAATTCCATGTTCAAACTCCTCCAATCAGATTTCGACCCTTGCTACAGCACTAAAATGACACTTAGTCCAGTTCCAAATAATGTTTTATGTGACTGATTGTTGTGAATGGTCCTTCCTCCTCCTTCTTGACCTGTGTACAACATTCATGATTGATTAGGCCATCCTCCTAAATGTCTTTCATTGTCCAGTTGTATGGAACTGTCCTCTGGTAGGTTATATTCCTGTCTAAGCTGTTGTAGCTGTAGGATCTCCTGAAATAAGTTCTGCTATATACATTCCTTGAGAGTTCCTTGTGGCGACACGGTGGCACAGCTAATACTGCTGCCTCATAGCGCCAGGGACCTGGATTCAATTCTTGGAGTTCACATATTCTCCCTGTATCTATGTGGGTTTCCTTCAGATGCTCTTGTTTCCTCCCACAGTTCAAAGATGTACGGGTCAGATGGATTGGCCAAGCTAAATTGTCTTTTGATGCCAGGGGGACTAGCTAGACTAAATATATGGGGTTATGCAATAGTACTTGGGTAGGATTGTGGTCGGTGCAAACTTGATGGGCCAAATGGCTTCCTCCTGCACTGTAGGGATTCTATGAGAGTTCCCTACAAATCTCTACTTTAACTTCTCTTTATTATTTACATCCTGCCCTTCTCCAAAGTATTGCATATCTATTTCTGTGCCTTAGTTCATGCTCATCTTTCCCAGAATTCCACATTTGAATCCCTCCAATCAGCTTTCTGCCCTGCCATGGTAACAAAACCGTCTTGCCAAAGACACAATGGACATTCCATGTGATTGTGACATTAATAAATTAACCCTACTCTTTCTTTTCAGCTAGTCTGTCCTCCAGTTGGGTGGGATTGCATTCCCTTTGTCCTATTCTTATTATCTGCTACAGATGTTGAAGTATAAATCAATCTTTGAAGCCTCAAAATATCTCTTCAGAAAAGCCAGGGGTGGGGGAGGGCGAGGTTCAATTTATATGCCAAGAACAACAGTGGCAGGGTGTGGATGGTCACCATTTGGAAATGTCATCAGCATCTAATGTAAAGAGTGCGCTATCTTACAATCAAGTGCATCTTTGCACCCTATAATGACTATTTTGAGCCCATGTACCCAACTATCAGGAATTTATAAGTAAAACATGCATTTGTGGGGTATAAAATTTAGATTGACTGATCATGCAGGTATCTATGTTGCAGCTGAAAAGGTGGGACAACTTATATGTTGCAATTTAGGTTAATTGTAGCCATTTGCAATGATTTCTCCCAAGGATCAATCCTTGGGCCATTCCTATTTCTTATCTACATGTTCCCGCTCAACAACAGCATCTGAAGAAAGGGCTGCAGCTTCCACGGAAATACCAATAACATCTAGCTTTATCTCACCTCCACCTCCACCGAACCCTCACACTCTCAAAATTATCAGATCGCTTGTCCAACTTTCAGTGCTGAATGAACAGAAATTGCCTGCAATTAAATATATATGAGGAAGACCAAAATCATTATCTTTAGTCCTTGATACAAACTATTGAGTTGTACTATCAACTTGATCCATCTCCCTCGCAACTGCCTGAGGGGAAAACAGACGGCAAACTTTGGTATCATTCTTGAATTTGAGGTAAGCTTCTAACTGTGTTCGTGCTGTATTTCCAACTCCATACTACTGCCTGACCATGAACCCAGACATCTGTTTATGCGCTGCTGAAACCCTCATTCATACCTTTGTTACCTTTAACATGGGTCACAAGAATCACATCGGAGTGATTCTTCCCAAAAAATTCTAAGTGTCGAATTTGTGTGAAAACTTGGAGTAATTCATGCTGGATTTTTCAATGGGAGTTCAGAGAAAAATCTCCCATGCAGAGTGCACTAGTGTAAATCATGTAAAAAATTAGGTGCAGGGATCTATTCCCATTGGAGAGGCCAACAGCATAATGCTGAGTAGGCCAGTGCGTATGCACCGATCTGTCAGCGCTGAGGTCAGCACATGGACAGTGGTCCTGCACTGCCAGGATCCTGATCACTGATCAACTCAGTTGCTGCCCAGGCCTGTGACTCCCGCATCGCGAGCTGTTCCACTCCCCCATGGGCTGATCGCTGGCCTCCCAAGCATGCCCAGGCCCAACCTTGATACCCTCTCTGCAGTCCCGATTCCCCGCTCCCCCCCCCCCCCCATCCCCCCCACACCCATGCTGTTAGCCAGCCTCGATGGCTGATCTTCCTCCTTTCCCCATCAATCCTGACTGCAGAATGGCAGCACGATCCCCTACCCACACTGATTGCCCCATCAGGTCCTGCCAACATAATGCCACATCCTATCAGGTCTCACCCTCATTAGGCCCGGCCCCTTAGCACTGCGCAATGCCCATTGTGTAGAGGCAAAGCACTCTCTGTGCACTTCGATGAGAGAACATTCACAGGGAGGACACAGAGCCAAATGAGCCTGGATGATAGTGTCCCAGGCTAACTAGTAATATTTAAATGTATTGACATTAGCCTTATGCCCTTTTTGGTCATGAGGCTGATTTGCCAGATGTCTGGTGCCAGTAAGATCGTGAGAGGTGAGAAATTGGGCACAACCCGATTTCTTGGCTCTCTCACGATCTTACCAGCTCATCCTGTCCATCAGTCAATTTTTCCTCTGTTCTGGCATTCATAACTCTGATTATTTATTCTAATATGTCCTCACATGGCTCAGTGTCAGATTTTATTTGATAACATGTATCGGGCATGTTTTTAGATATTTTATTTCTTTAAAGATGGCCTTTCTGTATTATCATTTCCTGAGAAAATATTGACTTTTGACACAATTTGCAATTTAAACATATGAAAAACAACCCCTGCTTGGTGATTTTATCTGTCGGGTAATTCAACTGTGCAGACCAATAAGCAAATTAACTCATTGCTCTGCAGCCTGTTACTAATCACAGCAATCAGCCACAATACAACCATCGAATATCAAAAAACAGAGAGAACTAAAAGTTATAGGGATGATACTCAACATCAGCCATTCATTCCTTACCTGACAGTAGCCAGGCAATAACCAAAGCATTGGTGGTAGTGGGGGCATAATCATCTCAGCTAAAGCAATTTTCAGATGTGTCTACAAATGAGTTTAAGCAAAATTTGAATTCAATAAAAAAAAATCTGGAATTAAGAAGCTACTGATGATCATGAAACAATTGTCAATTGTTGGAAAAACAATCTGGTTCAACAATTTAGGTCAGGAAATCTGTCATCCTTACCTGGTCTGGCCTACATGTGACTCCAAACCCACAGCAATGTGGTTAGCTCTCAACTACCCTCAGGCTGCTAGGGAAGGGCAATAAATGCTGGCCAGCCAGCAAAGCCAATGTCCCACAAATGAATAAAAAAATGTTGACCTTTCCCTCATTTCCTGACCCTTCATAATATTTTATATTATATATTTGCTCAAAAGATCACTAGCTGGACGATAACTCTTTAACTTCTTAACCAGCCATGCCCTCTTCGATTCATGTAATAAGCACAATAAAAGAACCAAACAACTCATCAAGTCACATGTGAGAACAGATACACAATTGAACTTTAATTCTGAAGTTTATTTGTTATGCATTTAACATTCAGATTACATGCTCCATATTACATGCACATTTTTAAACAAAAGAGGGAGTTGCAGTTAATTTTACCTGGGCTGAGCCTAAAATGGGTCAATTAATTTAATTTGCGCTACAACGTTAGCACAATCATAATATGAGATGACTAATGTAACACTGAGTTAGAATGTTTAACACTCTTGATGCTGGATCTTTGTTTATGGTTACAACCTGCTTTGCTCATATTGCTTCTGTTTAAAGACACCAGGTAGCAATCTACGCTAAACAAAATACGGAAAAGGGCAGTGACAGATAATTAGAAACATGTGGAGGTACCAATCAGGATTAAACCTTGATATGGCAAGATGGTTTCTGAAGGAAGTAAACATCTAATAGTAGACCACTTTCATCAGTTTTGGCGTAATAAAACTATATTCATTCCAGTATCATTAGAAATATGCAAACTGTTCTAACAAGTCTAAACTAGTTCTGCAAGCTGTCTGAATACCATAGGAAAATGCTTTACACCTAATTAGATCCTTGAAACATTACATTGTTGGATTTAAGGTGATTTTAAACAGATTAATATAATTAACTGTGTGATTCCCGATGAGTTGATAACCCTGCCTTTGCTTCTGTGGATCTCATCACGTTGACAGTTGAAAATTAAAATCAAATTCCTAATATTTGCATGTGTACACATTGAAGAGAAAGAAAATGACATGCATTCTAGTGTCTCTCAACATGTCATGAAGAATTGCAGTGAAACTCTGCCACTGTTATTGTTTAGGTAAATAAGGGAGTCATTGCAGCTGTTTATTTCAGTTATTGCAAAGCAAATCATGAACAGTTAATCTGTGTATGTTGATTGTAAAAGATAATAGGCCAGGATAGAGGAGAGAAACTCCTTAATCAAACTGATCATCTATACTGATACTCAGTGTTGTGATTATTGGCATTTACCTTTATTTTCCCAATCTCAATTAAAGAAGAAAGAACAAAGAACAAAACAGCATGGGAAACAGGCCCTTTGGCCCAACAAGCCCGCGCCGCCACCCAGAGTTTCCTACCTCTACCCGTGATCCAAGTCTATGTTTATAGATCTATGGATTAAAAACCAAGTTTGAGATAATTTAGGAGAATTTGTTTTGCCAATTAGCCTAAGAGCACATCTTTGGGATGTGGGAGGAAACTGGAACACTCAGATAAAACCTACGCAAGCACAGGGAGAATGCGCAAACTCCCACAGACACAGGCCCAAATCCATGTATTTGCACAGCACAGCGATAGTCACTGAGCTGCCGTGTTGCCCATCAAATGGTCCAGGTCAAGTGTACACTAACAATGTGAAGCACTAGGATACTCTCGAAAAAATCCAAGAGCAGCCCTCTCACGACCCATCGCGTGTATGCCCCTTGTTAGACAAGGTGGACCAAAGCACCTGTAGGATAAAGACAAGTACATCAATATCATATCTATTTACACACTTCCCAGGGACTCCCAAGGCTCATGATCCCTATTTTAAATCAGTTTTCTATACCCCTCCGTTCCCATTCTGTTCATGTGCCCATCTAAGTATTTCTTAAATAACTCCAGAGTGCCTGCCTCCACCACTTGACTTGGTAGCGCATTACATACCCCCAACACCCGCTGTGTGAAAAAACTCCCTCTAGCATCCAAATTATACCTTACCTCCCTCACCCTAAGCCCGTGACCCCTCGTGCTATTTGAGTGCATCCCAGGAAAAAGCTTAACCCTGTTTTCTCTGTCTGTACCCCTCATAATCTTGTACACTTCTATTAGATCTCCTCTAAGTCTGTGTCTTTCTGAGGAAAACAGCCCCAATTTGCCTAACCTCTCCTTGTAACTCAGACCTTCCATATCAGGCAGCATCCTGGTAAACCTCCTCTTGCACTCTCTCCAGAGTCTCCATGTCCTTCCGGTAGTAAGGCAACCAGAACTGGACGCAGTATTCCAAATGAGGTCTAACCAACGTTTTATACAACTGCAACATTAAAGGCCAGTTCTTGTACTCTATACCCCTAGCATACCATATGCTTTCTTCACAACCTTCTCCACTTGCTCTGCCACCTTCAAAGACTTGTGCACCTGCACCCCCAGGTCCCTCTGAGTTCCTATACTCTTAATAGGTCTACCCTCTATCATATAACTCCCCCCTACACTCTTTCTCCCGAAATGCATTACCTCGCATTTATCAGGATTGAATTCCATCTATCTATCTGCCCAAGCTACCAGCCTATCTATGTCCTGTTGCATCGCCTGACAATGCTCCTCACTATCCGCAAGTCCAGCCATCTTTGTATCGTCTGCAAACTTGCTGATCACTCCACTTACTCCCTCTTCCAAGTCATTTATATATATTACAAATAGAAGAGGTCCCAGTACTGAGCCCTGCGGCACACTATTAGTGACCGACCTCCAGCTAGAAAAACACCCTTCCACTATTACTCTCTGTTTCCTATTACCAAACCAGTTACTTATCCATCTAGCTACCTGTCCTTGTGTCCCATGAGCCTTGACTGTTTCAACTAACCTCCCATGAGGGACCTTGTCAAACACCTTACTGAAATCCATATAGACGACATCAACGGCTTGCCCTTGGTCCACCATTTTCGTCACCTCCTCAAAAAATTCTACCAGATTCGTAAGGCACGACCTCCCCTTAACAAAGCCATGCTGTGTATTCCTAATCAGATCGCAACACTCTAAGTGCCTATACATCCTATCTCTAAGAATCCCCTCCAACAGCTTCCCTACCGCTGACGTCAAACTCACCGGCCTATAATTTCCAGGGTTATCCCTACTACCCTTTTTAAACAACGGTACAACATTAGCTATTCTCCAGTCCTCTGGGACCTCACCTGTGTCCAAAGAAGAGACAAAGATTTGCGTCAAAAGACCAGCAATTTCATCTCGCACCTCCCTAAGCAGCCTGCGATAAATGCCATCAGGCCCCGGAGATTTATCAATTTTAATGCTACCTAGAAGCTCTAACACTTCCTCCCTTGGTATGGAATTTACATGGAAATTTCTTCCTATTTATCTGTAAAACATAGGAGTCAGCTGCCTGTGATTATGTTATGATTGCTATTTCCTATTTATTCTCCCACTCCCATACCAGTTACCTTTTACATTTATTTCCCAGAACAAAAACAAGCAATGTTATTTTTCTTGTTGGACTGAAAATAGACTGATCTGACAAACAGCCATGACAGCATTCTAAAAATAGCTCTCCACTTTGGCCACTTGCTTTCCCTTTATTTTTGTCTATCTTGTGGATGTGTAGTTGAAATCAGGCAAATTATTGCAATTTATTCTGATACATTTTCTAAATTTTTTGATTTTTTTTTTAAGAGCAACACAGCACGGGAAACAGGCCCTTCGGCCCAACGAGCCCGCGCCGCCATCATAACTATATAGTAGCAATTCCATTATCCTATTATAGATTTAGGTTATTCTTGCCTTCAATTTCATTTCCAATGTTTAGTCATCTGTAATGTACACCAAGAATTGCTGAATCTGCTGCAAGTGCTTTCTAAATTGTGAAGAAACTTGAGGGATTCAGCTGAGCCATTCATTGCAGAATACCCGGCCCCTTACCTGCTCTAGTGACCACAGTATCTATGTGGTTGGTTCAATTGAGATTTTGGCCAAAGGTGACACTAGCAGGATGTTGATGGTATGAAATTCAGTGATAGAAATACTATTGAATATCAAGGAGAAGTAGTTCGACCCTCTATTGTTGGAGGTGGTTAATGCCTGGCACTTGCGTTCTGTAAATTTTACTTGGCATTTATCATCCAATGTCTGGATGTTTTCCAGGTCTGCAGTGGTTTAAGGCAATGGAATACCAGCATTTCCTCAAGGGAAATTGCAGATGAGCAATAAATACTGGCTTAGCCAAAAAAACCATAGTATCCATACAGTGTAGAATACAACTCACTGAGTCTGCAGCGACTCTCTGAAAGAGCATCTTATGCATGTATATCGCTCATCCTCCAGTCCTATCCCCATAACTCTGTACATTTACCATAGAACATAGAACATAGAATGTTACAGTGCAGAACAGGTCCTTCAGCCCTTGATGTTGTGCCGACCAATTAAGAAAAAGCAATGACCCTCTAACCTAAACCATTCCCTTTTCACCCATAAACCTATCCACGGACCTCTTAAACGCCCCCAAACTTGGCACATCTACAACTGCAGCAGGCAGGGCATTCCATACCCTTACCACCCTCTGGGTAAAGAACCTACCTCTGACATCCGTCCTATAACTACTACCCCTTAATTTAAAGCTATGTCCCCTCGTGCTAGCTTTTTCCATCCGAGGAAAAAGGCTATCACTGTCCATCCTATCTAAACCTCTAATCATCTTATATGTTTCAATAAGGTCTCCTCTTAGCCGCCTTCTTTCTAACAAAAACAATCTCAAATCCCTCAGCCTCTCCTCACAAGACCATGGTTAAACCCCACACCTTTCATCCACCTCCTGTGAAAGAATGAAAAAAAACAGTCGTATGAGGTTAATCCTACAAACACTGTTGGGGGGAAACACACTCACAATAGGTAGATTGGTGAGTATGAGACAATTAGGTTGCTGTTTGTGGGACATGGTTGTGTATTTCTCTGGATTACGTTGCAGCCTGTTAGGCCTTCAGCTGCAATATTGTTTGGAATAGAGGAGGGAGTGGGAGAAAACAAAATCAACAGAAATCGTGCCATGTGGAGGAGGGAAATAATAACAAGAGTAAATGGTTATTAAGACGTTCAGCAGAAAAATAAGCAACCTCAATTGATTTTAAATTTCAAACTCTTCTGCAATTTTTGAATTTTATGGATTTGCTGAACAAAATGAAATCTCAAACTGACTTTACCCTGGTTTCCTCCTCTGATTCTCGACCTATAACAACTAAAAATCAAACTCTGATCAAAGTGTCTTTATTCCTCAATTTTGGGTGAATTTTTAAATTATCTTTCAAAGCAAGTATAGGGTGACCTGCTCCCAAATACATTGAAACTAGTTGAAGAAGGCAACTATAAGTAATTAGCCTCTGTTGGGAGTACCCATTACTGTCTGGGAGAAATGGAAACAACTGGGAAATTCAACTACAATTCAGTTTTGGATTTGTTGTATTTGTCAGCCAATTTTGGCTGCGGCCAGCTTTGATTTACTGGAAAAGGTTGACTTGTGAACTGCAAGCAGGGTAAAATCTGCAGACACTACTCTGCATCCCTGTGTGTCACTTGCCAGACGATGCGAACACTGTTTCCATTATGTGTGCCACTTGTCAGACTGTACAAATACAGTTCCCCATTCTTGTGTATCACTTCTCAGACTGTATGCATACTGTTTTCCATTCCTGTGTATTACTTTTGTGTGGAGTTTGCACGTTCTCCTCATGTCTGTGTGGGTTTCCTGCGAGTGCTCCAGTTTTAGCTCTGCCAGATTTCCTATAATGTCTAAAGATACGTAGTTTAGATAGTTTGGCCATGCAAAGTTTTCCATAGTGCCAAAGGTGTGTAGGTTAGGTAGATTAGCCATGGTAAATGTGCAGAGTTACAAAGATAGGCTGTATGTTTGGGGGCAGTGGACCTGGGTAAGGTGCTTTTTTGGAGAGTTGACTGCACAGTCAATAGGCCAAATGGCCTCTTTCTACACTCTAAGGGTTCTACGGTTCAAAGACTGCATGGTCGCTAATCCTGTGTGTCACTTCTAAGACTGTAAACACACTGTTCCCAGTTTATGTTTTATCAGGTTGGACACAATTTATATACCCTTTCCCATGAGTTGGTTATTGAATTTTGCCAGGTATTATTATGTATTAGTTAATGATGCTATTAGCACAATACAGAAGGTGAACCTAAATTCAGGAAACAAGGATATGGAGATGGTTTGGATAGAAATGAGAAATGGCAAAGGCAAGAAATCACTTGTTGGAGTTGTGAATGGGCCCTCTAACAGTAACCGTATCATAAGATGGAGCATGAAGGAAGAAATAATTGGAGCTTGTCAGGAAGGAACAGTGATGATTATGGGAGATTTTAATTTATGTATATACTGGAAAAGTTACATAGTTAAAGGTTGCCTGGTCGTTCATTGAACATTTTTGGGATAGTTTTTTAGAACAATATTTTCTGGAGCCACCCAGAGAGGAGGCTTTGTCAGATATGGTATTGTGCAACAAAATGGGAGTAATTATGGTGGAGGTTGCCCTATGATTGAATTTTACATTCTGTTTGAGGGAGAGAGGAGTGGGTCTGAGACTATGCTTTTGAACTAAAATAAAGGCAATTATGAAGGCCTGAAAGTTAGGCTGGCTAAAGTAAATTGGAAAATTAAGTTAAGGGCTAGGTCAATAGAGGTGTAGTGGCAAATATTAAAGAACAAAGTACAAAGAACAAAAAAAACCACGAGAAATAGGCCCTTCGGCCCAACGGGCCTGCGCTGCCACCCCAATATTCCCAGCTCTACCCGTGATCCCTGTCTGTGTTTATAGTTCTATGGATTAAAAACCAAATTTGAGACAATTTAGGGAGAATTTGTTTTGCCAATCAGCCTAAGAGCACATCTTTGGGATGTGGGAGGAAACCGGAGCACCCGGAGAAAACCCACGCAAGCATGGGGAGAATGCGCAAACTCCCACAGACACAGGCCCAAATCCATGTATCTGCACAGCACAGCGATAGTCACTGAGCTGTCGTGTTGCCCATCAAATGGTCCAGGTCAAGCGTACACTAACGACGTGAAGCATTAGGATACTCTCAAAAAAAATCCAAGAGCAGCCCTCTCACGACCCATCGCGTGTATGCCCCTTGTTAGACAACAAGGTGGACCAAAGCACCTGTAGGATAAAAACAAGTACATCAATATCATCATCTACTTACACACTTGAGGGAGGGGAAATTTCAGAATGCACACAATAGTCGCGCTCCAATGAGTAAAAGAAATTCCAAGGGATGGACCCAGCGCCTATAGTAACTAGAGATGTTGAAGGTAATATCAGACTTAAAGAAAAATTATAACTGAGCAAAACCTGGTGGCAAGGCAGATAATTGGACAGAATATAAGGAACAGCAAAGGATGACTAAAAGATTAACAGGAGAGAAAACTTAAAATGGCTAGCATAGAGGAAAATTGCAGGTGGTGATACTCCTTTGTGTTTGATGCCCTTGTTGTATATAGGTTGTGGATTTAGAAGGTGTTGTCGATGGAGTTACTTGCTGAGTTACTGCAGTATGTCTTGCAGATAGTATATACTGTTATCACTGTGCGTTGGTAGAGCTAAGAGAGACTATTTAAGGTGCTGATCAAGCAGCCTGTTTTGTCCTGGATGGTATCAAGTTTCTTAACTGTTAGAGTTGCACTCAGCCAGGTAAGTGGAGAATATTCCATCAGATTCCTGACTTGTGTCTAGGCGATGCTGGATAGAACAAAGAAAAGTACAGCTTAGGAACAGGTCTTTCGGCCAACCAAGTCTGTATCGACACAGATGCCTCTCTAATTTAATATTTTCTTGTTTCTACATGTTCCATATCCCTTGATTCCCTGCCTATTCGTGTACCTATTGAGATGCCTCTTCAATGTTGTTACAGAATCTGCTTCCATCACGTCCTCTGATGGCGCATTCCAAACATTGACCATCCTCTGTGTGAAATACTTGCCCCTTACATCTCTCTTTTAAACTTTCCCCCTCTCACTCTCAACCTAGGCCCCTGAGAAATTGATGTTTCAACTCTGGAAAATGAATCTAACTATCCATTCTATCCCAACTTGTCATAATCTTGTAAACTACTATCAGGTCCCCCATCACCCTCAGACACTCCAAAGAAAACAATCCAAGTTTCTGCTCCCTTTCTTTATGGTCCATATCCTCCAAAGCAGACAACTTTGGGAAATAAGAGATGAGTTACTCACCACAGAATTCCTAAATTCTTTGATCTGCTCTTGTAGCCACACTATTTAAATGATTATCTCAGTTCAGTTTCTGTTCAATTTTAACCGCCAGGATGTTGATAGTGAGGGATTCAGCAATGGTAATGCCATTGAATGTAAAGGGCTGATGATTAGCTTCTCTCTTGATGAAGAGGTCATTGCTTGGCATTCGTGTGGTGTGAATGTTACTTGTCACTTTTCGGCCAGGCCTGAATGTTGGCCTGGATTTGCTGCATCTCTGAGGAACTGCAAATGGCACTCAACATTGGGCAATAATTAAACATTCCCATTTCTGACCGTATGTTGGAAGAAAAATGATTGATGAAAGGTAACTGAAAGTAGATTGGCCTCGGGCAGAACCTTGAGGAACCCCTGTGGTGAAGACCTGGGACTAAGCTATTTGGCTTCCAACAACCATATTCTGTTGTTCTAGTTATGGTTTCAATCAGTGAAGGATTTCCCCCCTGATTTTCTTTGACTTCAATTTTGTTAAGGCTTCCTGTTACCATGTTACCAAATGTGTCCTGATGTCAAAGGTGGTCATTCTCATCTCACCTTTCCGATTCAGCTCTTTTGTTCATATTTGGACCAACACAGTAAGAAAGTCTGGAATGAGTGGCCGATGACATCTTCCATTACTTTCCTGATGATTGAGAGTAGACAAATAGGCCAGTAATTGGCCAGATTGGATTTGTCCTTCTTTTTATGGATACGGATGTACCTGAGCAATTTTGCACATAGTTGTGGTACTGTGACAGTTTAGCTAAAGCAAGGCTAGTTCAAGACACAGGTCTTCAGTGCTGCATCTGCAATGTTTGCCTGGAGGATGATTTGTTGTGGAGTTCCCCAGGTATCTGTATTGGGGCCCTTGCTTTTCCTGACATATATTAACGATCCTTGGTGCAGGAGACAATTTCAAAGTTAAAAGTTTGTGGTAATACAGAACTTGGAAGTATTATAAGACATGAAGAGGACAGTGTAAAACTTCAAAAAGACAAAGACATGTTTTGGAGTGGGTAGGTAGGGGCAGATGAAGTTCAATGCAGAGAAGTCTGAGACTAAGCATTTTGATTGGAAGAATATGGACAGACAATATAAAATAAGGAATACATTTCTTAAGGGAGTGCAGAAGCAGAGAGACCGGGTGTATATGTGCACAGATCATTGAGGTGACAAGACAGTTGTGGAGAGCAGTTAGTAAAGCATAAATTATCCTTGATTTTAATAGTGGCTCCAAGAACAAGAGCAATGAGACTATGCTGAACTTATACAAGGCACTGGTTAGACCTCAGCTAGAGTACTGTGTACAGTTCTTAGTGCCAGACCATGGGAAGGATATGAATACTTTGGAAAGAGTGCAGAAGAGGTTTCAAAAGAACCATCTACTAGGAAAATAGGAATGGTTCCAGGGATGAGAAACTTCAATTATGATGATTGATTGGAAAGATTGGCAAAAGGAAGGCTAGGGGGAGATCTGATAGAAATGTTCAATACCTGAGAGGGTTGGACAGAGTAGATATCCATATTGTTCACACTTATTAAAGGATCAAGAACAAGAGGGCACAGATTTGAAGTGATTTGCAAAAGAAACAAACATGATGTGAGAAAAGTCTTCTGCACACAATGACAGGTTTGGGTCTGGAATGCACTGCTTGGAAATGTGGTGAGGCAAGTTCAATTGAAGAATCCAAATGGTCATTAGATGATTGCTTAAATAGAAACAATGTACAGTGGCATGGGGAAAAGAAAGGGGAAAGTCATGATGTTCGTTTGAAGAGCCAGTGCAGGCACGTTAGGCCAAATAATTGCCTTCTGCACCAAAATAGATTTTGTGAAACATTTAACCCTTTATGAGAATAGCTAACATACTCTATTATACTACATTTCCTCCAAGTCTCTTAGACTTCAATATTCTCTAACCCTCCTGGAAACCCAACGCTTAAACCTTCAAGTTATTTTGAACATTGCAATGTTTTGAAGTCTTACAGGAAATGTAGTCTCTTTTTGCATTACAGGTAAATGTGATTTGTATTTCTTTCTTCATGTTCTCTTCTTGTTCTCTCTTTTCTCTCCTTCCAATGTTTTTATGAGATTCTTGACTTCTCTTATATTAAGATGGGTTTTGGTGTTGTCACTGATCTATTTTACCGCATTGTCCTCTCATTTGCATACTGCTGTTAGTATGTTGTCAAAAGAATTCAAACTAGTAGATGGTTCTTTTGATTCCTGGTTGCGACTTACATACATGATACATCTGGATATCATTTCTTTCAATGACTTTGAGAGACCTAGCCACCAAACCAAATATCGTGTTCAGACTCTGCATTTAATAATGCCTATCTAACCTTGCTGTTGTAAGATTTCAAATTCAATATTCTTGTGATTACTACTCTACCATTGTAAAGAAAGAGATTGACTAAAAGATTAGAAAAGGAATCATTTCATCTATTAAAGAGCCAACATGTTGGTGTTCAGGGATGGTACTGATTCAGAAGCCAAATGGTTCCATACAATATGTGAGCAAACAAATAAGGCTGTGAAAAAGAAATCCATCCAATGTAGATGAGAATGTAAGAAAATTAGGGAAGATCTATACTTTCTAAATTAAATGGTAACAATGGATTCTGGCAAATAACCATTGATGGTCTAAGGTCCTCTGAACTTTCATAACACCATTTGGAAGATTCTGTTTTAACAGCGTTACGCTTTTGAATAACATCATCAACAGAGAACTTTCAAAGAACAATGTAAATCTCTTATAAGGCTTACACAGAATTGATTGACACATGGATTATATGTTGATACATGGGTCAACACAAGCTGAATATGACAGAAGATTGAGAGCAGTGTTGAGAAGATACAAGAGACAGACTGACACTCAGCAATAAGTTGTCACAGCAAATAATCAACATTCTTGGTAATATAATAAGTGCATCAAGAACAACGTCTGATCCATTGAAGCGCAGAACCTCCAAGGAATATTATAAAGTTACAAAGGTTCTAAGGAATGGTGAATCAAGTGGCAAAATTTCTAAAAAAATTAATAGATTTCAATGAGCCAAGGCAATGAATGCTGTTAAGGATTTTGAAATCATTCAACAAAATCAAAGTGAGGTTGATGCCATCAGAGAAATTACATTTCAGAGTTATCTACAATAATAGCAGCAGATGCATCGTGTACAGGATTGTGCGAAGCACACCTTCTGGTATGAAGAGATGGAAAACACAGACCAGGCCTTATGCGAATCTCTTGTACCACTTTGGCCATATTTCAGCCTTATTTAGGCCTGCAAGTTGGGGTGACACGGTGGCCTTGTGGCTAGCACTGCTACCTCACAATTCAAGGGGCTGGATTCGGTTCCTGGATTGGGTCACCATCTGTGTGGAATTTGCACATTCTCTCTGTGTCTGTATGTGTTTCCTCTCGTCCTCTTGTTTCCTCCCACAGTAAGAAGTCTGACAACACCAGGTTTAAGTCCAACCAATTTATTTGATAGTAAACTCACTTTCATTCCTCCCACAATCCAAAGGTGTGCAGGTTAGGTGAATTGGCCATGCTAAATTCTCCCTCAATGTAGTTGAATAGGTACCTGAGTGTGGCAACTAGTGGATTTTCACAATGACTTCTTTGCGGTGTGAATGTAAGCCTACTTGTGACTAATAAATAAACTTTACTTTAAATTTTTCAAGGCACTTCAGCAGAGTCCAAAGATGTGTGGATTAGGTTGATTGGCCATGCTAAAATTGACCCTTGGTGTCCTGAGATGCACAGGTTAAAGGGATTAGCCGGAAAAATATGTAGGGATATGAGGGTAGGGGTAGGTGGGATTGTGGTTGATGCAGACTGGATGGGCTAAGGGTCTCTTCCTGCACTGTAGGGTTCTATGTTTCTATGAGAGGTAAAGATTTTTCTATTACCATCTTTTTACTGACTTCCATTTATTGTTGTGCTGTTAGGTTGGAATTGTTTCAGCAAATCCTGTAACTCCTGTATTAGCTGTAAACATTGACAAAATTGTGCCTTTAAGAAATATATTTAATCATATACCTTTTGGTTTTATTGGCACCATTTTATCTGTAACTGATAGCTTTCTGATTTTAATCTGACCTAATGCAGGATTCTGTGGCTTTTCAAATGATCCCTTGGGATTGCTGAGTGGAGCTTGACTGACAGTTTGGTCATGTGGCTAGGACAGCTATGTTTCACAGGAAAGTCCAGCTTTTAGTTTCTCTTAGTGATAGCTTGAAGTGGAGAGAAGTAACAGTGTTTTCCCTCTTCTCTGGAGTTTAGTTTTGGTTCAATTGCTGTTAGAAGCTAGTGAACGGAGCCAATATCTCTCTCTCTGTCTCTCCGGAGGAGTGTGGAAAGTTCCAGGACTGGGAAGCCTCAGTGATTTGCTCCAACATTCAAAGGAGTAATTCACAGCAAGTGTAAAAAAGTCGAAAATTCAGCATTGCATAAGTATACTTGTTTCTTGTGCTATGTTTAGAAAAGGATATATATCTATGGGGTGGTGTTTGACTTGGGCCAACATAGACAGCTAGCTGTTAAGATATATACTGTATTGTATTTGAATCTCGTAATTGGCAAAAGTCATGCTAATTACTTTTATTATATTTTAACTGTGTTCTTAAATAAACTTTGTTTGATAAAAGCTTCCTAGTGGGTCATTTGAATCATTGGAACCATTTATATTCTATCAAATTCAAATGTAAAAACTTATGGTCTAGGCTATCTTCATAAAACACTTTGGAGTTTCTGGCCTGGGTCTTAATAATATTCTAACTTTATTACAGCATATCTTATTGTAACATATCTGCAGTTATGACAATATTCCTTTATTCCAGTTCTTTCAATGCTGCTTTCTCCAAGTCATTCTCACATCACTTTAGTAGCCACTTCCTCCTGTTACAGTTAACCCTCTATGGGATATACTCCATTATATCACAGAATGTTGCATCAAACAACTTAAATTGTTTGGAACCAACTCCATAGTTGAATGATAGGCTGCCTCACAGTGCCAGGACCCTGGGTTCAATTCCGACCTCTGAATTCACTGTCTGTGTGGAGTGTGCACGTTTTCATGTCTATGTCGATTTCTTTTGGTTGCTCCAGTTTCCTCCCACAGTTCAAAGATGTGCAGGTTAGGTTGATTGGCCATATTAAATTATCAGAGGATTAGCAGCGTAAGTATGTAGGGTTACAGGAATGGGGCCTGGGCAGGATTATGGTCAGTGCTGACTTGATGAGCTGAATGGCCTCCTTTTGCACTATACAGATTCTATGATTTGATTTCATGGAATCATAGGTTTATTACAGGTTTTGATTTATTATTGTCACATGTATCAGTATACAGTGAAAAGTACTGATCCGTACCTGCTATACAAAGCATACTGCGTATAGAGAGTGCAGAATGTAGTGTTGCAGTTATAGCTCGGATGTAGAGAAAGATCAACTTAAAGTGTTGGGTTTGGAACGGCGGGTAGTGGCGGGAGGGGGGGGGGGCTTCGGGCAGAGGAACTGAATGGATGGATCTGGCGATGCATAAATCGCTACAAGTAGCAATAGCACCAGCACAAGCTGACGCGGCCACATAATGGAGCAGGCATTGGCGAGAGACAGTGAGAGAGGGGGAGCTTCCACACGCTGACCAACACAGGACGATCTGGCAACAAGCGCTGAGTGATTGATGTGTCAGTGCGTGCGCGCGCCACGGCGCTCAGCCGCAATCTCCGCTCGGAATTCCCGGTGGACGGTGTTTGTGTGTGCGAGCGCGCGTGCACGCGGGGGTCAGGCTCGTAACACCCCGCGCGGTGGCGCGCGCCGCCAGGCACGCTCCCGCGCGGAGGGGGAGGGGTCGCAAGAGGCGGAGAAGGAGGTGAGAGAGAAGCAAGTGTCAGAGAGGCAGAGCTGGAGCTGGGAGTTAGTCGTTCAGCAGCTCCGCTCCCAGGCTGAGGGAGGTGGGAGCGGGGAGGAGGAAAAGGACAAGATGAATCCTCAGTGTGCTCGCTGTGGCAAAATCGTTTATCCTACGGAAAAAGTCAACTGCTTGGACAAGGTAACTGAATTGAGTTATTTTTATCCTCCCATCCAACCTCACCTCTCTCATGTACATACACACACAGCAGCACTGATGGTTGCACTGCGGCTCCTCATCACTTCACATCCTCTCGGATAAAAGTGTTAAATGCAGAGACGAAATGGAAATGTTGTGTGAGGCTTGGAGGGGAGGCGTTGTGGTGGTGGAGGAGGTTGCGTTCAGATCATCCTGGCTTGCTGATGCATTAAAATGGAGTTCCCATCCTCCTCAACTACGCGAAAAAGTCTCGATTTCAGGTATCGAAGGCTTCAAAAAGCTGAGAATAAAATCTAATTTACTTATTTAACATATGGCGCATTACTGGCATTTGAGTGATAACCGGGCAAGCTGTCAACGTTACTCTCTACCTGGTCAGAATCGGTTAAAATATCCATTAAAAAATCTATTTCATACACTTGGTTAATCCTTCATTTTTTTCGCCTATTTCTATATGTAATATAATTTACGCAGTACTCCTTTTTTATTAAAACATTCTGCGTTTAGGTCTATGAGATTAATCTCCCACAGTTTGACGCAGAATTTATTGTGTGCAGAATAGAGCAAATTATTTTTATTGTGCAGCTTTCTGGTAACACCTGTGATTTGTGCATGTTTTGAGGCTGCTTTCGGGCTACGCAGTCGAATTTCATGCATGTTGCTTTCTCTTGAAGCATTATGTTATCGTTTTGGATAGCGCAGGTGAGGGAGAACTCACACATATTTTCTTCTCTTGTAATTCGCAGTACTGGCACAAAGCATGTTTCCACTGCGAGATCTGCAGGATGACCCTCAATATGAAAACGTATAAAGGATATGAGAAGAAACCTTATTGTAATGCGTGAGTAAATGTTGAGTTCTGTGTGCGTGGAGCCTTATCAGTGCCGTTGCCCCCCCCCCCCAAGCACCCCGCCTACCCTCCAACAGCAAAAAAAATCTTAACTGTTGTATTGTCATTCAAATCTCTCGCGATGATCATAGTTGTTTAAGGCAGGGGTACTCTGAAAACAAGTTTAGTTGCCTTGCCCGAAGGTGCGGCAGCTCGCTTTTCAGCACTTATTTTTGGCTATTTACATACCTCCATATGTGAAAGATGCTGCCTTATTGTGTGGCAGATAGATTCTTCTGCGATTACTTGGTCATTAAAAGTTTCAGCATCACGATAGTTACGTCAAAGCTCTGCCTTTTAAATTTATAGCATTAAAGTTACATTATTTCATGGTTATATTTTGTTTCTGTGATCAGATAAAGGAATTTAAAAGATCACCTTATGGATGCTGCAAAATTAGAACTGGAGGCACATTAACATCAGCATCGTGGGGTTAAAGGTTTGTACTCCTGAAGTCAACATCAATATCATTAGCAAGGGCCAGATCCGGGATCCTTTTGTGAAAATGGTATTTGTGTACATCTGGAATGCCATTTCTTCAATCTGTTCATCAAATTACACTTGTCAACCAACTTCTATAAGCAGTGTTTTAAATGGTCCTCATTGTTTATTTAGGTAAGTATCTGGATGTCATTTTAGGCAATCAAGTAGTTTTTGGGCCAACATTGTACCTGTTTTATGTATCTTTTTTGTTGGTGAACTTTTTACTGAGTGAAATTGTGGAGAGCAGGAAGGTTTTGTAGGACTTGAATGTTATCAGTTGCTGACTATAGAAATGTTGCTTGGCTTTATTTACCCTTGAATCTGGCAAGAGAATAGCACTGGGATTTTACTATAATAGGTGTCTCCTGCAAATGCAGTGCACAATAGACTGCATGCACATAGGCCTAATTGCTTCTCATCATGAGCAAGTGCTGTTTCTCAGCTGAAAGGGCTTCCAATTGCTCAAATGTTCCATTTGTTTGTGGCCATTACTGTTTAATACTTTCAGATCTGACTCTGGTTTCATGAAAGTATTCTTGTTCATATTGTGCCTATCGTCAACAACCTCTTTGTTCTATCCAGATGGTCAGATGACAGATTGGCTGCTTGAAGACTCGGGCTGTCCCTTTCAAATTGGTTGGTGACTTCTCTCAGGAACTTGGGCGGAGGTACCGATATAGTGAACCATGAACCAAGAAGTGTTCTAATTGAGAAAGCTATTGATGTTTAGAAATTGGGTAACTTGTAAAGGTCATTCAGTATAGCTAAGCATAAGCATTAAGATGCATATCCATTTGCCAGATGTTTTACAGTATTGCGGTCAAAGGGGCCATTGCCTTACAATGAACTGCCAGAGCTGTAAGTCAGCAAGTTATTGATGAGAGTCTCTGAACTATCTCTGTATTCCCTAGAGCACCAAAACTTCCTCCTCCCTCTGATCCAATCCTGGCACCCACCCATATCAGTGCTGCCAAGCATTATGAATTAATGGGTGTTCCCATTACGTCACTAAGATTATGAAAGCCAACAACTGTACCAAAAAATTAGCTCTCAATTCCAAAAGAGTTTAGTCTTTATTTAACAAATGGTTTCATTTCTGAATCTTACCTGTAGAGTCTCAAAACTGATAACCTCAGGAGCGAATCCATGCTGGAGTTCAGAACTTGCTAGTTTTCAGGAAAAATTCAGAACTCCTTAATTCAGCGAATAGGGGACATATGAAAATCAGATGACATGATTGCAAAGCACTTCAGGTTAATGCAAACCTCTGCTGATATTAATT
The DNA here is from genome assembly GCA_024679065.1 of Sphyrna mokarran. Lineage (NCBI taxonomy): Eukaryota > Metazoa > Chordata > Chondrichthyes > Carcharhiniformes > Carcharhinidae > Sphyrna > Sphyrna mokarran. Next base: position 41,526,935 of record JAGIQG010000002.1, read on the forward strand.
CACTTATTATACAGTTGATTTAATAACTTTCATGCTTTCCCTACATCACAAACTGTTTAAAATGTAAAGATCAATCAAATGGAAATTATGTTAAAAACAGTTATAATTGAAAACTTTCTAATTTAAATTCAGACAATATTATACTGTTCTCCCTGAAATTTCTCTTTTAACTGACTTAGGCCAGCTGCAGAAGGCAACCAGTGCCCGTGAAATTTAAAGGCTTTTAGGAATCAAGTGCAAGTTTGAGATTAAGCCAGCGGGCTTCTATATGAATGGTCTTCATAGCATCAAAACTCAAAGCAGAAACCCAGTTCTGCAGTAAGAATAGGCAATTGTCCTGATCCCAAGTGCAATACATAGCTAAATATTCGACCTGATCAAATTCTGCCAGAGTCTTTTGCTCTTCCTGGTGATTTGCCACATCTTCAGAAACTTTTAGCATTGTAAACAACTAATGCGAGAAGGCACACTGATGTGCAACTCCCTGAACTTTTCCACCTAAGTCAGTTGGGCGTTAAGGATTGCTTAGGCACTGAAAACATCATGTGCGTAAAGCAGAAGACTACCTGGCATGCCATTGCAGCAATTCCCTGAACAAATCTGTAAGGTTTTCTTACCCATTTAAAATTCTTGCAAGACAAGGTCTACTTTAAAAAGAAGTCCAGTTTTCGAATGCCATTGCTTTTTAGATAACTAGATTTAAGGCACTTTACGTGCATCTGTGCAGAATTCTAATGGTGTCTATCCTGTGTGCTTAGTTACTATTTTTATGCCTTGAATGTATGATATTGACACCGAGAATCATAGAATTCCTGCAGTGCACGGGAGACTCTTTGAGTCTGCACTGAATCTCTGAAAGGGCATCTTACACAGGCCCACACCCTGACCTGTCCCTATAATCTCATGCATTTGCCTTGGCTAATCCATCTAACCTGCATATTTTTGGACATTAAGGGGTGGTTTAGCATGACCAGTGCTCCTAATCTATGCACCTTTGGACTGTGGGAAGAAACCGGAGCACCTGGAGGAAACCCATATAGACATGGGGAGAATGTGCAAACTCCAGACAGCCACCCAAGGCCAGAATCAAACCTGGATGTCTAGTGTAGCACACACAGTATGAGTTGCCATTTAACAGCGTGGGTACTCAACTGATTTCTATTTCCTTTGATCAACAGAATCATTAGTATGTCCACATAAACCTGTTTAGATCTATTTCATCACAATTTCTGAATTTATACTTGTTTGCAGTTTTCAGTTAAACAAAATGCAATGTGGCTGAATGAGTTAACAGCTTTGATGGGATTAGAACTATACAGAATGAATTTGGAGAATTCCAGCTTAGTTCTTCAGGGCAATGCATGCTGTGAAAAGCTGACTTGAAAGTTATAGGCTTGCGTTGAAGGGGTATTATAACTCGGAAAGGAAACAACACTTACATTTGTGCAACATTGTTTTCTGTATGACCAGACCAAATGTGGCCTGAAATTGCTTGATCTGAAGGTTTTTGCTGCGTACTGGAAACTGATAAACCTACTCATTGGGTAGATGTTTACAATTTTAATGGATATGGCTTCTTATGTTTCCTTCATCTTGACACTATCTACTGAATAAATGTAAAATATTCTGAAGAAAATTTTGTCACACTTCAGAAAAGTTATATTTTGTCCAATTATAAAGCACATTAGTCCTTTAATATGTCCTCTAATCTATCCTTTTGCAAATGGTGTCTCGCCATGTAGCTATGTGCAACAGTGACTCTGTATTCTCAGTGAGTTGAGGAGGAATTTCTTCAGCTGGAGAGTGATAAATATTTGGCATTTGTTGTCATGGAAGCCAGGTCATTGAGTGTATTTAAGTCAGAGATAGATTCTTGATTGGGAAGGGAAGCAAAGGTTATGGGGGAAAAGGTGGGAGAATGGGGTTGAGAAACATATAAGCCATGATGAAGCAGACTTGATGAGCCAAATGGCCTAATTCTGCTTCTATATCAATGGTCTTAAGGTTTTATGATCTTATTAATGGAACTGCAAAAATTGTCCTCAGTTACAACAACCTTACATCTTCAGTTCCTTGATTTGGTTGCAGAGATATAAAATAAGAAAATTCTAACAATGAGTAACACCTCCTCTGAATATTTATGCAGTTTTTGAATTTCAGTTTTTATTACTACTGTTTTTAAACTACTTCCTATCTTATATGCATATGCCCTTTGTTTCCGCTTACAGCGCACTGAGTTCTATTAATGTGCATGGTCATTTGGAAATCTCTTATTGCATTTATTAAACTTTCCCCTGATAGAGTATCATCATTGATTACAATGACAATGAGTTGTCTTAAGGGTTAATGTAGTTACGTAGCTGTGCTTTTTTGAAGTTCCTTTTTTTGATAGTGGGATGTACATTCATTGGTTGATTCTTAATTGATAATTCAATGTCAACTAATTGATTATTCTGAATCAGTCTTAAAAAATTCTAAACAAGGTAATGAAGTCTACCGAAAAGGTTTGTAAATAGCTATATTTTGCCTAACATTTGTTAAAGTCATTTCAGTTTCAGTGTTGGAGCTATGTCTCCAACCATCACTCACTTGGAGAAATATGTCCATGGGCATCCAGATTTCATACTTGAACCACAAACTTGCAACATTGATTTAAAAATCAGTTTAGGTGCCTAATGGCCACAGAGAGAAACAAAGAACAGGTTTCAAAATGACAAAATAAGCCAATAAGGAAAATCTTGTTTCTTTTTTACAACATTGGGAATGGCAGAAGAGGGAAATAGTAAGAGACAAAATACATTTAGTGGTGTTACTTATTTGTAACTGGACAAATGTCCTGCACCTATCATTGTATATCAATACTGTATGTAGGCAGCATGGATAACATCAGGCCTGACCTATTGCTGATGTGTTTTGAACATTTGGCCTGTGGTCACAATGTACAATTTAGATCCAAATTCATACAAATTGTCTCATCTGTTCTACCAATGTCAAGTTATGCTCAAATGTAATTAGAGTAGGATTACATGAAAAATGGGGGAAAAATCATTGCAACAATGGAGGCCTAGAGAGAGCATCAAACATGCACTGTATATTTCCCTCTAAAATATGAAAATTAAAGATTCAACTAACTTCACCATTATTCATGAACATTGGCCATTGCGTACCTAAGAACGTGCAATAGTGCAAACATTTTAATTCTGAGGGTTCCTTATACTGATGCCGTAAAAATTCATTGAAAGAACAAAAATACAGTACGTTATCTCAGTGTAGTTAACTTTTTCTTTGAAAGATCAAAAATTGTAGTATTGTAAAATTATTTATTCCATTCTGTGCTGAAAATCTGATCCTAATTTGAAGAGAGTCTATGAGCAATTGTGTGTGCAGACTTTAAACTTTGAGTTGGGCATCTATAATACGTGGAGATTCATTCAGGTGGGCACAGTGATAGATGATTGCAAAGATCAAGGAGAGCTGGGAGGATTGTACTTGTGTGTGTGTGCTAAAATTCAGACGGCCTACTTAATTTGTGCCCTGTTTGTTTCTGGGTGAAAATATGCAGGAGATTGCAGCCAGTGATACCACTTAGTTTGTTTTCGAACATGGTAAAGCTTGAAATCAAGCAGATATGTGAATGACAATTGAATTACAACAGTTCAAGGATGAATTATTTAATACAGTTCACTTTTAATCCTTTTAGAGACTGGGAACTGTTTGTCCTATTTAATATCTGTTTCTTTTAGTGGCACATGGAGGCAAACTTCAAGAACATACATTTACGTAATTTGTGCTCATCAACTGATTACTTAGGAATGCAGATATACAATTGAAAACATTCCTTGGCATTTCAATTTTTAGAAGTGTAAGGAAGGTGTAAAATTTGTGGACCAAGAAGTTGGTTATTCCTTTTTGTCTCTTTGGTTTCCCTGTGGCACACATCTCACAAAGTAATATTTTTGCCTTGGTTTTTTGGTCTGTTTGCATATCTTAAAAACTAAAAATTGGTACACAGATGGGGCATGGTCCAAGGAAGAACTGAATAGTTTTTGGTGAAGTGCGGATCTGGATCTTGGCATTTGTTTGAGGATCTGAAAACATTGTGAGCTAGAGCAAACTGACCCTCTTTGTTGAGAATGTTGTAGATTGACTGAATATATGTTTGTGCAGTTCATGGACAATCTTAACTACATTTTTACCTCTTTAGTGCAATCATGGAACACTGCTACGAACCCAGGAGTTCCTAAATATAGTTGAGTTCCAAATTAGATATCATATATTTTTGTTGACTTTGAGACCTCAAAATAACTTTATCTGATGATTCCATTTTTTAACTTTTTGTCCTTGAATTGTATCTATTATCACTGGGAAAGTGCTTTGTGCTAGCAGTAATTTTGAAGAATTCCTCTTAGTCAAAGTAACACTGTGGAATTGGAACTAAAAATAAATCGATCATGTCTTTCTGCTCTTCTGCCCCTTTCAAATTTTTACCATTTAGCTATGTGTCCTCTATCTGTTCATTCTTTTCAAATGTCTTGTTTCTCATTTCTTTCTCAAATTTCACAAGATACATTTCTTGCCAGCCTATTAATCTACCTGATTACTTAAATCAGGAAGTGGAGTTGCTGGTGTTGGACTGGGGTGGAGAAGATGAGAGGTCATTTGACTCTAGATTATAGTCCAACAGGTTTATTTGAAATCACAAGTTTTTCGAATGCTGCTTATTTATCAGTGATGAAGCTTGTGATTTCAAATAAATATGTTGGACTATAACCTGGTGTTGTGTGACCTCTATGGTAAATCAGAAAGGAAGGACATATTTCATTGACCCACAGGGGAACCGCTATTTATGTTCCTTCATTTTGAAGATCAACTGTTAACATACCCTGATAAGTCATTCCACCAGCTTCCGATTTCATTATATCAATTCCCTTGCATATTGATTTTTTATTTGATTTATTATTGTCACGTATTAATTTACAGTAATAAGTATTGTTTCTTACATGCTGTACAGACAAAGCATACCGTCCATAGAGAAGGAAAGGAGAGACTGCAGAATGTAGTGTTACAGTCATAGCTGAGGGCGTAGAGAAAGATCATAGATTGAAAGATAGAATTAGAAGGTATGCTAGGTGCAACTTGCAAGAAGTCACCTCGTTCTGGTGCTACCTTGCAAATCTATGTACTTCAGCATCACTAAGCCTCCCAAGTGTTAGAGTTCCTTTTGAAGTTCCATGTGCACCACATTCATTCTGTTTCCTTTATCAATAAACTTTATTATTTTCTCAATTAAATTTCAGGCATGACTTGCATTTAATAAACTTGTATTAGCTGTTGCTAATTAGTCAAAACCTTGCTAGGCAGTTATTATGTTTGTCTTTTGTGTAGCCTGTGGAAGTTTCCTGATGTTTTTCTGACAGGTCCATATTTATTTGGTCTACCCCTTTCTCTCCTTTTAGAACAGATGTACTGTTGGAAATCTTCCAGTCCTCTGGCTCAACTTCCATATCCAATCAAGTATGTTTGAAAGATTGTGGTCAGAGTCGCTGCATTTTTCTCCGAAGTGTCTCAGCATTCTAGCATTCATGCCATTAGAGTCCAAGATTTTGCTTTTTGTGATTGTCATATTTTTCAGAGCTAATTTCTTGCATAACTGATCCCCTTCCTCCTCCTTGTACCCTACCATTCTCACTACTATTCTCTATTGGAAAACTGGGTTAAGTAGCTAAGCTTTTTCACTTTCTGTGAATCTTTTTTACTTCTCTAACTCTTAATGATGCTACCTGCCAGTGTTTTGCCATTCCCTAAACCAAAAGCAAAAGAACTGCTGACACTGGAGATCTGAAATAAAAACAGAGAATGCTAGAAATACTTACAAAACATTTGTTTAACTTGGCACAAGTTGCCCTTTTAGTAAAGGAGTTAAAACTACAATTCCCAAGTTTGCTAAACAGTTAATTGCTGCTTAAAATGCTTACAAATGCTCATCAAAGAGGGGCTGCACTTCGTTTTGGTAGCTACCACTTCAAATTCCCTTTCTGAAGACCAAATAGCTATTCTGGAATAAACAAAGCTTCGGTTTTAATTTCAAGCCACTCATTAAAGGATTACTCAACATTCCATGGTCATTGCTGTTGAAGTTGTGAAGAGAATTTCTGAAATTTCTTGGAAGATTTTCTGTGACACTTTATCAACACTCCACTCGAGCAATGCTTATTTCAGAAATTCCCTGAGGATCTCACCTAAAAAGGATGGGATCACCAAAAGAAAAGGAGTTCTTCATGATAGCTTTCCAACCAGGGGTTCCTATTGGTCTGAACCAGAAATGAAAGCAGCACATAAAGCAAGGGAGAGCAGCATCCGGGAGCTGCAGGAGAAGGGGACAGAAAGCTGAGCTGGCACCCTTCTTCCCTTAGGGGTGCAGGATATTTTTCCCATTGTAGAACTCTCAGAGCCTGTGTGTGTTTTTTTTTTGTCTCAGTTCCTGAGATACCCTGCAAGGTACTGCAGTGTGCTAGCCAGAACAATCCACATCTGCAGTGCAAGTAGTTGTGAGGAACCCATGTGTGCTGTTCCACAAAACCTGCATCTAATTAATGCTGCAGGTTTCTGATTTGGCAATTTTAGAGATCCTCTTCACAATTTCAACAGCAGTGACCATGAAGAATCAAATTATGGTGATGAATAACTGGGAGCAAAATGAAAGCAAAATGCTGTGGATGCTGGAATCTGAAACAAAAACAGAAAATGCTGGAAAATCTCTGCAGGTCTCACAGCATCTGTGGAGAGAGAATAGATCCAACTTTTTGAGTTTGGTTGACCATTTGTCACAGCAGAACTGAGACTGAAATGTCAGGTAGTTGCTTGACTGGTCTAAGGGGCTACTCTCCAAATTTCTCATATTAGTAAAGGGGCATTACTGGGTATGCATTCACTGTATCAGAATTTGATGGTTAGGTTGAAGTGAAGTGGTCAGTTTGGTTCATACTAAAAATCTATTAAGAGTCAACCATATTGTATTCTGTGGAGCCACCTTTTGGCCAAGTCTGGTAAGGATGGCAGGTGATGTGAACTTGTATCTGTAGATTAATAGTCCATAGAGTAACAGAATCATGCAGCACAGAAGAAGCCCTTGGTCCACTGAATCCGCACTGACACATTAGAAAAATCCTGAAGTCCCACCTAATCCCATCTGCCAGCACTTGGCCCGTAAGCTTAAATTTTCAGATGTGTCAAGTGCTCATCCAGGTACTTTTTTAAAGAATTTGAGGCAACCCGCCTCTACTACCCTGCCAGCCAACAAATTCCAGACCATCAGCACTTTCTGGGTAAAATTTCTTCACATCAGCCCCTCCACCAACCTCTTGCCCCTCACCTTGCACCTATGTCTCTTTGTGACTGATTCTTCAACTACGGGGAACGGCTGCTCCCTATCGACTCTGTCCATGTGATTCATAATCTTGTACACCTTGATCAGGTCGTCCCTCACTCTACTCTGCTCCAACGGAAACGACTCAAACCTATCCAACCTCTCTTCGTAATTTAAATGTTTCATCTTAGGCAGCATCCTGGTGAATCTCCTCTGTACCCCGCTCCAGTACAATCTAATCCTTCTGATAATGTGATCAAAACTGCACACAGTACTCTTGCTGTGGCTTCACCAAAGCTCTGTACAATTCCAGCATGACTTCCCTGCTTTTGTAATTTATGCCTTGATTGATAAAGGCCCATATGCCTTTTTACCACCCTACTGACATGCCCTTCTGCTTTCAGAGATCTGTGGTCAAACATGCCAAGGTTTTTTTGTTCCATAGAACTCCTAGTGTGTTACCATTTACTGAATGCTTTCTTGTTAAATTACTCCTTCCAAAGTGGAATTAACTCCTTCGAAATCTCACTGTTTTCATGGTTAAATTTCATCTGCCACTTATCTGTCCATTTGATCATCCCATCTATATCTTTTTGTAGCCCAAGACACTCTGCCTCACTCTTAACCACTCGTCCAATCTTTGTGTCATTGCAAACCTACTAATCTTAAGACCACCAAACCCCCCCCCGCACTCTCTCTCTCTCTCTCTCTCACACACTCACACTCACACTCACACACACACACGCGTGGTCATCAATGTCATTTATAGAAATGACAAATAATAGGGGGCCCAACATAGACCCCTGTGGTACATTATTGAACACTGGCTTCCAGTCACTAAGGCAAAACAGTTCCCTTCCTGTGAGCGAACACTTCAGCAGTCATGGGCATTCGGCCTCCGACCTTCAGGCAAATGTTCTTCAAGGGGGCCTTCATGACACATGACAGCACAGAGTCACTGAGCAGAGACTGATAGCCAAGTTCCGCACACATGAGGACGGTCTTAACAGATTTCTTGGCTTCATGTCACACTATCTGTAACCCCCATGACTTGCCTGGGTTAGCAAAAAACCTCACTTACTGTGCTGTCTGGAGAAAATACACATCTCTCTAACCTAATGCTTCACTCACATCGTTAGCCACTTTAACACTTGAATAGCAGGTTAGGTGTAAGGATTTGTATTCTAATCAGCAATCTGTGACTGTCTGTGCTGATATGAGTGCTATTGCAGACCAGAACACTGCATTTGCCTGACGAAGATGAAAAGTTGAAAGCTCGCAGATTAACTATCAAATAAATTGGTTGGATTTAAAATTGGTGTTGCCAGATTCTTTGAGTTTTCCAGTCACTAAAGCAGCCTTTTGTCATCACCCTCTGTCTCCTACAGCTGAGCTTATTTTGAATCCACTTTATCAAATTACTCTTTACCCCATGTGAATTTACCTTCTTTCCAAGCCTCCTATGTAGGACCTTGTCCCAATCTCAAGAGTTACTACGACAAATACAAAATATTGCTGATGTGGCAATCTGAAATAAATATAGAAAGTGCTTGAAAAACTCCAATCTGGCAGCATTTGTAGAGAGAGTAGCAGACTTAAAATCTTGAGTCCAGTGTGACTACTTTGGTTCAGAATAGTTGTTAATGACAGAAAAATGAAAAGCTGTATCTGAAAGCAGAAACGTAAAATCAACATGGAGACTGGGCCTTGGGGGAAAAAGATCAAGATGGAGAGCGGAGTTGATGGCCTGAAGTGTTGGAACTCGATGTTGAGGCCATATTACTGGTCCAGTAACATAACCACTATGTTGCTGTATCCTATTTATAAATTTTTATTTTGCTATATTCCTTCATCTTAGTGATGTTGGTCTTCTTGAGCCATTGTTTTCTCTTTGCCTTTCATATCCAATATTACAGTCTTTGTTTTTGACGTTTTCCTCTATCCTTGTATTATTTATTTGTGCTGCTTTGTTTCAGCAATGTTTCAATTGGTCTAAATGCATCAAGATTTAAAAATAATGTTGGACACATTGTAGCCAACTTTCATCTTGTAACCATGCTGTCTTAAGCTTAAACTGATGATGGTGGTTAAAAATTGTGGAAGAACTCAATTTGCTGACTTATTGTCGGAGGCCCAGCTGTTCCATTTTTAATGCAGGCATTTATTTTGGTGAGCAGCACTTAGATCAGAAATGAGCAGGGGATTTATTAAAGCATGAAAATTGGGCTTAAGCAACCCAGACAAGAATCCTAAGCTATTTTTGTATTCACTTGTGTTGCAACTGTTAGGCCTTCAGGCCTGCTTACTATTCAGAGTTGAGAAATAGTATCCAAGTGGCCCTCAACTGTTTTTTAACATGTTGCAAAGTTTTGGAAGGTGTTTTTCTTGTACTTCATTGGTTTGTCTGGCTGCTTAAAGATTTCCAAGTGCTTGGGATGGCTATAAAATAATTAAAACTCTTGAGACGTTTTAAACTGTAGTTTATTTTCTGATTCCACTTTGGTTAGAGAAGGAGAGATGCCAGCAAGGGAAGAGCAAACAGCAGTTTATGCTGGTACACCAAATATAGGCTTTGTTAATAGGGCAATATGCCTGCAGTTCTCTGAAGAACTGCACAAGGAGGCTATACTTCTCATGGGAGGTTGTCATAGAGTTGTTGCCATCTGCATCAAGCTGCAACCAACTGTCACAGCTATCTCAGCATTGCGTCTTGCAGTCAAGGTCACTGCAGCATGTTAAATGTAAATGAGTTCCAGCTACACAAATTGATTTGGGTCTTCCACTGACCTTATCTGGCAGGGAGAGTAGACATCCTGCCCACTGCCTGTCTGATGTACATCCACTGCAGAATTGTTTCCCATTGTAAAAATGTTTATCTTTGCTGCTTAAATTGCTCTTAACCGATTGTATTCCCACTAATTAAAGTTATCCATTTTTATAGCTGTTGCTTTTTCTGTAATTTGCCTACATGCTTCTTCCTCATTCTTGCTGTTCAGAAGCCTGTAGTATGCTTCCAATAAAAAAAAGAACCATTATATTCCTTAACATATCAGTGATATAGTACTGTAAGACAATATTTGATTAATAGTCAGTCCTTCTTCATTGTTTCCTACTTTATTCTTTTGGAATATTTTGTAACTAGGAATAGTCATCACTCATCATGCCTTGGCCTAAGTCCTGTCTTTGTTACTGCTATTCAAACTGTTTCTAATGTTTCCTTTCTACTTTGAGCATTTACATCCATAGAAACTAAACCTGATTCTTGTTTGTTTAATTTAATTGTTCAAAATACAATCGGTTTCTCTGTAGCTAAAATTTCTTTTGGTGAAATAAAATTTAAACAATGTAAGAAGCAAATAGATGGGGAAAAAAACAATAATACCATATGTATCCAAAGAAGTTCCAGAATGCACTGTGTGATAAAAGTAGAGGTTGACTTATTCATCCTTATAAATTAATGACCTTGTTTTTTTTGCATAACAACTTATAATGCTGCATATTCCTGTTGGTGCATGCTTAACTCAATGGTAGAATCTTTTGACCCAGAAGATTGTGGAGTTAAGTCCCATTTCAAGGTTCATGCATCTAGACAGTTACTACACTTCAGCTGAAGTATTTTATTCGCTATCGAACGCTTGATAAGCTGTGAAATGAGAGGCACTAAACAAATTAAAGTTCTTTCCATCCATACTTGTATTGATCTGTGTTTCCTTTCCACCCTCCTGCCATTTCCCATTCACTGTTCTAGGAGATTTGGTTGTATCAATTATATGATAAATCAGTACGTAGGAGGCATTAAAAAGTCAGAAGTACCGGTTCAAATTGCAGGTGTCATTTTGGTAAGTATTTTCAATGTTAAATGAATCACATGTTCTTTTATGCAGTGCTGTGTATGTAGTCCAAAACAAAAGACTTAAACATAGAAAATTAGAAGCAGGAGTAGGCAAATTGGCCCTCTTGAGCCTGCTCCACCATACAATGACTGATCGTGTATCTCAACGCTAGACTTCTGTGCTCTCCCTATATCCCTTGACACCTTCTAGAAATCATATTTCCTCCTCAAAAAATGTTCAGTGACTTGGCCTCCACCACCTCTGTGGTAGAAAATTTGACAGGTTCACATCCTCAGTAAAGAAGTTTCTCCTCAGCCCAGTCCTAAAAGGCCATTGTGTATTGTGGGATTGTGACCCCTTGCTCCTGATTCCACCCAGCCAGAGGAAACAACATCCCTATGTTTAACCTTGTCAGAATTTTCTACTTTTAAATGAGATCTCCTTTCATTCTTCGAAGCAGAAGTGAATGCAGGCCCACTCGATACAATCACTCCTTGTATGACAATTCTGCCATTTGAGGGATCGGTCTGGTGAACCTTTGTGGCAAGTATAGTTTTTCTGAGGTAAAGAGATCAAATCTGCACAAAAAGACTTGAGATATGTTTATGGACATTAGAAAAACTGGGATTAAACTTGACTGTTTTTGTTTCAAATGAAAACCCATGCATTTTTAGTCTCCAAGTGGTTCTTTCAATTAAATTGTTAAATATGTGGGAACTTCGATGGAAAGGGAAAAGTAGTCTGGCTGGAGTTCTCTGACCTCGTCTACGACTGGGTTTTTCCAGTCCAGTGCAGTGAATGGAGATTTGGCTGAGCAGTAAATTTTTTGTCCTTGCTGGCAATCGTGACAAGATGTCCAACATTGGAGAATTCTGGCCATAACTGAACAATTGTATTCTTTACCCATGAAATCTGAAATATACGCTTTGAAAGCAAGTAGGGTATGTTATCTTTTTTGTTTTACAGCTTTCACCACCTCAATCTAAAACAGCTCCATGTAAAATGTCAATTGGTCGTGGTACAAAGGGCAAAGAAAATTACAGCACAGAATAGGCTCTTCGGCCCTCCAAGCCTACACCGACCACGCTGCCCAGCTTAACTAAAATCCCCGACCTTTCTGGGGACCATATCCCTCTATTCCTATCCTGTTCATTTATTTATCAAGAAGTCCCTTAAAAGTCATGACTATATCCACTGCCACTACCTCCCCTGGCAGTGAGTTCCAGACACCCACCATTCTCTGTGTAAAAAAAATAAATGTGCAGTGATAACATAGTATCAATCATTGTTCATCTTGGTTTTATAATAGGGGATGATCATTGATCTGTTCATAGAGGGAAGGTTAATATCTGAGCCATGATCAGTTTGCTTTCCTTTGCGATAAATATGATGAAGCAAATTTACCATCTGTATAAATCTTCATCAACATATTTATTTACAAAACTTTAAAGGTGTTGCTTCTAATCTTTTTGTGGATGGTAAACATGTGCTGTTTACTTCGTTTTCTTTACTGATGAATATTTTTGAATAGCCTGCACTTTTGATGACTTACTGACTTTCATTCCTTTTTATTCCCACTTTGATACTACCAAGTCCATAGTCAACAAATCAATGAAGTTGCAAACGGGAAGAGGGATCAAGTTATTTCCACTGTTAAATTTATAGCAAATTTATAAGTTGTTTGCTAAGAGCAATTTCCCAGAAGAACCTTTAGGTATTACCACTGCAATCATCTGGATTCAGGTGAACAAAACAAATCAAATAATACAAACACAGCATTTTGTATAGTTTACTGAAAAATGTAAATTTTTATTTCTGATCTTGTTCACCTGTTCTGATATCTTTAGCAGCTTGTATCAACCCTTTTCTCTTTTCTTCAATTGTTTCTTTTAACAAATACCCGATGTTTGTTTTTAAAGCTATTCCCAGCATTTTATTTTATCTCTTTATCTTCTCTTCTGCATTATCACTATGATTCTCCATAATACCAAGTCTGATGATGGACTGCCTGTTGTCAAAGTTTGACAATGTACATAGCAAAATTTTATGCACGTGATGTTCTTCAAGCAACGTATAGCAGTTGTTATATGGGGAGATATAACCTGCATTGGAATTTGTAGTGATATTTAGCCGTAAGAAAGAATGAAAATATGTTGTGGTTGATTTATTAAAAGAGCACTGTCTTCATGGACCATGAATGGTGCTGAACCTATATTCGGAGGGAGTAAGAAGAAAAAACCTTTTGCCGCGCTGCCACGTGGTGTGATGATGCAACTTTACATAATTTACATTGCTATGTTATGATTTTAAACCAAGACATTGTCACAAATGTATTCATGAATGTGATGACCATTTAAGTCATGTTCTCTTTTTTTTTTGAAGAGCCCCTTTTAAGTGGATTAGTAATTATGGGGAGCACTAGCTTATTTGGGAAGAATGGCATGCAGGGCAAATGTGTTGTTTGATGTGCTTTTATTGAGACACAGAATCATAATAGCCCTACAGTGCAAAAGGAGGCTGTTACGCCCATCAAGTCTGCACTGATGACAGGTTACGCTCAGGCCTGAGCGTAACCTATATATTTGATCTGCTAATCCCCCGACAATTTACCACGGCCAATCCATCTAACCGACACATCTTAAGGCAATATACCATAGCCAATCAACCTAAGTGGCATATCTTGAGTGTTGGGGGAAACTGGAACACCCAGGAGAAACCCCTGTAGATACGGGGACAATGTGCAAACTCCACACACAGTCACCCAAGGCTGGAATTCAACCCGGTTCCCTGGCAATGTGCCACCGTGCTGGTTTCTGTAGATAACTTTATTTTTACAATGCCCCTCCCCCTTCCCTGAACAAGGCTGAATTCACTTGGCACCCATATCAGTCTTGTTAATTACATGGCGATCTTTCTGCTCCTGCTCAGCACTATACTGCATGTGTGATAGCCATTCTCCATTTCTGGCTTCCTTTGTTTGTCTGTCATTCATTCACATTTGATCGTGGCAGCAAGTAGTCATCTGCATTGCCCACTGACTCAGTAGGAACTTTAACACTATTTCACGCAACCCCTGAAAACCGCACGTATGCAAACCCCAATTTGAGTATCTCTGCTTTAAAACCTGAGTCTTGTTCAAGGAAGTGTGATGGAATTTAGTGTTGCAGTTGCCCGTTTTGAGATTTGCCTAGCAGGTTAAGGCAAATTGGCAGCAGCATGCTAATGTTGTGTACAGTATGACTTTGTGAATGCCAAAGAGAATTTTATACCTGTTGCTTACAGCATTGTGGTTTGCCTTCTGTGATGGCTGGTTTATTCTATCCACTTGCATCATTCATAATTTTCATAAATGGAATATTCGTTAAATAGAGTTAATGCAGAAACTGCTCAGCAGTTCAGGCCATGTCTATGGAGATAGAAGCAGAGATGATTATTTTTCAGCTGAGTGAACGGGGGTGGGGGGGTAGTTCGCTGAACCTGCTTTGTGTCTCTATGGTAGATTGTGCATTCTGGATGATAGTGAATACCAGCATATCACCAACTGGAAGAGAACTGAGAGGCTTTGTTTGTTGTCTGACCTAATTTCCAGATCCAGTTAAACCGAGATGCAAACTCTTGTATTCTTACATTTTGGTCAATCCATGGCTTTGTGCAAGATTTCCTTTTGCAGAATTTTGTTATATCACTCAGATTTGCTTTTAAGTTGGAGGAACAAGAACAAAATGGTATTAACAAGACTGGTGAATTTTCTTATTCCCCTTATTTTATTATAGGGAATTGTAGCAGGTGAGAGACGGACCACAGAAAGATCCATTAATCTTGGGTAGTGTTTTCCGGCTTCAGGCAAGCGCAACTGGCAAACCCCACCCAGTGAGACAGCAATGTGTAGACAATGTGCAGTCTTTATCAGGTCATGTCTTGCATCCTGGAGTAAAATGACGATGGTTGCCAAATAGGAATGTTATGCTTTTTTAAGGAAAGTGGCAATACTTGTTAGAAATACCAGTAGTGACTGCACATTTTTGAATTTGCCAAATAGGTGTCTTGTGAGCCAAGAAACAACAATGTATCTTGGCTGCTTGGTGCTTGAAAATATGGGCAATGCTGTATAAACATGAGCTCCAGCATTTTTTTTTACAATACTTAAAAACATGTTTCAGCGTATACATTTCTTCCTACACCTCTACAATGTTTGTCCGTTGAACATTTTTCCAAAAACAAATAGGAAGAACAGAGAACTGCAACTGATCATTATGACAGTAACAGCATAAGGAACTGAATGGCATCTTGTTGCTAAGGAAACTGCTGCTGTGCGACCAATATTTCCTCGCACTTGTGTTTTTTTCCATGGTGAAACTACCAATTCTAATGAGTAGTAACTTTCTTAGTGGGTGCTTCTGCTTAAAATAACAATTTGAATCAAAGATTGGTAGGATCAGTAAGAATGAAACAGGAATTATGATGCTTAATGCAAAATAATCTAAATTATCTTAATTGTGAGTGACATTATTTTGAGTGTTTCCTTAGCAATTAAACATCATTTGGATGCCATATGTTGCTGCTCCTGCCTTTTTTAACTGTGCGACTGTTTTAGTTGGCTGTCATTGCTATGGTGTATTTGCATGTCATTTTTGGACCTCCAAAATATTGGTAAGCGTAAACATCAAGAGAGTTTGGTTGAATCTGTGATCAACAATGGTGGAAAATATACATTCAAGTTATTTTAGCTGGAAGTCATGATATGAGTTCAAAGATTGGGAAGAAAAATGAATAATAATATTGGAGTACCATAATGGTTATGCACGATCAGTCCACTCAATTGTTCTTGCAGAAATAAAGGAAACGCAGCAGCATATGGGGTCTAAATGGAATCTTGTTGCTAAGGTAACTCAAAAATAATGCCAGGTAAAATCAGGATCATTTGATTATCGTGTGTTTTTGTTGTGCACATGATATTTTATATTTCAGTTTTTATTCGGCTCCTATTTTTTTGAGGTGATGGAGAGCATCGACTTCCAACATCCTTTTGATCTTTTAAGTAAAATGTTCTCATGTTTAAGAATTTCCTTGTGTCAAAAATGCTTGGCAAGGAATGATGGTAGATCCATGAGGTTTCTATTTAGGTAATTCTGAAGGTATTTTGTTCTTTCCTCTGCACCTTTCAATATTAAGGTCTGCACAAGATTTTAATATTGTGTGTTACTCCAGTGAAGTAAATCTTGGACAATCACTTTTGAGAGCGTAATGATCGAAATTAAGTATGAGTTTGGAACATTAATTTCCATGCTTCACCTCTCATTTCCTTTTTTAAACAGCGGCATAACATTAGCTGTTTTCCAATCTTCTTGCACTTTTCCGGAGCGAATTCTGAAAGATAATTAGACCGTATTCAGCCTTGCTTGAATTTCTGGGTCAATTAAGTGCTGAGAATGGAAATGCCACCATGATGTTGCTGAAGGGCAATGCCCCCCCATGTATAAAAGGTTTAGGATCTACATCTACTAAGTGTTCTTCTTTGCGACTCGAGGGCAATTAGGGATGGGCAGTAAATACTGGCCTATCCAGCAACACCCACATCCTGTAAACTAATTAAACAAAAACAAATGCCTGTACACCAAAAACTATGGGCAGGTTTTTTGTATGCCTTTGTAGGTTTAGAGAAATGGAGATTAATGATCAAAATATTTGTTATGATTTATCCAAAGAATGTTGAGCTGTTGAAACCATGTATTACAAAGAACAATGAGCATATTTACCTTAGATACATAGAAAAAGAAGGCATTAATCTGCGTTATTCAACATATAGGAAAGTATAGAAGTGGCAGAGATGATAGCGGATGCCCTAGTAATTATCTTTCAGAATTCGCTCCGGAAAAGTGCAGGAAGATTGGAAAATGGCTAATGCTATGCCGCTGTTTAAAAAGGTAGCAGACAGAAGGCAGAGAATCATAGGCCGATTAGTTTAACGTCTGTAGTTGGAAAATGCTTGAATCTGTCATCAAAGCAGAAATAACGAGGCACCTGGATACAAACGGTTTGATCAGGCAGATGCAGCATGGATTCGTTAAGGGGAAGTCCTGCTTGACGAATTTATTGGAGTTCTATGAGGAAGTGACTAGTGCAGTAGATAGAAGGGAACTGGTGGATGTGGTGGTTTTGGATTTTCAATAAGCGTTTGATAAGGTGCCTCTCAAAAGATTGATGCAGAAGGTTAAGGTGCAGGGAGTCGAGGGTAGGGTGTTAGACTGGATGGAGGATTGGTTGTCTAATAGGAAGCAGAGGGTAGGTATTAATGGGTGCTATTCTGATTGGCAGCTGGTGACTAGTAGAGTGCCCCAAGGTTTGGTGCTGGGGTCTCAATTATTTACCATTTACACAGATGATCTGGAGGAAAGGGCTGAGTGCAGGGTGACGAAATTTGCTGATGACACAAAGATGAGTGGAAAAGCAAATTGTGTGGAAAGCCTGCAAAGGGATCTGGATAGATTGAGTGGGCAAGGACCTGGCAGATGGAGTATAATGTTAGCAAGCGTGAGGTTATCCACTTTGGTAAGAATAATGGTAGGAAGGATTACTATTTAAATGGCGTAAAGTTGCAGCATGTGACGGTGCAGAGGGACCTGGGAGTCCTTGTGCACGAATCGCAAAAGCACAGTATGCAGGTGCAGCAGGTGATTAAGAAGGTGAATGTAATGTTGGCCTTTATAATAAGACGGGGGGATAGAATGTAAAAGTAGAGAGGTTCTGTTGCAGCTGTATAGGGTGCTGGTGAGGCAGCAGCTGGGGTACTGTGTGCAGTTTTGGTCACCGCATTCGAGGAAGGATATATTCCCCTCGGAGGGGGTGCAGAGAAGGTTTACTAGGCTGATACCGGAAATGAGGGCGTTGTATTATGAGGAAAGACTGAATAGGCTAGGTTTGTACTCTTTGGAGTTTAGAAGGCTGAGAGGGGATCTTATAGAGACGTATAAGATAATGAAGGGGATGGATAGGGTAGAGGTTGAGAGACTCTTCCCCCTTAGCAAAGATAGCAGGATTGGCGGGCTCAGCCTCAAGATTAGGAGGGATGATCGGAGTTGCGGAGGGGTTTCTTCACGCAAAGGGTGGTGAGTCTTTGGAATTCTCTGCCATGTGAGGTGGTGGAAGCTTCCTCACTGAATATGTTCAAGTCAAGAGTGGATAGGTTTTTAATTGACAAGGGAATTAAGGGTTATGGGGAGAAAGTGGGAAAGTGGTACTGAACCACTACAGATCAGCCATGATCTTATTGAATGGCGGGGCAGGCTCAAGGGGCTGGATGGCCTACTCCTGCTCCTATTTCTTATGTTCTTATGTATAAATTAGGATATTACATTCAACATAGTCTATGTCCCAGTTGTCATATGACTGTATAGTCTGCTACATAACGTGAACCCATGCAATTTATTATCTGAATCAAAACAAATGTCTCCAGCAGTCAGCTTATCATTACTAATATTAGCCAATAGTTATATTAACATGCAAATTAAGTTAACAATAATGAATTGATATGGATTATTTACAACATGCATGTTGTCAATATAAGATACTAAGTTGCAAATTTGGTTTAGATTCATAGTCATAACAATGATTTGCATTCGTGCCTCATAGCACCAGAGATCCGTGTTTGATTCCAGCCTTGGGCAAATGTCTGTGCGGTATTTGCACATTCTCCCCATGTCAGTGTGGGTTTCCACACGTGCTCTGGTTTTCTCCCATTGTCCAAAGCTGTGCAATTTAGGTGGATTGGTCATGTTAAATTGTACTTTAATGTCCATAGCTGTGTGGTTGGGGCGGAATTTATGGGGTAAATATATGGGGTTGTGGGAATGGAGCTGAATGGGGTGCTCTGTCAGAGCTGTTACTGACTCAATGGCCAAAATCTAGGGATTCCAAATTGTAGGGATTCTGTAATTTGTACAAAATGGATGGGATGCACTTATTTCTTGCATTGCCTAAGGCAAGATATAAATGCAATAAATGTGCTCACCTAGGTATAGCACACCTTTGGGTACTGCTAAAAATTTGCTAACTTCTGACACTAGGAATTCAGTGTCGCATGATGTAGAGACAAGTGGGCACTATCTGATATGAGGTACATTTTTTATGCCCAAGATACTGAAACGTAATGATTGACTAGCTCTAATGTCTATGTTAATCAAGGGCAGATTACACTTCATCTTCAAATGGATAAGGCTATAAAAAAACAAATTAAATACTTGATTTTATAACCACAGGGAAGGAATATAAAATTGGAGATGCAATTATGAATATGTATATGAAAAGATAGAAAAATCACATGTAATTTTGTGCAATTAAGTCCATAACATAGAGCACCTCTCAAATGGATTCTTCAGCTTCTGGATCTGCTATCCCTCAGGGCATAACTTGATACTTTGTAAGGTTTCTCTCCGTAATCTTCCACGAAGGAATTTTCACAAGAGGGACACAATAAACGCAGAGATTACATTAATTTTTTAAAAGGTCCAGCAGATTTTCCTTAAATGAGTCTTTAAAAGGCATGGAGATACAGGTTTGTGGGACTTTTCTTAATTGTTCTATTGGCAGTACATGGTACACTTTGGAATATTCATTTTGGGATTGCAAAAGCTGATAATGAATTAAACAAAGATCTAAACAAGATGCGATGTAGATAACTGCAGAAAATCTCTGGAGTCGTAGAGATATGCAGCACAGAAATGGACCCTTTGGCCCAACTCATCCATGCTGATCAGGATACTGAAACTGAACTAGTCCCATTTGCGTCTGTTTGGCCATATCTGTTTCCTATCCATGTACTGTCCAAATGTCTTTTAAATGATGTAATTGTACCCACCCCTCCCACCTCCTCTGGCAAACAATTAGTCAAGGTATAACTCTTCACACGTTCACTTTGTGTTTTCTTCCTATTTTTGGGGAAATGGTAAGCCCTTCATGGATCTAGATGGCACTATTCCTTTAGGAAATAAATATTCAGACTTCTACAGACATCTGAGAGAGAAGAATTCCTTGATAGTACACGTTCTGCAAGACTATGGCTTGCTGAATTTGGAAAATTCATAAGATCAACTATCTTGATCACAGTGGCACAAAACAGAATCTTATCCTGTCTAAGTAGCAACCATTGGATCCATAGTACAAGATTTCTGCTGTTAGCTGACAGGACTGCTCTAAGAGGAAGAAGGAAAAAAATTAGTGATGAACCAGTTAAAGCTAGTTTGTTACATCAAGCGGCAAAACAGAGGCACAGGTTTCCCTATATAGCTCAGTTGAGTTCAGGGCTTTCTTGGGACAAAAGCAAAATTAATTATTCTTGTCTCTTTAATGTCCATTTTATCAGAGTGCTTATGATCACATACTAGTACATTATCATCTAATGGGTACAAGATTTTGCATCAGTTGTCTAGTCTAGTGCACTATAGCAGCTGTAGACTTGACTTTTATTTCCAGCTATCTGTCATGGATAATACCCCATGCTGAAGATCTAACCTGAACTTTCCAACCTAATGTTCAAGCAAATTCATGCGCTGGGCTGATACTTCTCCAGAAGAGATCTAAGAAAGTTTGGATGAGCTGCCTGCAGGATCTGTTCACTAATGGACCATGTAATCCCCAGTCAGTTGTTGACATTGTTGGGATCCATTCCCAAAATACATTTCTGCCTTGTATAATAAACTCAGTGTCTTGCCCTGAACCTGGCAGCAAATTCTGGGTTTCAGCATTTCGTTGCATAGCTTGGAATGGGAACAGAAGTGATAGTGGTAACTTTGCCTCATTGTCCAAGGTCTATTTAGGTCAGCAGATAGATCTGTTGTTGGATCTTAGAAGTGGCTGCAGAGAGAAGACATTAGTTATAATCTTCCAAAATCCCTTAGAACTTGAAAGGGACCCAGCCAATTGTAAAATAGCAGATGTAACACTTTTATTCATAAACGGGAAGTCAAAAAGCAGGAAACTATAGACTGGTTAACCTAGCCTAATATTTGTAGTTGGGAAATTGCTGGAATCCATTATTAAGAAGGTTGTAGCAGGATACTTAGCATCCTTACTTATTTACAAGATAATGGGATCAGGGGAGAATCAACATGGTTTTGTGAAAGCAAAATAATCTTTAACTAATTCATTAAAGAGTTCTTTGAAGAAATCACAAGCAAAAAGGATAAAGAAAAATCAGTAGATGTGACGTACTTGGATTTTAAATGGGTATTTGATAAAGTGTCATATCAAAGGTTATTGCACAAAGTAAGAGCTCATAGTAGAGGACAACAATTTAGCATAGATAAAGGACTGATGAACCAACAGGGAAAAAGCGCACAGACTGCCTGAGAAGCCAAATATGGGACACAGCAGACAGAGTACCCTTCATTGTCCAGTACTTTCCTGGAGCGGAGAAACTATGACATCTTCTCCAGAGCCTTCAACATGTCATCAATGAAGACAAACATCTTGTAAGGCCATCCCCACACCTCCACTACTTGCCTTCAAACAATCCGGCAACCTCAAACAGATCATTTTACGCAGCAATATACCAAGCCTTCAGGAGAATAGTGACCATGACACCACTCAATCCTGCTGCAGTAACCTCTGCAACATGTGCCGGATCATCGACATGGATGTCATCATCTCAGGTGAGAACACCATCCACCAGGAACACAGTACATACTCTTGTGACTCGGCCAACATTGTCTACCTGATGCACTGCAGGAAATGACATCCCGAGGCATGGTACATTGACAAGACCATGCAGGTGCCACGACAACGGATGAATGGACGTGGCTCGTCATCCGGTAGGACTATTCCCATCCTGTCCAGGAACACTTCAGTAGTCAAAGGTAGATCTTCAGGTAAGCGTTCTCCACGACGGCTTTCACAATACACAACGCAGAATCGCTGAGCAGAAACTGATAGCCAAATTCTGCACACGTGAGGACGGCCTCAACCGGGATCTTGGGTTCATGTCACACTATCTGTAACTCCCATGACTTTACTGGGTATACAAAATCTCACTAACTGTCCTGGCTAGAGATAATACACACCTTTCTTTAACTTGTGCTTAACCTTCTCTCCACTCATGTTACCTGCACCTTTATGACTTGATTACCTGTAAAGACTTTCATTCCAACCATTACCTTGTAATTAAATTTGTGTGTGTATCTATACACTGTTTGTGAACTGAACTCTTCACTACCTGATGAAGGAGCAACACTCTGAAAGCTTGTGTTACCAAATAAACCTGTTGGACTTTAACCTGGTGGTGTGATACTATTTACAGGGAGCAGAGAGGAGGGAATGAATGGTTGGCAAGCTGTAACTAGTGGACTGCCACAGTGATTCGTGCCTTGAACTATCTACGCACTCTTATCACTGCCTTAAATGATAGTAATTAAATTTGCTGATGACATCTAAGATAGATAAGAAATTAAGCTGTGAAGAGGATATTTATCTATAAAGGAACGTCGATGTGTTAAGAGAGTGGGCAGAAATTTGGCAGGTGGAATATAATATGGGAAATGTGAACTTGTCCACTTGAGTAGGAAGAATAAAAAAGCAGTAAAATATTTAAATAGAGAGACGTTGCAGAACTTGATGATAGAGGGATCTGGGCGCCTTAGTGCATGAATCACAAAATGTTAGTTTGCAGGTACAGCAAATGATTAGGAAGGCAAATGGAATGTTGGTGTTCATAATAAGGGGAATGGAATATTAAAGTAGGAAGCCTTTATTACAGTTGTGCAGCATCTTGTTGAGACCTTGGTGTTTTAGTCGTCTTATTTGAAAAAGGATATAATTCATAGAATCACAGAATCCATTGACTGTGTCTACACTTCCCGCTGTCTTGGCAAAGCATCCAGCATAATTAAGGACCCCATGCACTCTGAACATATTCTTTTCTATCTTCTTTCATCAGGAAAAAGGTACTAACCTCTAAGGTCATGTACCAACTAACTCGAAAACAACTTCTTCCCTGCTGCCATCAGACTTTTTGAAAGGACCTACCTTGCATTTAAGGTGATCTTTCTCTGCACCCTAGCTATGACTGTAACACTACATTTTGCACTCTCTTGTTTTCTTCTCTGCCTGTAAAGCATGCAAGAAACAATACTTTTCACTGTATGCTCATACATGACAAATCAAATCAAAATCCCTACAGTGCCGAATGGCCATTCAACCCATCGAGTGTGTACTGACAACAATTCCATCTGGGTCCTAGCCCAGCAACCTCATGTATTATCCTGTTAATCCCCCTAGACACGGGCAAATTATCATGCTCAATCCAT
Source organism: Sphyrna mokarran (assembly GCA_024679065.1). Lineage (NCBI taxonomy): Eukaryota > Metazoa > Chordata > Chondrichthyes > Carcharhiniformes > Carcharhinidae > Sphyrna > Sphyrna mokarran. The sequence continues at coordinate 41,550,430 of JAGIQG010000002.1, forward strand.
CTAACCCTCACGTCTTTGGGCTGAGAAGAAACAGGCACACCTGGAGGAAACTGATGCACATAAAGGAAGAATGTGCAAACTTCACACAGTGAATTGAACCCTGGTCCCTGCTGCTGTGAGGCAGCAGTGCTAACCATGGCGTACATTAGTAGCAGTTCAGATAAGGATTGTCTGACTGATTCCTGGATTAAATGGCTTTTGAAGAAGGTTTGAATGGGTTGGCCCTATACCTATTGGAATGTAGAAGAATCTTACGTGGAAAGATCATGAGGGAACTTGATGAAATGGATAATAGGAAAAGTTTCCTTTTGGGAGGAGACTAAAACTGGGGGTCAGGGTGCTTCCTTTAGGACTGAGATAAGAGTTTCTTTTCCATAGAGGTGGTAATCTATGGAATTCTCTTCCCCATAAAGTAGTGAAAACTGGGTCATTGAAGTTACTCATTTGATTTTTTTTTGCTAGATAACGGAATCAGGGGTTATGGATGGCAAGCAGAAAAGTTATTGAATTTGCACAGCAGGCTCAAGGGCTGAATGGCTACTCTCAATCCAGTGTTCCTAATACGGAGAAGCATTGATAGCATTATTACATATGAAATAAACTGCAGTTGATTGCAAGATAATTGATAAAGATGCTCATTTGGCATACATTAGTTCATCCATCCGAAATAACCTCAAGTTTCCAATTGCAGAATCTAATTTTCTTTTTAATAATTCCATGTCGCGTGATGGCCAAAAGCCTGGAAATGAATTCAAAGTGGAGTTCACTTTTTGTGCGTGAAGAAAAACTTAATGGGGGATAAAAGCAAGGTCTGCCGTAATACATTTTTCAACCAGAGGTTGTAAACGGAAACTAAAAAATTCCCTGATCGTTTTCTGCATGGTTGTTACGTGACAGGTCATTGAAATGCAGTCTGGGTATTGTAGCTTCAAAGGAGTTAGGGTGTTAAATATAGCACTGATGTACTGCATCTTTTTCACATACAATATTTTCTTATGACAGCTAATACAATTGTTTAAAAGCACAGAAAATGCTAGAAATCTCAGTAAGTCAGACAACATCTGTAGAGAGAAAAAGAATTGGTGTTTCATTTGCGATGATCCTTTGTCTGTATTACCAATATTTTCTGTTTTTATTTCCAATTTTGAGCACCTGTAGTATTTTGCTTTTGAAATGACAGTCTGGATCAGATCAGAATTCCAAATTGCACTCCAGGCTACACATAAACAAAAAAAAATACATTTATATGGGGAATGAGTACCTTGCAAGCATTTGTTCCAAATAGTTTTGGACTTAATATTTTTGCTAATTTATGTTTGCAAAACTGTATGTTTCTTGTTTTAATTACATAGTGGTTGTAATGCTAGACTAATAATTTAATGTTTCCAATTGGTTTAAAAAGAAAAACAAGATTTTTAAAAAAATGATAATCCAAAATGTCGCACTAATGACTTGAGAAGGAAACCTGCTGCCTTTGCTGGGATCTGGCCTGAATGTGACTCCACTCCCAATGTGGTTGATTCATTGTGCCATCTGAAAGACTCCAGCAAGCCCCCACCTAAGAAAAAATAAAGGACTTCTTCGGTGGACATCAACAAAAACTGGATGGAGAGAGAGAGATGATTGCGACTTACAGAATTGCAGTGAGTAGTAGTGAAGCCTTCGGCCATTTGTGAACTATGGTTAATGATGCGTGGAAAATGGCTTAGAAGATGCTGGAATTTTCATGAGATCTAGAACATAAAACCAAAGAAGCAATTTAACAGAGTGTCGGAAGGATCCCATTTTGAATCTGGGCCTGGCTCTTCTATGATGTGGCAATCATTGTCAGATTGTTATGCAGAGCAGCACCAAGGCTTGGGAAAAGTTCAGCGTTTCTTGCCAGGTTTTCTGAGCTTCACTTCCAAAGGAACGCAGAGCACAGTGTCCATTGGGAAATTCCATTGGAGTGCGGAAGGGAAGTCTCCTTCCTTGGTGTCAGAGGGTGTATTTTTACTGCGTGAACGGACGTGTGGCAAGTTTAAATGCCTATTACGAGTGTTATTAAATCGTGAATGGATAGGGTGGCTGATGTAGCAGATGGGTACAGTGGGAGACCTCTGGGTTGGGGAGATGCTATTGTGGTAGTTGGGGTCAGGTCAGGAGGCAGACAGAGATTGGATTGGGTCGGGGGAGTGCAGGAAACAGCAATTGCAGGGTGGGTGGGGGGGTGCAGATGGTGTCAGGGAGGATAATGAGAGTGATTGGGGAGGTGAGTTCTGTAGTTAACCAGAAATTAGGTTGGAAATTTTCTGGAACTGTGCAAAGTCTCCCTGAATCTGAGAATTTGATGGAGGACCTCTGGGAGCAGGGAAATTGCCCATTGGAAGTTGAAAACTTGCTTGGAAATCCCCTGGTTTTCAGTACAAACTTGGGTTGTACGTCTGGTCTTTGACAATCCAGAGACTGGAAGATATGGCTTTTGTGTTCATTTTGAAGAATGTCCACATAAGTACATAGAGAAAGTTCAGTGATGATTCCCCAGAGTTATTCTAGGCACGGAAATGGATTGGGAAAAGCTTGGATTATATTTACTGAAGTTTGAGGAGAATTAGTGGTGATCTGATTCAAATGGGTAAAATAATATAGACAAAATATAGCTTGACTCTTTCCTCTCTCATCAATTAATCTAGAGCATAATTACAACTTGAAGCTGAGCTGATTAGAAGCATACTGTGGAAAATCTTTTCATATAAAAAATTGCAAAGCTGTGCAAAATCACTTGAGATGTCTAAAGTGCATTGGATAACTACTTGGAAAGTAAGGCAGAATGTATGACATAGTTATCTCTGTTTGTATTTTCAAGATTGTATCTATGAATCAGTTTTTTTCCTTTAAGTACCATTGGATCAAATTGGATAGTGACTTCATGTAATGTCCTATCTGTGTTTTGAGTTTGTGGGTTTTAAACAAAAGTATCAAGATCATGTTTGCACACGTTGATTCAAAATACCAGCAATAGATTTATTCCAGGAGCTGTTGATTGTACACAATATAAAATGAAACTGAGGCAGAAGCCTGTGAAAAACTCCAATGACATTTGATTTATTATTTTCACATGTATTAACATACAGTGAAAAGTATTGTTTCTTGTGCGCTACACAGACAAAACATACCGTTCATAGAGAAGGAAACGAGAGAGTGCAGAATATAATGTTACAATCGTAGCTGGGATGTAGAGAAAGATCAACTTAATGCAAGGTAAATCCATTGAAAGTCTGACAGCAGTAGGGAAGAAGCTATTCATGAGTTGGTTGGTACGTGACCTCAGACTTTTGTATCTTTTTCTCGAAGGAAGAAAGTGGAAGAGAGAATATCTGGAGTGCATGGGGTCCTTAATTGTGCTGGCCACTTTGCAGAGGCAGCGGGAGGTGTTGACAGAGTCAGTGGATGGGAGGCTGGCTTGCCTGATGGATTGGACTAGATTGCCATCAAATCATGTGATCTTAAAGCAATCATGCAACCACTTAAATACATAACATCCCTCCCCCTTACTTCTGTGCTCGTGACAATAAATTACTACCTTATACATCGGATCAATAATCTCGATGCATTATTATGCATTATAATCGTTATGCACACTCAATAAATAAGTTGTTTTGGGGGATGTCTATTCCTCTGGTTATATACAACATTCTGGAATTTAGTTGTCCTTGACCCATGATCTGGAACATCAGTAGTTGTTTGTGCTCTTGGACTAACTCTACATCATTCTCATATGCTATAGTAGTAAAAGACACAATTATCAGGCAACTCGGTTGAACTGGGTTGTCTGTAGTAGTATTCACAAACTAGGGTCTAAAGAGGTTGGTATTTCTGGAGATGATTCTGAGAAATCGTTTCAAGATGACAACAATTGATCAGACTGGTGTTGTCAAATTTGTTCACCTTTGGTTTGGGCTGTGTAAGAAATGAAACTGTTTTATTAAAAACAATGGCTCATTTCTCCCTGGTGGCATAATTATGTACTCTCAAAATAAGCAATGCAGAAGAATATATTTTAATTTTTTCTATGAGCAATTTATCTCCCCAAGCCTTAAAATGTGTTCCTAAGTTGCATCATTAATTGTGACTTCTTAGGAAGGTATTCTGCCAATTTGGATAATTTTTAGATGAGTTCTTTTCAAAAAAAAGTTACATGTATGAAATTACTAAGGCAGGATTAGACCAATATCTACCTAATCTTTTACCAAACTGTCCTTGCGATATTCCTAAAATATGAGAGTGGTTCCAGGGATGAATTGTACGTTTGGACTTATAGATTGGAGAAGTTGGCATTCTTCTCTTTAGGAAAGAGGAAGTTGAGAACAGATTTGATAGAAATGTTCAAAATTGAGAAGCCTAGACAGAATACATAGAGAAAAATTATTCCCTTTAATGGAGTGCATGAGAATCAGAGAACACAATTAAAGTAATTGGCTAAAGAACGAAGGCCCATATGAAGAAAATCTTATGATGGAAGTGGTTAAGATCTGTAATGCACAGTCTGAGAACAGAGTTGTAAAGATGCTTGCTCACCAGTTTAGAAGAAGCTGTTTTTTTCTGTTACGGCTTAAAGCTGTACAAATGCTTGCAATCATGGCAGCAATCAGCTCCTGAGATGATTCTGAGTATAGAAGCCTGAGTTTACCAGGGTGATCACCCCTTCTTCCCCACTTTGATTTCCTGGGACATGTAACTCTTACTCAGCATATTGTTTCTTAAAGTGGCAATTGCCATACTAGTGGAGACAGATTTTATTGTGGCTTCCAAAAGAGAATTGGATAAGAACTTGAAGATCAAAAATAAATGCAGTGTTTTGGAGTAAGAAGTGAGGGAGTAGGACTTGCTGAATTGCTCTTGCAGATAACTGGCACAGAGATAACAGGCTGAATGGCCCCTGTCTTGTAACCATTGTACGAAACAAACACAGTCTGACAATAATTGCACTAAAATTGATGACGCCAATTAAAGAAGCTTCATTAAACACTGGGATAGTACAAAGCGTTTTTTTTTTGTGGTTAAGATTAAGACGAATTAATGAGGAAGAATAGATGAAGCTTCATAATGCTTCTGATTTTGCTGTACCATACCTGGTGTAGCAACTTTTGTCTCATGGAAGTTCTGTACAAAAGTTTGATTTAGGGCCAGTACTAATTTTACTAGGAAATTGTATTAAACATAATCTGGTGTCAAATCAACATACGAACAAACATGAAACTGCATGGTTGTGATAGGTTATATAAATGTAGTTGAAAACATGATCTGGCATCAGCTTTTGCCATTATATAAGTCTGCTTTCATTAGATTTGCTCAGAGTCTGGTACAGTTGCAAGGTAGCCACTGTCTCTGGAAATGCTTAATTGTTCAAGCAAGATGCTAGCTGTAGAAAATCATCGTCTTCCTCATCATGAACTGTAATAATCTGATCGGCTCAAAATGACATTCTTTACCCATAAACACTTTCAGAACAAACAGCAGAAGGAAATGGGTCACAACGTTATAATGCAGCATGGTGATCAGCTGTAAGAAAATCAGGAAGCAGAAAGGACTATTCAACTAAAAACATTTGCTTAGTCCAAGTTCTACATCAAATGGATTACTGCACTGTTGGTGGTATCTGACTTTGCCACCTGCCAGAGTACTTGAAAATCTGTTTTTTAAATTTACCTGTTTAATTTAATTGTATTTGTTTATGGTAATGTTTGAGCCAGCTTGTAAGATTTTACGATGCTGGAATTATAATTTTATAGAATCTCTACAGTGCAGAAGGAACAGTTTTGGGAGCAGTTATGGGCCCCATATTTAAGGAAGGATGTGCTGGCCTTTGAAAGGATCCAAAGAGAGTTCACAAGAATAACCCCTGGAATGAAGAGCTTGTTGTGTGAGAAGCAGTTGAAGACTCTAGGTCTGTCCTTGTTGGAGCTTAGAAGAATGAGGGAGGATCTTATTGAAACTTACAGGATATTGTGAGGCCTGAATAGTGTGGATGTGGAGAAAATATTTCCACTAGGAAAAACTAGAACCAGAAGGCACAACCTCAGGTTAAAGGGATGATCCTTTAAAATAGAGATGAGGAGGAATTTCTTCAGTCAGAGAGTAGTGACTCTGTGGAAGTCTTTGCTGCAGAAGACTATGGAAGCCAGGTTGTTGAGTGTCTATAAAACAGACAGGTTCTTGATAAGGAGATTTAGTGGTTATGGGGAAAAGTCAGGAGAATGGGGTGAGAAAAATATCAGCCATGATTGAATGGTGGAGCAGACTCGATGGACCGAGTGGTTTAATTCTGCTCCTATGTCTTATGGTATAAGAAGGCTATTCAGTCTATTGAGTCCACACCAACTACAATCTCACCCAGGCCTTATCCCAGTCACCTGATGTATTTACTCTTGCTAATCCCTCTGACACTGTGGCTATTTAACATGACCAATAAACCTAACCCACACATCTCTGGATTGTGGGAGGAAACCCACACTGACACAGGGGGAATGTGCAAACTTCATACAGGCAATGACCCAAGGCCAGAATTCAACCCCTGGTCCCTGGCGCTGTGAGGCAGCAGTGCTAACCACTGTGCCCGTGACATTTTGTTCAGATGTTTTAGGCTATATGCATTTCAATGAAAAGGAGAATTAATAGAAAAGTAGACTGCCACTAAAAGCAATTGGAAGATAGCCCTGTCTATTTTCTACCATATGATAACCTGATTCTACAGTACATTTATGGCATTCGGCCCAGTTTTGCCTTGCATTAATGCATCCAGATGGTAAGTTGTATAACTTAGCTAATGATGTATAGGCCACAAGAACATGCATAATTGTCAACTCCTCTTATTTATTGAAGAATTTTGGAATATTGATAAAAAATCTTCAATAATAGCACAATATGGATGTTTTATTTTGGTAAACAAAGGCTATCTCAATTCTCCCCCCCCCCCCCCCCCCCCCCCCCCTCTGTTATTTAGATCATAGTAGCAACAGTGTTGATGCAGAGTGCATAAGGCTGAAATCTGTGTTATTGTTGTAGTTTCAGATGGTGTATTTTATTTGTAGGTTACCAGCAGTGTGAAATAACTTTTTTAAAAATTCATTTGTGGTACATTAGTGTCACTGGTTGGCCAGCATTTATTGTCCATCCCTAGTTGCCCGAGGGCAGTTGAGAGTCACATATATTGCTGTGGCTGTGGACTCATACGTAGGCCATGCTGGGTAAGGACAGCAGATTTCCTTGCCTAAAGAATATTCGTGAACAGGATGGATTTTTCTGACCATCAACAGTGGTTTCATGGTTATCAAGAGATCCTTTATTTTAGATGTTTTTCTTTTCCTCCAAGTGTTGTGGCAGGATTTGAACCTGGGTTCCCAGAACATTAGCTGACTTTCTGGATCAATGGTCTAGCAATAATACCACTAGGATATCACCTCCCCATTGGGCCAATTGGAAATTCATGGCACAGTATAATTCTTCCTGGAGATTGATTATTCATTATTGAGGTAAATACATTATCCTCCTCTCAAGATTTTACTGTTTTCTAATTCCTAATTGTTTAAAACAGAAAAATAAAGTATTCAAATTGAAGGGGAAAAAAAGCTAGAGCTGTAATCCCTACATACCCAACAAGCATGTGTGCATTTGATTTCAAATATTCATATATTTCTACTAATCTTTGACAAATTTTGACATTTTCTGAAGGGTGAGCAAGTATGGAACCTAAAAAAGTCCACCTGTGTCTCAGCTTTCTGAACTGTGGTGCGTGACATGTGCACATGGAATGCTGTTACTACTTGCAAGGAGAATTGTACATAAGGAAGGATTTGAATTCAAAAAAGAAAAATATCTGAAATAAAGAATCTATTGATAACCATGAAACCACTGCTGATTGTTGGAAAAATACATCCGGTTCACAAATATTCTTTGGGGAAGGAAATCTGCCGTCCTTGCCCAGCCTGGCCTATGTGTGACTCCTGAGCCATAGCAATATGGTTGACTCTCAACTGTCCTCAGGCAACTAGGAATGGACAATAAATGCTGGCCAACCAATGACACCAAAGTGTCACAAACAAATTTTTAAAAAAGCGATTTCACACTACTGGTAACCTACAGGTAAAATAGACTATCTGAACTCTGTTGTAGTTTGTCTTGTGCATTCTTCTGCATCAGCACTGCTGCTACTATGACCTAAATTACCTGGTGGGAGTTGAGGTAGTCTTTCTTCACCGAAACAAAACATCCATATTGTGCTATTATTGAAGATTTTTATCAATATTCCAAAATATTCTTGAATAAGTAATAGAGCAGTTGACAATTATGCATGTTCTTGTGGCCAAAACATCATTAGTTAAGTTACATGACTCACCATCTGGTTGCATTAATGCAAGGCGAAACTGGGCTGAATGCCATAAATGTGCTGTAGAATCATGGTATCATAAGTTAGAAAATAGACATTGCTCTAATTGTACAGGGTGTTGGCAAGACCACATCTGGAGTACTGTGTATGGTTTTGGTCTCCTTAAAAAAAAAAAAAATAGTTGCATAAGAAGCAGTTCCGAGCGGGTTCACTTGACTGATTTCTGGGTTGGGGGCGTTATCATCTGAGGAAAGATTGGACAGGCTGGGCCTCTATCCATTGAAGTTTAGAAAAATGTGAAGTGATTTTATTGAGGAATACAAGATCCACACGGGATTTGGCAGGATGGATGTTGAGAGGGATACCACTCCTTGAGAGAGAGAGACCAGGACAACGGGACACTGTTTTAAAAAGCCCCCCCATTTAAGACAGATTTGGGTGGGTCATTTACAAGGGAATTGAAGTGTATGGTGGGTAGGGAAGGGTTAGAAGGAAAGTGGAGTAGAGGACACAATTAGATAAGCCACAGCTTGTTAGATGATGCAGCAGGCTCGATGGACTGAATGGTCTTCATTCTAATAAGAATTAGAATGCCCCTAATTCTTGCACTTGCGTGTTTTTCCTTTTTGGGAAAACAAACTCTATATCTGTTTGCTATGTGGACTAGTATTACCTTAGATTTCATTGCATAGGGAATATTGCATTATTGGTGGCGCAGTATTTCAGAGGACATATTAAACCCAGACTTCACCTAATCATGGTATTAATTGGAGAACAAGGTCAATATGTCTTCTGGAATCAAAACCAGTTGAACTGGTTCTTCATCTCTTTTGTTGTTTGTGGAATTTAGATGTGTATGGTTGGAATCCTTCCATCGATGAAAGATAATGGGAATACAAAATTAGAACTTTGCTGGTGTCAGTCAAGATAATCTTTTTGATGGCTGAACAAGCCAATTTTGGAAAGATTAAGGTTAGGGTTTTGCTGTCCTGTCCACTGCCTGGAACTTCCAGTCCCATCAAAAATCAATGAGTTCTTGGCTTGCCCGCCACATCCTCTGTGGGCCAGAAAGTCCAGACCAAAATCTCCCATATGTGCCACAGTGGACTCTTCATTCCCACTGCTGGTATCCCATAGACTGAAACTACCTCATCGGTGACTGCAATATTAACCCAGAACTTCAGCCTTGTATATTTGCTGCTGTTGAGAGCTAAACAACCTGTTGGAGTTGAGATGGTCTTTGTTCACTAAAATAAAGCATTCATAGTGACCTTACTGTTGAATATTTTCATCAATAATATTCTTTGCTTGATTAGCACCAGTATGTTTAAAAAGATTGCTTCATTGATATTTGCACATGATGCCAAAGTTGCAACAGCGACACCAGAGATGGTAATTGGGCCTCTGTTTTTGGTTGATGTCAGATGCCCATGCTTTGTTGTCATATAGCAATATTCTGAGGCTGCAGGCCTTGGTGATAATTATCCTGGCCCTGTGGGACAGTTTGTTTTTCTTTCCTGTTTTGTTATTCTGTCAAAGTTGATGGTGCCTTTCCAGTCTGGGTGCTGCACCTTTCATCAAGAGACAGGTTGTCTGCCACTAAACCAAGCCAGCAGAATTTGCTGACTACTTCGTTGTAGTGTGTTGTTGAGTCAGATCATTACTCTGGGACATTGGTGAGGAGACCAAGCATGGCAAGGGCAATGTCAACATACAGAAGTTTGTTGGTCATGACATGCCACAGTTTTGTTTGGTTTTCAATCTTGATCGATTGAGATGTTTCCTGTCTGATCATGTAGAGGTAAGCTCCTTTCATTTTTTTCAGGGAAAACAGGATAGACAAAAGTCACAGACCATTCCATTCACTCCATTCTTGATCTTATTACTATCAGAGGTGGAACTGCTGAATTGCATGGTGTTGTATAAATTATCATGAAAGCACGATAGAAGACTGTGAAACTTTGGAGAACAATTGATTTTCCTTCAGTATCTGGTAGGGGTCTGCCGACTTGTGGTATTAAGTGTTTTTGTGATATCCACAGAAGCAAGCTTAAGTGGTGTTTGCTACACTTTGCACTTAAGTTGAACATAGTATAAAGATAATATTTACTATGCTTTGCCTGTCCTGATGCTGCATAGTGTTGGTTGGGATGTAGGAGCTGTGTTAGAATAACTCTGACAAAGACCTTCCCAGTGATATGGTGAGAAAAGAGATGCCCTCGTATTTGGTGCAATTCCTTCATTTGCCTTTGTTCTTGTATGGAGAAGGTGGAGTTTGCAACCCACGTATCATGTGATGGATAGGAGATGGTGATCATGGAGTTATGGCAGCAGATGGAGCTTTCTAGACTTCAGTAGCTCCATCCTTTCCAGATGTTATCCTTGCTGCTCGAGACTCTGTCCTTTTAGTATTCAAGTAATAAGGGTTCTGCATTAAGTTCATACATAGAGTAATAGAGCAATATAGCACAAAAACAAGCCCTTTGGCCCAACTGACCTATGCCAACTATGGTGCCCTCCCAGCTAGTCCCAATTGCCCCTTTGGCCCCTCTCTCTGATTATTTCCCATCCATTACTTATCCAAATATTCTTGAAATGTTGCTATTGTACTTGGCTCAACCACTTCCTTTGGCAATCGTTCCATATACATGCCACCCTCTGCGTAAAGAAGTTGGCCCTTCGGTCACTTTTAAATCTTTCCCCTCTCATCTTCGAACTATGCTCTCTTGTTTCAATTTCCCTTTGCAGGAAAAAAGATTGTGTTCATCCTATTTATGCTACTCATGATTTTATACACCTCTAAGGTCACCTCTCATTCTCCTTCATTCCAAGGAATAAAGTCATAGCCTGGCCAACCTCTCTGCATAACTCAGGCCCATTAGTCAGGCAACATCCTCGTTAATCTTCTTTGCATTCTTTCCAGTTTACCAATGTCTTTCCTATAACAGAGTGACCACATGACAGGTAATTGTTGAAGATTATTGAGCAGCGTCAGAGGAGTTTCCATCTTGCAAGTATGCTGCTCTTCCCAGTGGGCTATTTACTTGTTTCTGTCAGTAAGTACTTGCCAGTTCAAAGGAGCAACATGGGTAATGGCAGGGCGTTGTGCTCTTTTTTGATACTTTTATATATAGTGTGAGAATTACCATTGTCCCTTGCAGCTTGTATTTTGTTGCAAAGAATGATCCAATATTTGTTAGCACAGTATATTGCTGTCTTGTTAAGAACCATCTTTGACATTCATCTCTTCATCACCAACATACAGTGGCAGCAGTGTGTACCATTGGCAAGATGCACTGCAGAAAGTCACCAAGGTTCCTTTAACAGCACTATTCAATCCCATGACTACCATCACTTGGGAGGAATTGGATGCATGGAACTCCACCACCTGGAACTTTTTCTTCAAGCCACACATGATACTGACTTGGAACGATATCACTGTTTCTTTACTGTTGCTGGTCCCTCCCTAATAGCACTATAGGTGTACCAACACCAATACAGCAATTCAAGAAGGCTGCTCACCACCACTTTCACAAGAGCAAGTGGAGCTGGGTAATGAATGCCTGTCCAGGCAGTGATGTCCAGATCTCATGAATGATTTTAAAAAAGAATAGCTTGGGTCTTGTGTAGGAATTCCATTCTCTTTGTCATTAACATAACTGTCAGTTATAGTTCAGCAGTAGTACTCTTGCTTCTGAATCAAAGTTGAGTTCAAGTTCCACACCAGATATTTACATATGAAACCTCGTCCCACACGCTTCCAGTCCATTGTCAAGGAAGGAGTACTGCACTGTCAGTTTTCAATTAAAATGTTAAATTGTGACTCAAGTTGACACTTCTTTTGAGATGGCTATATTGCAGCAATTGTTTACTGTCAGTTCTGGCTTGATCACCTTGAGCACCTTTTGCCTGTTGCCCTCAGCTATGAAAATTTTGTATATGAAAATGTCTTACTGTTCCAGGATATTCCAAGTTAGTCTTGGAGAATAAAGGGAATGTATTTTTTTCCACAAAAGCAATTTTAGTTGATATCCTTTTCTTTCTGCTCATTCTAGTTGCAGGTTGTGATGCTGTTCCCAAAATTGTGATCATTCAGACAAGTATCTCTATCTCCTCTTTTTCATCTTCAGCTTCACCTCAACAAAATGCTTTGCAGCTTCTGTCTTCAAGCCCTCATCAGAATGACTTCATTTGCACAACCTTCAACTGCTTCATTCACCTCCTCCTTCATCCATCTTGTAACTTGCAAACTATCTCGTCACAATCCATGGTTATCATGTGGACATTGTTAACTGCTCCTTGTTGTTTCATTGTTTTCTGAGTAATCTCCAATTTAAGGCCACATTAACTTGTCCTATCTTTTGCAACCAGCAACTTAGGTTTAATCGCCCTTTCATCCCTAGTGTTTTGAGTACATGTTGATACAACAAAGCTCCATTGCTTTTACTTCCTGTTTGAATGCATTCAGCCTGGTTTCTACTGCACCTGTAAGATTGAAACTATCTTGGTCAAAGTCATTGACTACCTGTATGATTGGGATCATAACACATTAATTCACTGTAATTTCGTAACATCATGATACCATTTACAAATCTCTTGATGGCCTTATTTCACTGTCTCTGATCCCGTCAACTTCAAAGGTCCAGCATGACTCTGGACAGTATTGTGCACCTTCTCCCCACGCATCTCGAGTAGAGACTATTTGAATTATCAGTGGTGTCATTGAATTCTCTAATTGCACTGTGTTTGGCCTTGCAACATCCAAAAACCAGCTCTTTAACCATGTCTTCTGTCATTGTTTGACACACTGCTTGATACTAACCAGCCCTTTGTGAAATGCCCTTGGGATGTTTTGCTAAGATAATAAGTTATGGTATTGCATTATCTCTGTTATCTATGCTTTCATTTTTAAAAAGTTTAAAAAGATAAAGACATCTTATAACATTTCTTTTTGATTCCTTGTTTACTTGGGCATGAATGTTTGAAAAAAAAGTTATTGAGGTCTTAAATAATTGCTCTTTATTGTACGCCTTCAGTGCTCGAATTTTCAGGCTAGATGCCAATGCTATTGATGCTAGTATCCATGCAAGAGTCATGACTAATCTCCATGACTGTTCTGGCGGTGCCTGCTGCTTTCAACTTGGCTTCTTTTTACTTTGAATTATGTCACCTGGGGTCAGAGACACCAACATATTATCTTCGTAATTAGCCCTGATTTGATGTTTTGATCTCAGTCAGAGTTCAGCATGTGTTCAGTTTGAATATTTCCCATCATTGGTGGATGCATGGGAATGGTGGCTGAGATGGTTAAGGTTGCAGTGATAGTTGGTTGATGTTGCTGAATGTGATTGTGGCAGCTATAATTCTTTTGTCTGTATTTTATTGGGGAAATAGTCATATTTTTAATATTGAATTGGCATTTTCCTTTCCCTTTCTTTCAGAGCTTTGCCGTCATTTTATCCTGAGTACTTTACTCAAATTCAAGACGAGTATTAATGCCCTATGCACTTCAATGCTGCAACAGACACGAAATATGAATGTGAAATGTCCTTTACAAAGCAAATGATAGCCATCTGCTTGCTTTTTGTCGTGAATTTGGGGAGAGTTTGTGTGAACGTATACTGGTCTGAAAATGCCCAATTTTGTCTGGTCTTGGAAGTTAAGCAGACTCAGGCTGGTTAGCGCTTGGATGGGAGACTGCCTGGAAATACCAGGTGCAGTGAACTTTAAAAGGGTGGCATGATAGCACAATAATTAGTGCTACTGCTTCACAATACCAGAGATCTGGTTTGATTCCTGCCTTGGTTCACTGTTTGTGTGGGGTTTGCATGCCCTCCTTATGTTTGCGTAGGTTTTCTCTGGGTGCTTGGTTTCCTCCCACAGTCCAAAGATGTGCAGGTGAAGATGATTGGCCATACTAAATTGACCCTTAGTATCAGGGGGACTAGCAGGGTGGGGGTTATGGGGATAGAGGCCGGGTGGGGTTGTGGTTAGTGCAAACTTGATGGATGGATTGGCCTCCTGCACTGTAGGGATTCTGTGTGAAAATGCATGCAGTATGAAAAAGCAAATCTTGTATTTTGTGCAGCAAATTAACGTGGCTTCATAATAACACTCTACCTAAGTAGAATCCAAAACAAATCCAAATTTTGGGGGGAAAGAAACTTTTACAGTGTGAATTATCAATATCAATACATTGAATTCACAAGTGCAGATTTCGTTTTCTCTGAAGATTTATGGTGACTAATGGCTGATTGCCTGAATTGAGTGAAACTTGAATCAGCTGATCTAACTTAAAAAATGCATTGGGAGTGGTCTGACCATCCTTGTAGCAACCCCACCCATAACACAGTAATTACGCAGGAGCTGCAGGCATATATCTTGCAGCTTGTCTTCTGATCTGTTCGGTCTGTAAATGCTGTCATCAGTGACTGAATGTGGAAATGCTGACATTGGATTGGGGTAAACACAGTAAGAAGTCTCTCATCACCAAGTTAAAGTCCAACAGGTTCATTTGGTAGCAGATGCCACTAGCTTACAGAGCGCTGCTCCTTTGTCAGGTGAGTGAGGAGTTCTGATCACAGGGCATATAAAGGCCACATGCAGTTTACAGAATACTGATGTGAGTCTTTTCAGCTAATCAAGTCTTAAAGGTGTAGACAGTGTGAGTGGAGGTAGTGTTAAGCATAGGTTAAAGAGATGTGTATTGTTTCCAGAGACAGTAAATGAGATGTTGCAAGTCATGGCGGTTACAAATAGTGTGACATGAACCCAAGATCCCAGTTGAGGCTGATCACACGTGTGTGGAACTTGGCTAAAAGTCTCTGCTCCATATGCACAAGATCTGCTCAGATGAGAAGGATCGCCACAGATACCTCCTGATGCTGAAAGATGCCCTCATGAGAACAGGATAATAGCGCTCAATTCATTGATTGGCAGTTCTGACACACCAAGTGAAAAACTGCACTCTCCTCTTCAGAAGACAAACACGGGACACAGTGGACAGAGTACTCTTCGTTGTCCAGTACTTCCCCAGAGCAGAGAAGCTACGACATCTTCTCCAATGTCTTCAACACGTTATTGATGAAGACGAACATCTCGCCAAGGCCATCCCCACATCTTGCCTTCAAACAACCGCAAATACACAGCAAACTACCCAACCTTCAGGAGAACAATGATCACAATGCCATACAACTCTGCCACAGCAACCTCGGCAAGACATGCCGGATTATCCTTTCCCATGAGCGCACTATCCACCAGGTACACGGTACATTCTCTTGCAACTTGGCCAATGTTGTCTACATGGGGAGACCGTGCAGTTGCTATGACAACAGATGAATGAACACTGCTCGACAATCACCAGACAAGACTGTTTCCTTCCTGTTGGTGAACACTTCAGCCATCACGGGCATTCAGCCTGTGATCTTTGGGTAAATATTCTCCAAAGGAGGCCTTTACGGCACACAGTGCAGAGACTGATGCCAAGTTCCACACGAATGAGGATGGCCTGAACCGGGATCTTGGGTTCATGTCACACTACTTGTAACCTCCAATACTTGCCTGGGTTTGCAACATCTCACTAACTGTCCTGTCTGGAGACAATACACATCTCTTTAACCTATGCTTAATGCTATCTCTACTCAAATTGTCTGCACCTTTTAAGACTTGATTAGCTGTAACGACTCACATTCTAATCAGTATTCTGTAAACTGAGTGTGTGCCTTTTTATATGCTCTGTTTGTGATCAGAATTCCCCACTCACCTGATGAAGGAGCTGCACTCTGAAAGCTAGTGGCGTTTGCTACCAAATAAACTACTGGACTTTAACCTGATGTTGTGAGATTTCTTATCAGTGACTGAAGTCGGGTTCAAGCACTTCACCAAATGTCAGGCTCTCAGGATGGCAGATGTTATTATTGGCTTTTCTTTGTTAAATTCTGCTTTAGCTCAGTTTCTACTTCAGTTTACTAAAGCTGTGTTACTTTTACCTGGTGGGGCAGTTTGTTGTTTTTGGGTCATTAGAAAAAATCCAGTGGGAGTGTTGAGATGCTGATTCCTGTCTACAGAGCAGCTGACCTTCTTTGGCATGGATTCTGCTGACAATGACATTGTCTGACATGGCAGAACTACTTCTGCTGTGATTAGACAAATTGAATCATCTGGTACTCCAACAGAGTCTCTTATACTGCAGGGGAGAAAAAAAATCCTGCAACTCTACTTTGGCACTGTTAAGTACTATTGACACAACTCTCCAGTCTTTTTATTCATTCAAGGGATGTGGGTTTCACTGGCGAGACTAATATCTTGCTGCCCATCCCTAATTGCTCTTGAAAAGGTGCTTTCTTGAACCGTTGCAGTCCATGTGGTATGGGTCAATTCACCAAAGATCCTGGGACAGCTTCTTTCAAACCCACGAGGCATTCCATCTGGAAAGATAAGGACAGCAGATACATGGGAACAACATCACCTGCAAGTTCCCCTCCAATCCAGTCAGCATCCTAACCTGGAAATACATTGCTGGTCAAAATCCTAGAATTTCCTCCCTAATGGTATTGCGGATCAACCCCCACGTGTGGATTGTAGCAATTCAAGAACCAATCTCATTGCCACCTTTTCAAGGGCAACTAGGAATGGACAATAAATGCCGGCCATGTCCCACAAATGAATAATTTTTTTAAAAAAAAGTAGATCCATTGTGTTGTTAGGAGTTTTTCCAAGTCAGTAAAGAAGAGAACTTCCAGGTGATGGAGTTCCCATTTATGTCTGCTACTCTTTCCCTTTTAGATGGTAGTAGTTGTGGGTTGAAAGGTACTATCAAGAGACCCTTGGGGAGTTACTGCAGTTCATCTTGTAGATAGTACACATGGCTGCTATTGGGTGTTCGTGGTGGAAGGAATAGATGTTTGCAGGTGTGTTGCCTATCAAGCAGGCTACTTTGTCCTGGATAGTATCAAGTTCTTGAGTGTTGGTAGAGCTACACTCATTCAGGCAAGTGGAGACATTTCATTACAGTATTGACTTGTGCCTTGTAGATATTGGACAGGTTTTAGGGCGTAAGGAGATGAGTTACTTATTGCAGGATTTCTAGCCTTTGACCTGCACTTATAATTACAATATTTATACAGTTGGTCCTATTCAGTTATCGGCTACTGGTAACCCTCAGGATGTTGATGGTGGGTGATTCTGCAATGGTAATGCCACTGAATGTCAAGGGGCAATGGTTAGATTCTCTATTGTTGGAGGTGGTCATTGTCTGTCACTTGTCTGGTTGTAAATGTTATTTGTCACTTGTCAGCGCAAGCCTGAATATTGTCCAGATCTTGCTGCATTTAGACATTGGTTAACAATACATAACATGAAGTAGTCACTGCACCTTGGTGTAGTGTGTCATATGATTACATGGTGACATCATCAGAGACATTTAGGACATTTTTCCTCTTTTCCATCCTGGATTGTAAGCAAGCAACACCTATTTAATAAAGCTCCATGTACTGGATAAGTAACCTACTGTGTGGCAACCTTTTTCATTCATTTATCTTGCTGTACAAGTGAGCTGATCGCATTATCTCAGTATCTGAGGAGTTGCAAATGATACTGAACGTGATGCAATCATCAGCAAACATCCCCACTTCTTACCTTTTGACAGAAGGAAGGTCATTGATAAAGCAGCTGAAGATGCTTGGGCCTACGAATGCTGCCTTGAAGAACTCCTGCAGTGATGTCTTGAAGTTGAGATGACTGATCCCTCAGTCACTTTTCAGTTTTGCCAGGGCTTCTTGATGCCATGCTTGCCTTGATCTCCAAGGCAATTAGACACACTTTGCATTTGGAGTTAAACTCTTTTGTCCATCTTTGAATCAAGGCTATGACGTGCTCAGGAGCTGAGAGGCTGTATGTCAATAAGTAGTTTTTCAAAGCAAGGGTTACTTGGTAGCATTGTCGATAAACCTTTCCATCACTTTAGTGATGATTGACAGTAGACTAATGGGATGATTTTTGCCAGATTTCAGTTTGTCTTGCTTTTTCTATACAGAACATATATCTGGGAAAAATACTACATTGCTGGAATGCCCCAGTCTTATAGCTACACTTGGACCACTTGCTAGGCACACAGCAAGTTCTGGAGCACAAGTCTTGTGCACTATTTCCAGAATGCTACCAGGGCAGCAGAACTTTGGATGACCTCAAGTTAAGGAAAGGTAGAATATAAGTGGCCAATTAGAAGAGCATTGGAATATACTAGCCCTGAGGTTATGTAGGCAGGAATGTTATGTTAGCAGCAGTTAATCTGAGAAGAGGTAAAGTTTAGCAATATTTTGGAGGTGAACATAGAAAGTTTATTGTTGCATGTCATTAGAATGCTCACCTTGGAGTCAAATTTGATGCCAAGATTGCGAACAGCCTCATTTGGTCTCAGACTGTTGTCAGGGAGATGGGTGGAGTTGGTATCTAGGGACTGAAGACAATAGCGTAATGTAGAAGGAATTTCAAGAAATGCCATTGTGATTCCTTTGTAGAAGCATGAAATAAGATGGGATGGGTCATTGAATTGGTTTGAAATAACATGTTACATGTCCCGAGTTCCATGTGTTTGAACCAAACCTTAAGATCCAGTACTGTATTTGCATATATTTCAATTTAAAACAAGTGTTTTTTGCCAATGTAAAACACGCCCTTTACACAGTGTTCATATGCTTGATCTGACATCAGAGTGATGGTGGTGCCTGTGCAGATATATCCTGGTTTAGCAGTTATTAAGGTTAGTCTGCCTTTGGTGCCTTTGCAGCCAGCAAGAGTGGTTGAGTCTGAGAATAAGACAGAAGCCATGGGCAGTCTGAGACCTGGTTACTCAGAGTGAGAAGAAACCATTTTGGGGAAGGTTTCAATTTTTAAAAAAAAATCTTTGCAGGGCTGAGTCTGGTTTCCCAACCCCCCCTCCCCTGGATGTTTTGCACTGGTGGAGGTGGCCTACCTCTGGCCAGTGGCAGGATCTTCTGGTCCTGCCATTGTCTGTTGTTCATACACTCTGCAGATGGGGAACTTGAGCAGGGACTTGCCACTGGTGGGACAGAACAATTCCACTGGTGAGAACAACTGGAAAATCCCATCCTTGACTTATTTCCCATCTCGTCCCTGTTCTCCACCCTCCATCAGCTTGGTTGAGTGAATGCAGTGTCATGGGATGACCTTTGGATTGTTGCCTTAAGCTGAAGGGAATTTGGAGTATGGAATGGAATTTTCAGTGACTGGCAGTGAGTGTGATGCAGGTGGTGCACTATTTTTTTGATGCAGTGAAAAGTGGCATTGGATTAATCATGGAGAAATGGGAAGACTTGAATAATGCTGGGAGAGGTTTTTGGAGTTGTGGCTATGACGTTCGTTATTATTTCTGGAGAGGAAGTGGAGGTTATGGGTTGGAGTGAAAACATTGAAACACTTTGGGTGCAATTGTCTGACCTCACTGTGCCTGGTGCAGATTGTATCGATATCAGAAAATAGTGCGCGGACCCAAGAATTGGTTCCTTGCCCAGCGCCAAACTGTTTGCCTCGTTCTCTACTACTCACTGCTCTTCCTGATTTTGTGTGTGTGTGTGTGGGACGACTGCAGTCCGGTGCACGGATTGCTCTGGTTTTCTCATCATTATGACACTTGGAGGTTGGATTCTTTGACATTGCCCACAGCTGGAATTCCATGGTCCTGCTGCAGTGAGCAGAGATTTGCTGAGTGTAAATTCTCTTTTCTCACTGGTTGTGGCAGGGTGTGAATGGCTGGAGAATTTTGGCCGTAGTATCTTTGTGGGAAAGATCTGCCAACTGTTTGACATGTCTAGGAATAGTCATTTGTTTAGTAGCCAGACAAATAGGGTTGGCTTTACCTGATTTTAAAAAAAAAGTTGTTTTCTCAAATAGGTCATCTGTGTGAATGATGATAGCCTTGGGTTTATCAGATGGGCGAGTTTAACGGCTTGTCATAAATCTTGGCTGCATTCAAACCTGATTTCTGCCTCATGTTGCTGATCCTTCCTTTTTATAGTGCAACAATCTGGAATAGATTTTACATATCAGAGTGGGCTTGAGGCCTTGGGCACAATCATCCTGTTTTCTGTTGACAGTAAATTTGACCCAAGCACTGTCCTCAAATGGTAACCTTCTAATTAGTGAGCTGTGTCCCCTTTATTCAAGCATGCAGCGTGATTATTTCAGACCACTGTGTGCCCTTTAGTTGTTGACTAACCAGTGTTTAGTTTAGTTTAACAGGTCACTTCCTGTGAGCTGGTCAGAGCTCCTTTGTTCTCGTCTGTGAGAAATTATTTGGCTCATATGCTGGAGTTTTCTCAAAATCACTACACCCAACTCACCACAATTCTCTACTGTAATAAATTAAATTTAATAGCATTTCCTGGTTTTCCAACTGTGCATGATAAAAGAAAATACTGTAGCTGTGATTTCTTAAACCTTGGCTGATTGGACTGATGAACATTCTGTAGTGACAATTTTTCTGCAGTTGAGAACATTGGAAGTTCTATGACCTTTCAGTTTTAAAAAGCAGAACAGGAAATGGACAGCCTATTAAGTCTGTTCGTTCCAGCACATCCTATACATTTTATGCTAATGTGAGCTGTCTGCAGAAATTTTAATCCTGTACAATCTTGATAATCACTCCCAAATAATTGTCCAAGAAGAGAAGTCACAGACTTCAATAGTAAATTAGAAAAATTACAAACTATCATTCTAATGTTAAGAATCACTTTATTCATTTTGACCAGTGGCAATCAATAGATGGGATTTTCATGGTACTAAATGCCTACACTTTGATCCTTGAATCTAATTTATATCTGGATGTTCATGCAATTGTTTCTGAGAGTAGTAAATCGTATGTGGCTTTTATTGCTTTGATCTGATGTCAGATCAGTGTTAGAATTTGTTGCTTGTCACCATATCGTACCCATCTGCCAGACATGATCCCAGTAGTATTTCTGAATTTATACATGCAGAATGCTGAGAAGCCTCAGCTGCTATCTAAAATAGAGAAAACATGTTTACATCTACTATTGTGTTCTAATGAAGCACGATTTGCTTGTACGTTATATTTACTTCCCCATCCTCTGATTCCGGATCAGTGTAAAACTTGCCCTCATTCTAAAGCTAGTGCCTTTAGGACATTGATGAAAGCAGCACAGGTTAATTTGCCCTCTGTTTCACCTCCACTCCTGTTTCCCATAGGCAAAGTATCATGTCTCTGTAATGCTGCTGCATCTTCCAAGTGGGCTGTATTGAGATCTTCAGGTTGTGAAAAACTTCCATGCAAACTCATGGTCTACTATTTTACAAGGAATCTGTTGATTTGTTGGCATGCTGTGTCACAAGATACATTACATTAAGTGTAGTCCTCCAAATGTCCTGATTATAGCCAGCTTACAAATGTAAAGGAGATTGTTCATGTTTCAAGGGATTTTAGTTAATTAATTAGATGTATTAAGAAAGTAGCAAGCTGTTAATATTGATTCATTTTAGTACAGAAAACACATGAAAGGTGAATTTAACATTTTTTAGGTTGGCAGAAAGAGGGGTGAGGGACAATCAAACAGAAGTAGAACAAACTCAAATTGCAACTTATAAGAGATGTGATGAGGTAAACTTGTACATGATGCAAATTCGAAATCACAGCTGCTGAGAGAGGTAAATCAAAAATTTAAGAAAACAAGCAGTAATGCTTTAAGGAAAAGCAAGGAAATGTTGAGGAGGATAATCAAAGTAAGTTGTTGATGAGGATTAGGAAATAGTAGAGGTGTTAAATCTAACTTCATAAATGACTGTGGACATTATGGGTCAGTAGAAATTAGTGAAGCATGGATAATGAATAATCTCCAGGAATTAATTATATGGAGTACTTGAACCAGATGGCTTACTCCCTGGAATCTCCAAGGAAGGGAAGAGAAAATAAAGAATGCATGGAATACTGTTTTAAGACATTCATAAATAATTTTGGCTTGTGCTTGATTGTACAACAATCACAAATTGCATTAATGTACCATCTTTTAAAAATACCCCACTGTGCTTCACAGGGGATAAAACGAAATATGACACCATGCCATTATAGAGATTTTGGGCAAATGGCCAAAAGTTTGGCCAAAGAGTTAGGTTTTGAGGATTGCCTTAAAGGAGGAAAGCGAATAAAGGCATTTGGATGGCATTGTAATGTGTAGAGTACATTGTGGGCCTTTTCAAAACCATAACTTCAAATGAATGGGGATACATTCAGGAAAATAAGAATGATTTATGAACAAAAAAAATTTAAGGAATATTGTGGAGCTTGACCAGCAGCTAAAAGATCCAGTTTAAACCTAATATGGCAAGTTGTGAAATTAAATTCAATAAATCGGATAACATATGGACTGATGCCAAAACTCCAACTATAAAAGCAACTGGAAAAAAACAACTGTTGTAAAGACAAAATTGATTCACTAATGTGCTGCAGGGAAGGAAAATCTGCCAACATTACGTGCTGACATTTGATGCCCCCTTAAGTGACTGAGCATGTCACTTGATCACAAGCAGGGCAGCTAGCAGTGGGCAGTAAATATGGTTTTGCCTGTGTTGCTGTAACCTTCGTGGAAAGAAGAAAGGTTCACAAATTGAACGTGGAAAGATTGGGAGGGGTTCCCATTGGCATTTTACAATGTTGAATGTAGGATGTTTACCATAGACAGTGATGATGTAAATAGAATATCAGAATAGTGGCAACCTTCAAACAAGATTATAAATTGCAAAAATCTTTACCTGTCTCCTCTCAGTCATCTGTTCTAGTTGTGTGGAAAATGGAATTCCGTACAATGTAGCTACTGGTATAATTAACTAGCTTTAAGCGCAAGCTGGATCAAAGCCTGGTTAAAGACAGGATTAAAGGTTATAGCAGCATGCAGCAGAGAAGGAGGCCATTTTGCCCATCACATCTGTTATCGGCCTTTGAAAGAGCTTTTGAATTAATTCCACTCCCTTGTTACTTCACCATTGTCCTGCAGTTTGTGGCATTTGCAAATTTATGGACGACTTATGATGCATTTACACTCATGTATGTTTTCACCTTACTGTGAATGTCATAATGTAAATGTGGAGTTGGGGTTTAAAGCATTTTTGCATATGTTTGATTTGAGCAGTGGCAGCAAAATATGAAGGTTGTGAGATCATACTGATTGCAAGATTGGGAGAATGAAGAGGTTCATGAAGAGGCTGAAATGAAATGAGAGATGAGCTGAGGAGATTTTAAGTCAAGTTTGGACTAACAAAGGGATCCCTGGATACAGTATTATCAGTAAAGTTTCACAACACCAATTTTAAATCCAACCAATTTATTTGATAGTAAATTCACGAGCTTTCGACACTATGGCATTCGTCAGGCAAATGCAGTGTTCTGGTCTGCAATAGCACTCGTACCAACACAGACAGTCATAGATTGCTGATTAGAATGCGAATCCTTACATCTAACCTGCTATTCAAGTGTTAAAGTGGCTAACAATGTGTGTGAGGGGAATCCTGAGCATTGGTTAGAGAATTGTGTATTTTCTCCAGACAGCACAGTAAGTGAGGTTTTTTGCTAACCCAGGCAAGTTACAGGGGGTACAGATAGTGTGTCATGAAGCCAAGATCCCTATTAAGACCGTCCTCATGTGTGCGGAACTTGGCTATCAGTCTCTGCTCAGCGACTCTGCGCTGTCGTGTGTCACGAAGGTCCCCTTGAAGAACATTTACCCGCAGGTCGGAGACCGAATGCCCATGACTGCTGAAGTGTTCGCTCACAGGAAGGGAACTGTTTTGCCTGGTGATTGTTGAGCGATGCTCATTCATCCGCTGACGTAGTGTCTGCATGGTCTCTCCAATGTACCATGCTTCGGGACATCCTTTCTTGCAACGTATTAGGTAGACAATGTTGGCTGAGTTGCAAGAGTATGTACCGTGTACCTGGTGAATGGTATCCTCACGTTTGATGATGTCGTCCATGTCTATGATCTGGCATGTCTTGCAGAGGTTGCTGTGGCAGGGTTGTGGGGTATTGTGGTCACTGTTCTCCTGAAGGTTGGGTAGTTTGCTGCGAACAATGATCTGTTTGAGGTTGTGCGGTTGTCTGAAAGCAAGAAGTGGGGGGGTGGGGATGGCCCTAGCGAGATGTTCATCGTCATCAATGATATGTTGAAGACTCCGGAGAAGATATCGTAGCTTCTCCGCTCTGGGGAGGTACTGGACAACAAAGGGTACTCTGTCCACCAGGTCCTGTGTTCGTCTTCTGAGGAGGTCAGTGCGGTTTACCGCTGTGGCACGTTGGAACTGTCGATCGATGAGTCGAGCGCCATATCCTGTTCTCATGAGGGTATCCTTCAGCGTCTGGAGGTGTCTGTCACGATCCTCCTCATCTGAGCAAATTCTTTGTATTCGGAGGGCTTGTCCATAGGGAATGGCTTCTTTAACGTGTCTAGGGTGGAAGCTGGAGAAGTGAAGCATTGAGGTTGTCTGTCGGTTTTCGGTACAGTGAGGTGCTGAGGTGGCCGTCCTTGATGGAGATGCGTGTGTCCAAGAATGCAACTGATTCTGGAGAATAGTCCATGGTGAGTCTGATGGTGGGATGGAACTTGTTGATGATATCATATGGTTGTTTCAATGATTGTTCACCATGAGCCCAAAGGAAAAAGATGTCATCAATGTATCTAGTATATAACCTTGGTTGAAGATCTCATGTGGTGAAGAAGTCTTGTTCGAACCTGTGCATGAAGATGTTGGCATACTAAGGTGTGAATTTGGTTCCCATGGCTGTTCCATGTGTCTGGATGAAAAGCTGATTGTTGAAGGTGAAGACATTGTGGTCCAAGGTGAAGCGGATGAGTTGTAAAATTGCGTCTGGAAACTGGCAGTTGGCATTGAGTACTGAGGTAGTTGCAGCAATACCATCGTCGTGGGAGATGTTGGTGTAGAGCGCCAAGACATCCATTGTGACAAGGAGTGTCCCTGGTTCTACTGCTCCACGTGTGCTGAGTTTCTGTAGGAAGTCCATAGTGTCAAGACAAAAGCTGGGGGTTCTTTGTACAATGGGTTTCAGGATGCCCTCGACATAGCTGGAGAGGTTCTCACACAGGGTCCCACTGCCCGATACGATGGGACGGCTGGATATGTTTGCCTTGTGTATCTTTGGGAGGCAGTAGAGATCTCCAATGCGGGGAGTACGTGGAATGAGAGCCCGGAGGGTGTTCTGAAGGTCCGGATCAAAGGTTTTGATCAGAGTGTTGAGTTGACAAGTGTGTTCTTTGGTCGGATCTGCTGGTAACTGTCTGTAGTGTTTCACGTTGTTTAGTTGTCGGTACACTTCTTCACAGTAGTCTGCTCTGTTCAATATGATGGTGGCACCTCCTTTGTCATCAAAGCAGCAGACAATGTTGCGGTTGGTCTTGAGAGCACGGATGGCCTTGCTTTGTGCTTGGGTGATGTTCGGGACTGTCTTGTAAGTGCAGTTGATGAATCTGGTGTTCACACACCTCCTGATGGCTTGGGCATACATGTCCAGTCGGGGGCAGCGGCCTTCTGGCGGAGTCCAATTGGATTATCCACAGGATCATCTCATGAACTTTTTATTGATAAGCATCAAGGTTAACTTTTCTTCTTCTTGTCATATTTTAAGGCTGAGCTGCCAGGTAATATATAGAAGCTGTAGGAAGGTTTATCATTTCCTAAGCCTATTTCACTGTAGCCATTATAGTCTCACACTTTAGCACAAGGTTAACTGAGCAGGTGCTTTTTCTCATCAGCTTGTTGATGCCAGTAATCCACCGCCTGCTGTCTCCACATTTGTGTTTCAGAATGCCTCCATAAATTTAGAAATTACAGGAACTGTGTAAATACAAGAATTTTACATGTAACATTTGCATGTAAAATTTTACATGTAAATTTGGCAGATAAAGAAACACAAAATGTTATTAGATATTAAACCCTTATTCAGATGTCCCAGCTCTTAGGTTTGAATTGGTGTTTTGCCAGAATGTAACTGCATAGCTTCCAACAACTTCCTGTGTATTGATGAAAAGAAAACGCAGCTTGAAATGTGTCAGGTTAGTAATTCTAGTCGAAGTAAATTCTGCTTCTTGATAGCTATTATTTATGATTAAAACGCACTGAAGAAAAACGGCAGTCACTTCGATCACACAGATTACTGCATCCAAGTTGGGTAGAAATCTGCTGATATTCTGCTTTGGAAACTAACTGGGAGGTGCAACTCTGCTATGAAATTAGGCCTTAGGTCTTGTCTAAATAACCTGGGCAAAGTGATGCCCTACCCTCCACAGTAATTCGCCTGACTACTTAATGGAATTTTGGGCTGAGTGGTCTTCCAATAAGTCATGGAGGATTGAGGAGAAGCCACACCAATCCTGTGGAGAGCCTGTCACAGTCCTCCTCTTAGTCCCAGAAGAGTGTTTGTAAAACTAGTCTCTTTTAAAAACATTACTCTTCATTGGTGGATGCCAGCTTGCTGGGTTTAGCCTGATGGCAGTTCTCACTGGACCAATTCTGGCAAGGAGGACAAAGTCACTGTTCGAGCCCTCGCTTACACGTCTGAAAGGCCAACTGTTAATTTCAGGTAGGCTTTGGGGATCTCTGAAAAATGATTCAATTCAGTCTTGGTTTGGACGTTCTTGAGGCGTAAAACCAATGTAACAAGGTTTTAAAAATTTTTTAAATCTACTTGTGTCATAAGTAGGCTTGCATTAACATTACAACGAGGTTACTGTGAAAATCCCCTAGTCGCCACATTCTAACGCCTGCTCAGGTACGCTGAGGGAGAATTTAGCATGATCAATGTACCTAACCAGCATGTCTTTCGGATTGTAGGAGGAAACTAGAACATCTGGTGGAAACCCACACAGATATGGGAAGAACTTGCAAACTCTGCAGAGGCAGTGTCCAAGCTGGGAATTGAATTGGTGATCTTGGTGCTGTGCAACAACAGTGCTAACCACTGTGCCACTCATCATATCCTGTGTTACTGAATTGACCTAGATTGCTGGTGAATGGGTGTTGTCCCTGCACATCTTAAACTGAAAGGAAACAATGTTTGAGATGAAATTCCAAACTGACAAAAAAGCACATCTTTTATGAAGTACAAGCTGTCATTCTGCTATGCTTTCACTGTAAAAGCAGCTATGTTGTACAAAGATTTTGAGAAATAGCCCATTAATGTGGCTTTTGAGATGCTTGGGGTGGAATTTTGTGGCCTCACTTGCCCTGAAAAAGTCAAATCTTGCCCCAGGTCAATGGACCTTTCCATGATCTACTCCTTGCTCACTCTGATTCCCGTGGCAGACAGGACAGCAAAACTCTGGCCTTAGTATCTAATAATTCAACTGAAATTTGGACTGTAATCATTTTGTCCATTTCATCATTAACTCTTTCCATAACACACTCTTTTGTCTCAACTTTACACCTCATCTCCTGTGTCCTCTCTTAAGGCATTTTTACTTTTTGCTTCTCTAATTTTCTCAATTTTTCTCCTGTCCTGTTTCATCTGTCCCCTAATTTTCTTTGCTCCTTTGTGACCCTATAAGCCACATTAAAACAAAAGTCACTTTAAAGAAATATTCACGTCTTATCATATTACAGTGCTTATTAAATTCAGGGACATGACTGATGGCATTTAATGTAAAATAAAATATTGAAAGGACACAAATTCTTTGTGACTTAAAGAGTAACTTGAAGTGTGACTGAGCAAATATTCTGTGTATTGATGTGCATTATTCATAAAATAGGAGCGCTATATTTTCCAGAAAGGTGAATGCTAAGTTTAGATTTCCTTTTTTCATCAGAGAATTATAGAATCTCTACAATGCAGTAGGAGGCCATTTGGCCTATCAAGCTTGCCCTGACAAAAACCCCATCCAACTCCATAACTCCACCTGTTTGTCTTTGTAATCCCCTGGTGGTTTATCATGTTCTATCCACCTAATCTGTACATTTTTGCTCTGTGGGAGGAAACCGAAGCACCTGGAGGAAATCCTTGCAGACACTGGGAGAACGTACAAACTCCACATAAATATATGCTCAAGGTGGAATTGAGCCCAGATTAAAAAAAAAGTAGAAAGTAAAGCTTGTTTATTAGTCATAACTAGGCTTATATTAACACTGCAATGAAGTTAATTTGAAAATCCCCCCCGTTGCCACAGTCCAACACCTATTCGGGTATACTGAGGGAGAATTTAGCATGGCTAATGCACCTAACCAGCACATCTTTTGGTCTGTGGGAGGAAACCCATGCAGACGCAGGGAGAATGTACAAATTGCACACAGACAGTGACTCAAGCCTGAGGCAACAGTGCTGACCACGGGTCCCTGGCACTGTGAGGCAGTGTCACTTACCATTGTGCCACCGAATGGAGGTGACATGTTTTGATCTGCTGATTAATTCGTTGTTTATCAGCCTTGCCTGTGTACTCAGTCCTGACCTGAAGGGCACAGAATAACAGAGCTCTCAAAGAAGAGACACATTTCAGTACTGAAGAACCTCATGTGGCTTGGACATGCTGACTTGGTAGATCTGGGGAGTTGTTTTCCTGTCTATGCAGGAGTTGTTGTGTTTACTGAGAGTTCTGAATTTCTTGTAATTGTACACATACTTGGCGTTCAGAAAAACACTGCAAAATCATGGATCTTGCTGACTAAATTAATGGTTTTCCACTTAAATGGTGATGCTTAATGCCTGTGATTAATTCACAACACTAAACATGACATATCTGTTAATAATGTCTGAAATCGATCTGGAGCCAAGAAACAATTTTCCACAGTGCACTAATAAGGCAGTACCGCTGACAAAATTGTTTCACGTGACGAATCTACTCGTCCATGTTGAACACAACTTTGAAGAAGCACTGGGTGAAACCAGGGAGAACACTATCTCAACATCCAAGGCAGTATCCTGCAAGCAAAAGTGGGCACTAATGATGGTAGCCAAGGGCATACAACTTCAATAGTTATTCTTCCAAGACTTCAGTCAGCTTCACTAATATATTTCCTTCATTATTATCACAACCAGGCTCTGGTTGCCTTTCATAGAAGAGAACTGGAAACCGTTCTGCTTATAAATGAGTTAACATTTATTGATGACATTTACGGAGATGTACTTAATCAGGGCTCCCTTCCTCAGATTCGAGTGATGTAACATCATTTAACATCACTGATGATGCACTCTAGCTATTAGCATAATCACTATTGACCCTTTTCCCATTCTCATGACATCAAATGTGGACTGTTTGCTCATTATTCTAGAGTGATTAGCTCAATCATAGCTCCTCTGGCAGTGAAGCTGCTCTTGCCGGGCATGTATCTGTGCTTGGGCTAACCATAATCACGACATAGGAATAAAATTAGGCCACTTGGCTCAGTGAGCCTGCTCCGCCATTTGATCTTGGCTGATATTTTTCTCATCCCATTCTCCTGCCTTTTCCCCATAACCTCTAATTCCCTTATTAATCAAGAGCTTATCGATCTCTGTCTAAAACACTCAGTGATCTGGCTTCCACAGCCTACTGTGGCAAGGAGTTCCACTGATTAACCATTCTCTGGCTGAAGAAGTTCTTCCTCATCTCTGTTTTAAAGGATTGTCCCTTTATCCTAAGATTGTGTCCTCTGGTTTTAGTTTTTTCTATTAGTGGAAACATCCTTTCAACATCCACTCTATCCAGGCCTCACAGTATCCTGTAAGTTTCAATAAGGTCCTCCTTCATTCTTCTAAAGTCCGAGTGCAGGACCAGAGTCCTCAACTGTTCCTCATATGACAAGATCTTCATTCCAGGGATCATTCTTGTGAATCTCCTCTGGACCCTTTCCAAGGCCAGCATATCCTTCCTTAGATACAGACCCAAAACTGTTCACAGTACTCCAAAAGGAGTCTGACCAGAGCCTTATACAGCCTCAGAAGTACCTCCCTGCTCTTGTATTCTAGGCAATAGCCAACTTATAAAGAAAAGGATCCAAGCATTCATACCAAAAGTTCAGTTACCATCAACATTCTAGTATGGTAAGAAACTGACTGCAAGAGTGCATGCATTGAAATAACTCCCCTGAAAAGTTCTACACCATCTACAAGACTCAAATCAGGAATGTAATTAAATATTCATCACTGACATGGATGGCTTGACACCATCCAGGGCAGAGAAGTTTGCTTAATAGGTGTCCCCCTTCATTTACTAACTCAACCAATTTCTTAATTGGTCGGCGCAACATTGAAGGCTGAAGGGCCTGTTCTGTGCTGTAATGTTCTATGTAACCACTGAAACACTGGGACAGCAGCTTGTACTATTTTCAGGAAGCAATTCACAAACTTTATTTTGATATTTTCATATCATTATGAAGAAAGACAGAGCAATATATTATGTGATTAAGTCTATACTCTAAGTCATATGCCATTCTGAAATGGGCATACGTTGTCATTTCTTGATTGCCGTTTGGTCAAACGAACACCTGCGGAACCATAATGTTTCAAGGTTCACCATCACCTTGGACATGGCAACCTTGATAGATTGACATTAAAACAAGCAAAAGGTGATGCTGCAGTCAATATCTGAATAGCTCAACCTTTTCTGACTTCCATTAACATAGTTAGTTGAGAAGCTTATTTAAAGAAGCTTGAATGTGGAAATTTTCAAAGACATTCATATGAATTTATATCATATTCTAAAGTTGCAGAATTTTAAAATTCTGCAACAGAAATATAAACCTACTGTTTACAAGATTGCGAACATTTAAATTAACAGAGAAGCATAGACTTGAAAGTATTAATGCTGTACAAATGGAAGGCTGGACTTATTCTTAGTCATTTAGTTGTGTAGAATATTACAAATTGTGATGTGCTGTCAAAGCTTTTTGTTCTACGGACAGATATGCAAGTTGTAAGGCGAACAATAATTTACACTGCATGAGTGCTAATTGGTTGGCAAGTGGACTCTCCATCAATCAGAGTCCACTTGCTAATCAATCAGCACCCTGCTTATGCAATATTAATTGCTGATCCCATCGCAGTTGCTATTCTTGTGAATCTGTCCTGATGAGTTGCAGGACAAAAAGCTTCGAGAACGTATCTCTTTATTCAGCAATTTTTATCACCCCTTATCATGGCATATTATGCAATGCTTTTGTACTGGGCTGAAAACAATTATTTTGTTTAGTTTTATGAAAGAGCCATTGTGCCTCTGAATTAATTTGCAGAAGCTAATTCAAATGTAGAGACATGCTGAAATGCAAATTTGCGATATGAAGGAAATAGCCATATGCAACGATGAGAAAGTTCTAAAGAGCAGTCTTTGTGTGGTTGCAAAAGAAAATCATCTGAATGGTGCTGCTAGTTTGGAATCTTTCTTCAATGGCATTCTAATCTGAAATTACATAAAAATCAGAGCACGTAGCACAAAAATATGCCTTGCGGATGTTTATGTTCCACTGAGACTCCTTTTTATCTAATCCTTCTCAGGATAGCCTTCAGTTCCTTCCTCCCTTCTATTTTTTGAGCTTCTCCTAAAATGCATTTATGCTCTTTGTCCCGATACCCTTTTTTGAACAAGGTTCCATATTATTCATATGGCAGACTGAAGTATGGAGCACATTTCAGTTTAGAGTATGGAATGATATTGTCAGGCATCTCATATCAGATGTAACGTATGATGGATTTTGGTGAAGCCCCTTTTATCCCGCTCTATGTGAGTGATTACATATGTTGACTGTCAGCTGTGGCTCATTTGGTCGCAGTTCTGTCTCTGAGCCAGAAGGTTCAAGTCCCACACCAGAAACTTGACTGCAGAAATTTAGGCTGACACTCAAGTTAATAAATAGGCTTATAAAAACACATGTAAAGTTTTTTTGTTTCTTGCCATTTTGATAGTTGTTTTCCTTCAGTCAGTGCCCAGTCTTTTGATGATTCTTCCTTCATGTAGAACATGACTATTCTCTAGTTAGTTCTATTTGTGTTCTTCTTATTAGTGATTTAAAAGCCTGCCTGGTGCCCAGGGCAGCATGGAAATTAATGTGACCTAGCTACTTCAATGTTGTCACAGATGACAGGCAGGAATGAAAATATTGAGCAGGGAGCTGCCTGAAGTCACCATGTCAGGGGTGAGCCATGGTACCCCTCCAGCCCAGGGGACCGTGCTGAGATCAACCCCTTGGCCCCGCTGCCCAAACCCACTGGACCCCCAAGACCCTTGACGGATCCCTCCTTTGCAGCCTGGCAGTGCTGCAATGGCCACTGGACCTACTATCTTGATTTATTCCCCTCCTTGTGGGCCCAAGGCTTCAGGCCAGGGTGTCGGTTCCACGGGACTGGACCCTATAGCACTGCCAAGGCACATAGCTGGGGAAGGAGGGCTGGATGTGTGCCTATTTCTTGGCGGGGTGGGGAAGGGACGGTGTCAGATCAAGTCACCTTTAATGCCTGTCTGGTGTGGGGAGATGGTGATTTCCCCCCCCCATGTAGCCCAGGTCACTCAAGTAAAGAGGCTGCCCCTTGTTGCTGAGGGGTAGTTGATGCTCCCCTGGTCAGTGGTGGGGTGGGGTGGGCGGGGAGGCGTGCTCTTTGAGAACTTAGAAATTGGTGCACTCTTTCAAAAGAATGCCCTGATCTCTGAACAGCTGGGCTGGCCAGCATGAGCCATGGGATGCATGAATTTGTATTCATCAAGTGGGTGAATCACCCTTGACAGACGCTCCCAGTGCCAGTGCAAAACTCTCCTGTTTTCTTGCCAGCAGCAGGCACTTAAGAGTAAAAACAGGAAAATTTCACCCAAAGTTTCTAAAAAGCCTTTTATGTCATTAGAGTTATCAGTTTAGTGGACTCTTCTTAAAGCTGACATGTGGGTTTAAGCAATGTAAAGATATTGAACAAATACTAGATATAGTATAATTGTACATGATAATACATTTTTCCAAAAAAAGGAGGTAGGAAGAGAATTTAAACACATTTTTCAAGAATAGTCAGTGAAGCTTTCAGAATCATAGATGTACAGCATGGCTCTTCAGCCCAACTTGTCCAGTTTCCTAAACTGAACTAGTTCTACTTGCCTTTTGAGTTACCTGATGCTGTTTTATTACTTATTCCCCAATACCTCATTCCACTACTTTTAATTGCTTCTTTGGCCGCTTTGCCTTTGCTGCCTGGAACATTGTAAATCTGATGTACCATGTTCCTTCCTGTGTTCAAAATCTTTCTCGTAGAAGAAACAGAGAATCCCTACAGCGAAGGAGGAGGCCATTCAGCCCATTGCGTCTGCACTGACGACAATCCCACTTAGGACCTATCTCCATGCCCCCTGCATCCTCTTGACACTAAGGAGCAATTTGGCATGGTCAATCAACCTAACTGGCACATCTTTGGATTCTGGGAGGAAACTGGAGCACTCAGACAAAACCCATGCAGACACCGGGAGAACATAGTGACCAAATTGCTAATCGAATTCGGGTCTCTGGTGCTGTGTGGCAACAGTGTTAATGACTGTGCCATGATGCTGTCCATTCTGTAAATGCTTTCCTTTGAGCCTGTTGAATCTTTTTTTCATTCTCTTCCTTCTCCAGCTCGGTGTATATCCATTGCTTATCACCTTGTGAAGTGCCTGGTAACGTTCTTACAAGTCTATGAGCCATAGGAGTTGTTGCTTTTACGTTTAGTTAAATGTTCAAACTTAGCAAATTGAAACCATAACTTGTTGCTTAGAACGCAACTGGTCATGCCTCACAAATTGACTGTTTTAATGTAATAATAGCCAGGTTTGTGTGTGTCTCTGGATTCCATTGTACTCTTGTGTGTAATGTTAAGTTTCCTAGTGCAATTCATGCATAGTTTACTGTTTTCTTAACCATGCCCATTTACTATTTCTACTCTCTTGATGTGTAAAATAAATATTTATGATATGTATAAAAAAGATGTTAATAAAGCAATGTTAAATTGAAGGAAATCCAATGTGATATGTTTCTTTCCAAAACATAAAGTCACGGTAGTGAAATGAGAATATCTATTTAAAGCCATTTAGTACGTATTTACAGAATGTGTTGTCACAACGTTGAAGAGATAATTTAGTTTGTAACTATCAATAACCCTGAGTTGAACTACTTTCATGTCATGCGTAGAAATTTAGACCCTTGTTTCAGAATCAGTAAACAAATGATTTGAAGAAGACTGCAGATTTTATTTATAGAGCATTCCTGGGCTATTCATCTGCCTTATAATGAATGTCCTCTTCCATGTGCATGTTAACTTTTTCTACTGTTCATGTATCTTGCCTGGAATTAAAACATTTCATGAGATATAGAGTCTGATAATGGTGGAGTCCGAGCAGTACCCTTTATATTAATCATGCTTTGATGAGGTTGGCAACATTGTAAGTATTGTAAAATATAATGAAGATTGCAAATACACTCTGCAGCAGATGTTCGCAGGCCATATCATCAAAATGCTGCTTGGACCATAAATAATACAATTCCATAAAAGGAACCAGAGGGAGAAAATGAGTGAAACAATTAAAAGATATACATATTTTTGCGTTCCAGCTTGTCCTGGAGATGATTTGCCAATTATTCACAAAGCATGGTCATCCAGAAGACCCTTTCCTTTCTAAATTTGTTGATCATGGGATGGGTTTCTATGGGATAGGGAGAAGAGTGGATCAGGATATCGAATTTGATGTGCAGCCATGAGCAAAATGAATGGTGGAGCAGGCTCAAAGGACCGAAGAGCCTATGCCTGCTTCTGTGTTACACATCCAAATCTGTGTCAATATTGCCTGCAGCTCCTTGTTTGAATTTTCTCCAATCAATTTCCAATTGCTGTGGTAGCATCAAAATATCCCTGGTGAAAGTCACAAAGGACATTGCCTGTGACAATAACAGCAGTGTGTTATCTCTGCTTTATCTGACTTGAGCACTTTGACATAGTTGCCCACGCCAAAGCTCCCTGATGCTATTCTTCTTTTGTGGGTTTGACGCAGAATGCTGGAGTCTGCTGGGATGTTCCTGCATCTGTCCCACTGCCTCCCAACCTGAAGGTCTTGATGATGTCAATCTCCGTGGCCCAAGCACGTGGGGACCTTGCGCCAGGACTCCAAGAGAGAGCAAAGAGTTAACTACAGTCTCCAACTTTGCCCATGAGCATTTCAACCACTATCAGGCAGCAAATGGAGTTCACCTGGGGTGAGGGGAAGGGATTATCCTTGTGGAGAAGGTCTCTTCACAGTGGGAGTCTCATGGCTGTACTTCACCATATTACCCTGGAAAACTTGGAAATCACTCTCAGGTACCTTCCTGACAAAATCTGTGTGCTATAAAAGCTTTGAACTTGCCTGGTCACATTAAAAGCTGTGCCTATGAACATTTAGAAGCCTTCAAAATCACAGCAATACCTCATTCCACGAAATCACAGCAATACCACGATTGCTGTCGGTCGATTTCATAAGCCCCAGCTGCTCTCAATATTTTTGAACTGTTTGCTTGATAGGAGCTGTCAACTTCATTACAACCATTAGTGTATGTTTATACAATCACCTTCTGCTCCATTGGGTTTTACAGGGCTGTTTGATTGACAGCTCCACAGCAAATTAAACAGTTCTTTGTTGATTCAATCAGTTTACATTCCATGATAATAACTGGCAGGACTCTGGGAAGTACCGAGGATCAGAGGGATCTTGGTGTGCATGTACATCAGTCTCTTAAGGTAGCAGGACAGGTGGGATTAAGGAGGTAAGAAAGGAAAATGGTATACTTGCCTTTATTAGCAGAAGCATTTAAAAACAGGGAGCTGTGCTGGAACTGTATAAAACGTTGGTTATGTCACAGCTGGAGTATTGTCTGCAGTCCAGGAATCCGTATAATAGGAGGGATGTGATAGCATTGGAATGGGTGCAGAGGAGATTTATCAATATGTTGCCTACACTGGAGAGTTTGAGTTATGAAGAGAGATTGGATAGATTGGAGTTGTTTTCCTTGAAACAGAGGAGATTGAGGGAGCGACATGATTGAAATGTATAAAATTATGAGAGGCATAGATAGTAGACAGTCAGAAATTTTTCCCCTTTAGTGGAGGGATCATTGACTAGGGGGCATAGATTTAAATAAAGGGACACGAGGCTTAGAGAGTGTAGTGGTAGTCTGGAACTCACTGTTGGAAAGCATGATGCAGGCAGAAACCCTCATAGCATTTAAAAGATATTTAGAAAAACAGTTGTGTTGCCAAGATATCCATGGCTTTGGACCAAATGCTGAAAAATGGGATTAGAATAGTTATGTGGTTGATTTTGACCTGTCCAGATATGATGGGCCAAAGGGCCTTTTCTGGGCAATAGACCTCTGATACTGACTCCAAGAAGTCCGTAGTGCTGCTTTTTCACCACAGCTGTCTGTCTGGACCCATTTTTTCACTCTGTGATTATATTTCAGATTTCTGACCTTTCCTAGAAAGCAGATGTGTTTTCTTATGATGTTTTCTTAACCATTGTTCTTTCCCATTGCTTACAAAGCTTCTTGCAGAACACGTAAGCTTTATATTACCACCTTTTTCTCTTATTTTCTTTCTTTTTAAACTCGAGCAAGCTTCAAGATTGCATAGTCTGGAGTATTTATCCTCAGATAGAGGAGGCTGAGGAAAGATTTAATGCTCGTTGCAGCATCTCTGTTGCTAGCCTCCAGCCAGTTTGATTCACTTCATGTGATATCAAAAAACAGCTGGAGGCACTGTATACTGCAAAGACGATGAGCCCTGATTACATTCCGGCAATATTGCTGAAGACGTGCTTCAAAACTTGTCACTCCCTGAGCTAAGCTGTTCCAGTACAATTACAACACTGGCATCTACCTGACAATGTGGAAGACTGCCCAGGTATGTGCTGTACACACACAGAAGAACAAATGCAACTCAGCCAATGACCACCCATCTTGATCATCACTGAAGTGATGGAAAGGATCATTGACAGTGCTATCAGTGCTATCTGCTCAGCAATAATCTGGTCAGTGACGCCCAGTTTGGTTTTCGCCAGGGTCACTCAGTGTCTGATTGCATTACAGCCTTGGTTCAACTATGGATGAAAGAGCTGAATGCCAAAGGTGAGATGTGAGTGACAGCCCTTGACTTCCAAGGCCACAGTGTGGCATCAAGGAGCCCTGGCAAAACTGGCATCAATGGGTATCAGTGTGCAAATGCTCCATTGGTTAGAGTCATATCTGGTCCATAGGAAGATGGTTATGGAGGGTTAGTCATCTCAGCTGCAGGATATCTCTGTAACAGACCCTCAGATTAGTGTCTTAGGCTCAACAATCTTCAGCTGTTTTATCAATGACCTTCCCTTTGTCATAAGGTCAGAAATGGGAATGTTCGCTCATGATTATGCAATGTTCAGCACCGTTTACAGTGACTCAGATACTGAAGCAGTCCATGTTCAAATACAAGAAGATCTGGACAATATCCAGGCTTGGGCTGACAAATAGCAAGTAGGTTCTCATCATAAATGTAAGGCAATGACCATCACCAATAAGAGGCACTCCAACCACAACCCCTTGAAATTCAATAGTGTTACCATCACTAAATCACACCCCGCCCCCCACCCCCTCCTGCTCAACATCCTTGGGTTACCATTGACCAGTAACTTAACTGGATTCATCACAGTTGCTACAAGAGCAGGTCGGAGGCTAGGAATACCATGGCAAGTAACTCACGTCCTGATTCCCCAAAGCTTATCCACCATCTACGAGGCATAAGTCAGGAGTGTGATGGAATACTCCCCACTTGCCTGGATGGGTGCAGCTCCAAAAATACTCAAGAAGCTTCACACATCCAGAACAAAGCAACCTGTCTGGCACCACATCTGCAAATATCCATCACCTACATTCAGTTGCAGCAATATGTACTATCTACAAGATGCACAGCAGCACTTCCCCAAAGATCCTTATGCAGCATCTTCTAAACCCATGACCACGTCCACCCAGAAGGACAAAAGGCAGCAGATACATGGCAACACCACCAGCTGCAAGTTCCACTCCAAGCCACTCGCTGTCCTGACTTGGAAATATACCGTTGGACCTTGGCATTTGTTGGTCAAAGTCCTGGAATTCCATCCTTAACTGCATTGTGCTTTAATCTACATCACTGCAGCGATTCAAGAAGGCAGCTCACCGCCATCTTCTCAAGGACAATTAGGGATAGGCATTAAATGCTGGCCAGCCAGTGACGCCCATGTCCCATGAATGAATAAAAAAGTATATAAAATAACGGTGACCTTGAATGGATATGGAAGACCTATTTCTAATGGCTGAGGAGACAGCAGATGGCATAGATCCCGAGTGATTGGCTGAAGGATTAAGAAGAAGTTGACAGGAAATTATTTTAACCCGAGTCAGGGTGGGAGACAGGTGGGCCGTGTAGAACAAACAAAGAACAATACAGCACAGGAACAGGTCCTCTGCCCGTCCAAGCCTGCGCCGCTCAAGCGCCCAACTAGACCATTTGTTTGTATCCCTCTATTCCCAGTCTGTTCATGTGGTTATCCAGTTAAGTCTTAAATCCCAGCATTTCCACCTCAACTTTCTTGCTTGGCAGTGCATTCCACGCACCTACCACCCTCTGTAAAATATGTCCCCCTGCCATCTGTGTTGAATCTTGCCCCCCTCACTTTGAACTTGTGACCTCTTCTATTCGTCACCTCCGACCTGGGAAAAAGCTTCCTACTGTTCACCCTATCTATGCCCTTCATAATTTTATATACCTCTATTAGGTTGTCCCTCATCCTCTGCCTTTCCAGAGAGAACAACCCTAGTTTATCCAATCTCTCCTCTTAGCTAAGACTCTCCATACCGGGCAACATCCTGGTCAACCTTTTCTGTAAAGATCAACCACGTCCTCCTTGTAGTGTGGCGATCAAAACTGGACGTAGTATTTCAAATGTGGCCTAATCAACATTCTGTATAGCTGCAACGTCATATGCCAACTTTTATACTCTATGAATCCGTCCAATAAAGGCAAGCATTGCCATATGCCTTCTTCACCACCCTCCACCTGTGCTGTCATTTTAAGGATCTGTGGACTTGCACAGCCAGGCCCTTCTGTGTGTCTATACTCCTGAAGATTCTCCATTTATTGTATAGCTCCCCCCTACATTAGATCTACTGAAATGCATCACTTTGCATTTATCTGGATTAAATTCCATCTGCCACTTCTCCACCCAATTTTTCAGCCTATTTATAGGCTATTTATATCAGAGGCAGGTTCTTTACCCAAAGGGTGGTTAGGGAGTGGAATGCCCTGCCTGCAGCAGTTGTAGATGCGCCAAGTTTGGTGGCGTTTAAGAGGTTAGTTGATAAGTATATGGAAGAGAAGGGAATGGTTTAGTTTGGAGGGGCATTGCTTTTTATATTGGTCGGCGCAACATCGAAGGCCGAAGGGCCTGTTCTGTGCTGTAATGTTCTATGTTCTATGTTCTATATCCTACTGTATTCTTGACAATGTTCATCATTCCAGCAATCTTTGTGTCGTCTGCAGACTTACCAGCTACATCATCTTCCAAATCATTTATATATGTCACAA
This sequence comes from Sphyrna mokarran, assembly GCA_024679065.1. Classification (NCBI taxonomy): domain Eukaryota; kingdom Metazoa; phylum Chordata; class Chondrichthyes; order Carcharhiniformes; family Carcharhinidae; genus Sphyrna; species Sphyrna mokarran. The sequence goes on from JAGIQG010000002.1 coordinate 41,590,374, forward strand.
ACAGCAGAGATCCCAGTACAGAGTGCTGCGGAACACCACTAGTCACAGACCTCCAATTGGAAAAAGACCCCTCTGCTGCTACCCACTGTCTTCTATGGCCAAGCCAGTTCTTCACCCATCTAGCATTCTCAACTTTTATCCTGTGAGATTTAACCTTTTGCACCAGCTTGCCATGAGGGACCTTGTCAAATGCTTTACTAAAATCCATGTAGGTAACATCCACGAACCTTCCCTTGTCAATCATTTTTTCCACTACCTCAAAAAACTCAGCTAAATTTGTGAGGCAATTGAGAGGTGGGAAAATATAAGACATGCAATCTTGGTAATGCTTTAGGTGATCTGCAGGGTACTGCCAAGAGCTGATAAATGGAATCCCTTCCAGCCGGCAGACACCTGTTGGGCTGATTGGCTGTCTCCTGTGCTATTAACTTTTACAAATATAAAGCCAATCTCCTCACGGCATCTAAAGATATCTTCAAAAGGACCAGTCATATTAGTAAAATAAGACATCAAAATAATTTTACCAATGACATGTAAAATGAGAATGTAGAATTTTGTCTGTTTGAACATTGGCTCATTTGGTAATTTATTGGCTCTTTGAAATTTCACCGTCCTGACTTTTGTTGTTGCTACCTTCAATTTGAAATTGCCCTTACAATTATGACAATGCCACACTTAACAAATGTGCTAGATCCTACATGAGAAAACTATTAATGAAAGCTCCAGATTGTTTTCACATGATTTTTCTCTCACTTTCTTAAGAACAGTTATTAATATTTCAGTATAATTCATTGTCTCTCTGGAACATCATGAAGATATGATAAGGTGCTTTGCAAGAATGCAAGTCTCTTTTTCATGGTTTTTAGAAGTTTAATTATTAGTGTTACACTCAAGCCCCCAATCTAGTGGAGTATCAGGTTGGGATGCTATGCCTCCTTTCACCTTTGCTGTTTTTCTGATTGGCATGTCCTTGTGAACAAGGCTGTCCTATGGTGTGGGTCTTAACCTGACCATTTATTTGCTTTTGTATTGGGACTAAACGCCCTGGATGTATTTGACGTGATATTTGGGGGAACTATTTTGGGTGATGATGAAGGGATTTGGGAAAACAACGTGAGTGAAAAGCATTTGTACATTTCCGATAGCGTGCAATGACTAATAGGGTAAAAATAATGAGCCCGTAGGGAGGAGTGGGAGCCAGGAGGGTCATTCCATCAGGTGTTAGCTGCAGATGGTTGTGACTACGCATTGAATTGAATATTCTTGTCTCAAATCCCAGTCATGGTGCTGCTGACTTGTTTATGCCAAAGTAGATGTTAATGGAATCCATATGCGCAGTGCCTAAGTATTGTTTCTTCTCATATTTGATACATATGAGGACTATTTCTTTCACTATGATGTCCCATGTATGGTTGTGTTTTTGGTGCTGAAAGTTCCATTTTTGTCTTTGTGAAGATGTTATTTTGCAAATGAACATCTCGAGCTGCATATGTTCATTTCAAACCAATGTTTTCTCCTCAATATGGAATAAGAAGATAAAAGTAATCAAGATTCTTAGAAACCAATAACATTGTAAAGTATGGATTTTTATTCTTGATAAGTAAACTAGTGAATGGAAATCTTTACCTAATTTCTTGAATTGGTTCCATACAGCATTGGAAATATGGAGATCTGTAATTTTTATCCCCCTTGATCTAAAGTAAAATATCAAAACAAGAATGGGGCTGATTAGATTTTGTGCTTTCGTGGGTGAAGTAATTGAAAGTCTGCAATTTGCAGTGGGCTCAGGGTGCAAGACATTGTTTTCTTTAACTTTGATTTGATCTATTGTCATATATATTAGTATACAGTGAAAAGTATTGTTTCTTGTGCACTATACAGACAAAGCATATCGTTCATAGAGAAGGAGAGCATGCAGAATGTAGTGTTACGTTCATAGCTAGAGTATAGTGAAAGATCAACTTAATGCGAGTTAGGTCTATTCAAACGTTTGAGGGCAGCAGGGAAGAAGCTGTTCTTGAGTCGGTTGGAACATGATCTTGGATTTCCATATCTTTTTCCCAACAGAAGAAGATGGAAGAGAGTATGTCTGGGGTTTGTGGGATCCTTGATTATGTTGGCTGCTTTTCTGAGGCACAGTGTTAATGGATGGGAGATTAGATTGGGCTTCATCCATCACCCTTTGTAGCTTCTTCCACTCTTGGATGGAGCAGGAGCCACACCAAGCTGTGATACAACTGATTGCCATGCGCAGTCAGCTTGAATTCCTTATGCAACACATGCCTGTTTGATGTGGGATTGCGCAGCTTTGAGGGAAATTGGTGGAGGGGGAAGTCTTGTCAACAAGTCACTAATCAGATTCTTTCACAAGTATGGGAATCACATTTGACATGGGTGAAAGTGATGGCTTTGTGTGTTGCTTCCTTCCCAGCTTCAGTTAGATCATTAAACTTCTTTAGGCACTGCTCCTCATCCTGGGCGTGGTTGAAGAGGCATTCAGAACATGTGTGATCAAGTCCCACAGCCACATGAGGAATTTGACGATGATGAGCTAATCAACTGCTGCTGACTTCTTTTCATTATATCCAAAAGGACGTGAGAATTAAAAAATCTGCAGCCCAGACATTGTGTGCTACCAGCCCCAATGACACTGTCCCAATTATCTTTCAACTGTATTTGGATATTCTGATTTGAGTTCTTTGTTCATACTTATTATCAATTAGATTGGATGGATATTAGAATACAATTTGACATTGATAAATAGGCAGAGCTCCTAGAGTGCAGACCTTATTATGATTTAAAAGGTTTTAAGAAAATTATTTTTTTATGAGCAGTGTGTTTTTAGTACTCATTCTCACTTGCTGGAGAAGAGAAAGGAAAAGATAATAAATTGGGGTCCTTCGAGATGCCAAATGATGTGCACATGTGTAGGGTGAAGCGTGCCAAACGCCATATTATTGTAGAAGCAATGTGAACACATGCTGAGAGTGTGCAGAGGAGGCCAGTCAGGACTTCAATTGGGTAATATGCTGACTTTATGCTCAAAATGCCAGCAGAAGCGCTCTCTTAACCTCGCACAGCTAAATACTAGTTCGGCCGCAAGAAGGAACCCTATTTAAAGGGTCATTAACTGCATGCAGCTTTGTAGCTGCTTTCCTCTAGCTTTCACAGCACTTCTACAAGCATTTGGTGCTTTCCAGAATTGTTTTAACTTGAGAAGAAAATTGGAGCGAGTGTTGTGGCAGGTGCTGGACAACATATTGCTAATGTCAAGACTACTGCACAACAGTGCTGCCTGACATTAGTTCACTGGAAGCTGTTCCCCTTGCAATGTGGCATGGCTTGTTGAATGAACAGAAGCATGGCAAACTGCTGGAAGAATGTGAGGATGAGTCTGGATGGTAAGGGCTTCCTGCAAAAGGCTACATCCATTCAGGGTGCAATTCTTTACTTTACCCAATGTGTAAATTAAAACGTAAAAAGTATCCTAAATCATGCGGGGTGGGGTGTAGAGTGGAGACGTGGGAGATAGTGGAGCTGGGTTGGTTGGTGAGGTTGCAGGATAATTGAAAGCATAACGTAGGTTGTTACATGGTAGACAAATAGTGAGGTGAGCTGGTCACAAGCACATCTTGGTTCTCTGGGCTTTCACCCCAATTGCTTCAGACGTTGTTAGATTCTCTAGCTCTCTTCACCCCATTAAATGTAGCGGCATGGTAGCACAGTGGTGGGGGGCACGGTAGCATAGTGGTTAGCACTGCTGCTTCACAGCTCCAGGGACCTGGGTTTGATTCCTGGCTTGGTCACTGTGTGGAGTTTGCACGTTCTCCTTGTGTCTGCATGGGTTTCCTCCAGGTGCTCTGGTTTCCTCCCACAGTCCAAAGATGTGTGGGTTAGATTGATTGGCCATGCTAAAAAATTGCCCCTTAGTGTACTAGGATGCTTAGGGTATAGGGATTAGTGGGTAAAATATGTAGGAATATGGGGATAGGGCCCGGATGGGGTTGTGATCAGTGCAGACTCAATGGACTGAAAGGCCTCTTTCTGCACTGTTGAGTTCTATGATTCTAAGACACCCATCTCTAAGTTGTGTCATATGCCAACTCGTGCCTTCCAGCCATCAAGAGTGCCTGCCCAGATCATGACGGTTAGTTATACAAACCTCGTCTCTGCCCTTTTCAAGACGTTTTACATCTACTCAATCAATTCATGATTCCATTCTGTGAGTTGAGGTTCTTACGGCAGCCAAAGTGGAATCTGTTTGAACTGAACACGAAGTTCAAATGGCTTGCTGAATTTAGGATTCCCACCTCTCTGAATCATGTCCTTCGCCCTCTTCCTGCTGACAGCAATTGGATGTGTCAGAAATGCTGGCATTTTTTTTTTGTGTTCCCACCTCCATGAAAATCTGACCCAATGCATCACTTCCAGAGTTGCAGCCTCGCTTGCTACTTGTGATATTGGCCTCCAGCTGATGGATCCAGCCAGTGAGCAGCATGGTTAGTGCTCATTGGATGCAACAATCATTTAGCTGAATGTATGGAATGGCAAAGCAGTCAGCATAATTAAGGGCCCCACGTGACCCCAGAGATTCTCTCTTCCACCTTCTTCCATCAGGAAAACGATTCAAAAGTCTGAGGTCACGTACCAACTGACTTTTGAATGGACTTACCTTGCATTAAGTTGATCTTTGTCTACGCCCCACTACATTCTGCACTCTTTCCTTGTCTTTGAATGGTATACTTTGCCTGTACAGCATGCAAGAAGCAATACCTTTCACTGTATGTTAATACATGTGACAACAAATCAAATCAAAGTTGCTTTGCTGCATTTCAGCCTGCTAGCATCAAATAATTGCATGGTGTAATCCATGTGTCCAGTTTCTGGTGGCTTTTTGATTCGCTTTGTAAGAACTTTGAGAGTTGCCCATCACCTCAAATAACCCTGGTTAAGTGCAGTGGGAAATGTAACATTTGTTGTCCTCACTAATTAACAAATGCTGTGTTTAGGATTTATATATCTGTGGTTACCCTGGTTACAAGTGTTCTGGCCTTCTGCCTCGGTGACCCAAGGGAAGAGACTGAAGTACTGGAATGTTCTGGAATTGGCTAACTTCGGAATGAGGCTGGACACAGACATCGTGATTTCTGGAGACATTAAATTTATGGATGAGCTCGACTGGAAACCATCTTGCTTCTTACAAAGAGTTCATTTAAAGAGCCTGCAGGAGGGCGGTTGTTGAAGAATTAGATTCCAAATACGATGATAGAAGCAGCTGAAATTATGATCCAGAAGTCGGCTGTTAAGACACTGATTGTCTGGCCAAGAAGTTAGCTGAGCTCCACTCAGGGAAAATTATGCTGAGCTCACTGAGAGTGGAGTTTCCTGAGAAGTGAAGTGGAAAATGACTGCATAGAATTTACACAGGGGGAAGTCATCTGACACATCAGACCTGCCCGTACTGCTGCTCCACAACCTGAGTTGTGAACTTGAAACAGATTTTCCTTTATATTTCTTTTCATTCCTTACGTAGGAACAGAGAAACAAGGGGTAGGAGTAGGCCATTTGGTTTGTGGATTCTGCTCCGCCATTCAACCACACCATGACCGATTGTTTCCCTCTTGTAGCATTTTCCTCCACTCTCCCCGTATAGCTTGATATGAGTATCCAGAAATCCATCAATTTCTGATTTGAACGTGCTCCATTATTAAACTTCCTCAACCCTGTGGGGTAGGGAATTCCCAAAGTTCACCACCCTCTGCGTGAAGAAATTCTTCACGATGGTGCCAGAGCAAGGAGAGCTCTTGCAAGCTGTGTCCAGCATATTTTCTAATTCTATCTTTTACACATTCTGCACTCTTTCCTTTCCTTCTTTATGAATGTTCTGCTTTGTCAGTATAGCGTACAAGAAACAATTCTTTTCACTGTAGGTTTAAAAAATGTGACAATAATAAATCAAATCAAATTTTTCCTCACCTTGTTCCTGAATGGCCTGCTCCTTATTCTGAGAATCTGGCCACTGATTCTAGACTCACAGCCCTTTCATTCACATTTACCCTGTCATGACCTGTAAAAATGTTATTAGTTTCAATGAGTTGTCTAGACTGGAGAATAGCAGTCCAGTTTCCTCATAAGACAACACCTCTATCCCAGGGATTAAGTAGGTGAATCTCAGCTGTGCTCCCTCTATGGCAAGTACATCCTTTCTTCAATAAGGGAACAGAGGTGAGCTGGCAAGGTGGATTCAAAACTGGCTCGGTTAAAGAAGGCAAAGGGTAGCAGTGAAAAGATGCATTTCTGAATGGAGAGCTGTGACAAGTGGTCTTCCTCAGGGATCAGTCCTGGGACCTTTGCTATTTGTAATATATATATAAATGATTTGGAGGAAAATGTAACTGGTTTGATTAGTAAGTTTGAGGACGATACAAAGGTTAGTGGATTTGAGGTGAAGACCATCAGAGAATACAGCAGGATATAGATCAGGAAGACACTTGGACAGAGAGATGGCAGACGGAATTTAGTTTAGACAAATGCGAAGTGATGCGTTTTGAACCAGGGTAGGCCTTACTCAGTTAATGTAGGGTGTTGGGGAGAGTTACAGAACAAAAAGATCGAGGAGTACATGTTCATAGCTCCTTGAAAGTGGAGTCACAGGTAGAGAAAGTGAAGGAGGTATTCGACATGCTTGGTTTCATCGGTCAGAACACTAAATACAGGTATTAGGACATCTTGTTAAAGTTGTAAAAGACATTGGTAAGGCCATACCTGGAATATTGTGTGCCATTCTGGTCACTCTATTATAGAAAGGATATTATTAATCTAAAAAGAGTGCAGAGAAGATTTATTAGGATGCTATTGGGACTTAATGGATTGAGTTAAAGGAGAGGCTGGAAAGACAGGGGCTTTTTTCTCTGGAGTGTAGGAGGCTGAGGGGGTGACCTTATAGAGGTTTATAGAATAATGAGGGACACAGACAAAGTAGATAGTTAGTATCTTTCCCAAAGGTAGGGGTGTCTAAAGCTAGAAGACATAAGTTTAAGGTGAGAGGGGAGAGATACAGAAGTGTCCAGAGTGGTAATTTTTTCACACATGGTGGTGAATGTCTGGAACAAACTGCCAGAGGTAGTAGTAGAGACGGGTACAATTTTGTCTTTTAAAAAGCATTCAGATAGTTACATAGGTAAGATGAGTATAGAGGGATATGGGCCAAATGCAGCCAATTGGGATTAGCTTCAGGGTTTTAAAAAAGAGGCAGCATGGACAAGTTGGGCCGAAGGGCCTGTTTCAATGCTGTAAATCTCTATGACTCTAAACATAATACTCCAGATGCACTCTCAGCAAGGCCCTATATAATTGCAGCAAGATATCTTTACTCCTGTACTCAGATTCTCTTGCAGTAAAGCCAAAATACCATTTCACATTATAATTGCTTGCTGCACCTACATGTTAGCTCTCAGTAACTGAATGAACAAGCACATTCTTTATATACTAACACTTGCCAACTTCTCCTGCTTAAGAAATATTCTGTCTTTGTTTTCTCTAGCAAAGCGTACTTCACCCTTTTTCAGATTATATTCCATCTGCCATGTCCTTGCTAATTCACTTAACCTGTCCAAATCTCCTTGAAGTCTCTTTGTATCCTCCTCACAGCTCACATTCACACCTAGTTTTGTGTCATCAACAAATTTGGAATTCGTTCCTCACATCCATGTCAATTATATAGATTGTGAATAGCTGTCACCCAACACTCCTTGCAGTACTCCTCTAGTCTTGTATCATAAGAATGATTTGTTGACACCTTGGCTGGGATTTTACGGGCTCACCCTGCTCATCGATGGGTGGAATGAGCCAGTAAAACCGTATAACAACTGGGAAATGATCACTTCTGATTTCTCAGTTTTTTGTGATCGTACGAGGGCTGAATTTCTGGCAAGGTCAGCCTTTTTTGCCAGAACTGCGTGAGATGCTGAATAAACTATTTAAATTTATTCCAATGTTAATTTTTATCTGTTTAATGAGGCCAGTGCTCCATCATCCAGGCTCACTTGCCTTGGTGGCTTCACTGGGAGAGGTTCGGAGGAAAAAGCTTACTCCCCATGAATAGGGAACAGTTGTGTTGGCCTTGCCAGTGGAACTGGAGGCCATTGCGACCCTTTGGTATTATAGTCAGGTTTAGTTTTTACACTCTCTGGACAGCTGACAGGATTTTGTAATAATCAGTGGCTCTCCATTCTGCAGCAGGGAGGAGAATTCAAGGAAAAGCAGACAGTATTGTGAGTGAGAGGCAGTTATATAACCAGAATTAAAACAGACCTCAGTGGTAAATCAAAAGTTTGATGCCATCTTAAGAGTTTGGGAATCAGTACCAGATAAATAAAGGGGAGCTGTGAAACTTGATGCTGTATTCATCGTTAAAAGTGAAGCGAATGCTTTATTCAAAAGAGGAATTGGAAAACCTAGACTTTGGAATGCTAACTGCTGATGGAAAGCTTTGTTGAGATTTGAAAGTATACCTTTGTGGTCGTGGAGCTTGGAAACTCTCACGTGACAATCATTTGGGGGGATTTTGAAGACAAATCCGTGGCCAATCTGTGAATTTCAGAGGACTTTGTGTTTGAGTGCACTGCATTTAAGATGTACTTTGATGTGGAAATGCTGGATTTGGACTAGGCGTGGGCACAGTAAGAAGTCTCTCAACATCAGGTTCAATTCCAACATGTTTGTTTAGAATCATGAGCTTTTGGATGTTGTTCGTTCATCAGGTGAGTGGACCTGATGAAGGGGCAATACTTTGAAAGCCTGTGATTCCAAACAAATCTGTTGGACTTTAACTTGATGTTGTGAAACTTCTTAAAATGTACTTTGTAATCCTGTCAATCTTAAAAGCTGTGTAAGTTTGTCAAGCTAAGGGGGGAGTAAAGGAGTATCATAGCATAATGTAACCTTTTAGATTTAATGTTTTTTCTTCTTGTTAAAACTAATTAGCAGTCTTGTGGCTCTGTTCCTCCACGTTTTCAAAGAAATCTTTTGAGCCAAGGTTCCATTCTGGGATCGACCAGTCAGTTATAACACCAGCCGGCAAAGTAACAATGTAGTTCACTTTTAACTGCTCTCTGCAAGGCCTGACAAGCCATTCAGTTCAAGGCCTACTTGCATTATCGCTAGCATATTAATCCAGAAACCCAGCTAATGTTCTGGGGACCTGCGTTTGAATCCCACCATGGCAACTGGTGGAACCTGAATTCAGTGAAAAATATCTGGAATAAAAAGTCCAATGATGACCATGAAACCATTGTTAATGGTCAGAAAATCCCATCTGATTCATTAATGTCCTTTAGGGAAGGAAATCTGCCATCCTTACTTGTCTGGCCTATGTGAGATTCCAGAGGCTTAGCAATTTCCCTCCAAGAGCAACTAAGGATGCGCAATAAGTGTTGGCCAGCTAGTGATGCCCATATCAAATGAATGGATACAAAAAAAAACTAGTAGGGATGGGTAACAAATGTCGGCAATGTCCACATCACACAAGAATTTTTTAAAACTACTGCAGCTATAGAAGGCCTTAGTGAGACCACATCTGAAGAAGCATGTACAATTTTGGTCTCCTTTGTATAAAAAAATGCTATAAATGCATTAAAACAGTTTGGAGAAGACTCGCATATATCGTTCCTGAGATCACGAACATACCTTGCGAAGAAAGGTTGGGCCTATATTCATTGGAGTTTAGAAGAATGAGAAGCAATCTAATAGAAGCCTGTAAAATCCAGTTTAAAAATGAGAGGTGTCTCTTTTAAGACTCAGCTAAGAAGAATTTTATTCTCTGGAGGGTTGCCGATCTCTTCTCTAAAGCATTGGAAGCTGGGTCATTAGACTACTCTTGCTCCTGTGTTCTTGCTTTGTTGTGCAGTATTAATTGAAATACACTGCTTCAGTACTAACTTGTGATCAGACATTCTATAATTGGTCTGGATACTTTCTGTTTCTTCAGGGGGTAATCATGAGCCTGTCCTTTACTACCAATTTCTCAACCAGCAGAACATGCCTTTCACAATTTATTCTTTCAAAAACCTTATCTGGTTGTGAAATTTGGTTAGGTACCTTTTCTAATCCTTTGGAGTAGGGCAACAGGATGATGGAGGGGTCCACAGTCTTTGATACTTAATTTCATACCTGTAACCCCTCATTTATGTCTTCTGCAGATTCAGTTTCACTTTGGTTTTCTCTTATTGCATAGAATTCAAGTTGCTGCCTTTATAACTTTTTAAGCAGAGCTCACATTTTTTGAGGATTTATTTATCTGTATGCTTAGTTCTCTCTGGTCCTCAATTTTGTTAGGAATCCTGGTTTAGAAGTCACCTCTATAAATGCTGTGCTGAAGTGTCAGCCTGAACTATATGTACATGTTTCTGGAGCAGGTCTCAAATCTGAACCTCCCACCTCAAACCCAAGGTTAACAACATTCAAATAAAGATAAGCCTGACACAAACTACTTAGCCTAGTGCTGATAACTTGGAAATAAGACAAAAATCTCTGATAAGTTGGGTACAGATTGATTAGTTCATCCCATCTAGAAATTCTAAGAATAATCATCATCACCGGAAATAGATGAATGTGCTAGAAAAAAAACATTGGAACGGTCTGAATTTTTGCTTCTTGGTTGGGACGGGAGTCTGGGAATCTCTCTCAACTCATTGCCACTGACTTGGGAGAAACTCAGTTGGATGGCAGGATATTTGCCTGTGGTATGGGATATAGTTGGGCTCAGTATTATAGTCCTAGACATGTATATGTGTCTATTGTTTAATGAATAGTCTTTAGTGACTGTTACACAATAACTAGACTGGTAATTCTCACTGGGGATTTGATGTGATTGTTCACACCATTCCAAAAAAAGACTATATGTCACCAGGAACTAATGTTTCAAGTTAGGATACTCTCGCTGATAACATGTGCATGGTTCATGACATCCCTGCCTTGTCAAACTGTGAACCTTGACTCTCTGCTGAGGTAATGATTGTGAAAATCAGCTGAGCTTTAATGATGATTATATACTGTCTTTTATACCAACAAACAGCCAGTGTAACTACTGGAGCAGACTTTTACAACTCTCGGTGACACAGTGAAGTCTATTATTCTTAAACTTTAGAGGGCTGGCTATTTAAATGACATTCCAACATAACAATTCTACAGATCTTACCTGTCCCTCAACAGTTATAATGGCTCTAACAATTAGTAACTCCCACACAACGTGTTAAAGCCCATGCTACAACAAAATTGAAATTTAAAATTTAAAAATAAATAGACTATACTGTGTCAGTGAGAGTTGAAAAAGTCTGCTCCAGTATTTACACTGGCTGTTTGTGGGCACAAGGGGTGGTGTATAATCAGTATTAAAATTGAAGTGCATTCAAATGGCCCTGTTGAGTTTGGATTTCCTCCTGTGTGAGCCACACGTAGTCCCTTTTTCTCTACTGGCAGAAATGGAACCTATCCAAAATGGAGCTGGCACTTCCAAATCCAAGTCCTGCCAGCCATTTTTAAACTTTTGCAGAATTTCCAGGATCCTGTGGAAATCATAGGCTGGGTGCAAGATTGAAGTTAATTGGAAATCAGGAAGGAAATTGAAGTTATCTTGATGGCACAAAGATAGTTGTGGTTGTTGGAGCTCAATCATTTGAGGATGGGGATGTTTCTGGAGCCTGATCCTCAGGTTTCCTATTTAATTGTCCACCATTGCTCCCAATTGGCAATAGTAGAACTATAGCATTTTATTTGAGAGATCACTAAGCTTTGTCTGTAGCATACTATTTCCACTGCTGAGCATTCATGTAATCTGTGTTAAAACTTCTGCTGGTTAGTCATTATTTTCAGCTATGCCTAGTATGCTGGTACACTGTCCTGCACTCCTTATTGAACCAGAGATATGTTGGACAATGAGGTTACAGATTGTGGTAGAATATGAGGCTGCTGCTGCTGCTGATGGCACACACTGCCTCATGAATGCCAGTTTTGAGCTGCTTGATCTGATCTGAGCCTGTCCCATTTAGCAATGTGGTGATGGTGTGCAACACGATTGAGGTATCCTTAGTGTAAAGATCAGATTTCCCTTCTTGTAAACTGTTGAGGTGGTTATTTGTACCAGTGCTGTCATAGACAGGTGAGTCTGTGATGAGTAGATTATTGAGGACAAGGTGAAGTAGGTTTTTCCCTCTTTAGTAACGGTAGGCCTTCAGGACTTAGCCAGCTTGGTCAGTAATGGCGCTACTGAGTCACAGTCAGCAATAGAGTCTCCACCCAGAGTACATTCACTGCCCTGGGAATAATGACCTGAAGAGAAAAATTTAGGCCTGTGGGGAAAGGCATGGCTTATGAGAAAGCTGGCACAGATATGATGAGCTGAATAGCTTTCTCTGTGCAGTTATCAATGATTCTTGTCTGCCAGATTTTTTCTTGTTGATTAGACATCTTTGTGTTTATAGCTAGTTTTGTTTTCCTTCTCTCCAATTGTTGATGCTTGCAGTATTCATTAAATATCATGGCCAAAATATTTGTCTTCAACTGTTTTCCCAGGATAGAAATGTCAATTACTGGAAGACATAGGTTTAAGGTAAAAGGAGGCAAGTTTAAAGGAGATTCGAGAGGCAAGTTTTTTAGAGATTGTTAAGCGCCTGGAATGTGCTGCCAGAGGAGGTAGTAGATGCAGATATGATGGCGATGTTTAGGAGACATCTTGTTAGATACATGAATAGGGAGGGTAGATAGGAATGTAGAGGTAAAAGTCCTTCTGTTCAGAAAGATATCGTGTCAGCACAGGTTTGTGGGCCAAAGGGCTGTGCTGTGTTGTTCTTTGTTTGTCTACATTCCACCAAAAAAGTCAACACCATTGCATTCCAGCAACAGCCAATTTTCTAAAGAACAGCTCCAATGTCATTCCTCAGATTACTGGTGCCTTGGGTCTGATGTAACTTGGATAGAAAC